>OZ024722.1:38045174-38645174 GCA_964016875.1 Fallopia convolvulus
ATTTTTAATAAAAAGTTAATATAAAAAATATGAAAATTTAATATTGAAAACCCGTAAATTAAAATATTGTTCATATTTTATACTTGTAGATATAAAATTTATCTATTTCATTTAGAGATTTTGAAGTAAAAAAGGATAGTCGGGATATTAAATTACTATTTTATATTTGTCATATTTATGGATAGAAACTTAATATTCAAAATATACTTATAGATAGAAAAGCTATAAAAATAATTTTATATTTATCATATTTATGGATGAAAAACTTATCTATTTTTTCTCAAATATATTAAATTAGTATTTTTATGTGTTATACATATGGATAGAATTATTGTACTATTTCTTTGTATTTGTTAAATTTTGATTAAATTGATATATGTAAGGATATTTCTATAAAATTATACCTATTTTATCTACAAAAAAAACTATCATTTACAATATAATAAACATGTGCAAAGATAAAAATAACCATACGATCAATTATGTAGTATATTTTATCTATATTATATGGATAGAAGATAATTAAATATTACAATATAATGAACATGAACAAAGATAAAAAGAATGGTAGATAAAAAGTTATCCAATCTCATAGTAAATTGAAAAAAATATATGACTTCTTATATAGTATATTTTATTTATACTATATGGATATAAGATAATTATATATTATAATATAATGAACCTGAACAAATATAAAAATAATGGGTAGAGTTAGAATTTTTATCCAATCTCATATAAATTTGATAAAAAAAATTATTAAGTCAAGTGAGTGGATAAAATTGGAAATTTCATAAGGTGATTGAATTACATAATATATAATTTATTAAAAAAATCATTATTAAAAATAAGTTGGATGTGATATAAATTCTTAATGATGAATCTGCCCAAAAGTGCTTCAAGTTTAGAAGATATATATTGATTTGTATGACTTACCTCTTGTTGTTGGCCATCACAACCTATGCAACACGCTTATACATCATCACAGCTTCAATATTCTCATACACAAAACCCATTTGGCTGACCTGCTCACATGGAAATAAATAAATTTTATTGTCAATACTATAAAATTGAATGCCTCCAAAAGAAGAAAAATAAGATAGCTATACCTTGAGGAGAAGGGTGTTGTAGGCGTTTGAGTTAATTGTCTTCTCAACTCTCTAAATTAAAATAAATGTTACAATTTTTCTATGCAGTTGACTAATGATGCAGAAATAGAGTAATAAGATCAAGAAAAGAGAGTGTACCTTAGGGTTTGTGACCAAGAGAGCATCACCCACAATTTGTACATTTTCCCCCATTTCTATGGTCATCTTGGCATAGACGCATAATGTTCCCATTCATCTTGGTAGAATGGAAAGGGCATGTAAAAATCTTAAGGGACTGAGTGCTTCACCAGATATCCTTTGTGACCCGCCATTGTTTTAAAAATAAGTGAAGGAACAATATCAACTCAGCACTTCCATGGGAAATTATAGATTATAGGTTTGAACAAAAGTAAATACAAACACTGTAATATACCATACCAGGAGATGTATTAAGATGAGCATAAGCTATGGAGGTGCCTAAGCCAGCCTGGTCCGAATGCAATTTGATAGTACGAAATTGAGCAAGGGCAAAAAAACGAATTCAAAAAAAGGTCATCACAAAGAAGGTAGTGGAGGAAGTGCAATGAATGACATCAACAAATTGATGATATGGGAATTTAAATTTAAAGGAATGAAAAAACAACTAAATGAGTTGGGGAGTTAGTTGCCTAGTAAGCCTAGATAATCATAGAAGAGCGCATAAGTAACTTCTGTATTCATATGACAACATACAATGTTAATTAGCACTAATTTAACAAAGACCCAACTCATGATGCAATCATAAAGAGAAAAAGCAGGAATAAAGGATGAATGCAAATGCAATAAAATCCCTACTATTCCCTGTAACATCCCCTTCCTACCTTGGAGGTATCTTCTATAAAACCCTTTCCTACCTTGGAGGTATTACCGCCAGTAACCCCGATTAAGATTAAACCGAAGTTACCCAAGGCTTTACACTAACAGAACATAAATGAATATGATACCTAAATTCATTTAAATCAACATTATAGAAGCGAACGACAACAAAATGTTGCAAAAGGACTTAACTTTTATTACTTGATAACTCCATGTTTACAAAGTTTAAGAAAACGTTACAGTTTAATAAAACAAATGGTCTTATAACAGTCTTAGCTTTTCTGACAAAGTGATAGAATGATCTTCTATCTAAATAAAGTCTTTATTAAAAGGGAATCTATAAGTTCTTAACTTCTTCTTTCCCATCGTAGCTTGGTAATGGCCTAACCACGATCTTCACTCAAGTATAGCTTTTGGAAACTTTTCTTCAACTTCTTCGACTTCAAACTTCTTGATCAACTTCTCAAATCAACTTCCAAGAAATACATGATGTATTGTATACAGACAGTGGACACCAGCCGGCCATGCAATTGAATAAAGTGGTCGGGTTAGTCTAATGAAAGACTAAGCAAGTGGAGAAATTGACTGGTTCTTATGGTAGTGATTAAAACATATTGGCATCGTAATCCGAATAATAACGGGTCAATGATCCAACAGTTAGCAGTCCCATAGAAGAAAAGAATGAGGCATGCATATTCAAGAGATATGACACCACAACTTGTGGTTCCTTTACGAAACATGAACAATTGTTGGGAACTTATACCAATCATACCGCCTTTTTAAAAGCCTCCGTCGACTAATCAGATTGACTTAATCAACGTTTGATTAAGAATCATTCATAACCGGGAACAAGAATGGTTATCGTATGGACTAACCATCTTGGTACATTAATGTGCCTAACGCACTTATCTTTCATTACTTTCAAACTGTGCACTCGCACCATTAAATAGTCTTTACGTAGTTCGGCCAACAACCGAGATCAGAGGGCCTCTTTCATCCATGATCATTTACATATGCTCGGCCAACAACCGAGATTCGGCCAACAACCGAGATCAGAGGGTCTATTTCATCCACGATCCTTTAAATATGCTCGTCCAACAACCGAGATCAGAGGGCCTATTTCATCCATGATCATTATCCTTAAACTAATCTACTTAAAACAATGTCCCAACACAAGACAACTAAACACACAAGGTCACACACAACGAACCTAAATTCAGTTCTAGGGCAAAACTGAATAAGCAACAACATGGTCCTTATTTCTAACAAATATAACAACCTATCATAATTTATTAAGCACACAAGTGGTTCCCAACACAAATATTAAATGGGATTCAATTCTTCATTTAATAACAATAATGCAAGAGAGAACCGTCCACTTGCCTTATAAAAGATAATTCCTCTTAAACCGATTAGTTCCATTTCGAACGACGTGCATCCAAGACTCGATCTCGGGTTGTACCTAGCAACTCATTTTCAGGATTTGCTTGCACGCAAAACGAGACAACATGTGGATCAAGGCAGTCCATCAGAATCCATGGCATGCATACTGAGGCAAAACCGGGTCCACTCACCTTTCCCTTATTCCTTCTTCCTTTCTTTTTTTTCTCATTTCATACCACAAAAGTTTGGAAAAACAATGAGCGACGAACCAACTTCACCGATGTCCAGCACCTTCGTTCGGCATCCGTTTTGGGTGATTCAAGTGACAATTTGAAGTCTTCATCACTATCTTTCTACTGTTGGCAACGGAACTTTAATTCGTTGAGGGAAGACGGAGAATGGAGGCGATGAAAATCACTCGCCAAAGCTGAATTTCTTGGCAAAAGAAACCAGCAACAAAGCTGCTCGGGAACGCATGTTCACCGTCTACTAGTGGAGACACTAGGGAAGGGGTGGCGACGGTAGCTGCGACAGCTGAAATTATACATCCCCCTCTACCTAGGGTCGGTATTTTCGGCCTGAGAGGTAACCGGAAGGCAGCACACGAGGTCCGCGAAAACAGCTCCTTGACAACGGATTTCCGGGTTGAAACTCAACGTTTGTCGAGCTAGTTTCGCCGACTATCGGTGGCGACACCATGCGTGGAGTGGCGCGAATATTGCCAACAATTTAAAGCCCATATTTTCATCTTCCATCTGTTGGCAACGAAATCGGAAATAGTTGGTAGAAGATGACGCACTAGCCTCGAAAAAACTGCTCCTCGCCAACTTTCAAAAATCTGGAAAACCAGTACAACGATCTAACTTGGTGGATTTTGGCTCGTTTCTTGAATGCTTTTTCCAGAATTGATTGAGGGGTATTGTAGAGCACCTCTTCATCAAAATTTAGCAACTTGAATCATCAAATTTTATTGAGAAACGAAGGAGAAATGGTCTTTTGAAGTTTCGAGTGTAATTAGGTCGGAAAACAAACGAGTTCGTGGTTCTTCCCCCACCTCCAGATTTTGATCAAGATGAAGGAAAAATAAGGAGATGCAGAGGGGCAACTCGGATTACACGGAAGAGGCCATGCACAACATGACAAGGACGATGGCGGCGCCGAAATTGGCAAAACGAAGCAAGATCTGGCTGCTCAATTTTATGAGGAAGACAAGGTCCTATGCACATGTTGTAACAAACTTGTTTTCTTATAAGACTTGAAAACAAGTTGGTGAAATTGGTTTGGACCATCTTATCTCCTTGTACGAGAGCTCGGGTTCAAGTCTCACCACAAGCTTTTATTTTTGTCATTATTTGCCTTTAAAATATACCCAACATTTCTCTTGTTACACTTTTTAAAAAAAAATTAAATTTTCCGCTAAATACAATTAAACTTGCCAATAATTCAATTATAAGAATAAATCTTATTTTTATAAGTTTATTCATTTATAGCGGAATTAAATCAAGTGTAACCTTTTCACTTATTACTAAGTCGAAATAATTAGAGTAATATCCCTTTATTAAAAGAGCGGATATTACATTCCCAAAAATTCTCCATATGCCGCCATGAACAAAACAATGAATGATAATCAATCAAGTAATCAATCATCAAGACAAAACCCAATCCCAAAATTTGACCTAAAGAAATCCAAATTTCGATACCCTAAATGTCCCTAATTCTATAAATAGGAATGATGAAACCCTAAATTCAGAAAAAAAAAAAAGAAACCTTAGCATTGCTCCCATTTAATAGCTTAGTGCCATCCATGAAAGGGTTCCTCGCGCACCAACAGTAACTAACGTATTCATTTTTTATTTTGGACAAATCAAAATCACCAACCTACATAATTATCATATATATGCTCGATGATTAACATGTTTATTCACTTTAGGAATAAATAGCATTGAATGTAAAAAAAGTAGGAAACTCTTCATATTGTCAAGAAATCTACTCATTTCATTAAAGCATTTCATCAAATACCTCCTATGCATCTCCAAGCCTTACATATATGTCAAAAATCAATCCGAAAAAAAAAATAAAAAAAATAAGGATTGATTAGGAGTAAGCAAAATTAGAGGCAAAGAAGAAAGAAGAACGAACCAGGCCCTCGACCTCGTGAATACCGTCTTTGAGCCACAAGCACCACTCGTCCCCGCCATCAACCTAAATCAAACGAAACTATAATCTTAAAACCTAAGTCATGATTTGAAATCCCTAAAACTCACCATAAAGAACAGAAAAGAAATCAATATATATATGAGCCATGACCATATCCGAATTTTTTAAAATCTAGCATCTTAGTTTTGTTATCATTCACCGCTTACAAACCTTCACTTGACTCAATTGGATCAAAATAGCAAGAAACTAACCCTAGGAATAGGAAACACGGCTGTAGTTGGTGCCGGAAATCTGTTCGAGAATTTGATGAACAATCATGTTAGCATTCTAGGCCGTCGTTGTAAGTTCCGCCAACACAACCGGTCCTCTCGCTAGCAGTGCATACAAAATCGCCATACTCCACTGTCACTCCTCCTTCGCTTCCTTCTCTTTGTACAAACTCCTAGCTAAATATTGACCATCTTAATAAAAATGTTTGGTGTTTCCCACTTCAATCACAACCGGACAGGTTGATCAAAGAAGACTGGAGAACCTCCCTCCCTTGTCCACTTTCATAGGGATTTTGAGAATAGAGTTGAGGCCCTAAATTAAAGAGGAACAAAGAGAAAGTAAAAGGATAAGAAGAGAGGGGGCAGAAAATGAGATAATAGGAAAGAGCCAGGATAAGAGAGAAATCAAGCAGGAGGTGAATAAAGATGCCGGCGGTTTAAACGGGGAAGCAGGAGACGTGATTGAAAGAGAAGACGACCACACGATAGTGTTATATAGCAAACTGTAAAATGAACGGATGGGATTCAATAGTTACGCGTGCTTTTATAATAGTGTAGATGTAGAAGTGTAGATGTAGATGTAGATGTGTAGAAGTGTAGATGTAGATTTAGGCTCCGTTCGGTAAATGGGTACTTATCAGTGTTGATGCTGATGTTGATGTTGACGCTGATACTTATGGTTGTTGATGTTGATCGTGGATGCTGATATGCGATACTTATATAAGTTGTTTATTTTCCAAATAATCCAGAATGTGTTCGGTAAACTGAATTGCTGATATTTTAAGCAAGAGGTGTAAAATTACTAAAAATGGATTAATGAAGGGTAAGAAAATAAAAAATAAATTTAATTGGAAAATCACGTAGGTCCCGCTTACTTATATTTTGGTAGAAAAGTTAGCTTATTTGACATAAGGTTAGGGGGTGCTGATTATTTTTTCAGCAGATAAGTATCGGATATAAGTAACTTATTTCAAATAAGCAAATTTTGCCAAACACATAAAACGAAACTTACTTTTTCATATAAGTAACTGGGTACTTATAAGTATCCAGATAAGTGTTGCCGAACGGAGCCTTATTGAGTTTTGATTTCGTGTCGTAGAGTTAAACTAATAAAATCTATAACTATATATTAAAGCTATCCCTTTTCGAGCCACCAGAACGATTCTGGCCCCACCTCATATTTACAAAATTAATTTTTATTTCTAATATTTTAACTTTTTCCTATTATATTCATCTTTAACTATTTAAATCTATCTTTAACATCAAACAAATATCTATTTAGAATAACAATATCTTTTGAAAACTTCCTTTTATAATAAAAAAATTATTTTTAAATAAGTATAAATATCTTTTACCTTTTAGCATGATGTCTTTTCACGAAATTATTTATAGATATATTTTTTCCTTTTATAATAAAAAAATTAATGATAAATACTTATAATGTTTAAAAATAAAAAAAATAGGTAATATCTATAACTATATATTAAAGTTGTACCTTTTCGAGCCACAAGAACGATTCTAGCCCCACCTCATATTTAAAAAATTAATTTTTATTTCTATTATTATAACTTCTTTCTATTAAATTCTTTTTAACTATTTAAATTTATCTCTAACATCAAAAAAATATCTATTTAGTATAACAATATTTTTTGAAAGCTTCCTTATACAAGTATTTAAAATTAAAGATAAATATTTAAATATTTTAAAATAAATATAAATATTTTATCATATATATTTTGACGAATTTATTTATAGAAATATAGTGATTTTCTTTTATAAAAAAATTAATGATAAATAGTTAAATTTTTTAAAATTAATAAAAATGGATAATAAAATATTTAATAGATATTGAAATATTTGATAAACTCTAAATTTACGTACATGAAAAATAATAAAATAGGAAGAATATAATATTTGATTAAAAAATTAGAACAAATTTAGCCCAAAAGCATTTTGGGCCACCCTAATTAGGCCCTTGTTAAGCTCCCCTATTAAATTAGCTATTTGTTAAGTATATAAGGCTTAAATATTTTGTTTTTTTACTTTCTACTCTCTCTCTCTCGTCTCTTGCGACCGGTAACCCCTCTCTCGGTCTCTCCCATCACTTGCAAAAACCGATTCTCAACTGCAAAAAACGGCTTGAGTTCGTCGATTTTAAGTCGGATTTCGTAGTGCAATGTGTATTTGAAGTTGATTTGAAGTTCGTTTTCGAGATTCTGGTGTTTTTGCGCAACTGGATTTCGTCCAGTGATCGTCCATAAGCCTTTGCTTCAGGTTAGGGTTGTTTGTTTGTGTTATCATTGATTTTTGTTCGATTTTTCTTCGTTTTTGTGTTTGGATTTTGTTGTATGCTTTTGCTTTTTCGGTTTGTTTGTTGATTCGAATATGAGTTACATGTGATGATAGTAATGACATGGTTTGGTTCGTTTGATGACTTTTTGTTTTCGTGTTTGTTTATTTTCTGTGTTTGAATCCTTGTTTTTTGTTCATTTGTTTGGATGTTTTGAAGTCAAATTCTCGATTTCGAGATTATGCTTGAATAGTGATGACAGATTGTAACTATGCTTATGGCATTACGTTTTTGTGATGACAGATTATAACTATGATTAGAGCATCACCTTCCCCGATTATTTGTGATGATAGTAACATATTCATGCAATATGTTGTGATTATAGTTGTTTGTGATGACAGTTGCTTTTTCTTGTGATGATAGTTATTTGTGATGACACTTGTTTTATATTGATGATAGTATATTGATTATAAGTGTGTTTAATTGACATTAGTGATGACAGTTGCCTTTCTTATGTTTTATTGACATTAGTGATGACAATTGCTTTTTCTTTTGATGATCTTTTTTATGTTTCTAAGTTGTGATGACACTGTGTAGGGTTTGTGATGACAGTTGTTGCTATTGATGATAGTATATTGATTTATAATTGTGTTTTATTTAAATTACTGATGACAGTTGCTTTTCCCTGTGATGATAGTTGTTTGTGATGACACTTGTTTTATATTGATGATAGTATATTGATTATAAGTGTGTTTTATTGACATTAGTGATGACACTTGTTTAGTGATGACAGTTGCCTTTCTTATGTTTTATTGACATTAGTGATGACAGGTGCTTTTTCTTTTGTGATGATAGTTGTTTGTGATGACAATGTATCTTTCTTATATTTCTAAGTTGTGATGACACTTGTTTTATATTGATGATAGTATATTGATTATAAGTGTGTTTTATTGACATTAGTGATGACAAAGACATTTTTTACTTTTTTTATGTTAGGGGTTATGATGGCAGTTGCCTTTTCTTATGTTTTATATGTTGTGATGACAGTGTTGCTAATGATGGTAATATATTGTTTCTAATTGTGTTACAGTGACATATTAGTGATGACAAAGTGTTTACTTGAGAGTTGAAACATGTGGTATTTTTTGCTTTATGATGATAGTTGTTTGTGATGACATTGTCTCTTTCTTTTGATTTCCAGGATAAAGAATGGAACCTAAGCAATTGCAATATATGGTACCTGTATCAAAACGATATAATGGAAGAGCAAACCAGTATCACACTCCAGATGTTTTCCACCTCATCAAGTGTCATCTTACACCTGATGAGTTTAGTAGGTTAGGTCAGGGGTGCTTTGGTTCAGTGTTAAAGTTAGGTGATACTATACCACTTCGTTACAAAGTTATGCATTATGCCATCATGTGTGAGTTAAAAACTTCATATAAGCATGAGATGTGGTTTAGAATAGGGGGTAATGTGTGTCGTTATTCTTTGATGGACTTCGCTGCTGTCACTGGCTTGAATTGTGAGAATTTAGTTGATGTTGATATCCCGAAAGTTGACCCCGTAGATGTCGTAGGTGTTGATAAGTGTGATTTGGATCATTTACGGTCTGTTTTTATAAAAGAAAAAGATCGGTCTAGGAAGTTTAAACTTGCACACCTGTTGATCCTTGAGGCTGTTTTGCTTCCTAAACGGGATAAGGTTCCTATAGATCCAATTCATATTGATCTTTCAAGTGATTTGGAGAAATTTTATGCTTATCCTTGGGGTAGATTATCCTATAATGCTTTGCTCGATAGCTTATTGTATGTGAATCGTACCTCACGTGACCCGGAGATGATGAAAAAGCCAAACTATATACCTGACTTCAATGTGTTTGGATATCCTTTTGGATTCATGGTAATGTGTTGATAAATTTTTTGATTTTTTTTATGTTAATTGCATCTGCAATGGTTTTTTATTGTTTCTTTTTTGTGTGTTATTATAGTTTTGGATTGTGGAGACTTTTCCAACTTTTCGATCCATTTGTCATCTTGCTGAGAGAGGAGGTAAAAAAGAAGTTCCTTATATGCTGCGTTGGCGTAGCACTTCATCGCAACTTGTTGCTTGGAAAGCAATTTGTGATGTTGGGACAAGAAACTGGTATGTTTAATTTTTTATTTATTTTGATGACAGTTGAATTTGATGACAGTTGTAACTTGTAGAGTTTATTTGATGACAGTTGAATTTGTTTTATTTTGATGACAGAAATGTTTGTATCCGTCGTACTCAGAATATGCTGCATTCATCACATGTGACTATCCCGATGAGGTTGTTGACCCTGTGTACAATGATCTTGTGAAACGGATTATACTGAAGCAAAAAGTGATTGAAGGTGAAGGATCTGAGTCTGATACGGAGGATGAACTTGCTGATTTTATTATTGCTCCACGAGATGCAGTTATTGAAAAAGCCAGTGTTGGTGGTAAGAGGAAGATTGGATGTACAGACGCAAAGGCTAAAGGTGCAAAGGCTAAAGGGGTAGGGAAAAAGGAATCTGAAGAGAAACCGAAAGAGCGTTTTGAAATTGTGAAGAGGGAAGGTAGGAGATTACAACTTCCTAGAGTGGCTAAAACTAAGGTTGATGAGAGTATGCATAAGATTCCGAGGATTGGAAAGGATCACAAGAGCCCGAAGGATTCAAAGGGTTCAAAGGATTCGGGTGTGAGTGGTCGGAAGAGTCGTGTCAACAATGTGCCTGAGATTATTGAAAAATGCAAGAGGCCAAAGTTGAAGAAAGATTCTAATGAAGCTGTAGAGAAGGACGTTCTAGAGAAAAAGGATGTGGTTGACAATGAAACTGATTTTGAAGTTGCTAGGATTTTGTCAATGGCCAAGGAGAAAGCGAAATTTGATGAAGTTGATGAGGATCCAGTTTCTTCCAAGGGAAAGGAGAAGGCAGAAGAGTACAATAAAATGGAAGAGCCAGCTTGGGTTAAGTCTTTGAGGGAAAGTATGTGTTCCCTGCAAGATGATATGATTAGAATGATGAAAACTCTTCAGAGTCAAGTGCAGCGTGTTGAGATGCAAGTTGTGAAAGTTAACAGCAGGGTTGATAGAATTGAAAAGAAACTGAAATCTAAAGACCAGGATTCTGTTTCTGATGATAACGGTGATGAGATTCGCATTGTAAATGTGGAACCAGTGAGAGAAAGTGGTTGCAAAGGCATTGAGTCTTGTCTCCTGATGATGACATTTCTGTTAAAGATGGAGGTGAAGGTATGAATTTGCAGTTGGTGAAGTATGTTCCACTAGATATAATTCTAAGTCAAGAGCAAGGCAAGAGCAAGGGCACTGAGTTGGTTGAGCATGTGATGACAAAGATGACAAATGAGTTGGTTCATGACAAAGATGTTAATGATGATGAACCAGTGAAGGATCAAGTTGGTGGTGATGACAGGGAAGTTAATCATGAAGAACCAGTTGTGGATGAAGGAATATCAAGGCAGGAGCAAGGCAAGAGCAAGGCAACTGAGTTGGTTGAGCCTGTGAAAGATGGTAAAGAGCATGGTGGTGATGACAAAGAAGTTAATGAGGATGAACCAGTGAAGGATCAAGTTGGTTGCGATGACATGGAAGTTAATCATGAAGAACCAGTTGTGGATAAAGCAAGGGTTGATGATAGAGAAGATGTTGATGAACCTGTCAAAGATCAAGCGGAGGTTGATGACAGAATTGATGACCCAGGTGAGTTAGGTTCAAGCTTTTTTTCTGTCTCCTCGGATGAGTTAGGTTTTGACATGCGTGGACTTTTACAAGATGTAATGGATAATTGTTCTCAACTTACTGAGCATGGTCATTTGTTTGGTTCTTTGTTTCAAGCTTCAAAAGAAGGTGCAACCTCTGAGATTGATGAAAATTTTCATAATCCAACGGTTCAATCTGATGATGATGCAAAGGAAACAGTTGAACTTAGGAGGTCTACCAGATTTTTGAAGCCAGGTGCTTCAACCACAACTCCATATACTGTTGAGAAGGATAAGAAGTTAAAGAAAAAGAGGGCTGCTGCATTGCCTAAGGCTCCAAAGCATTCTTTTTATGAAGATGATGTTCGTAAACCATTTTACGATTGGTATAATAATGGGTATGTTATTTATTAGTTATGTTATCTGTTTTTTTTGTGATGACAGTTTGTGATGATAGTAATGTTCTGACAGTTTTGTGATGATAGTATTGCGATGATAGTGTGTTTATAATGTTATGATGACAGTAATGTTATGATGACAGGGTTTTTTTGTGTTGATTGCATTGTGATGACAGTTATGTGATGATGATGATGTTGACTGCATGTTTATAATGCTCTGATGACAGTCTGTTTTTTTTGTGTTAGTGAAAAAAATGCTACTGTGGTTGGATCTGATCAAATGCTGGACAAGAATTTTTTTAGACTGCTGAAGACTAGAGGTCTTTGGTTAGGAGATGAGGTAAGTATATGATCAAGTGATATTTTGTTTGTTGTCAAATTAATTATGTGACATTTCATGTCTTTTTGTAGCATTTCTGCGAGGCTTTGTATTATTTGAGGAAAATTATACATGATCATGCTGATGACTTCAAGAATGTGGTTATTATGGATTGGATTTGGTACAAGTTATTCACACCTTTTGAAGTGGAGCGTTATATCGTTCGAAATGATAAAGTGTCAAGCGATGTGTTCGATTATTTTACTGGTTGGAAGCCTCGTCTATTTGGGAAATCATGGGTTCGTGGTGAGGTGACAAAGGTTTATACACCAGTTCACCTTTCAAAAGAGAGGCGTGAACATTGGGTTGTATTGGAGATTAACTTGCATCGTCGCCACATGACTGTATTTGACTGTTTTCGGGATTTGTATACGATGGAGGAGCTTTCCAGTTATATACAACCTTTTACCAAGCTTCTTCCGTTTCTAATGAAGAAAAGTGGGAGGTTTGATCATCTCGAGGGCTTGGATGCTGATTTCACTTGGTCTAGAGACGCTTTGGTTTGTCAAGATTATTCTGGGTAGGTTGCCTTGTGTTATTTTAATTCAGTTATCCTGTGTAATTATGTATATTTTTTTGATTAATTCAGTCATTTTGTTTTAATTTTCAGTAGTAATTGTGGTGTCTATTGCATCAAGTATATTGAAGCTCTTGCATTGGGACTTAGCTTGGATGGTCTTGATGATGCGCACATGCTGGCTATTAGAGAGAAGATGGCCATAGATTTTTTTAACTTCAATTGGGTGGTTGATCAAAAATTGGATCTGGCTGTTGGAGATGGATATAGACGTATTGTTAGTGGAATGTAATCTGTGATGATAGGTGATGACAGTGTTAGGTCTAGTGGTTGATGACAATGTTTTAACTTTTGTTTATGTGTTTGATGACAATGTAGGAGATGGATATAAATACTTGTAGAACCTTTTATTGTGATAATAGTAATTGTTCTTGCAAAATTTATGTCTTTTTTGATATTCAACTGTGATGACAGTAATTGTGATGACAGTAGATCTTACGAGATACTGTATACTAATATTAAACTGAGAAACAATTCGATGACAGATAAAGAAAGAGAAATCCCATGAAATGCAACATACAACAGTCAAAACGCCAACTAGAAGATTCATGGTATAATCATATTAAAAGAGAAAAATATTGAATAAGAAACCCTTCATTGCTGTATTGTTGGTTTGATTGCTCTGATCCTAGAATCTTCATTAAGGCCAAGCTGCAAAGAAAGCATTATCATGATGTCATGTATATGTTCTGATGACAAGAAATTGGATTTTCATGAACACTTACAGAAATATAGGTGTCTCCTTCAATCCGTGATGTGATATCGGTTTCGCTTAAGAAGAATTTCATAAATCCTGGTGGTACCCCGTTCATAATGCTATAACGGTTCACCAATATCGACAATGGTGTGTGTGCTCTTATTCTTATTGGTGTTCTCTCATTAGTCTATGCATGGAATAGAAAATTTGTTAGTTTTCATGAAATATACGATGTACAAAACGAATTATATGGACTGATTGCTACCTCAACGTTCACCATTGTGAAGGTGACGAATGGATTGGCGTAGGTTCTTTTGGTTATGGCATTCCTTCTTGACATGGTTGAATTGAAATGTGTTTTCTGCTGTTGTTGAGAACTTTTTTTTTTTATTTTCTGGAATGAGAGTGTTTTGTGATGATAGAAGTATACTTTTTATATGAGAATTTTAAAATAGCAAATTAAAAGCAAATCTTTTTGAATGAATGACCTTTTTTACAATGTATTTATGGTTTAGATCTATTCATTGGTCTTATTTAAAGCTATTTTTGATGATATGCTTTGAAAATAGAAAATTGCTTTTTTGATGATAGGCTGTTTGATACTGTCATCAGAATAGGGGGTAAAGGTTCATGTGCACCAATGCATGCATGGATGTGTAATAAATGAATGTTATTTGAAAGAATATGAGAGAATTCAAACATATTCAATTCAATATATGCATTTTCTTATTTGATTTTGTTTTAAAATTGTAAAGACAATAGTGATGACAGTAATAAAAACAGTTGAATAGTACTGGATATTGATGACAACAGTTTTATGATGATAGTAACAGAAATATTGTATAACGATGACAACAATCCGAATGTAGTGATGACAACAGAAGGAAATGAAGGAAATTCTATTCTATAATATTTGTTGTGTTGCTTGATTCAGCTGAAACCTTATCCTTCTTAGCATTCTTGCTTCTCTTTGTATTGAATTCGCCTTTGGAAGGGATCCTTTTTCTTTTAGGTCTCCCAGTCATCCTTCTCACATTTGGTGGATGACATATTGTGCTTTTAACTTCTACAAGCACATCCCAATCTGTTTTTGGAGGAAGTGGGTAGATTGAATCTTCGTATGTTGAGGACTAAGCTTCAAATTGGTAGTATTCACTGATAAAGCTTCTTAGTGGGTATTGCATTTGCTGAATTGCAACAAGGGCATGAACACAAGGGATTTTTTCTAAGTCAAACATCCGACAACTGCGTTTTTTGAGCTAGATTGACCACACCGGAGAAGTCTCCACTGAAGACTTCGAACTGAGAATTATTTAGGACTTTAACGCCATATCTCTTTGATTTCTTGCATCTTAGCTCAAGAATCTTATGTATTTTTGGTGGCAGTTGGTTGGTGTTCTCTTGGATTGTTTGCTTACGCTCTGCAAACCATCTTGACAACAAATCTCTGATGAATTCCAAGAGAGCAACAATAGGGAAAGATCTTGCTTGTTTCAAAACGTTGTTGAGACTTTCTGAGTTGTTGGTGGTCATTATGTTGTACCTATCTCCATTAAAGTGTACTCTTGACCACTTTTCTAGTCCTGCATCTCTTAAATATTGTCCCATATCTGGATTCTTTGAACAAATGTCTTGGAAGTATTTGTTGAAGTCTGTCATCGTGTAAGATTCAACTGCTTGCTTGAACAACTTTGCAATCCCTTTTTCCTTGAATCTTGTAATGAGATTTTGCTTCAAATGTCAAATACATATCACGTGTTTTGCACATCTGTAGACTGATTCAACAGATTTTCCAATGCTTAAATGCCGATCTGACACGAACACTAACTCAGTAGAGCATGGAATTACAGTTAGCAACTGATCAAAAAACCACTTCCAAGCTTTATCATTCTCAGAATCCACTATGGCATAAGCGAGAGGATATATCTGTTTGTTTGCATCTTGTGCTGAAGCAGTAATTAAAACTCCCAAATATTTGTTGTGGAGATGCGTTCCATCTACTTGAATGACCTGCATTTGATTATGAAGATAGATGAGAAATCAAAATTGATGACAGTTGGTCATGAATATAAGTGATGACAGCTTATCATAGTGATGACAATACCTTTCTCAATTGATTGAAACCTCTAATTGATGCTCCGATTGATACGAAGACATACTTGAATCTGCCTTGGCTTTCAACTTCGAGGCATGTGTACGTGCCTTGGTTTGTTCTTTTGATCATGTGACAATATGATGGGAGCATCTCATAGTTTTCTTCCAGTGATCCTCTTATCAGCACTTGTGCCCATTGTTGTGCCTTCCAAGCTTTCCAGTAGCTAATATTTTGCAAGTAATCATTTCTCATGTCATTCATGATCATACTTGGGTCTGGTCCCTTATTAACACCATCAAACCTGTGATGACAACTATGTATTTTCAGGAGGTGACAGAGATGACAGTGATGACAGTGATTACAAAATAGAAACATACCTTATTTTTATTTTCTGTGCAATAATTTGATATGGTGGTTGCATATGCCTTGAACATCTCACTTCGAATGGGCATGTATGGTTTTCATTGAATTTCTTCACCTCAAAATAACTCAAGCCCTTCAGTTTTGATGCCACCAATTGCCATTCACATTCTTTATGTACACATTTCAGCGAGTAGTAATCTTTCCTTGATCTGTGCACTTTGAAACCATAGCTCTCCTTTATTGCTTGGTTATATATTGCAGTCTTTAGATCTTCTTTTGTTACAAACAGTTGCCCTACTTGAACAAACTGATTATCTGATGGATGATCAACTTCTTCATCATCATCATCAGATATCATTTCTAGTGGTTGGTAGCTGTTGTTTACACTTGATGACAGTTGCATATTCTCAGTTGCAAGCTCTTTTTCCTTCGATGACAGTTGCATATTCTCAGTTGCAAGCTCTTTTCTTTTCCTTCTTCCATTTATTGTAACATAGATAGGCAAACCCCAAGCAACTTGAGGTGTATTGCTAATCTGGTAGAATGATTTGAGATCTTCATCTGTCTCAATTGTGAAAGGACTTGTCACCTTTTTTGTTGGATGTAGGTGTGATAGGTTGATTTCTACTGGTTGTGAGTTCATTGCAAACCTTGCCACAATCTTATTCTTTAGATCGTCTAGTGTTACATCCTCCTCCAACAGAAATGCTTTCGAATTTACATCATCACCAATATAAAGACATTCACCATTGTTTGTCTTCCATCCTCCACCAACATAGACAGTTAGAACCTTGATATCCATTTGCTGTCATCATTTGTAATCAACAAACGCCAATTAGAGACATCAACTAACATCTATCATCAAAAAATATATCATCAAATAACATGAACACTGTCATCAACTAACATCATCATCTAAACATGAAATATGTCATCAAATAACTTGAACACTGTCATCATGAACGACTGTCATCACTAACATCTATCATTAAAACAATGTCATGATGAACCACTGTCATCACTAACATCTATCATCAGAAATTTGACATCATCTAACATCGAAAATGGAATGAACTAACATGAACACTGTCATCACAAAGACTGTTATCAACTAAACTTCACCACTGTTATCACAAACACTGTCATCAAATTGCTGTAATTATGAACAGTGTCATCAAATTGGAGATTTTTCAAAAAAAAATCGTTTTTATTGAATTGTCATCCCATAAACATGATGATGACAGTTTTTCCATGGCAGATCTAACATCAAAATTGAAACTTTGTTACGTATGTAGATTATATCTCGTGAAATATGATGACAGTGTCTGGGAAACTTGCCTCGTTGTAGATGACGAAAAACGATTGCTAGCGATTGCCTTGTAAGTAAAACGATTGCTAGCGACGAAAAACGACTAGTAATCGGTCGTGAATCGTGATGACACCTGGAATGAATTCGATGAGCTTTCAATGGCGAAATTTGCGCGAAACTTTTGATGACAGGAATCGAACGCGAAAACGAAGGCCAATGCGTTCGTGATGACAACTGGAATGGAATCGACTGATTTCAATCGCGAAAGCGATGACAATAGGATCGCGAAAGCTATGAGAAGCTAGCGTGAGGAAGGAAGAGATCGAGTTTCGCGGAATATGGGTGCGCGCGAGCCGTTTTGCTATTTACCTAATTTTCCCAATTCTCCTAATATCCACCTAATTAGCCTCCTAATTTTTGCTATATAATTAATTCGTCCAAAAAATTATATACATTCTAGGAACAATAAATAACTTATATTAAAGTTTATATTATATTTTTATTTATTTATTAATATCTTATTTATAATGTTTATAAAATATCGAATCGCATTCGTATGTACGACGGATAAAACTAGTATCAAATAGAATATGAAAGATAAAATATAGATAAAGGGGTAGTTTTGTGTAATTTTGTACTTGTAATATATAAAGGGGTAGTTAAAATTCAAAAGGCGATGCTTCTTCCGTAAATATTGAAGCTTCTATGAGCGTAATTCAAAACCCTCGCACCCGCCCCCGCCTCCAGTCTTCAATTCTCGTCTTTCTCTCTCTATTGCTTCCAATTCTCCCTCCCCAACCGCCCCCCGTCTTCTTTTTCTCTCTCCTAGGGTTTAAACTCAGTATTTATTTTTTCAACTAGAAAGGCCTTAACCTAATCTAATTTCCCCAAATCCGAGTCCGAGCGAAAGAGGGGTTTTTGTGACGACTTTCGGATTTTGGTGAGTTGGTAAAGCGCGATGGTCGCTGTTTCGAAGACCGAAGGTGGCGCGCAATTGCCCTTCACAAATCTCCAGAGGACAGTCCAGTCTCTTAAAGAGTTGACCGGTAACCATTCCGATACCGAGGTTCACGACGCTCTCAAGGAGTGCTACATGGATGCCAACGAAGCTGCTCAGAAGCTGTTGAACCAAGGTAAACCATTCCTTCCCCCGACTCAAATTCTGCTCTACATTCTTTTTCATCCCCTCTTTTTCTTTGGAAATTGTTAGGGGTTTTGAGGCAGATTATTCTTGTGTACTTCTTTTCTCCATTGATGATCTCTATATGTTAGTACGCAGCAAGAGGGTTTGAACAGTTGGGACATTTTGAAAAATTAAGCCTTTTGGGTGTATGTATATGAATATTGGATCCCGCTAATACTTAGGCAATCTTTTGTTCAGTTAGCCGAGAACTTGTAAGTTAAGCCTGAATACAAAAATTTGGAATTTGTTATAATGGTGTTAGTTCGTGTGAAAACGAACTGAGAATGTAAATAGCCTTCGGCTTTGGGGTGATGCGTATCTACATGATCATCGGTTGTGATTTCTGATATGCTGGCTTTGGGGCGTAGAGGAGAAAATAGCCTTCGGCTTTCATATTATTCTCTAGATCTTTTTTCCATATGTCTGAGCTCTTCTTAAACGTTAGTCCTTCAACTCTAGTTTGACAATGTCATTCCCTCCAATACTTTTCTTCTGGTATATTGCATGATTGCATCAATGTTTTTTAGTGTTATTACTGCATTAGCTTAAACATTATATCTTTTTCTCATTGATCCAGGTCTTTTTCATGAAGTTAGGAGAAAACGAGACAAGAAAAAAGAGGTAAGGCAGACTTATTGCTTGATGCTTTTTCATTCTAATGTTTTTGTTCGAGGATAAACTGATGATTGAGGATGAACTGACCACCAACCTTATGAGTGATTCTATCACATCTCAACTATTTTATCAAGGCATATTTGTAGAAAGTACAATATTTATATAACATGCCAAACACACTACTCACGTTTTATTGTGATTGCTGCTTGTTTATTATTCAAAATAATGGTCTTGATGCTTTTCTTAATTTCATTCTTGTAACTTTTGTGCCCCCCTCTATGTAGAAAGCTGAATTCCTGTAAGCATGATATTGTTGGAACTCTTAATCTTTAACATGTCTAATTACCTATATTAGGTGTTAAAAATTGAAAAATGTAAGTATGAAACTGGAAATTTCTCATTTTATTCAAATGCTACATTAGGTCTTCCTAATCTCTTAAAAAAATCATTGGTGGAGTTGTAACAATATTTAGTTGCAAACATAATTGAAGTATCCTGCGATAATTGCTTGATGCGAGCCGTATTTTGTACAGATTGCAGGTTTGAAGGAGTTCTCTGATCATAGAAAACGAACTGAGAATGTAAATCACTCTGCAAAATTTTATGCCGCCGACAGAAATTTTAATAATGTTCGAAGGGGGAGTTTTTCTAGGAACAATATGCCTGGTACGTAAAAGTGCAACATATTCTCACACAACTTGCGGTTTCTCTGCATTGTTGTAAATTTTCAGTCTATTATTGGCTTTTATATTGCAGTCGTATGATAGATGCTAGCTAAGGTTATGGTTTTCTTCTCGTAAGACAATATTCTTGATTTTCCTTGTGTAAGCTGTATGCTTAAGTAGGATTAGTCAGAGGCTTCTTTCCTAAAATTTGAAAATGTGGAAGTAATCTAGGAAAATATCTCAAGGCTGTCCTTGAACATTGTTTTGAGCCTTTGTGCATGTTGGGACAACACTAGATATTTATTTATAATTCTGTCATGATGAGCAGAAACAGTGCAGCCAGTTCTCAAAAGTCAGGAGTTCCGTGTTGTGAGAGACAACAGAGTGAATCAAAAGTTGGACAAAGAAATCAAGACTTTTGATAATATAGGTCTAAAATCTAATAATCATTCTCAGATGGCCAATGTTTCTGAAAAAAGGTATGTTTTGCGTTGGTTTTATCTTCTGCTTCAATTTTTCCCTTCCATTTTCCACATTGGTTGTCAAATGCAATGTGATTATCATTCATAACATTTCGATACAACCATTATGTTTACTTTCTTCTCCCTTATCCTTCATGGCACGGTGACTAATTAGAGTTTGGTAGGGCTGGGAACATTAAAAACATCTAAAACAGATAGAAGGAAGAATGACAGCTAACTACAGAAATTCACTGCTAAACCAGGAAATCGACAGTCAGAATAAATGGGATCAAAGACCAACGGGTCCCTCCCACAATAAAGAATCCCAGTATGAACAAACTGTTGGCCCAAGCTTATTGTTGAATAAGACACAAATTCTGAGAAATACTCCTTTTCCTTATATATCACTCATATCACCCAATATTACTTTGGGATGATGTGCAATCGGTGACAGAATATTCCTCAATGCATTGTGTGCTGTTTGTCTCCCTTGTCACTCACCCCTTTGGTGTCTACTTTTTCGGTCACCTTGTAGGCATGAACTATTTAGCCCCAACTTCCGTGCGTATCAGAGTTCTCTGGTTTTAGGGTAAAGGCCAAAACTCTGTGCCTTGTGGTTATTTATTTGCTTATTACTCATAACCTTGAAGTTCGTAAGTAGGATGCTCTTTACTTCTGATCTTGGTTAGATATTCGATTGTATCCTTTTTTCATTGATATTTCCTCAAGTGATTTGCTGTGGCCATCAACTCTAGTAACTCTATCCGTTATCATATGATTGTTTTGTGCTGATTTGTATTTCTTAGATTTTGTTTGGCAATGCATAAAATATTGCGATGAAATTTGTCATAGTGTTACGGAAATGTGGCCTATTACTATTAAGTAGTTATCTTGCTTAATGCTGATTTGTCTCAAACAGTTAACCCTTCATGTTTTTCCCCCTGTTCTAATGTAGTGCACTGGGATCCTCCAGAAACCATAAACACTCTGCTCAGGGGTACATTCCTCAAAATATAAATCGGAAGACTGATCCTAGACTTAAATTTGCTCGGGATATAAACTTGACTGGACATCGAAAAGAACAGACTGAGGAGAAAAAGCCAGCAGTTTCTAGTTCCGTTTCACATCCTCAAACTGCTAAACAAGGTCAATCCCAACCGCAATCAACTACTTTACCAACCGGCACTTGTGTAGAAGGTGTTTGTGCATCTGCTTCTGATCCTGTCCATGTTCCTTCACCTAATTCAAGATCACCTGCTATAAAGCGTGAAGTTGGAGTTGTTGGTGGCCATAGGCACTCTGTGGAAAATTCTTCCAAACAACCACCTCAGCAGAGCAGTTCCAATTCAAATTTGGTTCGGGGTAGTTATTCCACCATGGGATCACTTCGGTCAATAAATAATGCACCCAAAAAGGATCCACTCAGCAATGCTAGTGTTTCCCAGGCTACACCACTGAATACCACCAGCAAAGCAATCACAAGTCAGCATCATGCTAGCAGACAAAGTCAACCACCTTTTGCTCATCAGAAAGGTTCAATCCTGTACAATGTTTATGCTATTCCTCTTGAACCTTCATCCCTGACTGTTAATTAGTTCCCTTGCATAAATTATTATTGGTTTCGTTTGATATTCTTTTGATGAGCCTAAGTTTGAAATTTTTTGGCAGATATTGGTCTGTCATTGTGTATAGATTCTTGGAGACAATCTGTTTTGCTGTTGTTTAATGTGCAGTGAATCTTTATGATTTTGCTCAATAACTGTGAATATGATATTCTTATTATTGTCCCATTTGTTCTAAGCTTTCGCCTCTTCATGTCCGTTGAGCTTCATAGTCTTTGATCTTTCTGCTTCCTTGTTGCTTCCATAAATCCTAGGCCTTATCGGTTTATTCTCGCATTCTATGTGAGCCTATTACCTTTTTTGTAACAGGTGCCTTGCCCAGCAAGGAATGGAGGCCAAAGTCAAGCCAAATGGCCAAAGTTTCAAGTCCTAGAGTGATTGGTACGCCTCTAAAGTCAACTCCACTTTCTTCTGATAATTCCAAAGTTCAGGAAGCAGTTCCAGCTCAGTTGCATGAAGAACTTTCACAAATCATTACCCAACAGGCGCAAAATGTAATTATAGCACAGCATATCCGTGTGCCTGAAGATGATCGCTTTCGGCTGACCTTTGGGAGCTTCGGTGTAGATATGACATCATCTGGGGATTCAGCTTCCGATGAACAAGCAACTGGGGTGCATGAATCAACAACTTCTGGAAGGTTTGTTTCATGCTCTGTATGTTCTAACGTAGTAGGATCAGCTTGTTTTCTAAATCAGAAGTTTTCTGCTGGTTCAGCCTTCCTTTACTGGTCTGGCTATGCTCTTGTTTCACTTTGCTTCCAAAATTACTCTTTCCAAAATTACGTTTTAAAAACTCTTGAAATACATGCAACCCTTTTACTTTACTTTTTTCGTTTTTCAAGACAAACAAAATTACTTTTTTTTTTTACCAAAAATCACATTTTGCCCCAAAACTAAAACAAGCCCTACATTGGATGGACTTCTAAACGAATCAAGCAATACCCAATAAATAATGAGATAGTGAAATGAGGTCCTTTTATATTGTTTGATCACTCTTAGGGCGGAGTTGAATCATTCAATTTAAATGGATAAAATGGACAGGTGCTTTGGGTACTGTCCATGCTCATTCTTAGGAAAGTCAGATAAAATGGATTTGAATTTACTATACAATATCATTTATGATAGATGCTGATCGTTGACAGCACAACCATAATATGTAGGAAAAAAACATTAGATGTATTAGTTAGACAAATAGACATAATTGGAAAGAAACTCGTCTGAAATATAAGAAGATAAGGTCATATGCTATTTTGGGGTTTTCTCCTATGACTACCTTGCGAGGTTTTAATTCCCTGAATTGGAAAAATGAAGTGTCGTGATTGCCATGCTGTCAATTAAATAACAATTAAATAACTGACCAACTGTTACTATGATGCATAGTTATGATGTTTTTATGTAAAGTGTAAACAAGGACTCTCTGCTCAGTTCAATATTCTTCTGTCCCATGGTTTAAAATGGTAGGGTGTCTGAGGAGATTATAAAGTGAAGTTCTAAATGTAAAGGTTACAAGGATATTATTGGAGAATTAATTTTTTTATCGAGCTCCTAGGGCTTCTTTTTTAACCACTTCTGTATTTAATTGGTGCCTTTTGAGTTTGTTTTAATGACTGAATAGCTTATATGTTTGAAAAAATGTTGTTACTTCTAATTAGTATCTTAAGCCAAGATAAAATAGGAAATGGAATATTTGATGTTTGGTGGTGGAGAACTGGAGATATTTTCCCAAATGAACTCGTGATAGAAATTTGTTTTGGATTTTTACATTACAATAATGTATTTTCTTACGTCACCTTTTGATATTGCAGTGGCGAAATATCAGATAGGAAACAGTTGAATTCGTTGGAAGACGGAGTCAGAAATTCTGGTTCTAGTTCTCCCTCTGGTGTGGCAACTGAACAACAAATTCACGATGAAGAGCAGGCTGTACCTTCCCTACACATGGAAAGGTACTCAGATACAGGTTTGGGTAGAGAGAGCAGCCCACCTTTCTCAGCTTCAGAGTCACAACATAAAGATACTTCTGCCCTACCAACTTTTGCAGTGAGTGTCAATTGAACATTTATCTTTGGAGCATAGATCAAGGATTAGTATCACTTAAATCTGCGTTGATAACTCATCTGACCCATCTCTGTTGTGTATTGCAAGCTATCTAATTCTTCCTGTTCCTGACAATTTTTCTGCAGGCATATGACCCGCAGACTGGTTATGACATTTCTTATTTTGGACATGTGGATGATACTGTACGGGAGCAGACTTTTCCATCTTCTCAGGAGGTAAATTATCCAGAATCTCTTTCTAAATAACCTTTCTCATTAATTCATCATCAGCCGATATATTGATGCCTTCAAATAAAGTGGTAGTCTAGGATGATCAATGCTTTCCCTCAAATAAATTGATGCTTGTGGACATAAGAAATGCGTGTTTTGCTCACACGTTTCCTCCAAATCTGTGTTGTTGTCAGTAAATACTGTCAGATCAATGTATTATTTCAGTCTAACTGCTTGCAATGAAAAAGTTGAATACTCTGTGACTCGCCTATACTAACTGCTTATGTAAGATAATTGATTGTCAAAGACCTAATGGCTTAATGCAATAAGAATTCTTAGTGCTTTAATTTAAATGGTATGTTTTGCCAGGGCACCACAAAATTTAGCCTTGAGATCCTTGTGTTTTCATGTTGCAGACCTTAATGTCACACTCTGCCAACAGTATTCCTGCATCTTCCATGGCTATGCTTCAACAGCAGCAGCAGCAAAATTTGGCCCAGATGTATCCTCAAGTCCACGTTTCACATTTTGCTAATGTCATGCCATATCGCCAGTTCCTTTCCCCAGTCTATGTTCCTCCAATGGGTCTTCCTGGTTACTCCAGCAATCCTACATATGCCCACCCTTCCAATGGAAGTAGCTATGTTTTGATGCCTGGTGGTAGCTCTCATCTTGCCCCTGGTAACATGAAATTTGGTGTTCAGCAATTTAAACCTGTACCTACTGTAAGTGCGTCGGGTTTTGGGAACTTTGGTAGTCCAACTGGGTATGCGATCAATGCTCCTGGTATTGTTGGTGGCTCAACTGGTCTCGAGGATTCTGCCAGGCTCACGTACAAAGACAGCAATCTTTACGTTCCAAATCCACAGGTAAAAGATTCTTGCTTTTATATAGTATTGAGGGTTTTTCTTGTAAGAAATTCTGTAAGCAAAGATGAAAAACTGAATTCTATGAAATGCCAAAAGAAGAAAGATGTATCACCCATGCTAAGATGTCATGTGTTGTGGTCCACTTGAACATCTTCTTGGTTGCCCAGAAGCATTTAATAACCAAACTTTCATCTTTTATGTCATAACGTTTGGTATGTATGCGTCGAGTAATGTTTTGACATCTTGAGTGATTTTCCTTTTTTTCTAAACTAAGGTCTTTCTAACTTTTGTCCTATGAAAAAGAATGACCCTATGAAAACGTTTTAAAACCCTAAATTTATGGGATTTTTCTAACCTATGCCCTTTGGGCATAGTTTAAGAGCTTTGATTTAGAAAGAATCTCGTACATTTGTCATGTTTAGGACTTTTATAGTCATTTTATATGGTTTGTACTTTACAATTTAGTGAATAATTTCCCAACCAAGTAGTTTTCTTAGGGCATAGGTTAGAAAAAATCATTCATCTAATACTCCCAAACAAGTAGTTTTCTTGGAGCATAGGTTAGAAACCTAATTAATAAATCTGGGAATATCTTTCTAAATATGGTTTTTTAGGGCATAGCTTAGAAAAAAAAGGATTCATCTAATACTCCCCCTTTACTTTGCTGCATCAGGCGGAGACTTCTGAAGTTTGGATACAGAACCCAAGGGAGCATCCCGGAATGCAATCTGCTCCATACTACAATATGCAGGGACAAGCTAGCCATCACCACCACCACCATCCCGCGTACATGCAGTCACATGCATCGTTCAATCCAGGTGGCGTTGCACAATCTTCTCATATGCAGTTTCCCGGAGTTTACCACCCTTCTCCGAACCCACATCACATGGCAGCTCCAATGGGCGCGGTGGGCCCAGTTGCTCCAGGGGCTCAAGTGGGTGCATATCAGCAGCAGCCACAACATGGCCATATAAACTGGACAACAAACTTTTGAGCAGTTATAAATGCCGGTAATTTTCAGAGGACTTTAGGTACAGAAGAAAGTTTCTGAATTCCCTCCTTGTTATTAGATAACTGAAAACTAACTTCATCTTATTTTTAATGGAATCATATGATGTTGAGTTATAATATTATCTTGCTCGCCGTTCCAATTATGATGTCCATTTTACCTGTCTATATGAGACATTATTAATTTCGTTGGTGATCATGGTTGTCCAGTTGATGTGACGAGTTTGAGTCTATTATAGGTGTCTTATGAGTCTGGTTCCTGACTAGCTAGCTAGTGAGAACTTATGAGCCGGCTCAATGTAGCTGAGCCTTGGAACTTGTCAAGCTTGTTTGGATCATTCGTGGACTTGACTTGGTTGAGCTCTATTGTAGAATATCTCATCTAAAAAAAATCTTAGAAGTTCGTAGAACACAATTGAAAAATAAAGATTTAGAAAGGTTGGTATATTGTTACAATTTTTTTAACTATGTTTAGCTAGAGGTAAGCATGGATGTGGTTAAGCTTGGATTTGGAGTTTAAAGAGTAATAAAAAGCTCAACCTTACTTTGAAGTGTTTGGTATTGTTGTGAAAGGCGTAATTAAAATGTTTCTCGAATAAGGCTATGCTTGATGGAAGTTTGAAATAGAATTTCTGATGCTGCTTTGATCAGATCCTGTTGGTTGCACTTTTGGTCCATTAAAGTATGTGGGTATGAAAGTAGACAACGAAAAGAGAGAAGAAACCAGTGATGCTTAGTTCATATCTGTTGGTTGATGATCCCAAGAAAGGCAAAATCTCCAATATTCGATCCTGAATTTCTCTTTTGATACTATAAAGCTGCAAATAATTGCCCTACTCTATTTTTTTAATATCGAAGATAAACTGCAATAGTGATGATATACATACATGTATGTTTTTAAACAAGTATGTGTAATATTGAGTTATTGACATACAAGATATTTCCTTTTTAAAGATACAACATATCATCTATGTTGCATATGTAGAGCATTTAGGTTGTGTCCCAAAACAAAGCTAGCTCATGCTTTGCCCTACCAAAAGATTAATTGGCATTTTGTTGCACTCCTAATAAAAACAAATATTCACAAACACACACACACATATGACACACCCACACACTGTTCTCTTTGTACATACACGATCGATCTGTTACGTCCAAATCACAAAGGAATTCATTAATTAGTGCATGCATTTGCTTTTATTGTCAAGACTCCATATTTATTTGTCCCACTAACTCTGCAAGGCCGTGTTCTCTTTTTAGGCCCCTGGATTGATTTGATCGAGCATGCAAAAAGATAAAGAAGAAAAAAGTGGTCCAACGCCACCACAACACCTGGTCAGGTAATTCACACCACCGTGATCGGACACTGATTGCGATGTGTGTGAATTGGTCTACGATTGCCAATTTTAATTCAAAACGATTCGAGTTGATTGAACAGTGTTGGGTCCGACCCCAAATACACGTAGACCCACGTGGTCAGGTCAGCTCTTCACGTGCCCTCTCTCGTGGCCTTGTTTGTGTAGCCTTACTCTCTAATCTCTAGCTATTCAAGTCAGCCTCACCAAATTCCTTTACGTCCCTATCCCATGGCAATTTGCTCCATCCCTATATTGACTCTTGTCTCAAATAGTACGTTATGGCAATTTGTTCCATCTCCATTTAAGACACGATATTCCCTATATTGACTCTTTGCATTATTACTTAGTGGGCGCCCCTTCCTCTAAGGTACGGTTGGGTGGATCTAGTCAATATTGAAATTGTCTCAAATTACAATATATATATATATATATAGTATAGTTTGGGAGGAAATTTAGGCCTAGAGATCAATTTTATAATTATGAGAAAATAATTGTGTGAAAGGATCTTGCCTTCTATTGATTATCCAAAGGGTTTATATATATACAAGTGAACTTGAAATCCAAGAGATCTTATCTTTCTTGAGATTCCTAATACCCCTCCACAAGCTCATGGAGGGTTACATACATGAAGCTTGGGCCGCAACTGCAGAAAACGAGCAGTACCAATAACTTTAGTAAAAATGTCAACAGTTTGACCATGAGCTCTGACATGACGAATAATAAGATAACCATCATCCACTTGCTCTCTAGCAAAATAATAGCCAATCTTAATGTGTTTGGAGCGCTGATGAAATACCGGATTAGCAGACATATAAGTGGCACTTAAGTTGTCACACAAAATGATAGGCGGACGATGGAAGGGAGCCTGTAGCTCATAGAGAAGCTGCTGAATCCAAATCAGTTTAGTGGAAGTGAAAGCTATAGCTCGATATTCTGCCTCAGTACTTGAATTGGCCACAACATGTTGTTTCTTAGAAGACCAACTAATGATATTTCCACCATAATAGATGGCAAAACCATGCTGAGAGCGATAATTATCACCATCAAAAGCCCAACTAGCATCACAATAAGCAACTAAACGGGTTATTAACAAGAGGCCGAATAAGTAAGCTAACCGTTAGTGACCCTTTCAAATAGCGCAAGATACGCTTAACAACAAATCAATGAGATTCAATAGGTTCATGCATATATTGACAAACTCTATTAACAACATAAGATATCTCAGGTCTAGTAATAGTGGCATACTGTAATGCATCAACAATAGATAGAAGGATTAACAAAAGGATAACTTGAGTGTTGTAAACGGGAAGTCGGCTCAACGGGGGAAGAAATCAGCTTTGCATCACACATTTTGCTGCGAGCCAATAAATCTCTAATATACTTTTACTATGATTGAACAAAATGATCACGCCCACGAGTGACCTCAAGACCGAGAAAATAATGCATGGGGCCAAGATCTCGTAAAGAAAAAGCACAGTTCAGAAGCTGAATGAACTGGTCAATGTCAATTGTAACCGAACCTGTAATTAGAAGGTCATCCATGTAGACAAGGTTGTAGAGAATAGAAGTGCCATGTCGCCCTACAAACAGAGAAGTGTCGGATCGACAAGATCGAAAACCGTGACCAATAACTGACGAAGTTTAGTAAACCAAGCCCGCGGAGCCTGTTTAATTCCATATAGAGCTATCTGCAACAAAGAAACATGATTAGGCTGTGTGTGATCAACAAACCCCCGATAGTTGAGACATATAAACCTGCTAAAAAAGATCTCCATTGAGAAACAATGTATTAATATCAACTTGCCGGATTGACAAATAATGTTGCAATGCAATAGATAAAACCATCCGAATAGTGGTAGGTTTAATAACAGTCACCGTGATTGCGGTTTCCTCCTATGAATTTTTTGAGCTCTCAATTAAGGGGACGCGATCGTAGTTTTCCTCGAATAGAATTGGTGAGGCCTCAATTGACGAACTGCGATCACGGTGCATCAGAATTCGCGTTTGGTTTCGTTAACTCTTTTGCGCTCCGTAATGTGATAGAAATCACATTCTCCCTTGGATTCAAAGCTTGGGAAGGAAGTTTTCCCGAGTCTCTTGCCTCTAGTCTACTCACAACAGTGGCCAGTTGACCGATTTAGGTCTCCATGTTTTTTAGACCCGCTTGTGTTATGTCCTAACTAGTCCACCGTGTTAGCAAGCCTTGTGAACATCTCTTCAACATTAAACGACGAGCTCTGATTCTAAACCGGAGGTCTTGGGCATAAGGTTGCTTGTACTGGTGATTTCCTCCTTGTTGATTGTACTGGGGCTGATTCTGGTTCCCATATCTGAAATTGGGATGATCTTTCCAACCTGGGTTGTATGTGTTGGAATAAGGGTCATAATGAGGTTTAGGAGGTCCATAGCCTCCTACAAAATTGACCTCAACCTGAGGTTCTTGGAGTTGTGGGAAAGCATAAGTAGGGTGAAGTGTGTCAGCACAGATTTCACATGCTTTCAATTGTTGAGGGGTTCCTTGCAGCACGAACCTCTTCATCATATCCTTCAACTCCGCTACCTTAGATTGTAAAGCAAAAGATGAGGAGTCCATAGCATTGACTCCTTTACTGCTAGTTCTCTTATTGAATTGCCTTGAGTTCTCAAATAGCTCAAAAAGAGCCGAAAGGGCATCTGTTGGTATCTTATTCAACAGGCTTCCATTACAAGCTGCATTCACCATTCTGCATTCGTCATCCAACAATCAACCAAAGAAGTAGAGCACCAGATCTTGATCAGAGTACCCATGATATGGGCAACTAGAACACAACCTCTTGAAGTGCTCATGATAGTCATAAAGGCTCTCCCCAACCTGTTATTCAATGTTGCTCAAGCTCTTCTTCAGACTGTTTTGGTTGGTGGCTGGAAAATATTTCTCCAAGAATACTGCTTTCATCTTAGTCCAGGTATTAATGGGGCCTAGAGAAAGATAATAGAGGCACTCATTGGCTAAATCCTTTAGAGAGAAAGGAAACACCCTCAGCTTGATGATCCTCTGTTACATCAGCAGGCTTCATATTAGAGCAAACCTGATCAAATTCAGTCAGATGCTTGTTGGGGTCTTCTCCACTTTGCCCATGAAAGTGGGGCAAGAGATGGACTAACCTTGACTTGAATTCAAACTTGACACCCTCATTCAGCGCGGGAGCTGTTGTTGAAAATTTGGGGCAGTCAGCTGCCTCAATGTTTGATCTCCCATTGCCTCAATTTCAACAGAATCTAAGTAGAAAGGTAATTCACAGAGTAGATCCCGAGCTTCACGTCTCAACCTGGAAAAGGTTCTTTCAATCTCTGAATCAAATGGCAAAAGAGGTGAATCAGTAGCACAAGTGTGGACCATAAGCTAGGGTCCACACCAGAGTTGGTAAAAATAAAAACTCAGAATTAAACAAAGTATCTCCGACAACGACGCCAAAATTTGACTGGCTGAAAATCATTGATGCCAAATCAAAACCAAAATTTGATTAGTAAGTCGGTCGAACCCAAGAGACACTTGTATTCCAAGTAATTATTATTACCAACTCAAGGTAGTTAAAGGGGGATTCAGAATTATAGTTCTAACTCTGAGAATTTAAGCAAACAAAGCAAGTAAATATGAATTTGTATTCAATTAAGGAAAAACAATCCTATGCCACTACCCACTTAATTCATCAAGTTATTGATAATTGATTCAAACAAGTTATTCCTTTTAGTTATTCCCTTTAGTTATTCCTATCTTGACCAGTTGTAAAACATGACAATGAGACATGCAAACTTAATATCTAAATAAAATGAAACGATCATGAATTATAGAGATATTAGAATTAAGAACGAGTATATACAAGATACATGCAATTGAGTTCCAACAAGTCAAACAATTAAACATGCATTCAAATCTCTTTCTAAATTGTTTTAGTCCAACGAGTCCTAAAACAATGATTTGCTACAAAGACCAGGTTTTACTACGAGAAAACCTAAATTCAAGCAATAGAGTGTATCGACTTCAACAAGGTGATCAATCAAGCAGAAATCAACACAATCAATAAAGATTAAGCCCAAGAGAATTGAAATAACCTGGTAGGAATAGACTTGAATAGAAGAATCTCACAATACACTTGAATCCAAAAGCTTCAACTTAAATAGAATTAAAAGGTTTAGTTTTTCATAGAATTCTCTATCAAAACAAGGAAAAGAGAGAATAGAATAGTAAAAAAGTCTCTCCCAAAAACTCCAACTAAAAAGTCTTAAAAGCTAAACAAACCGAAAAGGAAAGATATAATTAAAAACAAGAAAAGATAAGCTCGGAAGATCTTCGTGTGCGAGAAGCTCAGATGGGCCGTGATCGCCATTTCGGGTGGGCGCGATCGCGGCCTTGACCAAGTTGACCTTCCAAGGCGGTGGAAACCGCGATCGCTGCCAGTATAAACCGCGATTGTGGCCTTCAGAATGTACTGTGATCAGTTACGCCTACCGCGATCGCGACTAGTGTTCTCGGCGATCGTGGCCTTCAGCAGGTCGCCAAATCTCTCAAAATCTTTAACTCTGAGTCTTCGGTCTTCAATCCTAATCTTAAATAAAGTTCCTAAAAGACCTAAAACTCCATACAAATATGTACTAAAAAGTATTAATTATGCTTTATGAAAAAACCGAATTCTACTAAACCGAATTCTTACCATAATAAAAAAAATATTTACAACAATCCTTAAATTTCATTAAAAATAAAATTGCACTATATGCTACTTTTGAGCAACCCTCTCAACAATGATCGATATATTAGAAGATTTAACTCTTATGATGTCATACTACCGTCCATTTTTGTACTGAACTATCTATTTATATTTTAGTTATATTCTCCAAGAACGAGTTTTTATAATGCCCAAATCAATGATAACTAAGACAGTCTTGGAATGGTACGTCTTAAATAAATTTTCGTATAGTGCGTTCTCATTAGCATTTAAAAAAAATATTCCTGTATAAAGCGGTTATAAGTTGGTTCGATAGTGATGTTAAACAATCTTAACTAGTGTACAAACGTCTTTATTATACATAACTTACAAAGAAGTTACACGTTAATTGGTTCAACTATCATTGTCATAAATATTCTTAGCAAAATAACGATCGAATTCTGGCGTATAGTGTAAAAGGAGTGCCTCATACTTGCGTTGTTAATTACAAAGGCGCTGTCTACCTTTCTATAGTTGATGAAGATGAAGCCACCACATATGATTGAATTGTGTTTTTGAGTGGAAGTGATAAGAATCAACAACTTTTAGCCACCTAACAACTAGCTAGTGGGTTTTTGGGTCGCAATAGATATAGGTCAATTTCCATTATCAACTATCAAGGAATTCTTTCATTTCATCATTGTCCCATATTCTTACCCTCTACTAACAATAAATTTCTCAAATATGTTTTTTGAAGTTAATATATATGTCTTAATATATATGTCAAGATGGTGGGGCGCATCCTCATTGGCTTTTATACACTGCCTTTGAGATGGATTTAGTCCCTATATCAATTTTGGTGCATTCTAACTAAATTCAGTTATTATTGTCACATAGCTGAATTTGAGTTTTTGTTGGGCCCTTTCTGTTGGGCAGGGGTACCTAGGGGTGGCAAATTCTGATCCGACCCGAAATAACCGACCGAACAACCCGATTCGAGAACCGACCGCTATCCGAAAAAAGTTACAAAATGAAATCTGAAACCGACCCGATCTGACCGATTCTAACCCGAACCCGAAAGCAACCCGTTTAAAAAAGCAACCCGAAACCGATTATATCCGAAAAGACCAACCCGATACATACCCGAATCCGAGCGACCCGAACCCGATTGTACCCGAACCGGTTGTATCCGAAAACCGAAACAATCCGAACCCGATTACACCCGAAACAACCCGAACCCGGTTATACCCGTGACCTGGATTATACAATAATCCAGGTCTCGAGTATTCACGGGGTAATTTACTAAAGATTATACAATAATCTAATAGTAATATAAAATTTAAAATATTTGTAGATAATATAGCAATAAAATTATGTAATTTATAAAAAAAACTTTAAGATCGAGCCACATATTTTAGTTGAATATATTTAAAAAGTATTTTTATTATTTGTTGAGATATTTCCCCATATTTTGATTAAATTTTTTTAAATGTTAATTTCACTTGAATTGAATATTTTGAATTATTTTTTTATTTTTCTAAAGATATTAGTATGCATAAAAAAATCATTTTTTATAAAATATTTATTAAGGTTATGTATTTGAGTTCTTATCTTTTAGGGTTTAGGGTTTAAGGTTTAGGGTTTAGGGTAGGAAATCTAGCAATGATAATATAACTTATTAAAATACTTATTAAAATAGTTTTTGACATTAATTTATTAAAATTTATGTAGGTATACTAATGTAGAGATGGAATTAAATGAAAATGGGGCTTATCATGAAAACTAAGAACGAATCTGGACCATCTGATTGAAACACTAGAAATGAATATAGGTCATCCGATTAAAAAAATAAAAAAAATGAAAAAAATGAAAAAATGACAGCAGCAACAACAACAACAATAACCCAGTGGATCTTCCCTTACGGGAAATCTGGGGGGTCAAGATGGGGGCACCCCTGGCTTAAAGCGACGGGGGAGCGACCAAAAGACCCGACAAGACCACAGAGCACATAAATCCCATAAAGCACATAAACGAGGTAACCTAAAGGCAAGGAAGAGGCAAACTAAAACCGAGGTGAAGGAAACTAAGCAAAACAAAACAAAACATAGAACCAAAACAAAAGCGTTGAAGCCTCAAGGCCCCCGTGGACTGGTCGTTCAGGTGCCTAGTTGTCCGCTACTCGAATCTTCTCTCTCCAGCTATCCCTACACACTGCAAGATCTGTCGAAATCTCCAATTCGCTGACATCTTGCTTTATACTGTCCTTCCAACATTTCTTCGGTCTTCCCCTCCCTCTACGTATGTCTCCTAAAACCAAACTCTCACACCTACGAACTGGCTCCGTAGGGCCCCGTCTCTGAACATGTCCAAACCAACGCAATCTGGACTCTCGCAGCTTATCTCTTATACTAGCTACTCCCACTCTGCTTCTAATCACTTCGTTTTTGATTTTGTCTAGTAGCGTGTGCCCACTCATCCACCTTAGCATTCTCATCTCTGCTACCATTAACCTCTGTTCTTGAGCTTTCGTGGTGGGCCAACACTCTGCCCCGTAGAGGATGGCCGGTCTGATCACTGTTCTGTAAAACTTTCCTTTTAGCTTGAGCGGTACCTTCTTATCACAAAGAACCCCAGACGCCGCTCGCCACTTCTGCCAACCTCTCTGTATTCGATTTGTGATGTCCTCATCTATGCCACCGTCACTCTGCATCACAGACCCCAAATATCTAAAACTCTCCTTCCTTGGTACTACTTCCCCTCCTAACCGCACTTCCTCACTGTGGGTTACACCTTCCCCGAACTTAAACTCCACATATTCTGTCTTGGTTCTGCTCAGTCTGAAACCCCTAGACTCCAGCTTCTCCCTCCAAATTTCAAGCCTATTGCTGACTCCCGCTCTGGACTCGTCCACCAACACTATATCATCTACGAACAACATGCACCACGGGATCTCTCCTTGAATCTCCCTCGTCAAAACGTCCATCACTATTGTAAACAAGAAGGGGCTTAAGGTTGACCCTTGATGTAGACCCGCTTCCACCTTAAAGAACTCGGTATCCCCGCCTGAGGTGCACACACTGGTCATCGATCCCTCGTACATATCTCTGACTATTCTGATGAACGTGCCCGATACTTCCTTAGCTGCCAAACATTCCCAAATCAGTTCTCTCGGTACTCTGTCATACGCTTTTTCCAAGTCGATGAAAACCATATGCAAATTCTTTTTCCTCTCTCTGTAAGCCTCTGTTAGCGTCCTCAATAAGTGAATAGCCTCCATTGAAGACCTCCCAGGCATAAAACCAAACTGCCCGGGAGGTCTTCAATGGAGGCTATTCACTTATTGAGGATGAAAAAATGAAAAAATGAAAAAATGAAAAAAATTAAAAAATAAAGTCTTTTTACGTATGTAGAATGATATAAATCGAGTATGAAAGTAAGGCCATAAACGTGAACATGCAGTACTAATATGTGAACGTACCTATATTATATGTGAACGTATACTAAATTTTCTGAAGTTAAAATGCGGTTATAATTTGAACAACCCTTGTAATAATGTGAACATGTGTATAAAATATGTGAATAGAATGTAAAATATCAAGCGTCGTGTTTTTGGCAAAAATAAGCGAAAAAATAAAAAATAAAAAAAAACAATTTTTTTATTTTTTTATTTTTTTTTTGTCAAATTTCTTTAAGCCGTTTAACGCTTGTATTATGATTTAATCGAACATGAACATATGACCATAAAAAATGAACAAACAATACTAATATGTGAACACACTTGTAATATATGTTAACATATTATAAAATATCTGAACTGAAAAGTGTGATAATATGTGAACATGTCTTATAATAGTGTGAACATATGCATAAAATATGTGAACGTAACGTAAAAAATCAAATTTCGTGTTTTTTGCAAAAACAAGCGAAACTAAGAACATTTAAAAAAATATTTTTTTATTTTTTTTATCAAAATTACCATTTTGCCCCTATCTCTTTTAATCTTAGCCATCCATTTCTCAAATCCAAGAGTCCTCATTTGTTTCTAGTTTTCATGATAAGAATCATTTCCATGTGAATCAACCTCTACTAATGTATACTAAAATATATCATATATTCTATAGATGGTTTATTATATTTCAAAATATCAACATATAGTTAGAAAAATTATATACTTGGAGTGCAAAATTTGTTAAAAGAAAAGAAAATTTATTATGTATAAAATTAATATAAAAAATATTAGCATATAGATTAAGTTTTGTTAAAAGATATGATATGTATAAAATTAATATAGAAAGTATCAACGTATGAATAGATAAAGTTATTATAATATAAACAATTGGATGTATAAAAAGAATAATACAAGTTATTATTTAAAAGCTTGACATTATTTTATTCTAGTAACGTCACATGGCGCAATTTTTTCAACAGACATGGTTTCTGCTTTATAATGTTTTAGGTAGATATCATCATTCATCACAAAAAGATTTATTTATTTAATAATAATCTATTAAGATCTTATTCATTTATGTATATTATGATAGTTATACTAATATCAATATGATATTTTATCTATTTTGTGTTTTTAGTTTCCAAAACAATATAAGATCTTATTTATGATTAATGTATAAGATCATGTAAATATAAGATATGAGATAATTATTTGGATATTGGATTGAAATCATTTTAATAACTTTTAGAACTATATTGATCATAATCTCACAAGTCATACACACCAATATCATTATTCTTCACAAAAAAATATATTTATCAAATGAAAAAATATTTTATTTATTTATGTCAATATTCAATTATTCATCATAGTTATACCAAAATCAATATGAGATTTTATAATATTTATGTTTTGAGTTTTCAAAACTATTGGTTGATAGAATATAAGATCTTATATGTTATTAATATATAAGATCATATGAATATAAGAGATCGTATAATCATTTAGTTATGAAATAGTGTTAGTTCTCGCACCTTTTACTAAATTTTATAAAATTATTGTATTATGTATTTGTACTTGTTAAATTTTGATCAAACTGATAATATAAATAAGAATATTTTAGAAAAACTATACATATCTTATCTAAAAAAACTATCGTTTCTAAAATTGATATAAGAAAGGATATTTTAAGAATTATATATATCTTATCTAAAAAATAATATTATCCCAAAATAAAAATAATATTTTTTTAATATATATAAATATAAATATTTATAAATAATTTGATTAAAGTTCAACTAATCAGTTTGATTTAAAAAAGATGAATGATATATTTTAATATGGGATCATTTTATATATTATTTTAACCTCCACTTTAGTATATAGTAATGATTGAAATTATTTTAATGACTTTAGAACTACTTACCATAGTCTCATATAGTCATGGATTCCAATATTATTATTCATCACAAAAGATATATTTCTTCAATAAAATGTAAAGATTTTATTTATTTATGTATATGATCTTGAAATTGTTTGCGACTATACAATTATTATTTGTGAATTGAGATCATTTTAAATTATTGGAGTATAACATCATATAATCATTAGTTGTAACATATAATTAGTTGATTGCAATATCATTTTTTTTATGAATATAATCTTACATATATTTAATAGCATATAATCTTTACTTGTGATTTGTGAATATTGTATCTTATGAATTTGTAAATTGTGATCATCTATTAATTTGATTGACTTTTCCGGTCAAATATTAATTGATTTATTCTACAAGTGGTAAATTTCATCTTTAAAAACTCAATATCAATATCAAATTCAAATTCAAATAGTATATTATAAATACAACGATTCTTAACATTATCATGACCCATTCATTAAATTCATATAACTTTTATCACTTAAATAAAGTTAGTTTGAACTCTTAATATTGATTTCAACCGAAATTCAATCAAGGCCTGATTCAACCAAAATTTGATTTAGTCGAACACCGATTTAACCGAACTGATTCAACCGAAATCCGATTCAACCGAAATCCGATTCAATCGAAAATTGAAAAACTGACTCAACCCGAAACCGACTAAACCGAAATCCGGATTTGCTTGACCGATTTTGACCTGATAACCCCGATGTAACCGACAATTTACACATCCGACCCGATCCGACCCGAAATACCCGATTACCGATCATACCCGTTACTAATCGAAACCCGAATGATCCGAAATCCGAATAACCCAACCGAAATCCGACCGATTTACCGAATTGCCTCCCCTAGGGGTACCCCCATCTTGACCCCCCAGATTCCGCTGTAGTGGAGCCTCACTGGGTCGATGATGATGATGATGATGCATGTGATAGTTTAATTAACATGCATGTGTCTCAACTAGTGAACTAGTTTTACCAGTTCACCTGTTCTACGATTAGGGCTAACAAATTTCCCACAGAGATTTGAAATAATCCGACATGTAATATATTGAAATATAAGAATTACACATTTATAGTTTGGGATAACATATTAACATAACCTTACCGCCTTTTTTTTTTATTAGGAAAGGAATTAGGGAGGTCACTAACAAACTAGTGACCGCCCTAGGGCATCCTGACGGATGAGGGTACAGAAACCCAAATCAGCTGCAAGTGGAACGGAAGATACACGTCGGAAGGAGCCAGCGATGAAGTCAGCTGCAGAATTGCACTCACGGTAGATATGAGTGATACTCCAATCCTGGAACTGAGCCAACAAACAGTGGATGTCCGCACGCAACACTTCAATCTCCCTCGGGCAGCGCCAGTCGCCAAGAACGGCCTTGACCAGCTGCAAGTTATCGCCTTCAATCTGGATCCGGGGAATGCCATGACGAATGGTCTCGAGAAGTCCCTGGCGTAAGGCGATGGTCTCGGAGATCAGAACAGACTGTCGACCTATCAGTCCTCCGTCGAACGAGATGGGAGAGCCGTTGGAGTCCCTAAGTATGAACCCAAAAGTAGCCACACCATCTGCACATACAGCACCATCAAAGTTAAGTTTAATATAGTCGTTCTTGGGTTTTACCCACTTAGTATTTTTCCTTTCAGTTCTTACATGACCCTTGTTAGGTTGTGGGTCAGTGGAGTCTGATGCCCGAGCTAGTTTCCATTCTCTGATTTGTTTTTGGGTAAATTCACTAAGTTTGTTTGCATCGTTTAGGTTATTCATTCCAGCTATTATCACTTAATTTTAAGATGGAAATTCAATTGACTTAAGATAAAATAAAAAAACATACGGAAAATCAAAAGTGACTATAATTCGATCTATTTTAACCTGAATTAATTATAGAACATGTTTAGCCGTTTTGGCTTGTAATGTGATGCTATTCCACTTATAAATGATTCGTATCCAACCCATCCGACTTGAATACCAAACTCAGTTGTGTTACTTTGGAGTTAAATAATTATCAAAAAAATCTCAAAAGAAAAAAGGGAAACTCGATCGATATAATATGTTGTATACTCATTGATCAAGTTAGGCCTTGCGGATTCAGCAAGATTGTGATAAGTTAGTTTATTTTACGTGCTATGTGTGAAAAGTTATGTGAAACCAATATGAGTAACGTTGGTATATATGAACTCGCATATAAAATATATACATATACGGCTAATGAACTAAGTTAAAGCTGTACAGTAGTACCTTATATAATATGCATGTAACCAATCAATCTTGAATTAAGCAAGCTTATCAAAGAGATAAAGGAAGCTTCGTCATGGCCTATTCGCAAGCTTTTCGATCACAATGACGTAAAGCATACTTTGGGTATGTGTCCGAGCCCATGCATCGAGTTAAATTTAATTAAAAATAATATTGTCGTTTTCTTCTATTTTTGGAGTCTAGCTAGCTACCTAGATATCTCCTCTAAAACATAGAGACATCGTTTGCTTGCATTGGTTTTTTTTTTGTTAAATTCCATAGAGACATCGTTTGCTTGCATTGGTTTTTTTTGTTTTATGCGCACAAGCGCGTTCGGCCCAACACATAAGCCCGTGGGGTTCTATCCTAAAACCAATTCGCAATAGGAGGAGTAACCATGGATTTATATGGTAAGCAAGTTTTATCATAAATTCCGATGTGGGATAGCTTTTTATCTCAACAGTTTTGTCTCAGATGTTAATCAATTTAATTATCATCTTAACGTACAATAACTCGAACTCGATTTAACCGAGTTGATTCGGGCATGCAAACTTTGTGTATGATCGATCGAATACATGTATAATGCTTTTTAAAAGGCAAAGTTATATATGGAATTTGAAGGTTGCGGTCTTAGGAGGAAAGGAAGCAAAGTACAAATTAAAAGAGAGAGAATGGAGCAAGTACACACAAATGCCAAAGCACGTAGCTTTTCGAGTGGCTTCATCATTTCGATTATGCTTCTTGGCTATGTCAAGTATTGTTCATTTTTTGTTGTATAAATTCCTTGTTCTCATGCTGTTTGCTCGATCATTAAGAGCTTTACCATTATACATTCATGTGGGGTCTATACGATCGAGCTCATATATTATGAATACATATTTTGTATAAACGCGAATATGCATATATGGAGGATATATATTTCATGTATGTTATTAGATCTTAATGTGTTAGTAACTAGACAGGGAATTGAACTAGCAATGTTCTCTAGACATCGGAAATAATATTAAAATAGAAACACAACATTTAGAGAGAAAAACTTTCTATCCGACCAACCAGTAATAGAAAGAAAAACCTCTACTCATGAGACTTCTTCTAAGAGGATTTCAATAGTTCACTAATATATTAAGCGGCACCAACTGAAGTTCAACCAACCAGACTTCTACAACCTTAATCGTAAAACCTAAATAATGAATGAACTACTAATCTGAGTACTTAAACTCCCACCTAAAAACATTCTCTTAAGTTTTTACAAATACACGAACACTTAAGCTCTCACTTCTCACTTGTTCGCCGTCTTCAACCACAATCTAACCCTAGCTAAGACTAGCCTTTTATAGAGCAACCACCGAGTCTGATCGCAATCACAATCTTACTTAATTGTGATGATATTGCACTCCACATATCCCACTAAAAACATATTAAAGAGATATAAAATATTCTCAAATCTTCAACCGATTGGATATTTTCCATAACGGACCAATCTCGGATTTCTTCTACTTTCCTTAATCAAATCTTTCAGATTTGATCTTATCTTCTCACAAACAATCGAGCTTAGCTGTCAAATCTTTGCATATCTTCACAATCGATCGTTCGCTCATGATTTGGTAACTTTTCATAAATATATAGAAAGTTGCATATCTTCCAGAACATCCTTTCCGGCCAGATCGTCACTCGTTCCCTCCACAACGTTTCGTCACTCTTGACGATGTTCTTGTTGTTTTCCTGAAATTCTTATACGGAGAAACACTTTAAAACATCAACATTTGTCATTTTCAAAACTGAAAAAAAACATAGAACAATGAATGTTTCAACATATGTATCTGTGTATACGAACATTATATATACTTCTTGATTATGAATTCAATCTGCGTGTATAGTTTAGGTCAAGTATGTTTGCTTCATTTTATACATGCAGTCATCTATAAATCTAAAATTAGCCGACATTACATGGTATATGCCAACTAGTCACATGATCCTTGCTCCAAAATTAAGTAGGACGAACAATTAACCGGCCTGGTCTAAAATTCATAGCAAGATGTCAATTAACTTTTGTTTGTTGTATGATAAATGTACCGAGCTTCCCCATATCGAACAATTACAAATCACAGTTGATTGGCTTTATAATATTTCAGAAATTACTGGTGCTTATAAATGTATGAAACAAAATTATGTAATGGATTAGGTGCAAATGATCGCTCCAGTGTAAAATGTGCACGTACAATGTAATATATATATATATATATATATATATATATATAAACAAAACTGTATACACTTAACACTTTAAATATTAATACGCAGTGTATATAATATATACATTTTTTTACTAATAAAACCTGGAAAAATATGATGAATCACTAATAAATATACTCACTTAAAAAATTAATTTAACCAGATGCTAAAATATGTTTTAACATGCACATGATATACCAATATTCAATTGATATAGCGATAAAAGTGACACTATATTTTTTAAGTGTGTGACATATATGTATCCTCTTGGTGTAGACACAACATACATATGTATGGATTAAAGGGATTGATAATAGGAGAGTTTCCTCAAAATATAGTTGCAAAAATACTTGATACCGAGAGCACTAATTGATCGGACGAACCGGGCAAGACACAAAACGTACACATGAATACATGATCTAATTAAATATTTTTAACAAATAACTAAGTAATTAATCACTCATTAAATTTACCTACCCTAATTGCATATATGTCAATGATAAAGTTCGATAGGCTGATAAGTTGCTTATAACTGATCTAATATACAAATTTAATTTTAGTATTTATTTTTTTATGTGAGAAAAACTCTCAAATTTATATAAATGCTTTGCTAAGCCAGAATACATAAATTTTATGTGATCGATATTAAAGAGCATCATTACAACTAATTGTAGTGTCGTTTTTATTTTTCACATTCAACCAAATAAAATAAACATATATATAATAAAATCTACAGATTGTGGTAAAACACTATTGATATTTGAAGTTTCTTAACCTAAAAACTGTAATAATATAAGAGGGAAAAAAGATATGAAAGAGCCCCACGAGCGCAATGATTACAAGCTGCAGTTGCCCACCTTTAACACAACGAACCCTTTTTCTCCCTCCATGGAATTTTCATGCACATGCGCACACAAAGATGATTAAATTGCCAACTAAAATCCAATTATTTTTAATCAAATATAATTTTTTAATAACGCATGTTAATCTTATAGCTAAGGAAGTAGACCCACATATCTCAGCCTCGCTTTTTCATCTTTCCCTTTTCTTGATTTGCTTGGTTTGAAAGGCTATGATTAGCTCCTCGATCTTATAATTAACTTAAATCAATTAATTAGTTGGAAGTATTAAATTCCTTATACAACTGATTTTTTTTTATAAGGAAAGGGGTTAGGGGAACCGCTAGTAAATTAGTTGTCGCCCTACAGCATCCTGTCGGATGAGGGTCAACAAACCCGGATCAACTGCGAGTGGGATGGAAGAGACACGTCGGAAGGAACCAACGATGAAATCCGCCGTAGAATTACACTCCCGAAAGACATGAGAGCTACTCCAATCCTGGAAGTGGGCTAACAAGCAATGGATGTCCGAACGCAACAGCTCAATTTCCCACGAGCAGTGCCAGTCGCCAAGAACGGCCTTGACCAGCTGAACATTATCGCCTTCAATCTGAATCCGGGGAAAGCCACGACGAATGGCTTCGAGAAGTCCCTGGCGTAAGGCGATAGTCTCGGATATCAGAACAGACTGCCGACCGATCAGTCCTCTGTCAAAAGAAATGGGGAAGCCAACAGAGTCCCTGAGAATGAACCCGAACAGAAGCCACTCCATCTGCACACACAACACCATCAAAATTAAGTTTAATGTAATCTTTCTTGGGTTTTTCCCATTTAGTGTGTTTTCTTCTTGCTTTTTCGCATTCTTTGACAGTGTGGGAACCTGAAGGATCGGGTGCTCCTGCGAGATTCCAATCATTGATTTGTTTTTGTGTAAATTCACTTATGTTACTTGCGTTGTTTAGGTTTGTTCTGTTGTTGTTGTAAAAAACTTTCTTATTTCTGGCGTATTAAAGGCACCACCAAATATAGATGAAGAGTTCCAAATCCTCCTTATTTGTTATTGTCCTAATTTCTTATACAACTTATTTTGAAAACACTTCAAACATTTTAACATCGTAAACTTAATTTTGCATGCCACGATTTAATTAAAAAAAGTTGTATTTAATCATGATCGCTACTAGCTAGGAAGGACAACAACACAAAAATAAGAAGCGTGGCATGCAAAATTAAGTGATATTAAAATACAAAACTCTTGAATTTTAAAAACCCATAAATACGAAATTGAAATCATTCAAAATAAAAATACACTAAAATCGATAAAGAGAAAACTTAATTAAATTGAAGTCGAAAATAACACAAAAATTGATTTAAAATAGATGAATAAATAGACAATGTGTATGGACAAGAATCAATCAAAATCAAGCTTCAACGACGGAGATTCTAGAAATAGAAGAAATGTATTGCAATAATATATATATATATATATATCATGAATATCGGTGAAACCCTGGCGGTTTTATCGTAATTTCAACTTAAAAAAGAAAAAGAAAAATACATGAACTCAGGGCAAGGGGTTCCGACCGGCGAAACTCAATTATTGAGTTTCACTGTCAGAGGGGAAATGAGTTTGGCCAATTGGAGTGTGTCAAGTGGCACTCATTTTTGATTGATTAAACTTAAGTTAGTATTTGGTCATTTTGACCAATTTTAAATTAATAATAATAAAAATAGAGTATACTATAATTAATAATTTTTTAGCTATCCATAGATACCGGTTTTATATATATTTGATTCAATTTAAAAGTAAATTAGTTTTTAGGTTGATTATGGGTAAACAAACACATATTAACCACTTTTTAAAATAACTCATGGTTTTAACTTAAAAAATACATTGAATTCAATTTTTTTTATCTAATTTATTTTGCACCAATTTTATATATATATTTAACGAATTCTTAATTGAAAATTATTATTTTTGGAATTTAAAACATATTTTAACAAACCCGAGACTCAAAAAATTTATAATAAAATTAGCCAAATTGTAATTTGTTAAAATTTATGTGACATGTTTAATTAGATAAACAAATGTTTGTTGGAAAATGGGACAAGTAGAAAAGTGGGTTACATGGTTTCATTTATATTTAAGTGGATTTTATGAAATGAAATTGGGAGAGTGTAGATTGTGGAATGACGCGGAAGAGAAAAAAATGGCAAAAGTGAATGTTTTTTGGGTTTTATAGGCTCACCAAATTTCATTTCATTAAATCTACTTAAATATCAATGAGACCGTAAAGCCTACTTTTGCACTTTTCTCACTTCTCAACAACCTTTTATTTCTTGATACAACTAATTGTATAAAAATTAGTACAAATTAAAATGGATATATCTATATATAACTAGTTTAATTTAATATACAATATTATTTATATATATATAATTGGTGCAAATTGAATTAGATAAAAGATTATGAATTTTATGCAATTTTTGTAAGTTAAAGCCATGAATTATTTTAAAAAGTGGTTAAATATATGTTTGTTTACTCTAAAAAATATAAAAAACTAATTTAATTTCAAAATAATTCAAACATATACAAAAGTGGTGTCTATGGGTAGATAATTTTTTTATGAATTTTAATAGAAGAAAAGAAAAATGAACCACATAATACATTTATAGGGAAATAAAACTTTAAAAATGTGAAAATAACAATAAAAAGAACGATTTTTGAGTTATTGATGTTTTTATGGAAAGTTAGTTATTTTTATTGATATAGACTTGTGAAAAAAAATGAAAATAGTTACATACTTCGATTGGGTAAGTCGTGCTCGGTGGAACAAACATAATTTTTTTGAACTTTCTAGGATAAACAATTTTTAGAGCATTTAAATCATGAAATGTCTAAAAAAGCATGATAATGATACATATTTAATTTATTTTTTTTGATCCGAATGATACATATTTAATGAGTTTGAATCTCGTGCGAAACAAATATTTTATGCGAATATGATACAAGTAAAAGCGTATCGTAAAACATTAAAAGTACATCGTAAAGTCTCAAAAATGCATTTTTAAATGACACTATTAGGATGCATCGTAAAGCATTAAAAGTGCATTCCTGATTTGAATGTAATTTTGTCACTTTAAAATGCATTTTTATTAAGGACCGTAGATGAAATGCATCCAACAACCAGTAGTGAGCTACATATAACTTTTATACTGCACATAATTCACACTCCATATTTATATTTGCGACGCTTTAATTAATAAAAAACATGAGTTGGTCTCGAATTGTTAATAAGATATGAATAACTAATGGCTAATATAAGTTTTAAGGGTATTTTTTAAGAAGAAAAAATAGAAAAAAGACATCTTAATTTCTACTCCCTCCGTCCCCTTTTGTTTGTCCAGTATTCTATTTCGGGCGTCCCGAAATGTTTGTCGTCCTTTCAACCCTTTCCTTTTTTATCTATCATTTCTTACAAAAATACCCTCAATCAATTTCACTTTTTACACATTTTTTTCACTTTTTACCCACTTTTTCTCTTTCCATCCCATCAACTATTCATCTTCTCTTACCTCTATTAAATTCCATCATACACATAATTTCACTTTTTACCACTTTTTTCTTTCCAATTTATTTCAATTTTTATTTTATCAATATTAAAAACAACATATGCTTGGTCTTGCCCCCATTTTTATTGCTGGAAGATCCATTAATGTGCAAAATTTGGAGCTCCATTTTTTTGGTCCCCCATCAACGATCCAGTCCAAAAAAAATTTGAGCTTGTGTGAGGCCCATGATCCACCTCAAATGCTCTCTCACGCCAAATACACTCCTAACCTTTCCATTCCTTTCAGAAACCCTACCTAATCTCACGCCTCTCACAAAAGATCTCCATTTCTCTCATCATAATTTTCTGGATTCCTCTAGATCGAGCGAGTTCGTTGTATTGTTTGCTCGAGATCGATCGACTCCTCTGATTCTCACAAGATCTCTCTTGTTTTTGTTTGTGGTGCTCGAATCTTGCTCTCAAGCTCTCGATCTATAAAAAATTGATATCGGTATGTTACTCTCTCAAACTCTCTCGATCTATCTTCTTTCATTCTCGAATCTGTTTTTTTTTGTTTGAGATTTTCGATTCTTACCTTTTGAGTTCTTGATTTACCTTAAACGGCTCAATCTCTCTGAAATCTCATGAGATCTCTATTTATTGTTTGAGGTTTTCGAATATGGCTTTTTTTGGGCTCTTGATTTGTCTCAATGTTCTCGATCTCTCTTAAATTTCACAAGAACTTTCGTTTTTTGTTTGAGTTCTCGAATCTTGCATTTTGATCTATTGATTTCTCTTGTTGGTCTCTCTCGAATCTCACGAGATCTTTGTTAGGGTCTCAAAACCTCCTTTTCGATTGCTTTTGCTTTCTTTCAACCTTGTCGATCTCTCTGGAATCCCGCAAGAACTCTCGTACTTCTTGTAAAGGGTGTCGAATCTTGCTCTTTATTTTTCTTCTAGTTTATGGATTCTCACATTATGTTTTTTTGTTGTTTCAGGTTCTCGAATCTTGCTTTTTGAGCTCTTGATTTCACTCAAACTCTCTCGATCTCTCTGAAGTCCCGTACTCTCTCTGTCTTTTTGTTTGAGGTTGTCCAATCTTGCTTCGACTCTATTCAACCGTCTCAAATTCTCTCGATCTGTTTTTTTTTCACAAGATAGCTCTGTTTCTGTTTGTTTCAGGTCTCCATATTTGGCCTTGAAGAAGTGGAGGAGAATGTCCCCTGTAAAACTGTATTCATAGTTGTGTAATTTTTCTGTTTTGAGATTTAATGTAAAGTTGTAATGGTGGGATTGAGCATCTTAAAAGTCCAAAATTAAAGTTGGGGATCAAAAGATTTGTAAAGCTGATCAATACTACACTCTCTGAAATTTTGGCAGTACACATTTTTTTTGTTTCTTAAAACCCGTGCAATTTGTCCTTCATGACAAACAAAACGGGACAGAGGGAGTAATAGCTAGTTGTGTCAATAAACTCCAAGTGAAAGTTTTTGTGACAATTTTCCCCATTAAATTACAATTTGCTGACATTGGGTGGTAATTTTGAGACGAGGCCAGGCGTCCTAGGATCCCCTTCTTGGGCATACTTTTCCACTTTTATGATAGAAAGGTGAGGAAGCCAACCAGGACTAGGAGTGGCAAAGGTTAAAAAACAAGGCAGTCAGTACTTGGTAGAATTTAATAATTTACTGTACAAATGGTAAATTATGAAGTTTGAACTTTATAATGTTTGGATAGTTTGTTTGAAATATCCGGTTCAATTGTTCAACCAAAAAATTATCCGGTCCAAATAAAGTTTGTATAAACACTTGAAGATATTTTTCAACCATTATTAAAGGGCATTAATAACACTCGTTTGTTATCACGAGTGTCATTAAAGGACCTTGTTGACACTCGATTTTCATCAAGGAGTGTCATTAAAGAGCCTTGATGACACATTTCATCAACGAGTGTCATTAGAGGGCCTTGATGACTCCCATTTGTCATCACAAGTGTCATCAAAGGACATTAATGACACTCGTTTGCCACTTTAGAAGAATTTCAATTTAAACCCCAAATTACGAAAGAAGGCAAACTCTAGATCTTGTGAAATATTTGCACATTGTAAAATGAATTCTTAAATCAAGTCAACTTTAAAACCTAACTATCTCAAATAGATGCGAATATTTGTATCACATATATCAAATCGAAGTAATTTGATTCAACAGAAGAAGACATGGAGGAGGATATTATTGGCGGTGAGGAAGACACTGAGGTTTCCGCAGACGAAGGAATAGAAGTTCTCTAGTGTCAAACATCTGCCAATGACTCTTAAGACACCAAGGACAAAATGAAGGTGCCATTTGATGGACCGATCGTAAGGACACGAGCTAAGAAGATTAAAGAGGCAAGTCACGCTCTTCCAGCTTGTTTATGAGCCACGACAAACCAAGCCTCGCATCCCCTCTGGGTCACCATGCTAAGTCATCCAAACCCGATCAATCCAAGCTCGAGTCATGTTGATCGGGAAGCTCCATAGCCAAGTCGTGCATAGGAAATGCACGACCGTGCATCAAGATCAATTTCAGGCAAGGGTCATGCACCTTAGGGCACACGATTGTGCGACACTTCTCAAGAATCCCTTGGCCCGTGCGCTGGTGCCATCATTGTTAGGGATCGTATGTAGGGGCCCACTATCGTGCGCCTTCCCTTAGTTTGCGTTGAGGGTCGTGCGCAAGCGCTAAATTTCAGAATGGGTCACGCATTTACCTCCTTCTTTTAGCTTAGCTTATGTTAAAGTTTGTCCTTACAAACACTTGTTAGCATTTCTTTTTAGGTCAAGTTGAATTTAATTGAGAGTTCTTTGGCTAAGGCACTTCTCGATTCTAACTCAAACATCTTTGTTCGTTCTTCGCAATTGCAATCAAGTTTTAATTTTTTACCCATTGAGTTCTTGAGTTCTAAGCTAAAAGATGCTTATCTAATCTGATGCAATTTTGACGATGATTCAGAATGAACAAGTCATTGTTCTTGCGCATCGTTGACTGGTTCTCAAATGAGGTTCAATTCTTTCAACAAAGGCCAGACTCTACTGGAAGATTAGGCCACTCTGTACTTCAAAAGTGCATTATAGCTATACATACGCTAGCGTATGGTTGCGCTGGTGATTTTGTGGACAAATACATTAGGCTCGGTGAAAGTACTACGATCTCATGCTTGGAAAATTTCGTAGATGGGATCATTTCAATTTTTGGAGATGTTTATCTAAGAAGGACAACATCAAAGGATCTCAAAAAATTACTCCATGAAGTAGAGATGATTGGATTTCCAAGCATGATAGGTGATAGCTTGCATTTAGGTAGTGTTTAGGATGCATATTTATGTTTGTTTTGCATGGTTTTAGCTTAGTTTAGTCTAGTTCTTAGGTTTTTAGGTTTCCCAGGAAATTCGGGTTTTGCGCTTGTTTTGTTCGGTTTTGCAGATCTTTAGGTAAACAAGCGTGAACGGGATGGATCTTAGTGGACTATGGAGGAGTTTGAGGAAGCTTAGAGTAAAACAAATGAAGATTGGAAGAACCAAGACCCAAGAGTTTGTGGGAAATGAACGCTTAACCCCGGGCTATGCATTGGAGTTCTTGTTTTGACACCTCTATCTTTCAATGCTTGGTTTGGGAGCTATAGTGCTCGGATGAAGCTGAATTTGCTATCACTTGAAAGTTAACTCGAAGAGCTACAATTCATATTTTTACTCCGAGTCCAAATTACAACTCGAAAGGGGTGAAAACAGCATCTGAAGTGTCGCCTGAAATGCTGAACTGAGAGTGCCGCGGGCTAGGAAGGCATGTGCCGCGGCCGCGCCACTTTATGTTAAGACCGCGCCTCACATTCTGCCGCGGGAGAGTTGGGCCGCGTGTTTTGGGCTCCGGGTTGGACTTTATTAGGTCTTTTCCGACTAGTTTAATGGAATTTCGGGATATATCTTTATCTTTGGATATCTTAGGGGTATTTAAACCTTGTTTTTAGTTTTCTCCCTCTGGATGGTCATAACCTTTTGTCAAACTTTGGAGGCTAGGGTTTTTCTCTTTGGAGGCAGACTTTGAAACCTTTGTAAGTTTGATTTCAATTTAATTATGCATTGCTAAATTTATTGTGTTTGGCTAGTTATTGAAGTCATGATTTGTATGTAGTTGTGAGGTTTGATTGATTCTCAACAAACTTGAATAGAAATTATTCCATGTGAATCTAAACTAGGGTTTTGTTAGATTAGCTACCTAATTGAATTTCTAGTTAAAACTGAATCTGATTAATTACCGGTCAGAGTTAATTTGATCAAGAGTATACTTTAATCAATTTAGTACCGGTTGGACTAGTTGGTTGAAGAAGGGAATAAATTCACAAGTCACTTAGATGTCTGGTTGCTCTAAGTGTTTGTTTCTATTGATAACTTGAATCGTCATGCTGTTATTTAATTGAATCTAGAAGGTCTTCTAGGTTGTTATTTAATTAGGGTTGTTAGACTGGTAGTTCTATCAACTAAATATGAAGTTTGGGTTTTAATCCTTAGTAGGATCATTGTCCATAATAGATTATTCAAGTAAGAAGAGAATCAAGAGAATCAATGATCAACGAATCAATGTCATGATGGATCTAACTAGTTGAACATGTTTGTCTCTCATATATTTAAACCATCCTTGCATTCATATTTATTTCTATTTTTGCATAGTAGTTTAGATAATCATTCATAGAAACCCCCCTTGGTTACTTCGTATACAAGTAATAACACAAATACAAGAGTCTCCGTGGGATCGACCCTTACTTGCCGCTCTACTGAGTTGGTTAAGATAAGGTTTCTTTGATAGGTATTAACGACCACCGAAAATACCTCATCAATAAGAAGCATTGATTGTATGCATTGGGAGTGGAAATTTTTTTCCACCGAATGAAAAGGGATGTATTCACGTGGACATGGCAAACCAACAATCGTATTGAAGGCTGTGGCATCATATGACCTTTGGATTTGGCATGTAATTTTCGAAACTTTGGGTACTTGTAATGATATTAATGTTCTTGATCACTCACCTGTTTTTGATGATATTTTGCAAGGTCGGGCTCCAATAGTGAATTATGTTGTCATTGGGCACCACAATAACACGATATACTATCTCACTGATGGTATATATTCATTAAGGGCTACATTTATCCATACAATTCGAATTCCTCAAGGTGCTAAAGCGACATTATTTGCTCAAAAGCAAGAATCGGTTCGAAAGCATGTTGAGCGCGCATTTGGAGTCTTACAAGCTCGATTTGCCATAGTTCGAAGGCATGCTCGTTTTTTTGGAATAAAGAGAAAATTGGGATGATCATGAGAGCATGTGTTATATTGCACAATATGATAGTCGAAGATGAACGAGATGAATCAACGCTATATGACATGACTCCATTCCAACAAGTACATGAAGACGGGACCACACCGGTGAAATCTACATTCTTTGCAAATGTACTGTTGGAACAATGGTTGTTCCATGGTTTCTCTTAGTTTTGATGATAACAAACTTAGTTGATATAACTTGCTTCTACATGTAAGTGTTTCGGGAAAAACAGGTATATGGTCACGAGTGACGGAACATTGTGAGGAACGATGGAGGGAACGAGTGACAGATTTAGGAAGCGCGTCTCGGAAGGAACGCGGCTTTCTATAAATGGCAAGTTACCATATCTTCTGCGAGCAATCTTCTACGAAGATATTACAGCTATAGGCGGTTGCTTGAGGAGATAAAAGAGAGGATAAGATCAATCTTCACACGATCTTATCTAGGGAAATCCGAGATCATTCGGTTTGGGCAAGAATCGGCATGGTTGAGGATCCGAAATCACAAGCAATACTTTTCCTTATTGTGTGGGATTTGTTAAGTGGAATATCAGCGTAATTAGGCAAGAATTACGTGTGAGATCAAACTTAACTTATCTTATAAATAGCTAGGTTTAGCTAGGGTTAAAGTGTGGTTGAAGATGATGAACTTGGAGAGTGAGCTTTTCAAGTGTATAAGTGTGTGGCTTTTTCCGGTGAAGAATCCACAAGTAAGTCAGTAGAGTACTTTGTCTTAGGTTTACACTTAGGGTTGTAGAAGTCTAGTTGGTTGAACTTTGGTTGGTGCCTTAGTTACCAGGGAACTTGACTTGCCTTGTAATCGTTGAAACTTAATAAAGGTATTCTATTGAAAATCCTCTGAGAAGGAGTCTCAGAGGTAGAGATTTTTTCTTTCTACGAGTTGTTGGTCGGATAGAAAGTTTTCCTCTCTAAATTTCTGTCTTCTTATTGTTTATTTCCGCTGCCTAGGGAACATTACTAGTTCCCTAACTTGTTACTAACGCATCACGATCCAACAATTGGTATCAGAGCAGGTTTGCTCTAGATTGTGTGTTAGTGCAGAAATACAAAATGACTTCAAACAACACTCATAACGTCGGGATTGAAAACAACAAGCCTCCACTACTCGTTGCTGGAGAGTATGACCACTGGAGAATCCTCTTCGCCACTTGGCTCAAAAGCAATGACTACCAAGCTTGGTCAGTCATTAAGGATGGAGACTACGTAGTTCCAGAAGACAAGAAGGACAAAAAGTCCGAGTGGGGTCCAACTGAATGGACAAGAATGGAGAAGAATTTCAAGGCAAAGATGTTGCTGAACAATGCCTTGGGTGTTGAAGATCTGCTGAGGGTGGTGAACTGCAAAACCGCAAAAGAAGCATGGGCGGCTATTGAGCAAATGCACATCGGAAGTACAGATCTGAAGGAAAGCCATCAAAAGGATGCCAAGAAGGAGTTTTACAACTTCCAAATGAAAGATGGTGAAACCATTGCCACCTATCAATCTCGGTTTGAGGCATTGGTGGATCGCATCAACCATCTTGGTATTGAGAAGGACATCACTCAGTCGAAGAAAATCTCTACGATTGTTGATGGTCTTGGTCCCAAGTATGTTGTGACCAGAGGCTTGCTAAGAGAAAATCCAATCATGAAGACTTGAACTCTTCATGAAATCTTTGGAAAGCTGACGGACTACGAGCGATATGAGAAGATCAAGAGTAGTGCCTCAAACTCTGACAAGGTTATTGCTCTCAAGGTGGAGAAGGCCATTGAGAACATTACTGCCGGAAGAGGAGTGTATACTACAGAGGAGGACTCTGATGTGGCTCTCATAACAAAAACGATGAGGGCTTTCTACAAGAGAGGCAAGAAGCAAGGAGCCTGGAAGGAACTAGAGAAGATCAACTCAGAAAAGAAAGATATCAAGGATGTTACCTGCTTCAATTGTAAAGAAAAGGGGCATTATGCTAAGAGTTGTCCTAAAGGTAACGAGTCTGGGAACGAGAAGAAAAAGGCCTACGTCGCTGCATGGGATCTTGATTCAGATGATGAATCTGAATCAAAGGTCTGTGCCATGACTCTGAAGACTGAAGATGCCGACACAGAGGTAACTCCTGAACAATTCCTTGCTAGTTTAGAGAATGCTAAACAATCTGATCTTGTCATCCTTGTTAAAAAATCTTTTTGAAGATAACTTAAAAATGTAAGATAAAATAGAAGCTTCTGATGAGAAATGTCTTAATCTTGAAGAAAAATTATCAGAAACTACTGTTACTAGTGTTGTTCCTTGTTCAGAGTGTGAAGATATAAAGAGAGATATTAAGACTCTCACTAAAACCAATAATGAGCTTAGGACGGATTTGCTTATCTATAAACTCAAAGGAGAGGAATTAGAAAATGAGCTTAATAAACAGACTCAGATTGTGTTTAATCCGGCTAGGTGTGGTATTCGTTATGGTAAAGATAAATCTGAATATCCTCCTGATGACCTTAGCTTTGAAGAAAAGATGGAAAGAAAAGCTAGGGAACTTCAATTTGCTAGAGATAAAGTTACTCATCTAGAGGGTAGGGTTAAGATTCTTGAGAGTAATTTAAATGATAACTCTAAATGGTATTCTGGAAAAACGGTTCATAAGATATATCTTAAACAATCTCAAGGGAACCGGCATAGAGTTCCTTCTAGGAACGTGCTAAGGAACGAACCCTCCAAAAACCACATCCTAAACGCTATCTTGGCGAATATTATAGGGTGTGCTATCATTGTGGTGAGGGAGGTCATGTTCAAAGGGATTGTAAGGCTAGATTAGAAGTGTCTAACAAAAAGGTCGAAAACCAGAATAAAGGGAACAACAAGAAACAGTGGTCTGGTAAGAAAAATCAAGGGCATGACAAATCTCATCAGAACAAAAAGAAACCAGCTCCACAACCACAAAAGAAGCAAGATCCTAAAACTGTTAAAGGGAAAAACCATGTTGATCCCTCAAATATTGCTTCTAGTTCCAAGAGTCCACAGAAAGCTATTTTAGTTCAATCTCAAATTCATCATTCTGTGAGCTATGCTAACCGACCCGGGAAGCCTAAGCAGGCCTGGGTCGTTAATACATGATTTCTTTCTTGCAGGTTGAAGTGAGGGGGGACATCCACTGGATTCTTGATAGCGGGTGTTCATGTCATATGACAAGGAACGAGAGTATTCTGTCCTCACTTCAAATCAATGCTGGAGGAAACATTTCCTTTGGCAACAACAATCCAAGAGAAATCATTGGAATAGGTGAAGTCAAGCTAAATGATAAAACCAGCGTGAAAGACGTAAGCTTGGTGAAAGGTCTGGGTTACAACCTGTTGAGTATTGCTCAGCTCTGTGAACAAGGGAACAACGAGGTATCCTTTACCTCAGATGGTTGTTCGATCAAGAACATGAAATCAAATCTTGTGGTCCTGAAAGGAAAGAGACGCAACAATGTGTATTTTGTTGACTCAAGTTTCCAACCACAAGAAGAACTATGCTTTGTTACAGTTGCTGATAAGACCGATCTATGGCATAGGAGGTTTGGTCACACAAATCATCGAGGGATTCACCAACTCTACTCACAAAATCTGGTGATAGGACTTCCCAAAGTTCTTACAGAAAAGGAAAGTTTGTGTGAAGAATGTGTGAAGGGAAAACAAAGCAAATCATCTTTTCAGCCAAAGTTGTCAGTTAGCACCTCTCATCCTCTTGAGATGGTACACATGGATTTGTGTGGTCCCATGTGGGTGAGAAGTCATGGTGGTAGCAGGTACATTTTTGTTATTGTTGATGATTTTACTAGATATACAGGGCCTCTCTTTCTAGGTTCCAAAGATGAGACGTTCATTGCGTTCAAAAGCTGGATCAAGAAGGTAGAAGCATCAACAGGGTAGAAATTAAAGTCTATCAGGTCTGACAACGGAACAGAGTTTAAGAATTCCATGTTCCATAGCTACTGTGATGAACATGGAGTGTGTCAGAACTTCTCTGCGCCAAGGACTCCTCAACAAAACGGCGTAGCAGAGACAAAGAATGGAACACTACAAAACATGGCTCGAACTATGATGTTGGCAAGTAACTTGCCTCGGTCCTTTTAGGCAGAGGCAGTCGGTACCGCTTGCTACATCATTAACCGAGTCACCATTCGTTCCAATTTCTCTAAAACTCCATATGAACTAATCAAGGGTAGAAAGCCAAATATTTCTCACTTGAAAGTCTTTGGATGCAGGTGCTTTATTCACAACAACGAAAAAGACGAGTTAGGCAAGTTTGATCCAAGGAGTGATGAAGGCATCTTTCTAGGGTATGCATCCAATAGCAAGGCTTACAAGGTGTTAAATAAAAGGACTAAGAAGTTTGAAGAAAGCATTCATGTTGTCTTTGACGAGTCTAAAAATGGAGGGAACTTGTCGAGTTACGAAGATGTACTGAAGGTTCTAAACTCAGATTCAGATGATGAAGTCGATCCAGATTCAAGTGCACAAGCTCCAAATGAAGACATTACTACTCCAAACCCTGAAATAGATGGAGATGACATAGAAAGTACTCTGGTTCCTGACGATGATTCCCCACAAAATGAAGATCATGAGGAAGCTGGAACATCCCATGGAACGACAAGCCAACAGGAACAAGAGGAGTCAAGAACAGATCCCACCCAGATTGAAGTCAGAAACTATCATCAAAAGAGGGATCATCCTGTTGATAACATCATCACTCCATACGATAAAGGTGTGCTTACTCGTTCCTCAATTAAGAATTTTTGTGTTTTCAATGCGTTTATCTCTCTTGCAGAGCCCAAGAATGTGAAGGAAGCATTAAAAGATCCTGACTGGATAGTTGCTATGCAAGAGGAACTACACCAGTTTGAGAGGAACAAGGTATGGATATTAGTTCCCAAGCCAAAGCACAAAATGGCTATAGGAACAACGTGGGTTTTCAGGAATAAACTTGATGACACCGGAGCTGTCACAAGGAACAAGGCTAGACTTGTAGCAAAAGGGTACAATCAACAAGAAGGAATTGACTATGATGAAACGTACGCTCCTGTTGCAAGAATAGAAGCCGTTCGTCTTCTAATCGCCTATGCTTCTCACAAGGGATTCAAATTGTATCAAATGGATGTGAAGACAGCATTCCTGAATGGGTACCTACAAGAGGAGGTTTATGTGTTGCAACCTCCAGGATTTGAAGATGTTGATCACCCTGACCATGTCTACATACTGGATAAGGCTCTCTATGGTCTTAAACAGGCTCCTCGTGCTTGGTATGATAGATTCGCTCAGTTTCTATTGGCCAATGGATATAGACGTGGTGTGATCGACAAGACGTTGTTCCTAAGGGAACATGACGGTGAGGTTTTAGTAGTTCAAGTTTATGTTGATGATATTATATTTGGTTCTACTAACCCTAAACTTGTAGAAAGCTTCAAGAATCTAATGAGCAGTTAGTTTGAGATGAGCATGATCAGTGAACTCACTTTCTTTCTTGGTCTACAAGTGGTACAAAGTGATGAGGGAACAAAGGTACATCAACAAAAGTACATCAAGGAACTATTGAAGAAGTATGGTATGGATTCTACGAAAAATTTTGATACCCCTATTTCTCCTAATACTCGTCTTGATGCTGATTCTAATGGTGTGGATGTTGATCAAACGATGTATCGTGGAATGATTGGTTCCATATTATACCTAACGGCTAGTCGGCTAGATATTATGTTCAGTGTGTGTCTTTGTGCTAGATTCCAGGCTAATCCTAAAGAAACACATTTGAAAGAAGTGAAGAGAATTCTGCGATACTTGAAAGGGAACGATGGGTTATATCTATGGTATCCAATACACAACTTGTTCCAACTTGTCGGATTCTCGGATGCAGATTTTGCAGGTCACTTGGTAGATAGGAAGAGCACATCAGGAATGGCTCAATTTCTTGGGCCTTGCTTGGTTTCTTGGGGATCAAAGAAGAAAAATTCGGTTGCTCTTTCAACGACTGAAGCGGAGTATGTCGCAGCAACCGCCTGTTGTTCCCAGGTATTGTGGTTAAAACAACAACTGGTGGATTTTGGTATGTCTCTTGGAACTATTCCTATCTTATGTGATAATACAAGTGCAATAAACATTTCCAAGAATCATGTGCATCATTCTATAACCAAACACATAGATATTCGACATCATTTCTTAAGAGATAATGTTGAAAAAGTTTTCATCAAGATGGATCATTGTAGGACTGAAAATTAAGTGGCAGATATTTTTACCAAGGCTTTGGACAGAAAACCCTATGAGCATCTAAGGATGTTGCTAGGAATGATTTCCTTGGAGTAAACAAGTCCCGGTCCTCTATTCCCTCAGTGCCTGACTAAAAAGGTAACGTCTCAAGTAACTACGTATCATTTGACAAGTTCTCTAATGGCTTATATCCTTCCTCTATGCATAGATGGTGTAAATATTAGAAATTGTTAAGTGTTGCATGCTAAAAGGAACTAAGACTGAATTGTTTACATCCAAGATTTTCTTTTAGCCCAAAATAACCATCTTGATCTATTCTATCCCTCACTTCAAGCCGAAATGATGGTTGGTTATAAGCTGTCCCTCAAGCCTGGTCCAAACAAACATTCCCTATAAACCCCCTTGATTACCTTTAAATGGGGAATAATTGTTTGGATGTAAAAAATATTCCAAGCCCACAAAAAGTTTGAATGGAACGTCTCTCGTCCCTTGTCTGTTCAAACATAGCCTTTTATCCACTCATGGTAACGAGGAATGGAACTAGTGGTTTGGAAATAGTGTCACATTAAAGGAACATCTTTGATAACAATTGAAGATTTTCTGCAAAGGAACATACGTCAATCAATGCAGGGAACGCAGTTAAGTTATAGCCGTTGTGACTGCTCGTATGAAAATTCCAGCCGTTGCACAGTAATTCTGCAGGGAACGATAGGACGTTTGATGCAGTCGAGAATTAATGGCGGTGAAAAATCATCATTATGGAAACTCTTAGCCATTAAGATTTGGATAGAAGATCTTTGGGAAGATCATGATCTTTATCAACAAGGAAAGAGGTGTGCTTTATAAATCCTTCGCTCGGTCAGTATTTTCTTACCGCACCTCTATTTTACCTGTCGAACCCTAATCTTCTTCAAAGCTTCAATCTTTTCTCTTTTCTGCTTCAATGGCTTCCTCCTCAAACACCACTATCTTTAACTTTGACGGTCTCGATGCCTCTGAGATTGCACCCCTTCAAGCCAAACTCGAATCTCTCAAAAAGGCCAAGCTTTCTTCTCCCTCTCCCATCTCAAAACTCGAAACCCAATTTGATGTTGTTGCCGACATCGGTGTAACAACCACTGCTAAGGTCTCGTCAGAGAAGGAGACTCTGGCTGAGGAAACTGAGAAGGATCAATCAATGGTTCCTTCCGAAAACCCCTCCAACAAGCCTGCTGAAACAGGGGACGGCAAGGAAGGCAAGGGTGAGTCTGAAAAGGAAGAAGTGACCTCGCCTCCAAAGGAACCCACTGATCAAGAAAAGGTGGAATCTTTGCCCGTGCATATGCGACCAGGGTGGGTCAAGCCAACTAGACGTGGCAAGCGAATGGCGAGAAAAAGTGTTCCTCCCCATCCATCTCAGATCCTTCACATCTCTGAGTCGGAACGCACTCCTTCCCCTGCCTCCAAAAAGGCGAAGCCTACTCCCTCAGGAACTAAGTACAACCTTCTCTCCACCGTTTCAAAGAAACGGGTGGCTCAGGAGTCCTCTGAGGAAGAAGATCCCGAGGAAGATGAGGAGGAGGTTGGCTTTGAGTCTGCAGAGGTCGAGGAAGAAGAAAAGAAGGAGTCTGATGATGAAGGAGATGAAGAAGAGGAGGAGTTGGAAGAAGAGGTTGAAACAGATCTCAAATCTGCAAAGGCAAAAGGGAAACTGCCAATGGAACCTAAGGCTCGTTCCAAGAAGGTCTCAAAGAAGGTCGTCGCTCCTCTGGTGATCGATGAAGAATTCTTGAAAGGGCATGACTTGGAGAAGTTCTGGGAACTTCTCAAGTTTCAAGGATGGGAGAAGATCTGTGTCTCTGGTGTCAAGGTAGATGTGTCTATTCTTGCACAATTCTTTGCTTCCTACCAACTTGCTGATCTAATGACTGGTCCAATGGGTTTTGCTACTGTTTGTGGGAAGGAGATTTCCTTTTCTCTGGGGTCTGTTGCCCTATTCCGAAGGTTCTTGCTGAGGGTTACGGGGATGTGCATACTTCAAGCACCTGGCCAAGGAACAAGGCTCAATTGATCAAACGTGTCATGGGCAAGGCTTCTGATGCTGGTCCTTACTCTACAAATGATTTGAGCTACACTGCAAGGATTGCGCATCAGTTTCTGATCAAGGTGGTTGTACCTAGGCTGGAGAAAAGGACTACGCTCACTATCAATGACATGATTCTGCTGGATAAGTTTCTAAGGAGAGAACGAATCGGCCTTCCAGAGATAGTGATGAGGCAAATGGCTAAGTGCACTGGGAAGAAACATAGCCTGCCTTATCCTCAATTTGTGAAGGCCATACTGAAGGAGAGAAAGGCTTACAAGCCTTCAAGAGAAGAGTTCTTTGGATTGCCACTGGAGATGCGCAATATCTCGAGGATGAACTTTCAGGGTGATTGAAAGGGAACAGTTGCAAAGAAGACTGCCCAGATGGACGTTGGGAGTTCTTCGCTGAGTGAAGGCGTTACTGCCAAGATGTTCACTGAGTTTCAAAAGATTTCCTCTCAGCTGAGTACCATTATTGGTTATCTGGCTAAGGGAGACGCTGACATACTGCTGCTGACTCTACCTCCTCCGAACCATGATGTGGACCCTCTCTAGTTCCCTAGCCTATCTACCTCCAGTTTAAAGTTTTTTTGTTTCTTGGATGTTAAGACTTTTGTGTTTTTATGTTTTCTCTGGCCGTGACCCCTGCGACAATTATCTATAATAATAACTATCTTTTGCTTATGAATGGTTTAAGTTTCAATTGAATTTGTTCATTTGCTCTATGTTTTTGCTTGATGATTGTTGATCTTTTGATGATGTCAAAAGGGGGAAGTTAGGAAAAATGTAGAGATGCGTTCTATCCAAGAAATACAGAGGGAACTTTGGCTAAGGGGGAATATGTTGTTAACTCTGATGAGTAGGAACAACAGTGCATCTGTTAACGGGGAACCATACAGGAATTTTTTTCTGATCTATATTCTATATTTCTAATTGGTTTCTAGACACGCATTTTTGTATAGGTTTGTCGTCATCAAAAAGGGGGAAATTGTTGGAACAATGGTTGTTCCATGGTTTCTCTTAGTTTTGATGATAACAAACTTAGTTGATATAACTTGCTTCTACATGTAAGTGTTTTAGGAAAAACATGTACATGGTCACGAGTGACTGAACATTGTGAGGAACGATGGAGGGAACGAGTGACAGTTTTAGGAAGCGCGTCTCGGAAGGACCGCGACTTTCTATAAATGGCAAGTTACCATATCTTCTGCGAGCAATCTTCTACGAAGATATTACAGCTGTAGGCAGTTGCTTGAGGAGATAAAAGAGAGGATAAAATCAATCTTCACACGATCTTATCTAGGGAAATCCGAGATCATTCGGTTTTGGCAAGAATCAGCATGGTCGAGGATCCGAAATCACAAACAATACTTTTCCTTATTGTGTGGGATTTGTTAAGTGGAATATCAACGTAATTAGGCAAGAATTACGTGTGAGATCAGACTTAACTTATCTTATAAATAGCTAGGTTTAGCTAGGGTTAAAGTGTGGTTGAAGACGACAAACTTGGAGAGTGAGCTTTTCAAGTGTATGAGTGTGTGGATTTTTCCGGTGAAGAATCCACAAGTAAGTCAGCAGAGTACTTTGTCTTGGGTTTACGCTTAGGGTTGTAGAAGTCTAGTTGGTTGAACTTTGGTTGGTGCCTTAGTGACCAGTGAACTTGACTTGCCTTGTAATCGTTGAAACTTAATAAAGGTATTCTATTGAAAATCCTCTGAGAAGGAGTCTCAGAGGTAGAGGTTGGTCGGATAGAAAGTTTTATTGGACCTGAGGAAAACTTAGAGAGAAAAACTTTCTATCCGACCAACAAGTCGTAGAAAGAAAAAATATAAAAGAGAATGATATTTTATTGGACCTCTCATCTATTTTTTTAAATGATCCAATAAATCTTTTTTTTGTTTAAAAAAGAATAAATTACACAAAGTTGGATGGGATCCTAGCAACTAACTGGGCTCCGACACCCTTATCCAAGACAAAGTACAAGCGTTGAAAAATAAAGGAACGAATATTAGAGTTAGCCGTGTTACTATGAGTAGCCCGTGTGACCCGAGACAAAAACTCAAGGACATCGCTCCCTAGCTCTCCAAAAGTAGAGAATGCAAAAGCAATAAAACCATATCCATTTTCTGTGCACTTCAATTCATACTTCCTCTTCTTTCGGACAACAACATTAGAAACAACCGCTCCATCAACAAAAGCATCAACACCAGCCCCCGCAAAAGGAAAGACACATGTGACTTCTAAGCAAACGTTCCTCCCTCTGTCCCAAGAGTAAACCAAAAGATCTGCAGGTCGAAGATCTCTACCTTCCTCGGAAAAAAATCCAAGAGGCACCTCCTTTTGCACAACGACACCAGCCTAAGTACAGATATTACCCAAGACGTCCCGGACTAGGTTATGGTAAAACTTAAAACCAATGTCATTCCCACAGTGGACAACATGATTGCCAAAATAATCTATGATTTTAGAAGAGCAACAAGGGCAAGTAAAACCAACAGGATATATAGGAATGGCAAGGTGATAGCACAAAACACACCTGAATTGTTTAGGGTGCATCGTCTGTCCTAATCCTTCAATAGGGAGGGTTTTCAAGAAGTCCAAAGAGTGTGCTGACCAATTGCTAATGAGGATAGCCTTTTCCATATCACTCGGGTTTACAGACTCACCAAATTCTTCTCTACCGTATCAAAGTACATTGTAGCCAATTTTTTCATAAAAGGGGGGGCTGGTACATCACGTCAGAGAACAAGAGGATCGAAGTTGCACAAAACCCGAAAGTTGTTCAAGGCTAAATCACATACAGACCCTATATCCAAGATATTACAATGACGAAGCAATCTGTTTTGGAACTCAAGAGACTGTAGTCGCGAAGCAACAAAAGCATAAATGGAAGCATCATGAGCAGTATACACCCCGAAACCACCAAGCCGAAAGGGTAGGGTGGCACAACGCCATTGCCAATTACCAAAACCAGCACCCCCAGCCACAATGATCTCCTCAAGAACCTTTCTTAAGGCATTGTCAAAGGCGAGAAGAGCAGCCCCGAGCATCTGTGGGGGACAAGTCCGAAGAGAAAAGTACAATCGGCCTACACCTACACAACTACGGAGAAGAAGAAGCCTCGAATGGGGATCATTGAGTCCAACAACAGCTTCCATCAAGCTAATAGTTTTGGAAACCTTGTCTCCGATCAAGCGACTGCAAAAGTCAGTGTCTAAGCTGACAGGTCCACCAAGAAGCTTGACTCCATCCAACGAGTGAGATATACTAGGAGGGAAAAGCATATGATCGTAGCTCCTCGGATCTGGGTTCAGCCAAAAGATTTCAGATTTCTCAACATTCAGATGCAACCCCAATGCCGGTCCTTCAGTTGTGATCAAATGCAAGGCGTCTGACACCAAAGCAGTGTCCCCAATAATGGTTTCGTCATCTAGGTACCAAGCCATGAAATCCAAGTTACACTTATCATTGATTATATGGACAAGAGGATGTAAGGTAAGTGCAAAAAGCAAAGGCCCTAGAGGGTCACCTTGTTGAACCCCTTGAGAATCGAAGATAGCAAAATAGAGTCATCATAGTACAACCTCGTCGGACGTGCATAACAGAATTCAACCCAAGGTGAAAGTGAAGGACAACGACGTCGGACCTCTCTAAGCATCATATTTCGGTCCAAAAAGTTAAAGGCATTACTAAAATCAACCAAAAGCATAGACATGTTGTTTGCATCTCCTTTGGCCTCAATCAACCTGTTGCATCTCATCTATTGGAGACGCTCTTATAACTGGACTCTTAAAGGCTATTAATTTGCGCACACAAAAAAGTTTGTAAAGACATTCAAATTTAAGTGAATCCAGGATGCGTGCGGTTTTAGCCTTTGTGGAGGGGTAAAACGAGGTTTAAGAAGAATTACGGTGTTCGGCTAAAAAAATCGCACTTCTAGCCGTCGCGCGCACCCTAAATTTGTGCCGTACAGTCGCACTTTCAATCTAGGATCTTGAGCATATGTGTGAGATGAGGTGTCACCGGATCATCCGGCGACAACTGAAGTAGCTACCTTCGTGCATATCCCGCTACATGTTGCAACCTTTATGAAAAACAAAAGCAATTGTAATTACTCCATGTACCGAAATAACATATTAAACATACAACTCGAAAATAAGAAATAATATCCTCTTACCATCCTTGTGGGTCATCCTAGTGCGGTGAATCCGGGTCCACGTACACGTGGGATCGGACTCTAAGCCATGCCGAGTAGTTCGACTCCACCTACCATACATACTCAGCACGACAAGGAGCAAGGTCGATTAGGTGCTCCATACGATGTGCCTAGCCCTTCGGAGAATACGAAACCATGTATGTGCAGTTGGCCAAGTCCACATTCTAAATCAAAAACAAAAGATGGAATGGTGGAGGTGGGATGGTCTAGATGTGACCAAACTGCCTTATATACTGATCTGGATGGTACGCCTCCTAGATGGTGTCAAGGACCAGAATGCCCCATAAATCGTCAATCGACACACTTTTATACAACGCCAACTAAATGTACGCTAGGTGGGTATTGAAGATTTACCACTGCTCGAATCGTGTCCAGAACCAGCTGCATCGCCATCAGTCAGTCGGTGTCTCGCCTAGGGGCCCAATCTATGGCATGTCATGCGGTTGTTCGACCATCGCCTAGCGTCACTAGATCCAAAGTGATCCGACCTCGAGTGTGCTCGAAATAATTGGTGATCCATGTCTGAAATGAAACCCATAAGATATTAAACCCAACATTATCCGACAAATGAAATCTAAAATCTTAAGTACGTACCCTGAGAATAAGAGTACAACCTGAGCATCTCGCTGCCCTAACGCGCATCTCGAGCTCAAGATACATGCTCACTACTAAACCCGCACCCCAAGCATATTGACCCGTCCTATCGTGGTCGAATAAGAACTCCAATATCCACGTCTTGATATTGGTCATGGACTTGTCGAGGAACAACGTCATTCCGAGAAATTACTAGAGAAACATAGTGGCAATGGTCACTGAGGGTGCGGGTCGGGCCCTAGTCAACATGCGTTGAAAAATAAAGGTTCGTGTCCTCCATGCACGTGCGGTTTTTGGCTCGAGCTCCAGCATCTCTTCCATGCAATACTGGGTCTCATCAATTGTCAACGGGGATATAAGAGCATCTCTATCGATAGGCACCCCGAAAATCTAGTGCAAATCATGGAGGGTAATGATAATCTCGCCCCACGAAAAGTGGAAGATATTGGTCTTGGGATGCCAACCCTCCACAAATGCCAAAATGAGAATGTGGTCTGTTGCCCTATACTTCAGATCGACCAACCCAGTCAAACCGCTCTTTTGGGCAAGCCTCCACCATGAATCGAGCCCCCGTACATGTGCAGTTGAAACTGATGTAGATGTCCCAAGTTACGAGACCACACTCTAATAACCTTAGTCCACTGATTGGGGAAAACCTTTATTATAAACTCTAAACCATAAATTAGAAAGAAGATGAAATATTCATGAGTTCGAAAAGTTTTATGTACGATGCAATTGGCCCATATCCCTCAGGCCACATGTGTGGAATAACTCGTCAACTAGAGGAGGGATCTCAGGAGTGGCTTCAGCTAGAGCTGGTGCTGGAAGGGGTCCAATTGGAGTAGGGGGAGGGGTAGGTCTAGCTGGAGCAAGGGGAGGGACATGTCTACATGGAGTAGGGGGAGGGGCAGATATAGCTGGAGTAGGGGAGGGCAGGTCCAACTGGAATGGGAGAGGGGGAGGGGTAGGTCTAGCTAGAGTAGGGGGAGGGGAATGTCCAACTGGAGCAAAGGGAGGAGATGAAATAGTAGATGTAAGTGGAGGACCTGAGGATACGCTTGGGCGTCGTCTTTCTCTTCCTCTTCTCGAGGAGGAGGATGTCACTCAAGCTAGTGTGTAAATTCTTTAGGTAACAAGTTTAAATTGAATTAGTATGTTTTATATATTTTTCACTTTGATATTTGTGTTTTAGATAAGATATTTTTTTAATTTGAAATTATAAATTCATAATATTGGATTCAAGTTACGAAATCAATTTATGACAACGAATTCAAATAACAAATTCGTAATTGTAGTTGGAATTTAAATTACGAATTTTAGTTCCAACCATGAATTAAAATCCTAACAACAATTTTCAAATTAAAAATTGAATATCTAATTATATTTTTAATTTAATTTGAATTTCAATTGAGTTTTATTGGGTAATATATTTAGTTTAATTTACTTTTCATTTTAGATTGAATTTAAATTAAAAATTAAAACATAAATCTTAACTCAAAATCTAAATACAAATCTAACTACACATTTAAATTACGAATTCAAATTCTATCTACAAAATCAACCCCAACAAATATAATCCAATATACGAAATACGAATTCAATTTCTAGTTAGGAATTCTAACTACACGTTAACATTCTAAATAGAACAACTACTTACGAAATTGAATATTAAAAAAAATTAAATACGGATAAATTAGTTTGAAAAAAAAGTATCGTAAATGTCGCTCGTGTGCGGATTTGGCTACGAACCGGAGGAGGAACGTCCTCGGAAGTCGTTGGAGCCACCTCTATCGAAGTCGCCTCCATGAAGCGATCATCTTCCATCCGATATCGTCGCCTCGTCGGAAGGCCTGAAGTCGGATCTCGCCGACGCCTCTTTCTCCCAAATCTTGCCGGAGAGCTAGCGATGCGGCCGACTGGAGCTTGTGGACTGGCCGAATCAAATGCAGTGTGGGCGGCCGGAGGTGCAGCGACCGAAGCTGGTTCCGCCGCTTGTGGAGGCGGCGGCGGAGCTGCAAGTGGTGCAGCTCCGACATTAGGATGTGTTTATGGGTCGACATCCATTTTAGAGAGAGGTACGCTGCGCTTTCATCTTTTGCAAGAGGGAGAGAGGAATAAGATGAAGTCTATAGGCGGCCGTTTCTGCGCCTATTAACCCTAATGGGCCGCGCAAGCATCCTATGTGCGAGGCCTCGGTGCACACGAATCCCCGTTGAGCTCCAGTCTTCCACCTTCTTTCGGATTTTGGAATCTTACTTTTTACCCTTATACGAATCTAGGCTTCGCGTAAATAGTATCGCTGTCGATGTAGACAAATCAAAGAAGAATCACACAAGAAATGCTCAGATGAAGAAAAGGGAGAGAAAAGGAAGAGCCTCCCATTCTCCAGAAATTCATTGTCTGCACAAAACTGATTCTTCCAGATTGATTCACGCAATATGTAGTGCTAACAACTTGTGAGAGATTTAGCTAGTGACGTCACCCACGCACAAGTGACATCACCCTAACTAACTCCACTTTATTTAATATTTAACACTCCCCCTCAAGTGAGGAGTGAGGTGGACTAAAGAAGTTCACAACTCCTAACTTGGACAGAATTTTAACATATTGATCATGACAAACAATTTTAGTAAAGATGTCAGCTGGTTGTTCCTTAGTGGAGATGTATCCCAGCACAATCTCGTTTGCAAGTACTTTGTTCCTAACTAGGTGACAATCACCTTCAATATGCTTCGTCCTCTCATGGAAGACAGGATTCCTGGCTATATGCATGGCTGACTGGTTCTCACAGAATAGTTGCACTGGTGGTAGCTTTACATCAAGATCAGCAAGCAGTTTCACCAACCATGTGATCTCACAGCTTGTCATGGCCATGGAACGATACTCAGATTCAGCAGATGACATAGCCACATATGATTGTTTCTTAGTTCTCCATGATATCAAGGACTGTCCAAGAAGAATGCAGAAACCAGTAAGAGATTTCCTGGTCATGGGGCAACTTTGCCAATCAGCATCACAAAAGGCCCTTAATTTCAGTTCTGAATTTTTTGCTAGCATTAGTCCTTGCCCCGGAGCTCTCTTCAAGTACCTGAGAACATGTTTAGCTGCCTTCCAATGATCATCACACGGATCATGCATGAACTGGCTAAGGACTTGGACTATGTAACAGATGTCTGGTCTTGTTATTGTTAGGTAAATCAGTTTACCTACTAGTCTTTTGTAAGAATGGGGATTTACTTCTCCTTTTGAGCCTTCCAATGATAGCTTCACCTTGGGATCAAAAGGAGTTAGCACATGCTTGGCTTCAGTCATCCCATTTTCTTTCAAAATCTCCAAGACATACTTTCTTTGATTTAAGTGAAAGCCTTGATCAGTCCTTTCGATTTCTATTCCAAGAAAGTACCTGAGTTCTCCCAGATCCTTCATACTGAAGTTTTTGTGCAGATGAGATTTGAGCTTCATGATTTCCTCATCATTATCTCCAACAATAAGCATATCATCTACATATACCAGAAGAGCTGTGAAGGAGTGACTGGTTTTCCTGATGAATAGAGAGTAGTCAGACATCGACTGTTCAAAACCAGCAGACTTGATTACTTGAGAGAACTTGTGAAACCACTGTCTAGGTGCTTGTTTCAGCCCATATAGTGACTTGTTTAGTTTGCAAACCATTCTACTATTTGAAGTTGTTGCCACATGTTTGCACTCACCTAGAGTCTCCCCCTGAGTGCTAACATGCTTGAGCTCAGTGTAAGTTGGTGGCAATTCCATGTAAACTTGTTCTTCCAAATCACCATGCAGAAATGCATTTGAGACATCCATTTGACTGACTTGCCAATTTTTGATGGAAGCAATAGCCAAAATTGTTCGAACTGTGATCATTTTTGCTACTGGAGCAAAAGTTTCTCCATAGTCAATCCCTTCAACCTGAGAGAAGCCTTGTGCCACAAGCCTGGCCTTGTATTTGTCAAGTGTTCCATCAGATTTTACCTTCACTCGAAAGATCCATTTACAAGTAACTATGGATTGTTGAGTAGGTCGAGGAACAATGGTCCAGGTCTTTGTTTTTCTCTAATGCTTCTAATTCAGTTAACATGGCTGTGCACCATTCTGGTTGTTTCAAGGCATCTTGGACACATTGTGGTTCAGTTAGAGTGGCAGCCACATTATTTACAAACACCTGATAAGATGGTGTACAAGAGGAATAGGAGAGAAAACATGATATAGGGTATGGTGAGGTGTTACCAGAAGAGCCTGCAGCAGTGGTGGACACTTTCGGAGCTGTACAAACATAGTCCTTCAGTCTAGTGGGTGGTTGAGTTGGTCTTGTAGACCTTCTCAAATTGGAAGTTGGATATCACCTGTGTGAGTGATAGTGCTAGTACTACCATTTGGTAAGTGTATAGAGGTGGGCTGATGTATGGGCAACACATTAGTAAAATAAGATCGATCACATGTCATATGATCTGTAGCTCCACTATCAAGAATCCAGATAGTGGAGTAAGAGACATTACAACAATGAATTTTACCTGCTAGATTTGCATCAGCCGACTTATCTTTGTGATGTTCCATGAGGCTTAGTAAAGAGCTCATAAGTTTCTGGTTTTCGTCAGACAGATTGCTAAACATCTTGAGCGGATCAGACGAGCTTGAGTGTTGACTAGCATTTGCTCTAGAGCCATCCTTGGCTTTGGACTTTGAATCATTTCCCCCTCTTGATGCTTGAGGCTTGAACTTGCTCTTATGATGCCAGCTTGGGTAACCAATCACTTCCCAACATTTCTCAGTGGGGTGATTCCCTTTGCAATGCTCACATTCTTTTCGAGCCCTGTCAGATCTGTCACCTCCTTATTCATAGCTTCTTTTAGATGCCAAAGCTGTTGCATCAGTTTTCAACTCTAATGTGGTGAGTTTCTTGCTCAGCTCATCTTGTATCAACAAAGAGTGAGCATAACTGGCTGAGGGCAGTGGATTTGTCAGCAGAAATTGTCTTCTAGCAGCAGAGAATTGATCATTGAGACCCATAAGAAACTTCATCAATCGGTCTTCATTCTCAGATTCCTCTAACTTGCTATTCAGATCACACAAACACTGTCCACAAGTGCATTTGATAGGGGCAATTAAGCCAGACAACTGTTGCCAATACCCTTTCAGTTTGGTGAAGTATTCCGTGACAGTCATAGCCCCTTGTGGACACTCGTGCAATTCCTTTTTGATCTGAAAAAGGAGTGGTCCATTTTTCTGACCATAGCTTTCTTCAAGGTCATCCCACATTTGTTTTGCAGTGTCATATTCATCCAGAGTAGCATAAATGTCTTTGGAGACAGTGTTTAGCAACCAAGAACAAACAACATCGTTGCACCGTTGCCACTGACCAGAATTTTCAACAGTTTCAGGAATCGTACCTTCAACAAACGCTAGTTTGTTCTTCACGGAGAGAGCCTTTGTAATCGACTTCCTCCATCGCCGATAGTTGTCACCGGTAAGTTGGATTGAAGTGAGCACCAACCCCGAGTTATCGGCGGGATGAATGAACAAGGGATTCTGCAGATCCAGAGCAGTGATTTGCTTTTTGCCATCATTACCAGTCATCGTGTTTTTCAACAATCGGTTTCAAGATTCAGTTGCAGAGCACAAGATCGAATCGATAACACAATCGATAGAGCGATTTGAGCAGAATGACAAGCAACAGAAAGAGGAACAGGCAAGATATTGGCACCGATGAAACCAACAAGAAATCCGCAAGAGATGAAAGATCGGAGAACAGATAAGATAGAACCTGAAAGGTGGAAGCGATTTTCAGATATATTGTCTACGATCGATGCTCTGATACCATGTCGATGTAGACAAATCAAAGAAGAATCACACAAGAAATGCTCAGATGAAGAAAAAGGAGAGAAAAGGAAGAGCCTCCCATTCTCCAGAAATTCATTGTCTGCACAAAACTGATTCTTCTAGATTGATTCACGCAATATGTAGTGCTAACAACTTGTGAGAGATTTAGCTAGTGACGTCCCACGCACAAGTGACATCACCCTAACTAACTGCACTTTATTTAATATTTAATATTTAACAATCGCGCATCCTGCCTACGGGGCTTAAGAAAAATACGACTGCATATGTAAATTGAAATTGTAACCTTTTTGTGAAAAGCTTGCAACTGAGCAAATTACAGGCGCGTCATCATCTCTGAGCTTCAGTAGCCTGTCAAATCCTTACAGCTCAAACCCACTTTAAGATCCTCTCTCTCCTCTCCTCCTTTATAAAGATCCGTCTCCTCACTCACACGCACGAGCCACAGCCCCCCCTCTCCCTGTTTGTTTCTCACTACTCTACTCCTCATCTGTTCTCACTTTGTCTTCTACATTCTCCATTTTCCACTCCCAGGCGTGGATTTAGGCTTTCTGTTTTTCTCTCTCTCTCTCTCCCCCATGTTACTAAACAAGCAATCATCTAGAAGCCATTGATGACTTTTGTTCTGTTCTGAACTGAAGTGCTTGACACCATAATCCCCTGTTCTCCCCTCTCCAGTGTCCATCATTACTCTCTCCCTTTCCCCCTCCCTTAGTTCCTTTTCTTCCATCAATTTCTATTGACGCTCGTAAGCCAGACATTCAATCATTCATATGTGCGGATATAGAGAACAAAAGCAAACAAACACCATCATCATACACTAGTGTGTACTTGCTTAGCCGTGCTTACGGATCTCTGCTCTGTGCTCTCTGTTTTTCCCTGCTACCGAATTTCTCCGCCTATCGCTTTAAATATGGAGAGCAGGTACCGTATCAGCAGTGATCGCTACCACGGACACGATCCTCCGTCCTTCTCTTCCACTCTCCTCGACTCAATCTACCGCTCTTTCGACGACTCCGCTCACGATTCGTCCCGACCGAGTCTGCAACAGCGGGAAATGGCAGTGAAGAGCAACGGCAATTGTCCTGACGGATCCGAGAGGAGGACCAGAGGAGACGGTCGCAGATCCAGGGATCAGATCGTCGACTGCTGGATGGAGTTCGGAGACCACCGGAGATCTATCCGTCCGGAGACGGCAACGGGAGTTTACGGTAGTAGTTCGTGGGAGGCGAGCGAACGTCACCGCTCGCGAGGATCGGTGAAGGTGGCGAGCTCTTCGGATTCGAGCTCCTTCGGCGGATTCTCGTCCTCTGATACTGATTCCCTGTACGGCGCCAAGAAGAAGAAGTCGCTGAAGCCGATCCGAACGAGCTTGTCCGACCGCTCTGAAACGCTTCGTCCTACCACGACGCAGTCGGAGACCTTCTCCGACGACTTCCTCTACAGGAAGAGCCGTCGCTCGGACGACAAGCCGGCTAAAAGTGACCGCTCTGGTGGCGGAATGACGACGGCGAAGTCGCGCGCCATGAAATTCTACGGCGACCTCAAGAGGATGAAGCAGCCGATCTCTCCCGGAGGCAAGCTGGCGACCTTCCTTAACTCTCTATTCAACGCTACCGGCAACGCCAAAAAGCAGCGAATCTCGACATCGACGCCGGCAACGGTCGCCGGAGACCGTTGCGACGATGGAAGGTGGGAGAGGCCAGAATTCAAGTCCAATTACACAACGGCCTCGACGCCTACCTGTTCAACCGCTTCTTCCTATTCCCGGTCTTGCCTCAGCAAAACGCCGTCGTCCGCCGGCGCCAAACGGTCAGTTAGGTTTTCTCCGGTGAGCGTCGTCATCGACGAGGATCTCGGGCCCCGCGGCCACAATACCATGCGTAATGACGAGAATCTCACAACAGCCACAGACAAATCAAGAAACGCGAAATCCGGCATGGGAGGAGGATCGGCGCTCACACTGGAACAGGAGTTGAAATTGCGAGCGATGGAGAAGAATCGGAGAGTTGAGGAATTGCTGCAAAATTACAACAGGAAGTGGGAATTGAGCGGTGCAAAAGAGGCGGAGATGGCGGAGGAGGATTATGAGGGCGAAGAGGAAGACGCTGAGAGTTGTTGCAGTTCAGATCTGTTTGAATTGGAGAATCTGTTACACATCGGAGTAGACAGGTACTGTGCGGAGTTGCCGGTGTATGAGACCACTCGTGTTGATACCAATCGAGCTATTGCGAGTGGGTTGATTGTGTAGTTCTTTTCTCATTTCAAATTTAATCATGCTCTGATTATTAACAGTGTAATTGTGTATGGTTTAATTACATGCGAACCCCTTATAAAACCTTTTTACTTTGGATTTTTAACATAATTTCCTCAAAATTGCCTTCAATTGGGTGATTTTGATAAGAATTTCACCTCCACTTTACATTATTTGTTTAGATTTTGTATCAGATTTTTAAATAATAATAATAATAATGGCATGAACACTTGTGCAAGCATGAACACAATCACACTTATCCAAGCATGAACGCAATCACACTTTACACTACCCACAATATTTGACTTATTATCACACACAGCATATAAAATTAACGTTACCCATTCAAAACAGAGGTCAGTAAAGCTGGAAATGTAAAGAATGTATGTTGGAGGGTCTCTGTAAAGCAGTGGGCAGGAGATCTCATAGAAGATCTTTGTTGGGGGCTGTTAATACCCGCAAAAGCAAGATCATGTATAGCTAATTATTGTTATTTCTTAAATCATCCAATTAATTTCTTCAAGATATAGTACTCGTATTTAATTTCTGATCTCATTCGCTTAGTGTCCATTTTGGTTGCCAAGTTTCAAAAGTGAGTGTCCCTTTCGTTTAACTATTGACAAATATTACTACTCCCCGGTTCCCTTTTGTTTGTCTAGTATTTCATGTCGGGCGTCCCGAAATGTTCGTCGTATTTCCCCCTTTCCTCCTTTTTCATCTATACCTTTCTTACAAAAATACCCTCAAACAATATCCTTTTTACACACTTTTTACTTTTTATCCACTTTTTATCCACTTTTTCTCTTTCCAACTCATCAACTATTCGTCTTCTCCTACCTCCATTAAATCCCATCATATACAACCCATTTTTTTAATTCATCCATTTTTAAGAATTCAATTTTTAATCCAATTTTTAATGCAAATTTGTTAACCTTACAAATACAAATTGCATTTTTATCCAATTTTCCTTTTTTTACGGTTTTTCCATATTTTTTTTTCTGGAATGAAAAAGCAAGCAAGCCCGATTTCAGTCTTGATCCAGATCCATTTGTAGCATTGTTTTGTTGGGCAAGCAAGCAAATGGATTGATCCATTTGTATCCATTTTTCGAGCCCAAAATCCTTGCCCATAAAGCTCTCTCTCTCTAACTCTAAATCTCTCATTGCTCTCATGTATCTCTGGCCGCCACTTCCTCTCAATCTCTCTAAACGATCTCTCTGAAACCCTAAATGCTCTTGTGCCTTCTCCCTCTCGATCTCTCAAGAAAGCTCTAGATTTCTCTCTTTTTCTTTCGATTCTCTCATCACACCTCTCAATCTCTCAAGAAAGCTCTAGATTTCTCTCTTTTTCTTTCGATTCTCTCATCACACCTCTTGATTGAGCTCTGGATTGCTATTTTCTTGCTCTGGATTGCTCGAACTTTCCCCATCCATGAGAAGAACTTTTGATTTGTGTGGAGCTTTCTTCAGATCTGTCTTCGATTTTTTCTTGTGGTGCTCGATTCTTGCTCTCAAGCTCTCGATCTCTCACAAAGGTATGTGAATCTCTTGTTTTCACTCTTGTTTTTGTGGATTTCTTTGTTTTCACTCTCGATCTCTTACATTCTCGTTTTCACTCTTTTCTTGCTCTGAATTGCTCAAACTTTTCCCATCCTTGAGATCTCTCGTTTTCACTCTCGATCTCTCAAGTCCTCTCGATTTTCCCTCTAAATCTCTGGTTTTCTCTCCTTTGTTTTGAATTGCTCTTTTTTTGCTTTGATTCTCCAAATCTCTGGATTCTCACACGATCTCTTTTTTTTCTTTGAATCTCTCGACTTTCCTCTCTCTGTTTTGCTCTAAATCTCTCATTTTCTCGTTTTTTTGAAAGCTCGTGTAATCTCTGTGTTGGATCTATATTTTTCCTGTTTTTGTTGCAAACACTTGTTTGTTTTTCGATCTCCATTGTTTTGTTACAAGCTCGTGTACTCTCTGTTTTGGTTCTCTCTATTTTTTTGCTCTCAATCTCTCCTTCTCTCGATCTTTTCAGTTTATCTTGTTACTAAATATCCTTTTTTGAGAGAAAGAAGAGAGAAATAGAGATTGTGATGAATGTCTTTGTTTCTCGCAAATCCTCAATCTCTCTAGTATGCATCTATGTTTTTTGCCCTGACTCTCTCGTTTCTCTTTTTTCTTTTTCCTCTAAATCTCTTATACTCCATTAATTTCATCCCGCATCTCACCTAATCTTGCTTGTTTCTTGTAGGTCCCCTGAATCATTTGGCTAAGATGAGTTGTGAATCGAATAGTGATGAGTTTGATGGTCCCCTGCCTTCGAAAGAAATAGAGTCCTATGAATGCTCCGATTATCCGAATTGTGAGTGAGGCCCTGAATGTCTTGGCAACCACTCATACAGTCCCCGACATTCTGAATCTTCTGTTTAGGGTGGTCTCGAGATTGTTGATGATGATTGTGTTGAGTCTCATCCGGCGTCCCCTGGGAATGCTGTGTTGCATATTGAAACTGTCCCCTTTGAAAATGAGGAAGATTAACTAGGTTATGTCCCCTTCTCCTTTTCCTTGTTACATTCTGAGAATGCTTGCTTTGTGCCCTATGATGTGTGACTCGTTTGAGATTGTTGGATGATGATCTGTTGTTGCTTTGGCATGTTGATGACAATGTTGACTGATTGCATGTTTTTGATGTTGTGAGTCATCTGACTCCTTTAGTTGTTGCTATGTGCATTTACTGGCTTACATGATGAATTGTGGTTGATTAGCTTATTTTGAAGCTTTTGCTACGTGCATGAGCCTATTCTGAGATGACATGTTGTTTGTGACTTTTGTATGGTGACTTAATGCATGTTTGTGAGTCTCTCTTTGTTGTGGGATGTAATTTGAGATGCAAATTGAGAAATGAGAAACAAATTTTGTGATGATGTCTTTGCAATGTTGAGATTCAAATTCATGATATCTACTTGCTTTTTCATGCATTAGGAAAGCAACACTTCTTTGTGACTAAATGAGGCATGTGCATGTTAATGCTATGTGGATGGATTTGTGTCAATGAAACCTATGGGGATATTTGAGAATATTTGTCTAGTTGTCTTTTTATTTGTAATCTATGATGAGGTCTGTTTTGTTACTAAGATGCAATTTCAATATTGCTAATTGCTTTGGCAACATAAGGCCACCAACCAAGGATGAATGAGGCTTGTGTATGCTAAAGTTATTAGAATGGATTTGTGTCAATGATGGCAAGGGGACATATGAGATTAGCCTTGATTTTTTTCATTTCTATGATGACGTATGTTTTGTTACCGAGATGGAATTTCAACGTTTCTAATTGTTTTGGCGGCATAAGGCCACCAGCCAAGGCTGAATGAGGCATGTGTATGCTAAAGTTATTAGGATGGATTTGTGTCAATGATGGCAAGGGGACATTTGAGATTAGCCTTTATTAGTTCATTTCTATGTGCATTAGTGATTGAATGCAAGACTAGTATTGTAGTGAATTGATCAATCCCCAAAAGCTTCATAAATTACATACAAAAGTGCACTTCCCCTAAAACAGACTTGCATTTCTTATAAGCTACATCTACATATATTAACTATCATCCTCTACTTCTTGTTGGGTGTCTTGGTCAGTCCCTTGTGTATGCTGATTTGCATTGCCATTTGCTGGCTCTGCTTATGTTCCTTGTGCAAACCCATGAATCATGTCCCATGCTTCAAAAACTGCCCAAGTTGGTGCTTGTACTTGATCTGGTACATTTCCTTGAGCTCTTAATCTGTTCTTGTTTAAATGTGGCACATCGTAGTCATTGCTACATTTGACCTTCAGTATCTCATTCATACAATACTGTAGTGTCATCCAAACATTACTTAATGTTATGGGGTCTAGCTCATAGAAGGCCTCATGCACAGCATCTAACATGTGATCAATATTCTTGGGCATTTTCTATTTTTTTTTTAACAATGAGCTACTAGCTCATTACAAAGCAAACATTAGATCGCCTTAATACTAAAAGGCCAACCTAAATCATCATTGCGGATGATCTTTAAAAAATTAAAAAATAAAGGTTGCAGACAAAACAACTGTCTTAACCTCTAACGAGATATCATCCAAGCAAACATCCAAGGAAGAGGAAGAGATTGCATGACGAATCTGCGGCATGCTGACATGTCTTCTTGCTAAGAAGTCAGCGGCTGAGTTAGCCTCTCTAAGAATGAAAAACTACCACCTCTGCAAAACCCAATACCAAACATCGGATATCCTGAATAATAGAATAGATTTCCCAGGGTCCTTTCCAAATATTTTTTAAAGAATTGATAAGAATTAAATTATCCCCTTCTATAATAAGTTTTTGAATATGTAAGGTCACACCCACTTTTAAGCCTTCCAAGAGAGCAGTCGCCTCCTCTTTTAAAACCGACATTGATTGAAGAGCCACTCTATCACACCTTATAATTGAACTATTATGATTCCTAAAAATAAAGCTAGCATAAGTAGCCGAGTTCCTCTGTTTAGAGGCATCAAAGTTAACTTTAACCCAGGATGGAGGAGGTTTAATCCACGAGATACCATTCTTTCTTTTAGGTCTAGTTGAATTTGTTTTTTGTGATTTAAAGTTTTCCGATTCCCATTGTAAAAACTGGGAAAGCGCCAAATCACAAGGTAAAAGATGAGGAATTATTCTAGAAGGGTTAAAAATAATAGAATTTCTATGACTCCAGATAAGCCACCATAAAAAAACAAAGAATGTTTTTATTCTTATTTAAATTAAGGGTTGAAATAAGGTTATCATTAAAACTTCCCGAAGTAGCTAAACCAAACGAGCATTGAAGATCAGATTCTAATTTCGCAATCATCTTCCTCGTAAAAGAACAGTGTAAGAAGAGATGATTTAAATTTTCATTTCCAAATCACAAAGAGAACAACAATGAAGCACACAATTATAAAATCGATTTAATCTATCAGTGGTAGGAAGGCAATCAATACAAGCTTTCCAAAGAAAGTTTTGAATTTTAGGAGACAATTTCATTTTCCAAATCCAAAAGTAACCTATAGAAGTAATATTCTTGGATTCATTTAAAAGAGTAGAAGCGGATTGGACAGAGAAACTTCCATCCTTAGATGGAAGCCATACAACTTGATCTTCAAAGTCCGACATAGGAATCCGAACTTTCAAAATTAAGTCTATGATATGAGAAGGCAAAAGCTCATTTAGAGCCTGAAAGTCCCAACTTTTAGATGGGGTAATAAAATCAGAAACCTTAATTAATGGATTAGTATTATCAAAATAACAAAGGAGATTTGAATCTCCAACCCATTTGTCAGACCAAAAATTTATCTTATTCCCATTTCCTAGAACCCATTTAATCCCGTTTGAAAACGTTTCTCTAATATTAAGCAAATGGCCAAACTGCCAAGAAGTTACTTTCTTTTGATATTGGAATAAGTCCTGTGATCCTAAATATTTATCCTTAATAATTTGAACCCAAACATTATGAGGTTCAGTAATAATTTTCCAAAGAAGTTTCATCTGGAGTGAAATATTCATATTTTGAGCCGTCCTAAGACCAACCCCTCCATTTTCTTTCGGAGAGCAAATTTTATCCCAACTACAAAAAGGATGATGATTAGGAGTGAGCTTATTCCAAAATAACGATTTATTAAATTTATCAATGTCATCCCATACCCCTCTGGGAAGGAAAAAGCTCTGCATCAAATACCTAACTTGTCCTAACAAATTTGACTGAATTAGCACCGAAGGGCCAACTAGAGAAATTGAATTAGCTTTCCACGGGAGATAATTGAGATTTTAATTTAGCAATTGTTTCAGAGAACATTGCATTTTGAACCCTCCCTTTAAGAATAGGAATACCTAAATATTTTTCCATAGTTGTAGTAACCTGGATATGTAAAATACTTGCTAAAGAAATAGTAGACGCTCTAGAAATGTTTGCTGAAGTTTGAAACGAACTTTTATGAAAATTAATAGACAATCCAGAAATACGAGAGAAAGTATTTAGGAATTCTTTAATGTAATTCATATTGGCGTAAGTTGCATTTGCAAAAATATTAGTATCATTTGTGAAACCTAAAAAAGGGATACAAGTCCCATTCTTAACTAGTTGAATACCAACATGAGGAAGTGTTTGTATCGAATCATTCTGAAGCTTCTTGCAATGTATTCCATTGCAATTATAAAGATAAACGGAGACAACGGATCTCCTTGACGGATACCACATGTGGGAGAGAACTCAAAACCAGGTTCATTATTAACCAAAATAGAGGAAGAGGAAGTAGAAATACATGTCATAACAAAATTAACCCAATGCTGATTAAATCCAAATTTAAGAAGAATTACTCGAATAAAAACCCATTCAATCTTATCATAAGCCTTTTCCATATCTATTTTCAATGCCATCCATCCTTTATTACCTTTTTTCTTTTTATGAAACGAGTGGAAAATCTCATGGGCAATTAGCATATTATCTTGAATCAACCTTCCCTTTACAAAAGCGCCTTGCAGAGGTGAACTATTTTTGGTAACAAATGCGAAATTCGATTAGCCAGAATTTTAGTAATAACTTTATAAACTGTATTGCATAGGCTAATCGGTCGAAAATGACCTATAGTTTTAGGATTTTCAATTTTTGGGATTAAAGTAATAAAAGACTTGTTTATTGCTCTCAACATATGACCAGAATGAAAAAAAGCATTGACCGCGAGAGTAACCGAAGAGCCAACAATGGGCCAATATTGTTGAAAAAATTCAGAAGTGAACTCATCCGGGCCCGGAGTTTTGTCTGCAGGCATTGCAAAAATTGCAGCTTTTATTTCCGAATGTGATGGCTGTTTAATTAGAGCAATATTGTCAATGTCATTAATTAATTCCAAAATGATATTCAAATGATTTGGAAGTATTGAACAAGAATTATTTTTAATAAATCTTTCTTTCATTTCTTCCATAATTTGGTGAGAAATCAACTAATGGTCATAAAGGACCATTCCAGTATTAGTTTGGAAGCTTAAAATGCGCTGTTTATAGGATCTGATTTTGGAAACTGACTGAAAATATTTAGTATTTTTATCCAAATTTTGTAAATGTTTGATTTTTGCTCTTTGTTTCCAGAAATTATGCTGAAATTGTAAAAGCGTATTATATTTATTCAAATGTCTATGTAGTTTTGCTAGAATTAAGGGATTAGAAGGATCATATAGAATCGTATCTTGCAGAGTCTGCAACTGTCGTTCTGAAATTTTTAACTATTCATAATTATTATTAATGTGATGTTTAGCCCATACTTTTGAATATTTCTTAAGGAGTTGAAGTTTCATAAAAATCTGAAACATAGAAGAACCGTCTAGATGATAACACCATATTTTTTGAACTAGTTTGGCATAAGTAGGGTTTTGAAGCCAGGCATTTTCAAATCGAAAGGGAAATTTGCTAATTTTTTTCTTGGAGATACAGAAAGTGATAAGACAATGGTCTGAAGTTGTGAAAGGATAGTGGTGAATGTTTAAATTCGGAAATTCATGAGCTATTGATTGGTGAATAAGCAGTCGATCAAGTTTTTCAAACGTATTTTCAGCGGTAGTTGAGCTTTTTCCCCAAGTGAAGGGGAAACCCGAACAATTGGCCTCAACTAAACCAAAGTGACTTTTGAAATTCAACAGTCTAGAAAATCTAGAAGGTGATGGCAAAAGACCACATGATTTTTCCGAGGCGTTAGCAATTTCATTTAAATCTCCTACCTTGGGCATTTTCTTGTGCATTAGTGATTGAATGCTCTTGAAAAAATCAAGATCCAATATGTTTAAATCTGTACTGTTGGGTGGTTGTTGAATCAAAATGAATGTGAATCCATCTTGTTGATATACTTGATGCCATTCTGCTTCCTCTTGAGTTATGTGGGCCTTTGCATTGTCCCGTTGGATGAATATGACTTTGTGGCATGCATGTTGTGGCCATTTTTGCTTTATTGCTGGAACAATCTGATCAATAAGCATGCACCTTGTGACAGTCTTGTTGACTTATTCATCAAGCTTTGTGACAATTGTCCCCTTCTCCTTGTTTTTTGACTTTCTTTTTGCTGGTTCTTGGTATGTGAATGGAAAAATTCCTATTTTTCCATCAAAAGTGCATTGCCCCTAAGAATTGAACCTAGCCCTAGCAACTGTTGCAATGAACATGACCTTTGGAATGAACTTACTTGAGCTTGCAGCTCTATATGTCCCCTCTCATTTTCTGCTAAATGTACTATTTGTGTATTTGGCTTAAATGAAACCACTTTTCACCAATATGAATGAAATCATACATGGTGTAATACTGTCTTTTGCTCTCTGGTGTACTCCCTTGTAAAAGATTCAAAATCCATTCTAACCTTGTGAGCATGTTTGATTACTTCAATCCTGGGTGTAGAGGATTAGTATGGGACTTGATTGCTTTTCTTTGCACCAATTTGTGGACTACAGTCTTTGACATGTTGAGATGAGTTGCTAAATCTCGTATGCATGATCTATCCCCCATAATGATTGTTGTGATTGCATTGTTTTGAATTTGGACCCTCTTCCTTCCACACTTGTGGTAATTTGTATTGACTCTAACTTGTCCCCCATGTTCTTATTGTGTGGCCGTCTTCTATAGTCTAGAAACTATCCTTGAGGACACATTAAATTCAAGTGCAACAATGCCAAAATTTGACTGGCTGAAAGTCATCGTGCCAAATCAAAATATAAATCCCTAATTACACAACTAGTATAGCTGGTAAGTCGGGGTCGAACCCAAGAGACACTTGTATCCTAAGTTATATTATTATCAATTAAGAGAAGTAACAAAGAGCAGGATTGTGATTTATAAACTAAAACTAGGGAATTAAAGTAGACAAATCAATCAATTAAACAAAGAAAAGATTGAGTTTTTATCAATATAGGGAAATCAATCCTATTCAAGTATCCACTTTCATAATCAAGTTACTGATCATTGATTCAAACAAATTATTCATTTGGCTATTCCTATCCTGATCAGATATATAACATGGCAACGAGACATGAAAACTTAACATCCAAACAACTCCTGAAACGATCATAAATCATAAGGATATTAGCAATGAGAATAAGGATAAACAGGATACATGCCACTGAATTCCAACGAGTCAAACAATCAACACGCATTCAAATCTCTTTCTCAATTGTTTTAGTCCAACGAGTCCTAAACCAATTGAGTTGCTAGAAAGATTAGGTTTTACTACGAGAAAACCTAGATCTAGCAATAGAGAGTATCAATTCCAACAAGGTGATCAATCAAGTAGAAATCAATACACTCAATATTAATTAAGCACAAGGGAATTGAAATAACCAGTAGAAATAAACCTGAATAGAAGAATCTCACAACAACTTGAGTCTGAAAAGCTTCAACTTGAATAAGATCTAAGTTTTTAGTTCTCTATAGAAGAGAGAATACAAAGCAAAGTAGGAAAATAGGTCTCAAGATATCCCAAACAAAGGGTGAAAACTAGTTTTAAGTAGTCTCTAAAAACCACGAAATAATAAAATAAAAGGAAAATAATATAAAAGATAGATAGATAAATAAATTGTCGCCTCGGATCTTCGATGGCGTTTAAAATCGCGGGCACGGTGAGTAAATTCCGTGATTGCGGAGCTGATAAATTCTGAATCCGAGTCAACGTTGACCGCGACTGCGGCCTTGTGCCACTGCGATCGCGGAGTTGTAGCTTGGCTCCACCGCGGTTGCTCTAAATCCGCGGCCTTCTGTCTTTAACTTCCAAGTTTGTCTTCAAGTCTTCTTCTAATTGAAATTCTTCAACTCTTCGGTCTTCTCCTAATTTGCCATTACAAGTTCTAAAATGACCTAAACCTATACATAAAATGTACTATCTAGTCCTAGTTATGCTATATGAAATACAACATATCAGTGGCTGTCTTCCATAGTATAGAAACCATCCTTGAGGACACATTAAATTCAAGTGCAATAGATGTGAGTGCATTCCTTGGAAGTTGTCCCCTATTTTCCACGTGTAGTAGCTTCATTATGATGCGCATTTTTTTTCCTCGCTAAGCGTGGTAGTGTATGTTTCATTATGTGTCCCTTCTTATGTGCTTTACCCTAATTTTGTTTGATGCTGGCCATTTGCCTGGCTGAGTTGATCTTGTCCCTGATTATTAATGGCATCATCTTCAGCCTCTGGGGCTTCATTGAGATTGAAGGCATGATGTCCATGTCCATTAAAGCCATCATCGATCATCTGAATCTAGGGCTTCATTAAGATTAAACGTTGAAGCCATATCTCCAGCAATGATGCAGATTAAATGCTCTTTTGTTTTCTGAAATTTCTGTGTAATTGCTCTGTTTTGAGAATGAATGTGAAGGTGTAATGGTGGAAACTGGATCCTGTATTTAAAGGTCTGTAATCTTTGTAATTGCAGCAGGAAGTGTAAAAAAAAGTAGTGGATCCTTGTGTGTGTGAATGGTGAGTTTCTATTGGTTAATGAAAATGTAAGAATGCACTACATTTATTACTCTGTGTGCGCATTGTACCATCACCTGCAAATTTTGGGCCTCCTTAATTCCCGTGCTGTTTGTCCTTGTGGACAAACAAAACAGGACAGAGGGAGTAATTTTTTATAGCAAGCAAAATGCATTAACTCAAAACGAAATCGTCCTCGAGTACACCATAAAACTCTAACATGAAATGTAAATTGTCAGTAACAAAGAAAGGATATGAAGGCTTCCATTTACTCAGCCAGTCCGCTGCCCTATTAGCTTTACGATTGCATAACCTCCATTCACAAAATAGTGTTTGCACACCCTCAGAAAGCGCCTGAGAAAGGACCTCACCGAACACTGTATTCGAAAGTGATCCACCTCTTGCAACTTTCATCAACTTGCTGCAATCAGATTCCAGGATAACTCAGTCATGGCCAAACACTAGTCTTGCTTGGATACCCCAACGAGCAGCTTCTGCCTCTGCAACATCAACAACGTTCCACCAAGCCCTAGCAAACGTCACTCTTCCATCACTTCTTCTGCTGATAATTCTGATGTCGCACTCTCTACCTTTCACCCCTGCATCAACATTTATTTTAATCTAGCCCTCATTTGGCCTTTTCCACATAGTATTAGTTTGTTCTGTTTGTTTATGCACATCCCTGAATAAATTTTGCAGCCTAACAAACTCCCTATGCAGCTCCATCCATGTATTCCTCAAAAAGATTGCATGCATATGCTCCCCCATTCTTAAAGATAGCCTTATTCCTTGCCTTCCACAACCCCTAACAAATATATGCCCATTCGCCTTGCAAATTAGTGACAAAGATAGCCTTATTCCTTGCCTAATCTCAATTTGACAATATTTCTTCAATTTGTAGAATAATCCCACCCCTCGAAAAACTCTCTCGGCGCTTTTAGCATTCTGTCTAAAAGTGATAAGAAGGACGATGTATTGTATGTAGCGGAAGAATTTTGATCAAATAATTTTTTTGATAAGGTAAGAATTAGGACATCCTCGTTTACGAAGGACGACCTAGAGCATCCTTACAAATGAGAACTAAAAGTTCTAGATGATTCCGAATGTGTGAATTAGGGAGCGAGGCAATTTTATCGGCCACACCATTACAAACCCTACCCACATGGGAAGTACGAACAATCTCAAACCACTAGAGTGAGATAATCATTTCAATTTTCCAAGTGCACTGAACGGTTCCCTTGATCGAATTTATGACTGTAAGGTTGTCACCTTCTATTTCAATTTTATGTATTGCTAGTTGTTTAGCTTTCTTGATCCATCTCGTAAGGCTATAGTTTCAGCTTGCAATATTGATATGCTACCATATTTATTTGCTTTCATTTCTATTATACTTGCATTTTGGTCTCTAATTACAAATCCAATTGATGCGACAATTTTCGTATACTTGAATCCATCAAAATATATCTTGTAGAATTCATGTTGTGGCCTTTTCCATTTTTTTTGGCTCCTTCGAATTTTACGTCTTATGTCGCTACTGTCGTCCTCTTCTTCATCTTTCCGTTTTTGTTTTTTCCCAATTCAGTATATGTTGTCGGATTCCATGAAACAAAGGGAATTTGGGAATAATTTATGATTGTGTATTCTCCTCACAGGAGTCAGAATATATAGATCACAAAGCAATCTCTATGATATTACCTTCTAGATATTGTTTCCTTATCTAAAATACAAGATAAATATCCTATACAAATTATATCTAAATATAGGAATCCGACCCAAAAAACATCTAAATATAAGAATATAGAATATCCTAATATTCCCTTTCGTGTTACGCAAGGAGCTAACTATCGCTGATGTTTTCTCTGGATTTTTTTTTCCGGCGAGTGGAGTGATGGCTCCTGGAAAGACAAAGTAGAAGAAGAGGAAGGATGTTGCAATTGAATTAGTGATGTCTTTGGCAAAACATCAAGATCAAAATGGGAAAGCAGTTATGAATCAAGAAACAAATTCTCCCCTAGTAGAAATTCCAAATGATAATCAAAGCCATTTGCGAGGTAAATCGTTTCATGAAAGTCTAATTGACTCTTCTTCTAGGCATATCGACACTGAGAAGCAAATTTCTTCTATCCCTATGGAGAATTCTAAAATGTCTAGTAGCTCTGGAGAAGAGCAATTGAAGTGCGCAGAGAAAAATTCTAGGTTGGATCTTGTTATTTTGAATCTACATCTAATTTACACAAAATCAAGACTTATTAGAGTAGTCTTGAAATAATCGATCGTATTTGGATGTGCTTACTAGAAAAAGTGAAATAGAGATGAAGAGTCGTCTTGGTGTTGTGAATGTGGATAAAGATCTCTATACATTTGATGCTTCAGAAATTGATGTAGGAGCCAATAAATGGCATGTTGTGCTAATAGGTTGTGTTATTGGACAAAACATCTATGTGTCTGTTATCCGTGATTTTTTGAAATCTAATTGGGATGTCTTAGAGCCAATAATACATCTAAAGTCAAATTGAATATGAACATGGAAGTTCAAATCACTAAAGGATATAAACTGGGTGTTAGTAATGGTACGTACGTGCATACTAGATCGGATGAAACCACTTGTTTTGAAAGTTTGGGAGCCATGTATGATGATTTGTTGGTCTGAATTTGCTTTTGTTCCGGTTTCTGTTGTTCTTCCTAACATAGATCTTATTTTCTTCTCAAAATACATGTTGAGTGTCAGAGGAAGTACGATTGGAGTTCCAATTTGTGTGGATAACTTCACAACTTCTCGTAATAAGATTTCTTATGCAAGAATCCTAGTAGATGTTATTGCTCTTGATGTAAAGCACAAAGTTGTCCTTCTTGAAGGACCGTATGGCAAGATATACACACATGAAGTGGTTTTTGAATGAACTCCTTCGTTTTGTACTCATTTTGGCATCTTTGGGCATCACACTGATTTGTGTTGGAGGAATGATGTTAAGGATAAAAAAGCTATTGGTCATAATGTAATAACTCTCTCTTTTAGAGTAGGATACATTAGTACGTTTGCCGCATCTATCTTTTTCCAGTTTCAGAGACAAAATTCTTTTTAGGTGTGTACTAATATAATAACCCAAGATTTTTAAAGTCTTAAATAAATACTTTTAAAGTTAATTTTATCATTTAAAAGAATTTTCATTTAAATAAAAAATTAGGAAATTATATTGGCCAAGTATTTAAAGAAATAATATTTATTCTCCTAAGCTAAGAATATTCAAATTTCACCTAAATTAAGATTGCATTATGTTGGGTCTTACCCAAAATGTTTTTAGTCTTACTTTGATATTTAAAATAGGATTATTTTGAATAAACTAATCCTAAAAGAATCAGAAAAATAGTTTGTAATTATTTAATATGTATTCATGTTTTAAGAATGGATATTTATTTTTTAATAAAAAAGATAAATTAAGATCTCATAAAAATAATTTAAAAATAATGGATATATATATATATATTTGGAGATAGATGAACATGATTTCAAAATAAATCTTTTATGATTTCAAAATGGGTATACACAAAATATATTCTTGGAAGGAATTTTTATAAGATACTCTGTAAGAAGTAGCACGAGTGTTTTTAATCCTAAATAATAAAGATAGGACAATTGAAATAATTTTCGAAATAATAAAAGATTAGAATCCTTGTGAAAACCCTACAAAACCAATTCGAGCTCCTAATCTTTCATACGCATTATTGTCCACCAAACCCTAAATCGAGAAATTTCCCAAATCACTCATCCAAATCCAAAAGTAAGCCAAGATATAGGATCCTTGTAAAAAACCCTACAAAACCCATATTCTTGTCCCTCAATTCATCCAGAAACGACCACAAACCACCTTCAAAGCTCTAACATCGTTGCTGTAAATCCGCACACGACTTCCTTTCAAAATCGGATATATCTCCCTCCTCAAACATAGTTTTTTCCACATAGTCAACACCATTACCTTCGTCTCGAAGTCATGGTTCAAACGCCTTCGGCCCCACTCCGTTTCGTGGCCTATGGATCCATCGCCGAGCCAAAATATGTCGTTGTGCTGTGCAGATTTGAGCAGGGGATGAGTTGGGGAAGAAGACAACTGGTTCTGCCCATACTCGGTCCGGTTCAGCCCAAACCCTCGTTTTCATCCCGTTTGGTATAAAATCGACCCTTTTAATTTAAAATATAATTATATAAATTTTTTATTAAATAATTGAATCATATTTATTAAAGTTTATAATACAATTTTTTATATAAAGCGATCTAGTAAATATGTGTATGCAAATAAATTGAATGATTATTTATTAGCATATAAGTATGTTTTATCAAACCATAGAAAGTTTCGAACTCCATAAACCTAATTGAAGTTTTTAAGGTTTAATAATAAAGTTTTTTTTCTACCAAAAAAATAGTAAAGTATTTTGAGTTGGGATTCTTAATCACGATTATAAGATGAACGAAATCTATAAAGGACTGGATTTTAGTTTTTACCCGTGTTCATATCATTTTTCTAGGTTTCTCAATCCAAGGTTTATATGTTGATCGCTGAAAAATTTGATGCTCAAAACTCTGACTTAGTGATAAAGATTAAAGACTGGTACTTCTCAAGAAATAGATATTGTGATTTTCGAATAAGCTTGTGAATTCGTTTTAGAGAGGAAGAATAGGGGGTTGTTTCACTTGTGAGTAGAACAGGATTTTTGGACAAAAAGTGATTTTTGGGCAAAAAGTGATTTTTGGTTTCTTGAAAAACGTAAAAACCAGAGAGATGCACGGATTTTAAGAGTGTAAAAAGTGGTTTTTGGGTAGAAAGAGATTTTGTGGGGAAAGTGAAACAAGGCCTAGATTTATATCTCCTCATTACAAATTAAGACAAAGAGGATAGAAAAGTCATGGAGTTCCATCAATTGCTGTGATTGGAAAGCTAAGGCAAACAGAAGGTTGTAGTAGCCTCAACAATACCTCTAATGGTTGAGTTGAAGCTAGAAGTTTGGAATATTTTGGGGTGTAATACACCCTCTAAAATAAGCTTAGTGAATAAATTCACTAAGAGGAATTATATCACAGTCATGGGTATTATTAAAACTAAGATTACTTAAGTAAAAAAAGATATGCAATCTAGATAATATGAATCATAAAAATCATTCCTTTAACATAAAGTTATCAACTTTCGTTGAACACAAACAAATCAATCAACTTTCATAAATCAATTCACTTCATCTACTTATTTTGATCCAAAGTTTTCAAATTTCGTTTTCAAACTTTATCACTATTCAAGTTTATAACTTTCTCTTTTGATTAAGTCACAAACACGAATTACTTCAACTTTCGTCAAAGCATAAGCACAAACAAGTAGAAAATAGATAATAAGCGATCAATTCATTCAATCAAATCATCATTCATGCATAATCATGTTGGGTTTCTAACCCTAATCCTAGAATAAGAGACTACTCACTCATAATTGAAAAGAGACAAACAAAGTAATTAAAGGAAAACATAACTTGTATTAAAAACTGAATCTTACTTGAATTCCAAAACAAACTTGTCTCGAAACACAACTTAGAACACAAGAGAAACTCCAACAATCTTCTTTCTTGGGCTCCAAGCAACAAACTTCTCTCCTAATCCTTCAAACCATACATCTAAACTAAAATCTAGGGAGAGAGCCTCCAACTTATCTAAAAACAAGAGTATTTGTACTAAAGGATCTATCTAATAGTTTCCTTAAGGATAAAACTTTCTAAATATAAAAGATCAAGGAATAAAATCATTAAAAACACTAAGTCGTCTATGTTCTACTGACACGGGGACCTCAATAACGACCCCCGTTAGGGTCGGTAGACACTTCAAAACTTTGCTGAACTTTTATCTTCTGAATGCCTCAGTACCGACTCCTCCAAGGTCGGTAACGAGTCTGATCTGGTCTCGTTTTCCTTTGATTCTTCACTCCTCTTTTGGATTTCTTCGGGGTTTCTTCTAACATCTTCATCTCTTCTTTCCTATCCATGCTCCTCTTACTCTCCTCCATTTTGATGTCTCCAAACGCTTCCAAACTTGCTTCAAAACCTACAAAAAAACACAAAACTAGCGTAGTTTCCATACTTTTCACAAAATATGCAAACTAGACCAAAAACACAAAACTAACACAAAAACACAACTAAACAAGACTAAACAACCTAGAAAAACGCTCTAAAACTAAGATAAAAACATGGACATCAAAATACCCTATACTTAGGCTTCCTTGTCCTCAAGCAATCACTTAAACATAAATCAAAGCCATCAACATATTCATCTAGTAATCGCTCTTATCAAAAAGCAATTTCAGCACAAGTGAGAATAGGCAAGTGACTCTTAACGTCATCACACATATATGTGTAACAAATAAACATGAGCAATCACAATCCAACCTCACAAGGAATATGTGTTTCACTCAACTCTCATGTGTTTAGGCTTATAAGTACAACTCTCAACTCAACCAAACATGCAAAAACTCATAGAAATTGTAACTTATATCACCAATCTCTCTACCAAAGATGTCAAAACAAGTAAAATCATCAAGAGAACTTAGGCTCAATGAAAAACTTCATAGAAGCTTCCATTCGGGCGGGTTGTAATGGGGTTTGGTAATAACAATAAGGCGTGGAAATATTTTGGCTTGAGGTGCTAAAAATCCGAGAATCAAGACTCCTAAACTCTCCAACACAACTCACCAAAAACATCAAAAGAATATACCAAACTTTTCTAAACTTTATGCACACAATCTGGCTTTTTCTTTCACAAAACACTTAAAGAAACTCTTGGCTTTTTCTTTCATTGCAATGCACTCAATCTGATTTTCCTTTTTTCTTCTTCTTTTTTTCCGAATTTTTTTCTTTCTGCTCTTGATTTTTTTCTTCTGTTGGAAAAGCTCGGTACCGACCCTACTAGGGTCGGTAACGAGGTCACTGTAACTGAACTTCTCTTCCTTTTTTTACTAACTCGTGCAATTTTTACCAAGAATCCCTTACAATTTCTTTGAATAATGAGAATTCCATTTTACCCAACCCATCCCTTCTTTTGAACCAACACACACACTCAACAAAACCAATTTCAACCAACTAAGTCTTAATCCCCAGATAGGGTCAAGCTTATATCGGCTAGGAAATAATTTTGTGGAGCTACAAATAAAAGGCTTAAGGCATAAGAATTGGTTTTAAAATCAAAGGATAATGTAAGGGTGGATAAGGATTAATAAGGCTTATGAAAAATAAGTTCTCCATCATATGATCTTTCAAGTAATGAACTAAAATCTTATATAGGCTTTGAGAAATAGATAACCATGACAATCTGAAGAGATAATATGCACATAAGAGAGTAAATCACACAAGAAAATCAAGGCTAAATATGCTCACAAGGTAATATTTTTGTTGGATTGCAATAAACTTATTCTAAAAGTCATATGTGCTCAATTCCATCACATGCTAAACTTTACACAAAAACATTTTCATCAAAAGACTTGGGCTAAACTATCAAAACATGTCAAAGGAGTTAGATGATCATGCAAGCAATTACCATCATAGAACTACTAAGACAAGGGTACTATCAATCCTAAAAATCTTTTTGTGTTTTTCGAATTTTCAATTTTTTTTTCCAGTTTTTTATAAGGAAAGTAAAGCAACTAAAACCAACTTGAAACAACACAAGACATCAAAGCAAGACATTAAAAAACACACAAGCAACACAAGAGTTTTCTTTTCCCTCCCTACCACATACTTAAACCTAACAGTATCCCCACTGTAAGAACAGAGCAAGGTAAAAAGAAAGAAATAGGGAAAAGAAAAATGAACTCACATATTGGTTTTTGAAGCGTCCTGAGATCATCATTGGAACATCTTTGAAAGAGAGGGAGAATCATTGATAATCCGGTGATGGTGGAGGAGGAAAGTGCTTCTCCATGGCAGTCATGAACTCACAAGTAGACGTCCATCGATCATTAGACTGCGCCCAGCGATCCTCATTCTTATGCCAATGCTACTCATCTATCTTCCTCTACTGCACATAATGCTCCTGAAACTGATGTTGCTATTCATAAAGCCTAAGTTGGCCAGTCTAGAGTCTCTCCATTCGGTGCACAAGATCATTGACCCATGGAGGTGGAGTGGAGTTGGAGCTTGAGCTGGCCTCACTACGGTGGTGGACTCGATAGCCCGAAAATTGCTCAAAAGATGCCCCATAACCGAACCCATACCCTTCAGTATTGTGGTGTCTGTGGTGAAAATGGGGGTCGGTACCGACCTTGTAGGGGTCGGTAACGGGGTCATACAACATTATTCTTAGCTCTGGAGGCTCGTTAACGTGGCCATCAACATGTGCCACCCCATCAGTACCGAACCCATAAGGCTCAGGAACGGGCTCCTTAGTATCTTGCGTCTCTTTATTTCTTGGGAACCGTGAGGCATGCTTCCTAAGTTATGCGTCCTCCTCTTGTCTCTTGGTGAGAGGGAAGGGTGTAGAAGTCCATGCCTCGAAGGTACAAGAGCTCCAATTTCTCCTCAGTGACCAACACTTGGCGGCCATTGACCATGGTGACAATTTCATCACTACTCCTCTTAAAAAATCCAGAGGATACCCAATAGGTGGTGTCCATTTTTTGTGGCTAGTATGCAGTGTAGCGAGAAAGGTCGATCTCACAAGCCACAACAAGAAGAGTCACCATCCCTCCAATGTAGATCTCCTCTAACTTTGCCTCGTGTTGTTCTACATATGTTACCCACTCATATCCCAAATTCATGTGAGCGGGATCTGTGAAGAGCATGGTACGTAGACAACCTACCTCAGTCCTTGTAGGCCGAGATAAGTCGGTTTTAGCCCAAATGGTGGGACCCAGAATCCGTAGGATTATGCGGAAAAGAGGATTGGCAATTTGCGATCCAGGGAGTGCACGTACATGGCAATTAAATTGGCCCTTCAAGTAGCCCCATGTCTCAGGGACCTTGAAATTGTCACAAGCCTTGTAATCTCGGGATGGGCTAGGGAACCCAAGGAGAGTGTTAAACTCGCTCATAGTGAGACGGTAATCCTCATTTCCAAGTATGAAAGTGATTCGTCCTACAGAGTTTGGGCTCTTGAACTTGGTTTGGACGGTGGCCACAAACTTTGAAGTGAGAGCGGGGTAGTGAGGAAGGTCTTCAACAGCAAGGAGGTGGGCTGCGCCAATATTTGAAAAGGCATGCTTGAGGTCCCTGTATATGCCCAACTTCTTCCCATGGACCTTGGAGAACCACCTCATTTTGTGAGGTCGGTCAAAAACTATGTTGAAGAGTCTTGCTTCCTCCTCACTTGTCATCACTACATCATCCATTGGCGGTGGGGATGGAGATGGAGAGGGAGATGGAATCCTTGTTCTCTTGTTTGCTCTACTCAGCCCTGTCATTATAGTCCTGTAAAAACAACAGCATAGCCAAGATAAGATCCACTCATAACAAAAACACACCAAATGACCTCATACTTGCATTGGAAACAAGTGCTTAAAATTACTCAAGACTCATATTTGCATGCTCTATAAGTGAGGAGAACAAAGTCATTATGCATAATCAATCAAATGTGAATCAATCGAGCATAAAGAACCAAGTTACATCCTAAAAAGACGATCAAAGTCATGCAAGCAAACAAAGCTCAAGCATTCTGTAGGCACTATTCTAAAAATCCCTTCTAGGCCCCGTCTAGACCCCGCCTAGGCGCTGGAAGGTCCTAGCCCGCCTAGCCGTCCAGACCGCCTAGGCACCCGTTTAGGACCGCCTAGGCTACCGTTCAGGCCGTCTAGGCTCTAGGCTGTCCCTCTCCGCACAGCCTCCGCCTAGCGTTTTTTAGAACATTGTCTGTAGGGTCGTTACTGAACCCATGGGGGTTTGTAACGAGGCACCTGGAGGTTCGATTGTTCTGGTAAAGAATAAGGGTCGTTACCGACCCTATGGGGGTCGGTAATGAGCCAACAATAGCATCCAAAATTAGTTTCGAGTGAAGGACTCGATCTCGAACTACAAAGACCCAACAATTCATCCTTCAAGCAAGTTTCCAAACACTATCAAGCAAAATATAGCACCTAGAACCCCATACATGCTCAAAAACCCATCCCAAACATGCCAAAATTGCCAAATCAAGGTGTAGATCAAGTCAGAGCAAGAACAAGCCAACTCATGCTCATAAATTGAAACAAATTTAATCCTAAACATGAAGAAAAAATGTTCATCAAAACACAACACCAATATCAAAGCAAAGAGGCAAGAATTAAGCACGAAAATCTCAACCTAGATCTAGATCTAGACATGCAAATCAACTAAAAATCACCATTTATGCTCAAGAATTTGAAATAAAGATTTAAGTTTGAGAAAACATACCAAACCCGGAGAAATAAGCAAAGACTAGAAAAGGTTTCGGGATTGGTAACGAGGGAGTTTGGATCAGTAATGAACAAGAATGGTTTTTGCTCGGTACCGGGGTATCAGGCTCGGTTTCCTGGTGTGGCTTGGGCGTAATGGTGCAAATTCGACCGTGTAGTGGTGGATCGAAGGTGGTGCGATAGAAGAAGTTCGCCGGCGCGACAAGAGGTGCGAGTGTGGGTGAAGGCAAGGAGCTTGGTTTCGATATAAAGAGCGATAGAGAGGAGAGGGGGCTCGGTTAAGGGTAGGTAAAGGTGAAAAAGGTAGGGTGAAATAAGAAAAGAGTACAAATACTTACCTGGAAGCGGCGGTGATTTTTCGGGTTTTTCTGAAGGGTTCGGTACCGACCCTATAGCGGTCGTTACCAACCCACCTGTTGTTTCACCGGATCCTTGTTTTCGCTCTCTATTCTTGTTGCACTTATCGAAACATTCTATTCCGAAAATCTAAAAACAAGCCAAAAGAAAGCTAGCAAAAAGATCTAAGAAAGGAAAAACTAAAGCGGGTTGCCTCCCATAAGCGCTATTTTTAACGTCGTTAGCCCGACAAACTTACCTTCGCTAGTCAGACAATGTGAGAGCCCAAGTGGCTCGGATTTCCTCATCCAGGTCAGCTTGCTCGAGGTATTTCTTCAGCATGTGCCCATTAACTTTGAAGATGGCTCCATTGTTATCCACTTGATCCACCCTCCATGGGGATATATTTGGTGGACCACGAATTGGCCACTCCATCTTGATCTCAACTTCCTTGGAAACAAGCGGAGTCTAGAGTTAAAGAGGAGTACCTTGTCACAAACTTCATAAGTTTTTGGCAACAATTTCTTGTCACACCACTTCTTGGTGCGCTCCTTGTAGATCTCGACGTTCTCATATGTTCTTGCAAGTCCATGAATCGTTTTGCTCCAGCCTTGTCGAGATCCATGTTAAGCTCCTTGAGAGCCCATAATGCCTTGTGCTCTAACGCGACTGGCAAATGGCACGCTTTGCCATAAACTAAGTTGTAAGGAGTGGTGCGTAAGGGTGTCTTGTACGTCGTTCCGTATGCCCATAAAGCGTCATCAAGCTTGGATTACCAATCCTTCCTAGAGCGGGAGACCGTCTTCTCCAAAATGCTCTTAATCTGCCTGTTTGAAACCTCTACTTGGCCACTAGTTTGGGGATGGTAGGGCGTTTCCACCCTATCTGATACCCCATACTTGGCCAAAAGAGCTTCAAAGCTCCTCTCTATGAAGGGTGATCCACCATCACTAATGAGAACTCGTGGCACTCCGAACCTGGGAAAAATGTTAGTCTTTATAAATTTGGCCACAGCTTTAGCATCATTAGTCCTTGTAGAAATGGCTTCCACCCAGTTAGAGACATAATCGACCGTCACTAGCATGGACTTATAGGGACCCGATGAAGGAAAGGGTCCCATAAAGTCAATACCCTAAACGTCAAAAAGCTCAACCTCTAGGATCCCGGTAAGCGGGTTCTCATGTCTCCAAGTGATGTTCACGGAGCGTTGGCATTCATCACATGATGTCACATAATCTTGTACGTCCCTAAAAATAGTTGGCCAAAAAAGACCACTTTGAAGAATCTTCACCGTGGTTTTGAATCCTTTTGCATGGCCACCTGTTGGGAGAATGTGACATTGATGGATCACACTCTACCTCCTTTTCTGGTATACATCGCCTAAAGAGGTGGTCACTTCCTTTTTGAACAAGTAAGGTTCGTCCCAATAGTACTGTTTGACGTCATGGAGGAACTTCTTCTTCTTTTGTGGGGTCAAACCCTCAGGAATTACGCTTCGTACAATGTAGTTAGAAAAATTCGCTAACCAAGGGTTCTTTGACCCTCTAATAGCATGAATGGAATGAAGAGAAGTAGAAGAAAAAGATAAGGAAAGATCTGAATCGGAAGAAATTGAACCAGGTTGAGAAAACTTACCTGAATGGGTCGTTATCGGCCTTGTTGCTTCAGTAATCTCCTCGGTAACGATCTCCTTTGCCTCGGTATCGAGCTGTCCTCCCTCGGAATCGGTCTTTTCCACTTTAGTGTCGGTGTTTCCAGCATGCTCCAGCCTTTGAGGAGGGTCGGTACCGACCCATGTAGGGTCAGTAGGCCCCTCGATAATGCATTTTTCGGCCTTTTTCAGCATGAGGTGCTCTTCTAGCCTGAAGTCATTGATCGGTACAGCGTTGCTGGTCTCTGTGATGTGCTCTACTAGCAATCTGGATAGGTGATCAGCTACTAAGTTTTCAGCTCCCTTCTTGTCTCTGATTTCATGTTCGAATTCCTGTAACAAGAGCATCCAACGAAGTAGCCTAGGTTTGGCATCCTTCTTAGCCATTAAGTATCTAACGGCCTCATGGTTAGTGTAAACAATCACTTTAGATCCAACGAGATAGGAACGAAATTTTTCAAATGCAAATACCACGGCAAGGAATTCCTTTTCTATCGTGGTGTACTTACTCTGTGCCTCATCAAGCGTCTTACTTGCATAGTAGATGGCGTTGAGCTTCTTATCTTTCTGTTGTCCTAATACTGCGCCAACAACATAGTCCTTGGCATCACATATGATCTCGAAGGGAAGTGTCCAATTTGGGGATTGCATAATAGGAGAGGAGATAAGGGTTTCTCTTAACCTGTGAAAAGCTTCAAGACATTCTATAGACAGCTCAAACACTACATCTTTCATTAGTAGGTTAGTCAATGGTTTAGCTATCTTAGAAAAATCTTGAATAAAACGTCTATAGAAGCCAGCATGTCCGAAAAAACTCCTAACGTCTTTTACAGAAGATGGTGGAGGTAGTATTTTAATAAGCTCAATCTTGGCTTTGTCTACCTCTATCCCTCTCTTAGAGACGAGATGTCCTAGCACTATCCCTTCTTGGACCATAAAATGGCACTTTTCCCAGTGTAAAACAAGATTGGTTTCTTCACATCTTTTAAGAACCCTACTCAGATTAACTAGACATGAATCAAATGAAGAACCATAAACAGAGAAATCATCCATAAAAACGTCTACTATATCTTCTATCATGTCAAAGAAAATAGCCATCATGCATCTTTGAAAAGTTTCAAGGGCATTGCAAATGCCAAATGACATTCTTCTATATGCAAAAGTCCCATAGGGACAAGTAAAGGTTGTTTTCTCCTGATCATCAAGATGAATGGGAATCTGCCAAAAACTGCTATATCCATCTAAATAACAAAAATAATCATGTTGGGCTAAGCGTTCTAGAACCTGATCAATGAAAGGAAGCGGAAAATGATCTTTTCATGTAGCACTGTTCAACTTCCTATAATCAATACACATCCGCCAACTAGTTGTGGTCCTAGTGGAGATCATCTCACCTTTCCCATTTTCAATAACTGTTATCCCCCCACTTTTTAGGGACCACATGGACCGGACTAACCCATTGGTTGTTCAATATAGGAGAAATAATCCCCGCACCAAGTAGTTTTAAAATTTCCTTTTTGACCACATCTTTCATGTTAGGATTCAGTCTATGTTGATACTCTATGGTGGGTTTGTGATTATCCTCCATGTAAATTGTAAGGCCCAAGCCTTTAGAAGCGTTATCCCATGCCAACCCGAGGACTTCCCAGGAGGTCACCCATCCTGGTACTACTCTCGCCCATGCATGCTTAACTTCTAAGTTCTTTGTCCTCACTCGAACTCAGAAAAAGAAGAGCTCTTGTTTACATGGGTAGCACCTCAATCCCTTATAAATCTTCGGAGTGTTACAATCTTCCCCACTTAAACACTTGACATCCTCGTCAAGGCCCAAGGACCGCCCTCCGGGTCGAATGACTGCCATCCAGACCAAGCGAACTCGTAACCCGGAGTCGACTCTGATACCATTTGTAAGGCCCAAGCCTTTAGAAGCGCTATCCCATGCCAACCCGAGGACTTCCCAAGAGGTCACCCATCGTGGTACTACTCTCGCCCCTGTACGCTTAACTTCTAAGTTCTTTGTCCTCACTCGAACTCAGAAAAGGGAGAGCTCTTGTTGACATGGGTAGCACCTCAATCCCTTATAAATCTTCAAGGTGATACATAAATTCTATGCATGCATAAGGAGGGGGATATACCAGTTATGTCATCTAGTGAATAGCTGATGGCTTTTCTATGGGTCCTAAGCACAGAAATCAGTTTCTCTACTTCTTCGTCATTTAACTGAGCATTAATGATAACAGGGAAGGTAGAGTTAGGACCAAGAAATTCATACTTGAGGGACTCTGGAAGTGGCTTGAGCGTTGGAGCAGGCTCCGCTGGGATGAGAATAGGCTCTTCATGTTCCGTCTTCAAAACCTCCTCAAGGTAATCACACGCCAGAAGCTCTTCATTGTCTGCCTGCAAGGTTGTTACCGAGTTGTAGGGGGTTGGTAACGACTCTGCAGAACTTCTATGCTCCTCAGTTCCTGCCAAAAGCTTTGGTAACGACCTATGGAGGGTCAGTAACGAGGCTACATGATCGCACTCTGCCCATCTTCTGCCCGGGAATGCCTCAAAAGCCAACAGCCTCTCGATCGGGTCCCCACATTCAATGTAGTCAGTGTGGGTGTAGAGCATCTTGACCTCGGCTTCATCGGTCTCTTTCATGGTGGGGTTAAAGAGGAACTCCACCACCTCATCCCCAATCTCAAAAGTTAGGAGTCCCCTCCTAATATCGGCTATGGCTCCAGTTGTGGCTAAGAATGGCCTACCGAGAATGATAGGCACCATCGGGTCTTCAAGCATCTCCATTATTATGAAATCATTTGGGGCAATGAAATTTCTCACTTGGACTAGGAAATCATATACAACCCTTGTAGGCTTGACACAGGATCCATCCGCCATGTATAACTTCATGTTCACAGGCTCTAGTGGTCCCATATTGGTTTTGAATCAAATTGAAAGTGGTAATAGACTTGCACTGGTTCCTAAATCATACAAAGCTTTAAACCGGTAAGCTCCAATACCAATGGTAATAGCAAACTTACCTGGGTCGCCTAGTTTTTCTGGAAGCTCCAAGGATTGGACTTCGTCAGTCATCTCGGATATAGACCTCTTCCTGCTCAATATTTTTTTCAAAAATTTTGTGTAAGCTGGCATTTCGCTTAGGGCCTCAGCGAATGGAATGGAAATATTTAAGCCCTGAAGAACCTTTACAAAACGCCTAAACTTCCCTTTTGTAGAGACCTTGGACTTTTTAGAGAAGAAGGGAAGAGTCTTCGTTGGTCTCGGAACCAACACAGGCTCGAGAGGTGGCGTTACCGAATCGAAAAGGGGGTCGCGGTGCTGGGGAAGAGTCGGTACCGACCCTGGAGGGTCGGTAACGACTTCGTGACTGAGAGAGGGGGTTGGTTAAGAAGACTTACCTGGGTTGGAGGGGTCCTTAACGACCCTGGAGTGATTGGTACCGACTGTCTTAGGATCGGTATCGACCCTGGTGGTGTCATTATCGAGCTGAACTGAGGCATCATCTTCATTACCGTGCTCTTTTTCTTTGGACTCAGCACGTCCCGGCAACGTCTTTTCGCTCCGTAGGTGTATGGCTGCTATTTGTCCTTTAGGGTTTTCCTCAGGACGACTCGAGAGTTGATCATGAGGTCTTGGAATATGTGCATCTAGGTTGCCAAGTTGGGAGTTTACGATCTTCTTCCATGTCTCTAATTCCTCCCAATTGAGCATGTACACCTTTCATTTGATTATTTAGGTCGGCACACACTCTGTTGATTCCGTCAAGAATACCCTGTACCCAAGATGGAGGTTCTCGATAGCCCGACGACCTATAAGGTGTGGGTTTTCTCTCTTGTAGTGGAGGTGCATGGCCTTGACCTTGGTTGGAACTTTCTCAAGCGGGATAGTTGTTGTTCCTGTCATAGTTGTTACACGGGTTTCTGTATTGACCTCTCATATAATTAGCATAAGTATAGGTCTCAGCGGCTCTTACCTGTTCAATGTTAGTGCAAGCAAATGTACTATGGGCATGAGAGCCACACTCTAGACAATGTTGAGAGGTTTTCAGAAAATTTACCTGTTTCTTCAGTCTGTTGACTTCATTTTGCAAGAATTGAGTTTTGACATCGGAATCAACCTCAGTATTTGGATTGTAGAGCCTCCTTTGCAGTTGGGGGTCTACTGTGTCCAATACACGACATCATAATTGGTGAGTTTCTCAAGCAACGCCCATGCATCCTCGGGATCCATCTCAATAAAACCGCAATCGGTGTGAAGGTTGATGTGTTTCTTCGTTTTAGGGTTGATCCCTTGGAAGAATATCTCTTGGAGTACATATTGTGGTTGGCCATGGATAGGGCATTATCTAAGCATCTCCTTGAATCTCTCACATGTCTCCACAAAGGTCTCATTAGGCAGCTGGTGGTAGGAGGTGATGCGTTTCCTTAACTTCGTAGTTTTGGCAGGAGGAAAGAACTTTGTCATGAATAAGTCATGCAAAGCTCTCCACGACCTAACCGACCTAGAAGGTAGGCTCTCTAACCAGCTCAAGGCCTTTCTTGTAAGGGACCACTTGAAAGCTTTTAATTGAACATATTCTAAAGAGACATCATCAACAACAATAGTGTCACATAAATCAGTAAAATTTCTAATATGCTCCATTAGGAACTCAGTGGGTTTCCCTTCAAACTGAGCCCTCTTAATCAAGGATATAAATTGAGATTTGATCTCGAAGGCTTTCTCTATCTCTGGAAGCACGATTGCTGATTCTGGCACCCTCAGCTCTGGATGCATATACTGCTTGGCATTCCTTGGGATAGCATTCAACTACTCTTGTAAACGGGTAGTGTTTTCCCGTTCACATTCAGCCTCAGCAGTTGTAGAGTCTCTATCAGCTTGTAATGCTTCCATCTGCCTGCGGATAGCAGCCATCTGTTGAGCCATCTCTTCAGCAGTCTCCATTGCTTGGTTCTCTCTTCTTCTGCGATGGAAAGAACGTTCAGGTTCAGAATAGTAGGCGGGATGTTCCAATTCAAACCGACGTCTTCCCGATTACATAAGCTGAAAAAACAAACAAAAGAAAATGAATTAGAAACAAAAATAAGGCAGGGCTAGTCCCAAACCCAAAAAGAAACTAAACACAGCACTATCGCTTCCTCAGCAACGGCGCCAATTTGTTGATAGGGTTTTACTTGACCAACAAATAAATTTATAGTCAAGACCCCGCTGAGTATAGCAGAGTCAGAATCGTCCACGGAAAGTGAAGTTGTGTCTAACTACTAAACTAAAAGGCGATAGAACAAACAAAACAAAGCAAGAGATGAAACAAAGTAAAGCAAAAGAACCAGTCAAAGCACTGAATAGCTCGGTACCGACCTAGTCAGGGTCGGTAACGAGGTATAACTGAGAACGAACAAAGACAAACTAGTATTGAAAACTACAGGCTCGGTACCGACCTAGGGAGCTCGGTAACGAGGTAATTGGGAATTAAAACTCGACTCACTGAAAAATCTAGGTTAAGGGTCCACCACAACACAATCATGCAATCTAGATAATATGAATCATAAAAATCATGCCTTTAACATAAAGTTATCAACTTTCGTTGAATACAAGCAAATCAATCAACTTTCATAAATCAATTCACTTCATCTACTTATTTTGATCAAAAGTTTTCAAATTTCGTTATCAAACTTTATCACTATTCAAGTTTATAACTTTTTCTTTCGATTAAGTCACAAACACGAATTACTTCAACTTTCGTCAAAGCATAAGCACAAACAAGTAGAAAATAGATAATAGGCATTCAATTCATTCAATCAAATCATCATTCATGCCTAATCACGTTGGGTTTCTAACCCCAATCCTAGAATAAGAGACTACTCACTCATAATTGAAAATAAACAAACAAAGTAATTAAAGGAAAACATAACTTGTATTAAAAACTGAATCTTACTTGAATTCCAAAACAAACTTGTCTTAGAACACAGCTTAGAACACAAGAGAAACTCCAACAATCTTCTTTCTTGGGCTCCAAGCAACAAACTTCTCTCCTAATCCTTTAAATCGTACGTCTAAACTAAAAGCTAGGGAGAGAGCCTCCAACTTATCTAAAAACAAGAGTATTTATACTAAAGGATCTATCTAATAGTTTCCTTAAAGATAAAACCTTCTAATGATAAAAGATCACGGAATAAAATCATTAAAAGCACTAAGTCGGATACGTTCTACTCACACGGGGACCTCGATAAGGACCCCCGTAAGGGTCGGTAGACACTTAAAAACTTTGCTGAACTTTTATCTTCTGAATGCCTCGGTACTGACCCCTCTAGGGTCGGTAACGAGTCTGATCTGGTCTCGTTTTCCTTTGATTCTTCACTCCTCTTTTGGATTCTTTTGGGGTTTCTTCTAACATCTTCATCTCTTCTTTCCTAGCCATGCTCCTTTTACTCTCATCCATCTTGATGTCTCCAAATGCTTCCAAACTTGCTTCAAAACCTACAGAAAAACACAAAACTAGCGTAGTTTCCATACTTTTCACGAAATATGCAAAACTAGACCAAAATACACAAAATCAATACAAAAACACAACTAAACAAGACTAAACAACCTAGAAAAACGCTCTAAAACTAAGCTAAAAACATGGACATCAAATTCCAAGGGGTAAATCTGGTTAGCTTGGAAGGATAGTGTTGTTGATCGACTTGGTTATTTTGGGAATTACTCCTCAACTTATTCATTGTAAAATTTCAAGCAAGAATGGTTTGGCTATCTACTAAACTTCTTTTGTGTATGCTTTCAACAACTCTGAAGGCTATTTGGATGCTTGGATGTATTTGTTGGATTTTAAGAAGCAAATTAATGGTTATTGGGTTCTCTTGGGAGATTTTAATTGCATTCTTGATTCTACTGAAAAACTTACTTTTAAGAGGAGTGAGGAGACTTTGTTTGATGAGCTTTTAAAAGTTTGTAATGAGCTTGAGATTTATTTAGGAGAAAAATATACATGGGATAAACATCACGAGGGGACAAATAGAATTGTTTGCAAGCTAGATAATTATGTGCAATGCTAGCTGGTTGAATGAGTTTCTTTCTACCGTTGTCTTCTTTTTTGATCCAAAATTATCAAATGATTCCCCTGGTGTTATGTGTTCTAATCCTTCTAGTATTCCTCAGAAGGGTTCCTTTCATATTTTGTAACTATTAGATCGAGTCAGGTTATGATTCTGTGGTGATTAATTCTCAGTTTAGAGTCGCGCATAAAATAAGCTCAACAACAGTAAAGGCAATGTCTCTATATTCAGCTTCAGTACTAGAGAGAACTACTACTTTGTATTTCCAAGATGACCAACTAATAAGGTTGCCACCAAAATAGATAGTAGAACCATTCTAAGAGGACAATCATCAGGATCAAACGCACAACCTGCATCCGAATACGCAAATAATCGTGGATCACTTGCTTTCTATAGACACAAACCATCAAATATAGTGCCTTTTAGATAGCGCAAAATCCACTTTACAACAACCCAATGAATCTTAGTAGGATTATGCATAAACTGGCAAACTTTGTTAACCGCATAAGAGATCTCAGGACGAGTAATTGTGGCATACTGGAGAGCACTAACAACACTATGATAAATATGCGGATCAACAACTGGACCGCGTGCCTGTACAAGTCTAGAACCCGGTTCCACTGGAGAGGCAATGGGTTTTCCGCCGACCATAGATGTACTTACGCTGGCAGAGAGATGAAGAGATGATGCCGATCAAGTGACTTCAATACCGAGAAAGTAGTGCAGAAAACCCAGGTCTTTAAGAGAGAAGTTTCGATTCAAGCTACTTACAAACCTATCGATAAACGACGCATGAGAACCAATGATGATGAGGTCAGCGACATAGATCAACACATAAACAACATGCTAGCCATGGCGTTTAATGAATAGAGATGACTAAAAAATACAGCCCTTAAAACCATGTCGCAAGAGCGAATCACGAAGCTTCTAAAACCAAGCTCGGGGCGCTTGCCTGAGCCCATAAAGGGCCTTGGGAAGCCGACAAACATGATTAGGCTTATCATGAACATGAAAACCTTGTGGTTGAGCCATAAACACAATTTCAGCAAGATCACCATTTAGGAAGGCATTGTTGACGTGAACCTGACGGAGAGGCCAACCGTGTGTGACTGCCAAACACAACACAGGTCGGATTGTGGTCGGTTTGATAACAAGACTGAAGGTATCAAAATAATCGACGTACTCCAGCTTCCTGATTAAAGCCCTTGGAAACCAACTGGGCCTTATAACGATCAATCTGGTTTCTGCGTAATCCAAAAAACTCACTTACAACCATCAATATTAGCACCAATAGGCCTTGGAACTAAGTCCTAGGTCCCATTTTTCATAAGAGCATCATATTCTTGCTTTTTCTTCTAGTTTCAAGTTGTTTTCTCTTTTGTTATTTATTGAGTTTTTCTTTTCTGGATATGTGTAGCTGTTCTTGTAATCTTTTCGAAAACTTAGTGGATCTTGGGTCGGTCTCTCCGAACTGAGACTCTCAGACGTAGGATCTTTGATCTGAATCAGGTTACCAAATTTGTTGTGTTCTCTTGCTTTCGATTCCATTAAATTTCTGTTCTTGCGAGTTTAAACTTTTAGGGTTTCGATTTTCACATGAAATAGTAAGAAAAAAATTAAATAAGACCGCATATTAGGTAGACAATACAAGTTGTGTAGCTACTAGCCTCAATCAATAACTCTCCTTTTGCATTTCGATCTAGTTTCTGAGTTGTTCCAATCAGCAGGTCGACCCTTCACGCCCCTTCGATCCATATTCGATAGGTACATATCTATACTCATCGCTTTCTAATGGTTGCAACTCCAACCACCAACTTAATAATATTCAGGTAAATTGAAAAAACAACCCAACACAGATATATTTGAGTTTCGACCTAATTTTAATATGTACCGTTGTTTTGTTAGTCCTGTATTAATTAATTATTAGGATTTCATATTTTGATGAGTAAAATATATGTGGTTTTATTTCCCTCTGGAAGATAGAATACCTCTAAATAATTTTGAGGGCATTTTATTTTAATAGTATGTGTGAACTGATACTAAATGTGCGTGTGAAAATAAGTCGACAAAATTTGATTAGACACGTGAAGTAATTAAATGCACCCGTGTTCGATTCTGTGACTAGCTATAGCTTGTTCAATGGATAGAGAAAGAGCAAGAGTTGGCAAAATCTTCGGAAATTGTTTTAGTGACCCACCGGGTCATAACCCACTATCAATTATAGTAATAGAGGAGAGAAGGGTAAAAGCAAATTATAATTTAAGTTTTATTAATCGAATTTTCATACCTATAGGTTTGGAGATTTTTACTCTAGGTTTGGAGTTTGTTTTAAATGGGCTAAATGAATGGGCTTGTAATGGATTGAACATATTTAATTGGATCATTTTTATATTTTTTATTTTAAATCTGATTGGTTTCTAATGGATTGTACATGATAAAATAGACTGATTTATTTTGTCTATACTAAAATTGCACATTTCTAAATATCCATTTAAACTGATTAACAAAATCAATATCAATATCTGGGATATAAATCAATATAGTAAAGGATATAAATCATCCAAAATATTTTTCTTAATATTATATAGTCTTGCAACTATCCATTGTAAGTAGATTTACTCAACCCATATTTCCAAAATTATAATAATATTTTGCCTCTTCCCTTTCGTTCAACCAATCTCACCGGCAATTGATTATGTTGTTCCTGTTAAAATTCTTCTTAATTCAATCTATCTCCTTGATTCAATATTTACCCTCTCCCTACTACTCAATAAGATGAAATCAAAAAAATAAAATGAAATTTAAAAAATCGAAATTAATGAAGAACAATCAATCACTAATAGATGTAAACAAATTTCGTTAATCAATTATAAAAAAAGATTTTGATTACAACTATATACCCTTATCAATTGAAAATAATCAAATACCCTCTATTATAAAAATCTGATTTTGTCTCATCAATTAATATCTTGGATTTTGGATATTGCTTGTTTGATTGTCTATTAAAATCACATGTTTTAAAAAAACCTAGGAAATAACATGTAATTAGGGATTTAGGGCTGGATATTATCCGCGGTAACCGACCCACCCGTTTCACCCGACCCAATTATACGGATGAAAAACCGTAATGAAGCGGGTGACGGGTGGGTCGGGTGACGAGTGACGGGTCGAATATGGGTGAAATGTTACACCTGTTTCACCCGACTCATCACCCACCACCCATTTCACCTGTCTATCACTCGTAAAAATTTATCCTAAATTAAAAATAGGATTAGTTTTTTCCTAAAAAAGTTTGGGACTTTTGGGCTTTTTAAAAAAAGTTTGGGATTTTTTTAAGATATTAAAACTATAATGGAATGTTGCCCTATTCCAGACCTAATTCTCGTCTCAATTATGTGAATGTAAACGTTTTTGGCTTTTTGCTAAGGGGTCTGAATGATGATTTTTGCAACATATGTGAATCTTGAAAATAAAAATGTTTGAGAATATCTTAGGTATCACTTCAGGAAGCAGATTGTTACATTAATTTTTTATATTAATTTTAAAAATTTATAAATTTTATTGTAATTTTAGAATTCACGGGTGACGGATCACCCGCCTCACCCGCGGGTGACAGGTGGGTCGGATATGGGTGAAAGGTTTTGCGGGTGATGGGTGAGTCGGGTGATACAATTTATTTCGCGGGTCGGGTGGTGGAAGTGCTCCACCCACCCATAACCCGACCCATGACTAGCCCTAATGTAATATATGCATTTGGTTACATTATTTTCCCGGACAAAACACATGAACTTAAATTCCCATTATTTGCACTTCCTCCATAATGCAGGAATTACAATTATCTAGGTGGGGGTCGGTAAGATCAAATTCCTCCATTTTTATTGTAAATTTTTTTTATTCTTTTTATATGTAAATTGTAAATTTCTTATTTACCCATGAGTCAAATCTAAATTTTAATAGATAAAAGTTATAATAGTAATATTGACTAAATTTACATGAAATTTTACATTCAACCAAATAAAAGGTAATGATTGGATCACAAGGAATTTAATTTCAATTTTCAACCAAACATATTTTTTAAATTCCCATGATTTATAATATCCGATAAATCAATTCCTATGAATTAAGTTCCTATGATTTCTACTTTCTGTATTTAACCAAACGACCACTAAGAATATTAGTATAGATATGTAAGTTGTTTTATTATGAATAATAAAACTTGACCCAACCCGATCTAAAAATCAATAATTCATAACCCAACTTCACTAATTAAAATGGTAATTATAGTTATTTTAAATTTAGGGTTTAGGGTTTATGGATTAGGGCTTAGGGTTTTAGTTTAGGGTTTAGGGTTTGGGGGCCGAGGTTAGGATTTTGCTAGGATTCATAAGGTTTAGAGTTCATACCATGAACCATATACTGTACGCTACCCTTTTTATTCAATTAACCCCGATAATTAGAGAACACTATAGTTTGATCATCACAAGTGAACGGATGTTTCATTATAAGAAAGATATTTTATTTTATGATCTCAACCTTAGGATGTAGTGAGGATTCATAAGGTTTAGAGTTTATATTGGGATTCAATGACTATAAGAGTTCATGATTTATAAATCATATACCCTAAATCCCTAATTGACCTTATGTGCAGGGCCGGCATTTTGGGTTGTTCGGGCAGGGCGCCGGCCCAGGGCCCCTGGTTTTTTAGAGGGCCCAATTTTAATATAATAAGTTATATGGTAATATTGGGCAAGTAAATTTCAATGGCCCGATGATATTTAAGTCACACGTTAACTTGATAGGCTACATCACTTTTTAGAGGGCCCATATTATAAATTTGTTATATAGTTATATATTTGAAGTAGATAAAAAAAACATTAGTACATTTAGGGCTGGCAATTACCCACGGGTGACCGACCCACCCGTTTAACCCACCCGTTTTAAACGGGCGAAAACCCAAACAAAGCGGGTGACGGGCGGTCCGGGTGACGGGCGAAACGGGTTATGGGTCGGATACGGGTAGGCGTTCATCACCCATTTCACCCGACCCATCACCCGACCCATCACCCATTTCACCCGATCCACCCGTTTAACCCGTTTAAATCCTTAAATTAATTTTATATATTTGTGAGTTTATTGGACTTTTTAACCAACCCTTAACAATTTTGCCTCAGATACCTAAAAGTCCACTCCTTAAACGGCCCAAAGGCCCAAAGACTCATAGAGGCACGCAAGTATCAAACCCTAATTAACCCATCTATGTTCTATCACCTCGCGCGCCTAGTCGACTCGCTTCCTTGGACATGCGAAGTGGCGAACACAGAACACTCGATAGACATCGTTTGCGTTGTCAGTCGGGCGTCGTTTTCAGGTGGAGCAGTCATTAGCAGGCAACAGTCCATCACCGTGTCCGTCGTCGTTCATCGATAGACGTCGTTTTCAGGCGAACACAGAATGACGTCTTCAGCGATAGACGTTGTTCACGGTTGTCGTTCACGGGCGTCACCAATAGGGAGGCGTTGGAGTTGGTCCACCCACCTTTAGGCGTCGCCAATAGGGAGGCGTTGGAGTTGGTCACGACCATCTTCAGCGATAGACGTTGTTCACGATAGACGTCGTTTTCAAGCGAACACAAAACGACGTTATAGTTTTTTTATGGGTAGTAAGTGGAAAAATTATATTGGGTATACGGGTGAACGGGTCACCCAAATAACCCGTGGGTGACGGGTGGTTTGGGTGACGGGTATAACTTTTAACGGGTGACGGGTGGGTCGGGTGGAGCATGTATACTTGCGGGTCGGGTGGTGGAAGTGGTCCACCCACCCATAACCCGATCCATTGACAGCCCTAAGTACATTATATAAGGCTTTACCTTTGAGTTCAAAGGTCTTGACGTACTCATTATTTTTTAGGCCCACTTTCTCTATTAAAAATGTTTAACCCTATCTCTTAAAATTGAATTTTAAATTCTTTTAAATCTCAATGACTCATGAAATTTTTTAAAATTCTATTTTTAGCCTACGTCTTAAAATTGAATTTTATTTAATAAATTTTTATACTTTCATACCTATATTTCACAAAATTTCAACTTTCCAATCTTATGTTTTTTATGCCTAATTTTTTTTTATTAAATAATTTTTTGTTTTCCCCCTAATCTTTATATTTCACATGAGGGTTCCTTTTTTTAATTTTCAAAATGGTTTATAATATTTTTTTATTAATTCCTATATTTTAATTTCGAATTTCCTTAGTATGTATGGTAATAAAAAAATTATTATCTAAATTATGTAGCAAAATTTTTAAAAATACCAAAATTACACAAAATTTGTAAAAAACGATCGTTTATTGGGGCCTAAAAATCTTGTTAGCCCTAGGGCCTACGAAATGAAAGGACTGGCCCTGCTTATGTGACCCTGATTGACCAATTGATATTATAATTGATTTTATAAAATCGTCAAAACGTAAGTTATCTTATTAGAGAACACTATAGTTTGATCACCATAAGAGATGGTTTGATCATTATAAGATATTTTATTTTATGATCTCAACCTTAGGATATAGTAAGGATGCATAAGGTTTAGAGTTCATATTGGAATTCAATGACATTATGGGTTCATGATATATAAATCATATACCCTAATTGACCTTATGTGACCCTAATTGACCAATTGATATTATAATTGATTTTATAAAACCGTCAAAAATGAAGTTATTACAATCAAACATTAGTTGATATGTGACCCTAATTGATCAATTGTTATTATATGTAAAATTAATTTATTTTACATATATTTGATTTTACTTAACAATTATCTTTATATGATATTAGGGCTTATTAAAAGTAATACATGTTATCAATATTAATAGATAATTAATTTTATTATGAGTAAAATAAGTTATCTTATTTGGTTATATGAAATTGTTGATCACCATAAGAGATGGTTTGATTATTATAAGATATTTTATTTTATGATCTCAACCTTAGGATATAGTAAGGATTCATAAGGTTTAGCGTTCATATTGGGTTAACTAAAATTAGTTGATATAATGTGACCTAATTGAAATTATGAACCGTATGTGGCCTAAAAATGACCAATTGATATTATAATAAATATTTAAAATTAATTATCTTCCATCCATTTGATTTTGCATAACTTTTAAAAGTAACCTATCTTGTTTGAGAGTATATATAATGCAATTATCTAATGTGACCCTACTTGAAATTATGAACCGTATGTGGTTCAAAAATGGCTAATTAATATTATAATAGATATTTTAAATTAATTATCTTTACATATATTTAATTTTTCATCATTTCTAAAATTAAGCTATCATGTTTGATGGTATCGATAATTAAGTTATCTAATGTGACTCTAATGAACCGTTCCAAATTTTTATATGATATTAGGGCTTATTATAAATAATAACAAGTTATCAAGTGTTGATATAACAACACCTTATAGTATATAGTATAGTGCTAATATAATAACAAGTTATCTAATTGATTTGAAGGAAGTTATTAAGTGTTGATATTGGGGCTGATTTGAATATTATTTATGTTTTTTGATAGTATAGTACATCTATTATTTTTTGGTAGGAAATAGTGCATCTATTATTTAACTTTACAGACTTCAACTCGGGCGTGGGTACAATTAAGGCGCGTATGGGTACAATTTTCCAAAGAGGAACGGCCCAACTTCATTGGGTGTTCCATTTGACCAATAACTTAATATTGAACGAGGGTGGATGGAATAATTGAGCGGGAAAGGGGAGAAATTTGCTATTAGGTTTTTGGTTTTTGGGAGGAGGCTAGGGCCGGCTGGGAGCGTTTCCAACTTTCCATCGCCTTGGTATTTTCTGTGCAATATCCAAGTAATTTGAAAGTTCATACATAGCTGAGTGTAAGTATTTATCTACCGTTCTTCAAATAAACGTTCAGTTGTATACTGCTTGCTAATGGACTTTGATTTATAAGTGTTAAATCAAGCCCATATATCAGCCCATTATACATGCAATCTGATTTTTATATATCAGCTCATTATACATGCAAAATCCGAACCAGTCCCATGAAAACACAAACCTACAGGTAAGGAACTTGTTGTCAGGATCTTTTTCCTAAAAAGTAAGTTTACATTAAATACACTCTCTTTCCTCTATTACTATAATTGGTAGTGGGTCATGACCCTAAAGGTCATGCAATCGTTCTCCAAAATCTTCTTGCATTGGCGGATTACAATTGGTTGGGCATGTCGCAGACCAACCCTACAAATATTAATTTACTAAAATCAAGCAAACTAGTCATTGATCGACATACCTATTTTTCTCAAGACATCCTACTAATTCAATCTAAGGCTACGGTGGGTTTTGATGTGTATCACCAAACCAAACCAAACATTTCAAATGATATATGATCGATTTGATTTGGAAGGTGGGGGTAATTTGATTATTGTTATTATTATTAGTTCAATTTATCGTTAAAAAAAGCGTACATATATGCATGAAGGGTGATTCACATGTAAATGAGCCTTATCATGAAAACTAGAAACAAATTAGGACCCTTGGATTTGAGAAATGGATGGCTATGATTAAAAGAGATAGGGACAATATGATAATTTTGACAAAAAATAATAAAATATAAAATTTTAAAATTTTTTTTAAAAAAATTTCTTAGTTTCGATTGTTTTTGTCAAAAACACCACATTTGATTTTTTACGTTACGTTTACATATTTTATGCATATGTTCACACTATTATAAGACATGTTCACATATTATCACCTTTTTTAGTTCATAGATTTTATAATATGTTCACTTATTAGTACTCCCTCTGTTTCACAATACCTGTTCTTCAAGCCTTTTTTTGTTTCAAAATAGATGTTCATGTAAATTTTTTGCCATTCATACCCTTGTGTATACCCCCATATTACACATATCCCAAATTTTCTTTTTTTTTTGGTTGAATCTCCCAAGGTAATTGAGAAAAAACAAAGAGTATTTAATAGGGCTAATTTGGGAAGAAAAAAATTTCTTAATATGTGTGAAATTTTGTCTAAGATCAAGTATTGTGAAATGGAGGGAGTATTGTTTGTTCATGTTTTATGGTCGTATGTTCATGTTCGATTAAATCATCATACAAGCGTTAAACAACTTAAAAATTGAAAAATAAATAAAATAAAATAAATTATTTTTTCGCTTATTTTTGCCAAAAACACGGCTGTTGACATTTTACATTTTGTTCACATTTTTTATACACATGTTCACATTATTACAATGGTTTTTCACATATAACCGCATTTTAACTTCAGAAAATTTAGTATACGTTCACATATAATATAGGTATGCTCACATATTAGTATTGCATGTTCACGTTTTATGGCCTTATGTTCATACTCGATTTATATCATTCTACATACGTAAAAAGACTTAAAAAAACAAAGTAAGAAAATAAAAAAAAATTATTTTTTTATTTTTATTTTTTTAATCGGATGACCTAGATTCATTTCTAGTGTTTCAATCGGATGGTCCAAATTCATTTCTAGTTTTCATGATTAAGCCCCATTTTCATTTGATTCAATCTCTATATGCATGATATCGACACTAACGTACGTACCATTACTATTATATTTTATTAATTGTAGTCACTTATATTGACTATTAATCGGCATGTCTTATAATATGGAAGCCAGAGTATATACAAATATAGAGGGAGGTTCCGATAGAAATGTATGCTTGTTTGCTGAGATCATATACATTATAACAAAAGTCGAGACCTAATTAATGATACCATATACATATATAGAGGGAGGTTTCGATAGAAATGTATGCTTGTTTGCTGAGATCATATACATTATAACAAAAGTCGAGAACTAATCAATGATACCACCATTTTAACAGATCTAATTTGCTGGGAACCGTGTTTTGGGCGAATTTCACATGTAAGCATGTTATTCGTTAAAATGCGGGATCCTCAGCCACACACCAGATTAAACACGTTAAAATAATTAGGTTACAACAAATCGACACTGAAAGAATGATTAGATTGATAAGAAATTTGTACTGTAACCACATGATTCAAGATATGAATATTAAATACAAATCAACACCATTGTGAAAGATGCAATACTCAAATACGAAATAGATACAGTCGGTAATATATGAAATATGAGTATATGCAAGCAAGGGCAAATTGAGAATGATGACTGGAGGAGGATTGTAGTAGAGATTGTGTCCCTTCCTCATCTTCAATTTCCTTCTTATAACACATCTTGGGGAGACGTTGAGCTATTACACCCGCCTTGAGGATTTCGCCTTTGCATTCATTATGGCTCAACGTTCTCTTCCAGCTTCCTCGTTCTTCAGTTAAGTCGTGGGATCTGAACGACGGGCGGACTAGAGATGGGCTTTTGATCCCAACCAGAGCCCAATTTCGAAGGACCAACAATACCCCCTCAAAGCCCGTTCAAATTTCCCTCCGAAAATTTCAAGTGGGTTTTGAATTCGGTCTTGGAAATCGTCGCATGTACAGTCGTCCCTTCAGTAGAAGATTTTTATGACAGTTTGGAATGCACTCGAGTTCCCTGCCCTTAATCTTCTTTCATCAGGTACGTCCTTCCCCTTTTCACCTTTTCCTCTTCTTTGATCTTTCATCTAGTTCACCTCCTACCATGAGTGACTTCGATTCCTCTTCTAGCTCGATTCTTCGGTGCTTTGAACCCGAAGAACCTCCTGTCTTCAGATCCTCTTGTATTCTCCCCACTTCTCACCACAAGATTAGTTGCTCTTCTGAACCGACCTCTTTTGCCCTATCTATCGGCTTTACTTCCTCGTCTGTCATTTATACACCTAAGCATGGAGAGTGGGTTGACTCCTTAAACAATGATTGGGTGTGCTTTTACGAATACCCCTTTCGCATAGGACACCGCTTCCCCTTGTCTCCTCTGGCAATTGATTTTCTAAAAACCCTAGATGTCCATCACGGGGAACTCCTTCCTGAGGCTTGGAGAATTTTACTCGTCGTTAGTTTTCTTTGTTCACCCAATAATATACCCATTAAGGCTAAAGATCTTTTTCATACTTACTGTCTTTCTAAGGGTGGTGCTAGTCATTTTACTCTAAAAACCTTATGAGGTAGATCAGACCTGATTTTGGATATACCGAAGTCTGGACGTGGGTGGGCTGATAAGTTCTTCTTTGTAAAGCTATCATCTTTAGGGTTTAACTGCAATTTTCTAAAACCCCATTGGGGTTCTTCAAGTAATGTGTTGTCTAGTTTCATGTTTGCATGTTTTTCAGAAAGTAAATGCTAGGGTGATGATAGTCTCGCCCAATAGATGATGCTTGCGTAGTTAACATTTGATTTTGACTTCAAACTTGATTGATTTGGAATGAGTTTTCATTTGAAGTGTGTGGTAATTATAGACCTTATAGGGATGCCATTGACTGATAAACAAGTTATGATTAATATGAGTGTTATACATGTTTTTTCTTTCCTTACTCGGTTTGATAATTCTTGCTAGTCTTTCAATAGACTAACCCAATCCTGCATTTTGTTCGTGGTTGGCTGGTGTTTTGTTTCCACTAGTCGTCGGGTCATCGCAGGTTTAAAAACAATACGGAGGTCATTGATTGACACATTGGCAAGTTGTTGGGAAAACGTTCATTTTGATATGAATTCTGGTTCCTTGGCCATGTGATCTCCAAGAGAAGGAGTGATGGTAGATCCACAAAACATAGAGGTTATGGCAAATGGGAAAAGACCTCAGAATGTTAAGGAGGTTCGTAGTTTTCTCTGGCTTGCATGGTACTACATACGTATTATAGAAGGGTTTTCGACGATTTCTCAACCACTAACTAGTTGGTTATGCAAGACTAAGAAGTTTGAATGGGATCAGAAGTGCGAAGGTAGCTTTAAGGAATTGAAGAGGTGATTGACTAGTACGCCAGTGTTAGCATTACCATAGGGAACCGAGGGGTTTGTTGTTTATAGTGATGCTTCTAAACAGGGTTACGATTGTGTTCTAATGCATAATGGGAAGGTTATTGCTTACACTTCTCTTCAGCTCAAACCTTACGAGGTAAATTATCCTATGCGGGATTTAGAACCTGCATATGTGGTCTTTGCTCTCAATAGTTGGAGACATTACTTGTATGGATTAATTTGTCATATTTTCACTGATCATAAGAGCTTAAAGTTTATATTTACCCAAAGAGAGTTGAACATGAGTTGAAGGCGGTGGTTAGAATTGATCAAGGATTATGAAATTGAGATCCTTTACCACCCAAGGAAGGCAAATGTTGTAGTTGATGCTTTGAGTAGGAAATCAACCCAAGAGGGGATGATTTCATGTTTGACCACTCAACCCGATCTGCAACGAGATTTAGTGAGAAATAAGATTGAAATTGGGTTTTGGAAGAATTAGATCATGTTGAATATGTTAGAGATCCAATCAACAATGAAAGATATGATCAAGAAAAAGCAATCTAATGATGTAGTTTTGAGTAGGATTTGTGGTGACATTACTCAAGGAAAAGCAAAAGGGTTTATTGTGCATGATGATGGGATATTACGATTTCAAAATAGATTATGTGTTCTTGTTGATAAGGAACTTAGTTGGGATATTCTTGCGGGAGATAGTAAGATTGCATGGTGTTCCTAGAATCATTGTGTTAGACAAAGACGAGCGTTTTGTGTCTAGTTTTTTGAAATCCTTGCATATGGCTATGGAGACAAAATTGAGGTTCAGTACATCTTTTCATCCTCAAACTGATGGGCAATTAGAAAGAATGATTCAAACTTTGGAGGTTATGCTTCAAGCTTGTGCTTTAGAGTGGCCATAACATTTGGAGGATAATATACACTTGGTAGAGTTTACTTACAACAATTGAGGTTTAGTACATCATTTCATCCTCAGACTGAAGGGCAATCAGAAAGAATGATTCAGACCCTTGAGGATATGCTTCAAGCTTATGCTTTAGAGTGACCATGTAATTGGGAGGATAATCTACACTTGGTAGAGTTTACTTACAACAATATATGAAACCCTAGTTTCTAGATTTGGGATTGGCCGCCATTTCAAGATCTAGGATTAGGCCAGTTGGTGTTCATAGCGATCTGGAAGGAGACGGAGGTGATGGGGAGATCGAGGATAGCATAGAGGTGGAGCCTAGTGTCGGGGGAACGCCAATCGGGGAAGTCGGGGACGACGGGAGGTCGGCATTCAGGTTCGGGGGAAGGTGATATGTGATCGCCTCGGAATACTCCTTGTTGATCAAGTATGACACCTCACAGGACCCGATCTTGCTAGTAAATCGATTATCCAACCTAAGTTCACTTTCAATGTTAATTACTTGTGATGCAAGTAATTCGAAAACGCAAAGAACAATGGTGTGGAGTCTAATTTTGAAACAATTTAACAATCCAAAGAGATAGCTCAACTAGAATGGCTCTAACGCTAATTCTATAAGATGAACTAGTTGATCTTTAACAATCAAAACTGGAACTAATCAATGGATGAATTTTGGCGAATCAAAACTGAACTCAAACACAAGAACACGAGAGAGAGAAGGTCGGATTATGGAATGATGATGATCGATCTTAGAAGCTTCAACAATATTGTTTTAATGGCCCAAGAACTAGATAAAACCAATAGGGGTTTATCTAATTCCAAAGCTGATTTTTCATTAATGAGAATGCAAACTATTTAAAGGAATACAAAGGAGTCTCCTTGGAGAACAAGTCAAGGGAGTGGCCGGCTCTAGAGGGGTAGTTTTGTCCCTTTACTTGTTTTCCAAGATAATTTATAATAATTGAAAAACATCTATCTAGATTCCCTTACTTTAAATAAATCAAATAAAGATTTATCTGACTTATTAAAATAAGGAAACTTTCCTAACAACTCCTAAAGATAATAAAATAACACAAGAGATAGAATATTCAACCAACTAACAAGATCCTATGGCTGAAATTCTAACTTATTATTGTTGCATAAAAACGTCCATGAATAAATAAATAAAGATATTTTCCTTTCTTAGATTGGTCAAGTCAACGAGTTGACTAAGACCACATGTAACAACTTATCTTACCCGGTCACTTACTAAATTCAGCCCTAAAGTAAGACAAGTTATTCCATGTTTCTAAAATAGGAAATAGTGGTAGACAAGGCCCAAAATACAAGTAGAATGGTGCCCCCATCTAGTGAAACTCGGACCCATAAATCAAGTGATGGAATCTGGGCTCATCTCATGTTGAATCATAGTAACCCATCTCTTCTAGGTGGCCTCTTCAACCATAGTTGCCAAGCGAACTAAAATAGATGTCTTTCCTTGAGCAATCTTCTTAGCTCTGCTTCTTGTGATTGGTCCATCAAAGGGTACTCAAATCAACTCATCGACATCGGTAGGAGACATGGCTGGTTTCACTGCATCATTTTCCTCCACTTGAGATCGAATCGTCTCTTATTCGACGTTGGAATCTAAATTTGGCACATAAAGTGAAAGATCAGCCACATTAAACATTGGATGGACATTATACTTACCAGGGAAGTCAACTTGGTAAGCATTAGGGCTGATTCTCTTGAGAATTTTGAACGGTCCATCTCCACGTTGATCCAACTTGTTCTTTCTCATGTTGGGAAACCTCTCCTTCCTAAGATGCACCCAAACAAGATCACCTTCTTCAAAGATAACCTGTTTTTCCCCTTGTTAGCATTGGTTTTATACTTCATTGATTTCCTCTCCAAGTACATCTTTGTCCTCTCTTGTAGCTTCTTCACAAACTCATCCCTCTAGTTAGCTTCAAAGCTCTCTTTTCCCTTGTACGACTGAGGTGTCAAATCCATTGGCGTCCTTGGATTTAGCCCATAAACAACCTCAAAAGGGGTCATTTTAGAAGCTGAATGGATAGACCTGTTATAAGCAAATTCCACAAAAGGCAAAACATCTTCCCAGTGTTTGAGGTTAGCTTTAAGCATAGTTCTTAATAAAACCCCTAACATCCTATTAGTCACTTCAGTTTGCCCATCCGTTTGTGGATGACATGAGGTAGAAAATAGCAATTTAGTTCCCAACTTAGACCACAAACTTTTCCAAAAATAACTCAAAAACTTAACATCACGATCTGAAACAATAGTGCCATGCAACCTAACAATTTCTCTAAAGAACAAATCAACAACATGCACAACATCATAAGTCGTGTGACAAGGTATAAAATGAGCCATCTTAGAAAAGTGGTCTACTACCACAAAAATAGAATCACTACCTTTCCTAGTTCTAGGAAATCCAACAATGAAGTCCATAGAAAATGTCCTCCCAAGGAGACCTAGGAATAGGCAAAGGCTGGTACAATCCATGAGGGTTAAGTCTAGATTTAGCTTTAGCACAAACAACACAACTCTTGACAAATCTAAGCACATAATTACTCATCTTAGGCCAACAGTAGTGTTCTTTTAATCCTTCAAGTGTCTTTTCTAACCCACTATGTCCTCTTGATTCATGCACTTCTTTAGTCAACAACCTACGTATACTAGATGAAGGTATGCATAATTTTCCAGCTTTGAACAAATAACCATCATCTATAAAATAAGAGCTAACTTCTCCCCTAGACATGCAATTTTTGTAAATTTCAGCAAAGTGAGGATCACTAGCATACAATTCCCTAATCATTGCAAATCCAAGGAATTTCACATCACGTTGGTTCAAGAGAACGTAACTGCGAGAAAGGGCGTCATCTACCACATTCTCTTTGCCTTTCTTATGCTTTACCACATAAGGAAAGGTCTCCATGAATTCAACCCATCTTGCATGGCGCCTACTGAGTCTAGATTGGCCTTTCAAGTACTTCAAGGCCTCATGATCAGAATGTATTACAAACTCTTTAGGCCACAAATAATGAGACCAAGTTTTCAAAACCCTAATCAAAGCATACAACTCTTTATCATAAGTAATGTAATTCAACTCAACCCCACTAAGCTTTTCACTGATATAAGCTATGGGTTTTGATGGCCGGGTCGATGGAGGGGATGATGGTGCAAAGAGATCGCCACGAGAATCCAAGGAATTCCGACAACAAACACCACGCAACTGACCCGTCTTCAACTGGCTGGATCTTCCTCGTCCGAACTCGAAATTGAGTGATTCCAATTCGAGAAGTTAGATCTATGAGTCTAGTTGAAGTCCTCAAAATATGAGACCGAGATGATGAGCGGATTGAAAGTTATGTCGAATTTACTGAGATGGTGCAGAAACCTCCGAGATGGATGATGGTTCGAAATGGAGAGAACAAGGGGATATGGATGCTTGATAACTTGGATATAACTCACCAAGCTCTCAAACAAACTAGGATGCTCGAAATTGTCGGATATGACTCACCAACAATTGAACAACGAGAATTGAACGAAACAAAACAAGAACTTCGAATTGAAAATGCAAGGAAAAGAGAAGCAAATTTCGTCCAAGTCTACTAAGGGAGGAGGGGGATGGACGACCATATAACCTAGATAACAAGCCTCACAAAATCAGCCCCCTCATTTAAAGAAAATTACAAAAACAACCCATAAAAACCGAGAGCACATTAATCGTCCTTAACCGTTAAGTTGTCACTTATCGAACCATGATGTATCATAAGACTCCAACTTTCACCTTTGCTAACCAAAGTCCAACTTATGAGCCATGAGCTCCTTCTTGATCTTGTCAAGCATTTCCCTAGCATGTGCTCGAGTGATGCGCCGAAGATAGGGCGTGGTACCTTGACTTGGCTTCTTAGCGCCTCGGACACCGGCCTTGGATATTTGTCCCAGTGAAAACCCTCCTTTGTCGTGCAAATTGAACTTGTCTTTAGGGCTGAGATCTTCACTCAAATCATGGAGCATAGTCCCTTTAAAAGTGCCCGAAGAAGTGGTACCATTCATCAAAGGCCAAGGCGCGCCAAGGTCGGAAATCAGCGTGTGCAACGGCGCCCCAATATGCACGGTACTGTGGGGCCATGACTCGATAGATGGAATCACATCATCCTCCTCCCCTTTAAAAGGATTCGTCCTCGAATCTATCAAGCCTGTAAAACAAAGGACACATCGAGGGAAGCACAAGCAAGTACACTCTATAGAAGTCAAGTTAAGAATAACATTTCCAATCTCAATATGATAGGCCAGAAAGTATGCACTAGCTACACCACTTCTCTTCCTATTCTTACGGGTACATCTCATAATAAAGCAATAAAGAGATTGAGTGTAAGTAGGCATCAATGGAATTCTATAACCTATATGCATCCTAGATGACATGTATTGGGCAAGAGAACTAAAATGGAAGCAAGAGTACTTAGTACTAGATGTCACAAATGCATGAAAGAAAACTGAAATTATTTGATCAAATGCATGTGACACAACCAACACGTAGTCATAAATATAGAATAGAGGAGTGCAAGAAACTTCCCTGAGAAGTGCACTCATATCACCCTGTGAGCTCAACAATGGAGGTAGGGCTTCTATCTCCCTTGGTGTGGCATTCTCCATGACAAAGACATCTTTCTTGGCCTCCACAAGAAAAGGAATGTAATCACCGCTTGGAGTGACTAAAACAGCCTCGTCCTCCTCATGGAGAAAGAAGGGAAAACTTGAAGGAATCATAGGAAACACATCCATACATGGTTTAGCCAACGAGTTCATGGAGCTAGGAGTGATGGTAGGACGACACTTGATTTTAGGAGATGATTCCACAACTTCCTCCTCTTCTTGCAATATGTGCATCAGTTTTATCGGACACTTGACGGTGATGAGTTGTTCCAATTCATGGAAAAGAATCTCTCTTTTTGGTTGTTCTATGTCACTCATCAATCTTTGTTGGAAGGAAGTCTTATCCCCTTCAAAAGGGTGCGTCCACGAACCCAGCTGACCTACAAAAAAGATCAACACACAAACCTCCTTTCCAAGCACAACATGATATGACAAAATATAAGCACAAGCTATGCCACTTTTCTTTGCAATCCTATTGGTATGGTACATGACAAAGCTATCCAAAATATGAGAGTAATTCAGCCAAGATGTCAAGTTTTGAGATAAAAGTAAGGAAGAAGTGTTACTTCCCCGAATGGCATGCACATCGTAGCTTGGGACAGTTTTCAACTCTAAACTGTTCAAGGTCGTTCTCTTAGCTCCGAGCTCCAAATTGAGAGATTCCAAGTTCCAGATTGAGCTTAAGGCGTCTACTTCATTTCCTCCAAATTTGAGCATCATTCGACCACTGAGTTGTAAGTTACACCATTTTTTCCAAGGTGGTGCAGATTTATCCGAGAAGGAAGTTTCACTTTCCTCTTTCGGGTTGACCAAAAATAGGGGAGTAGAGGGCCCCCCTTTGGCTATATTCTTGTCCTTATTTTCCTCTCGTTGAGCAAGCTTCTTCCTTTGCTCCTTGGCTGCGTAATCCAACATTATCTCACGGGAAGACATCGGGTGCAAAATCACCTTCTTTCCCTCCATTTGGAAGTGGTATTCGTTGGATATTCCATCATGGATCGCTTTCTTGTCAAATTGCCAAGGGCGTCCCAATAGTAGATGACAAGAGGTAATCGGGACAATGTCACACTCCACCTCATCCTTGTATGGTCCTATAGAAAAAGAAACACGAGCCCTCTCCTTGACTTGGATAGGGGCGTTAGAGTTCAACCAACACAAAGGGTAAGGTAAAGGTTGAGGAGTAGTACTCAAAGAAAACCTATCCACCACCTCTTGACTAATAACATTGCAACATGAACCGCTATCAATAATCACACTACATACCTTATCCACGATCTTGCATCGAGTGTGAAAGATAACTTCCCGTTGACTAGGCCTGGTGGTATTCTCCGTCATGAAAAGTGTTCGTGGGACCACCAAGCACTCTCCATCCTCTTGTGTCTTCTTGAGCTCCCCCTCTTGAGGTACTTTTGTCCTCTCGTCCAACGACTCCACTTGGTTAGAGCTTTGTAGCACACTTGGTAGAGCCCCCGTTTGAGGCACTCGTGCTCTATCATCTCGGTTGCGCACTTGGCTCTCCAAATCAGTCAACCTAGTTCCCAAAGCCTCAATGGATTGTTGCAAGGATTGTTGCATGGTTTGCAACATGGCAGCCACCGAACTAGTGGACGTCTCCTCAACTTGTTCCTTATTCTTGTCATCACCTACACTTGTCATTGTAAAAACAAGGCAAAGATCAAGGTATAGAGGTCACACGAATTAATCACCAAGACTTGCCCGAGATGAAAATCCGACAAGTTGCAAGTAGGCAAAAACAACAAAGACAACAAAGAGAGAATTCATCACACACTTGCTTAGGAAAACAATGCTAGGAAGCTACTAAACCACCAAGACTCAACACCAAGTATTACAAATTAATTAATTTTTTTTTTGTTTCGAGCAGGCCTTTGCTAGGCACTACTAGACGACTACTCTTTGTAGGCCTTTGCTAGGCACTACAAGATGACTACTCTTTCCGTGCCCGGCCCCTTATTAGCTTTACGCCGCCGGGCAAGGTTTTTCTAGTCTTTAATCTTTCTTTCTATGCCTGGCCCCTTATTAGCTTTCGCCGCCGGCAAGGTTTTTCTGATTATTCAACAAAAAATTTCAAGACACTTAAACAACAACACAAGATGTCTCGTCTTGGTGTCGTTCCCGTATCCTAGCACCGTAGCCGACAACAAGCATGTAATGACAACAAACAAGGCTGGTTTGGACCTCAATCCCACGTTTTTTAACTCAGCAAAATCAGCAAGACACACTTAAAACCAACACTAAAGAAAGGCTTAAATTCAAGCAACAAATGCACCCTTTCAACTACCAACTTTTGATAACTCTTTTGGGTGTTCTATTGGAACGTTTTTTGAGCATGGTTTGCAGCCATGGCTGAACACACACTCGGCCAAGACAACCACAAGATCAAGACAAAGCAACGACCACAACAACACACAACAAGGACACTATGGTCGCACACAACAACACAACACAACCAATAAAGAGTTCGAACCTAAAACCTTGTACCAAGTGGAAATTCAAGGTCGGAACAAGGTTTAGATGGCGATACCTTCGCGTGGCTCTGATACCACTTGATGGCCGGGTCGATGGAGGGGATGATGGTGCAAAGAGATCGCCACGAGAATCCAAGGAATTCCGGCAACAAACACCACGCAACTGACCCGTCTTCAACTGGCTGGATCTTCCTCGTCCGAACTCGAAATTGAGTGATTCCAATTCGAGAAGTTAGATCTATGAGTCTAGTTGAAGTCCTCAAAATATGAGACCGAGATGATGAGCGGATTGAAAGTTATGTCGAATTTACTGAGATGGTGCAGAAACCTCCGAGATGGATGATGGTTCGAAATGGAGAGAACAAGGGGATATGGATGCTTGATAACTTGGATATAACTCACCAAGCTCTCAAACAAAATAGGATGCTCGAAATTGTCGGATATGACTCACCAACAATTGAACAACGAGAATTGAACGAAACAAAACAAGAACTTCGAATTGAAAATGCAAGGAAAAGAGAAGCAAATTTCGTCCAAGTCTACTAAGGGAGGAGGGGGATGGACGACCATATAACCTAGATAACAAGCCTCACAAAATCAGCCCCCTCATTTAAAGAAAATTACAAAAACAACCCATAAAAACCGAGAGCACATTAATCGTCCTTAACCGTTAAGTTGTCACTTATCGAACCATGATGTATCATAAGACTCCAACTTTCACCTTTGCTAACCAAAGTCCAACTTATGAGCCATGAGCTCCTTCTTGATCTTGTCAAGCATTTCCCTAGCATGTGCTCGAGTGATGCGCCGAAGATAGGGCGTGGTACCTTGACTTGGCTTCTTAGCGCCTCGGACACCGGCCTTGGATATTTGTCCCAGTGAAAACCCTCCTTTGTCGTGCAAATTGAACTTGTCTTTAGGGCTGAGATCTTCACTCAAATCATGGAGCATAGTCCCTTTAAAAGTGCCCGAAGAAGTGGTACCATTCATCAAAGGCCAAGGCGCGCCAAGGTCGGAAATCAGCGTGTGCAACGGCGCCCCAATATGCACGGTACTGTGGGGCCATGACTCGATAGATGGAATCACATCAGGTTTCTTGTCTTGTAAGAGGACGCCTCCTATGCCATGTCCTGATGCATCCACCTCAATCTCAAATGCTTTAGAGAAATCAGGGAGCTGAAGCATCGGGGCGTTGCACAACCTGTCATTCAAAGTGTTGAAGGTGTTCTCTTGTTCCTCTCTCCATTTGAATGATGTGTCTTTCTTTGTAAGCTCATGGAGAGGGGCTACAATTGTGTTGAAATCAAGCACAAACCTCATGTAGAAGCCAGCCAAGCCAAGAAAAGAGCGCACCATGGTGGGTGTAGTAGGATGATGCCACTCCTTGATTGCCTTGATCTTGTCTTCATCTACCTTCAATCCACCCCTAGAAACAACAAAACCAAGAAAAACAGTAGATTCCAAACAGAAAGAACAATTCTTCAAATTAACATAAAGCTTCTCTAATCTCAAAGTGTCCAAAACAGTCCTAAGATGATCTACATGTTCATGCAAAGTTTTGCTATAAACTAAGATGTCATCAAAGTAGACTACAACAAACTTGCCTAAGTATTTTCTTAAGACAAGGTTCATAAGCCTCATAAATGTACTAGGTTCATTAGCCATTCCAAAAGGCATTACTAACCATTCATATAATCCATACTTAGTTTTAAAGGCAATTTTCCACTCATCCCCTTCCCTCATCTTAATTTGATGGTACCCACTTCTTAAATCAATCTTAGAAAAGAAATTAGCACCATGCAACTCATCAAGCATATCATCTAATCTAGGAATGGGATGGGCGTACTTAATTGTTATTTGGTTGATCGCCCTGCAATCAACACACATCCTCCAAGTGTCATCCTTCTTTGGCACCAAAATCACCGGAAGCGCACAAGGGATAAGTGAGTCACGTACATAGCCCTTGCCCATGAGGTCTTGCACTTGTCTTTGAAGCTCATTAGTCTCCTTTGGACTAGCTCTATAAGCTACACAGTTTGTCAAAGAAGCACCAGACACCAAATCAATTTGATGCTCAATGCCCCTAATTGGTGGAAGGCCTTGTGGCAACTCTTCTGGCATGACATCCTCAAATTCCTGTAAAAGATATTGAATACACTTTGGAAGATGAGAAACATCTTGATTTATGATTAGTATTTCTTTACTCATAAACATCAAACAATAAGAATTAGGAATAGGGAAAGAAGTAGTAGATTGTGCTATTAGAGAGCACTTCTCTACTCCGCCTTTTAAACCGATTTTTGGGTCAGTTTGTGGGATTTTTTCTTCTGTACTTGTAGCTCTTTGAATTTCTGAGTTTGTCCCAAAATTTGAGCCATAACGCCCGAGTGGATTGGGAGATAACCCTGTTTTCGTCTCATCTGCACTGTTTGAAGTAGTCTGCGGCATTTTGACGTTTTAGGGCAATTTTATGGCCATTTTTTCTCCCATTCAGTAGTTCCACCTGTGTTTGATGTTGTCTTAAAATTTGGGCTGGATTGGCCGGTGGAGACTGGGAAACACTGGTCGTCTATGAAATAGCATCGGGCGTCGGACGCCGCTTGGCTGCCTTGGCTGCGGCTTCGACTGCCTCTTTCTCTTCTTTGACACGCCTTAGTGCCCTAGCTTGGTCCCTGCGTACCTGATCTTGCAACACTTGTTGGGGCGACAATGGTAGAAGAGAAACTCTCCTCCCGTCATAGTTAAAAGAATAGGTATTAAGCATGCCATCATAAATAACTCTCCTATCAAATAACCATGGTCTACCAAGCAATATATGATTACATTCCATGTTAACCACATCACACATGATATCATCCACATAATTACCAATGGAAACATGGACTAAGCATTGGTCGGTAACTAGGTTAGGTCCATCTGAATCATTGATGGATTTGATGCCATTAAGACCATAACTAGTAGCCCTAGGTTGTGTTTTTAATTGTAAGTGATCAACTACCTTAGCATTAATAATGTTACAGCAGCTACCACTATCAATGATCATGCACAACACTTGATTCTTAACAGTACACCTAGTATGAAAAATGTTTTCTCTTTGATCTAGCCTATGTGTTTCTTGCAAAGTAAGAGTTCTCATAGTCACCAAAGTTAAAGGTTGCTCACAACAATTAGGTTCAATTACCTCTACGTCGTCCACCTAATTGCTAAGATTCTCCTCCTCCACTTGATTTGGAGGTATCTCTTCATCACTCATAAAACCACCATTGGTAGTAAGGAGCACTTGTTTCCGATTTGGACAATCTTTAGCTAAATGGCCTCTTCCTTGACACTTGTAACACACAATATCTCTTGACCTTGGCTGCGTTTGAGGGCCATTCATGGAGCGTCTAGGTGTCGTTGTACCTAGTTTAGGTGAGGTAAGAGCACCCTTTTGCTTCATAAAAGGATTATAAGAATAAGAATTGGAATTTGAACTAGAGTTAGATGGATACCTTTTTGTTGCATTCCAAGTTTCTTTCTTCTTCCTTTAGTGTTGCTCATAGAGTAGTTGGGCTGAATGGACTAGTGCATTGAGATCTTTGATTTGTCGAATCTCAAGTGTGTCTTTGCTAGCTTGATTCAGTCCAGACATAAATTGGGTCCTCAAGGACCTTTAGGAATGATGAATTCCAGCCTTAAAGCTCAAATCTTCAAGCTCATTGAAGTACTTAGTAGGGGACTTGGGACCTTGTTTGCGAGTGGCCACTTTAAGCCTCATGTTCTCGGTGTGTTCTTCAAGCACATACTTCTTTCTCATTACAAACTTCAGCTGGTTCCAAACCACCAAATTGTTTCTAATTCTATCCTCCTTCATTCGAAACCACCAATTTCTAGCGGTCCCAACAAAGTGGAATACAACAACAACCACTTTTTCCCATTCTTCATAGCCCATATGATCTAGAATGAAGCTAGTAGCTTGCTCCCACTCTAGATATCTCTCAGGATTAAGCTCTCCATTGAAGGGTTCAATTTTGATCTTTATATCCCGTTTGCCAATTTGAGCCATATTCTGGTTGTTGTTATTGTTTGGCCTCCTAACTCCATAAGCTTGTGGAATGTCTTCCACCTCTTCAGTTTGGTTGTAGAAATAATCAAGGGGAGGATGCCAAGGAGGTCGCTCTTCCCCGGGATAGCCATAAGTCACATAATCATAAGGATTGTTGTAAGGCTGATGTTGATGATGAGTGACTTGAGTGAGCTGCATCGCTTGCCTTGTGTAGAGCTGCTGGTGAGTGATCGGGGGCTGTCTTGCTCCATGTCCACGCCCTCTACCTCGGCCACCATTAGGAGAGTAATGGACAGGGAGGTCATGCTCTCTATCATAGCTAGCAAGCACATCATGCTCTTCTTCTTCTACATGTTGTTTGCCCTTGTTGCTAGCTGAAGCTTGATTTGGATCAATTTGATGTTGTAGAGGAAGGTCTTTTTTGAGCAATGATTGCGAACCTTCTTTAGATGCAACAATTTGTTCTTCTGTAGTCTCAAATCTTGGATTCTAGGCTGCTATCACAACTTCAATTATCCTCTTTTGATTCTCTTTCAAGTTGTCACTAATAGCTAATCTGATGAAATCAATGGCTTCTTTAGATAAATTCAACGCAACTAAGTTCACTTGCTCTTCAATTGTCATATTTCCTGAAAAGGTCAACAAAAACAAGAGAGTAGTGTGTTCTTCCAAAAACAATACGATAAGCAATATCACACCATAATCAAGCCAAAACTTGTCTCAAAGCAATCCAATTCAACCAATTAAGTTTTTGGGTTGAAAAGAGGTATTAATGGTGTGGATACAGTGTGCTAATGATAATCAAAGGAAAAATGCAGCTCAAGTAATTAGCTAGTATGCAATCAGAAAAGCAATGCAAATTTTCCCTTTATAAGCTCCAAATGAACATGCAATCTCTCAATTGATCCTTTAGCAAGATAAGTAAAGCCAATGTAAGCAAGGTAAGAAATAGGCAGGTTTTGTGACTTATTATAGCGTTGTCACAATAGCATACAAAGTGATCACCAAACTAATTTTTACAATTACTAGGGGTGAAAGTGGCTTAAAACTAGATAGAGTAGATCACTCTTTGATCAACAAGATCTGATTTTTTTTATTTATGCACAAACTACTAGAATGTGCTGAATTGAACAACAAGCAATGAAAGCAACAATGCAAGGTATGGATAACGAACTGATTTTTTTTTTGAATGAGTGATTTATACTACTAATGATACTATCTAGAAGCCAAAATAAACAAGAAGATAAAGGGTAGGTCGAAATTAAAGGGATGCAACACAAAAATCTCCAAATACTATCAAGCAATATGAATCTCAATCAATCATGCAATTATCAATGATGGCCGGATCGATGGAGGGGATGATGGTGCAAAGAGATCGCCACGAGAATCCAAGGAATTCCGACAACAAACACCACGCAACTGACCCGTCTTCAACTGGCTGGATCTTCCTCGTCCGAACTCGAAATTGAGTGATTCCAATTCGAGAAGTTAGATCTATGAGTCTAGTTGAAGTCCTCAAAATATGAGACCGAGATGATGAGCGGATTGAAAGTTATGTCGAATTTACTGAGATGGTGCAGAAACCTCCGAGATGGATGATGGTTCGAAATGGAGAGAACAAGGGGATATGGATGCTTGATAACTTGGATATGACTCACCAAGCTCTCAAACAAACTAGGATGCTCGAAATTGTCGGATATGACTCACCAACAATTGAACAACGAGAATTGAACGAAACAAAACAAGAACTTCGAATTGAAAATGCAAGGAAAAGAGAAGCAAATTTCGTCCAAGTCTAGCAACAAAGGGTGAGGGGGACGACCATATAACCTAGAAAGCAACCTCACAAAGTTAGCCCCTTCACTTAAGGAAATTACAAAAATTAACCCAAAAACCCGAAAACTTAATAATTGTCCTTTCCGTCGAATTGTCACTTAGAACCATGAAGTAGAATAAAACTCCAACCATCTTCATTGCACTCTTTTGGAAAGCTACACCCCATGAGCTCTTCTTGCACTTGACATAGAATGGCCTTAGCTCGGGATCGCGTAATACGACCTAGATAAGGTGGTGTAGTTCCTTGAGCTTTGGCACCATCAAAACCGGAAGGCAAGGGCGCGCCACCATCCAAGCTTGTTGGCGCGTCTAGGGTATGCCGAGGCTCCTCCAAGTGTTCCGACGTGTGCTCCTCCAAGTGTTGCTCCTCCAAGTAAACTGAAGTGTGCTCCATAGTTGGCTCGGACATCGATGGAATCACATCATCCTCCTCCCCTTGAAAAGGGTTCGTCCTCGAACCTAGATCCTGCTCAAACTCAACATCATTGTTAGAAAAATAAGGAACAAGATCGGATACGTTGAATACCTCATGGACGCCATAATTCGGAGGAAGATCAACCTTGTAAGCATTGTCGTTGATGCGCTCTAACACTTGGAATGGTCCATCTCCACGTGGCTTAAGCTTAGAATTTCGAAGAGTAGGAAACCTCTCCTTCCTCAAATGAACCCAAACAAGGTCGCCGGGTTCAAAAATCAGCTCCTTGCGCCCTTTATCAGCTTGGCGCTTGTATTGCAATGTTCGCCTCTCCAATTGAAGACGAGTATCCTCATGAATCTGCTTAATATACTCAGCCCGGTCCCGTCCTTCACGACTCTCTCGATCGGACATAGCATAAGGCGCTAAATCAAGTGGTGTAACGGGATTGCGCCCATACACCACCTCAAAAGGCGTCTTCTTTGTAGCGGAATGAATGGACCTATTGTAAGCAAACTCAATGAAAGGAAGACACTCTTCCCACCTGCGCAAATTAGTTTTCAAAATAGAACGCAACAAGGCAGCAAGGGTACGATTAACGACCTCGGTTTGCCCATCCGTTTGCGGGTGGCAAGTAGTAGAGAATAAGAGCTTGGTTCCAAGCTTGGACCAAAGAGTCTTCCAAAAGAAACTTAGAAATTTAACATCACGGTCAGAAACAATAGATTTAGGGACCCCATGCAACCGAACCACATTATCAAAGAACAAGGTGGCAACATTAACAGCATCATCGGTTTTGTGGCAAGCAATAAAATGTGCCATCTTAGAAAATCTATCTACCACCACAAAAATAGAGTCCCTACCCCTTTTTGTCCTAGGCAACCCCAAAACAAAGTCCATAGAAATATCCTCCCATGGGGCACTAGGAATAGGCAAAGGGGTATACAAACCGTGAGGGTGCACTTTAGACTTTGCACGCACACATGTAGCACATGAAGCACAAAAGTTCTCTACCGACCTAAGCATGTGAGGCCAATAGAAATGTTCCCTAAGCATATGCAAAGTTTTCATGACACCAAAATGTCCCATGAGGCCGCCACCATGGGCCTCTTGGACAAGCAAACGCCTAACCGAACCACTAGGCACACACAAGCGAGTTCCCTTAAAAAGAAACCCATCGTGCAAATAAAATTGATCCCGACTTCCCCCCTTCAAACAAGCATGAAAAATATCACTAAACTCAGCATCATGAGCATACAACTCCTTCATTAAAGAAAATCCAAGCAATCGTGCATCTAGTAAGGATAAAAGAGCGTACCTCCGGGACAACGCGTCGGCGACGACGTTGTCCTTGCCTTTCTTATGCTTGATGACATAGGGAAAGGATTCAATGAACTCAACCCATTTGGCATGCCTCCGATTCAGTTTTGCTTGCCCTCTCAAGTACTTCAACGCCTCATGATCGGAATGGATAACAAACTCCCGAGGCAAGAGATAGCGCTCCCACACCCTTAGCACTCGAACAAGAGCAAGTAGCTCTTTGTCGTACGTGGGGTACTTGAGCTCGGCACCTCCAAGCTTCTCACTATAATAGGCTATGGGACGTCCCTCTTGCATAAGCACACCACCGAGCCCAATTCCCGACGCATCACACTCAATCTCGAACATCTTGCCAAAGTCGGGAAGAGCTAACAACGGCGCGTGTGTCAACTTAGCCTTAAGGGCAGCAAAGGCCTCTTCTTGCGCCTCTCCCCACATAAATGGAACATTCTTCTTGGTGAGGAAGGTCAAAGGCGCAGCCAAGGTACTAAAATCACGAACAAACCGGCGGTAGAAACCGGCTAGGCCAAGGAAACTCCGGACTTGTGTCATAGTTGTCGGTGTGGGCCATTCTTGAATCGCCTTCACCTTCTCTTCATCTACTTGAAGTCCATTCCTACTCACAACAAAACCAAGAAATACCACGTGATCCGAACAAAAGTGGCACTTCTTGAAGTTAGCAAATAGGCGTTCCCGTTTCAAAGCTTCAAGCACTTGCCTAAGTTGCTCGACATGGGATGATAAATCGTGGCTATAAATCAAAATATCATCAAAGTATACAACCACAAACTTACCAATAAAAGGGCGGAGGACGTGGTTCATCAAGCGCATGAAAGTGCTCGGAGCGTTGGTTAATCCGAAGGGCATAACCAACCACTCGTATAGGCCTTGCTTGGTTTTGAACGCCGTCTTCCATTCATCTCCCTCCTTCATCCTTATTTGATGATATCCGCTCTTGAGATCAATTTTGGAGAAGAGACTCGCCCCATGCAGCTCGTCAAGCATATCCTCAAGTCTCGGAATCGGGTGACGATACTTGATAGTAATATTGTTGATCGCTCGACAATCAACGCACATCCTCCATGTGCCGTCCTTCTTAGGCACAAGAATGACGGGCACGGCACACGGGCTGAGGCTCTCACGCACATATCCCTTATCAAGGAGCTCTTGGACTTGCCGTTGAAGCTCCTTAGTTTCCTCCGGATTGGCTCGATAGGCTGGACGGTTCGGTAGAGTGGCACCGGGGACAAAGTCGATTTGATGCTCGATTCCCCTAAGCGGTGGTAGTCCCGGTGGCACCTCTTCTTGGAAAAGCTCCTCAAAGTCCTGCAAAAGAGTAGATATGGAAGGAGGAAGATCAACTAATTCTTGGGAAGATAAATAAGATTCTTGAAAAACAAGTAAAACGCAAACGCCACTTCCCTTGAAAGTATGAATAATCTCCTTCGGTTTGGCCAAAAGCAAGGGCGTAGAAGGGCCGCCTAGAGCTAGCTTCTTGTCCTTCTTTCCCTCTCGAAGCGCATGCTTCTTCCTTTGCTCCTTCGCTGCGTGGTCCAACATGATTTCATGGGGGGTCATCGGGTGCAACGTCACCTTCTTTCCCTCCATTTGAAAGTGATACTCGTTGGAGACTCCATCATGAATAGCTCCCTTATCATATTGCCAAGGGCGCCCCAAAAGAAGATGACAAGCGGTCATCGGCACCACATCACACTCCACCTCATCCTTGTAAGGCCCTATAGAAAAGCAAATACGAGCCCTTTCCTTGACTTGGATCGGGGCATTAGAATTCAACCAACATAGAGGATAAGGTAAAGGATGGCAAGTAGTTTTCAAGGAAAAGCGATCCACCACCTCTTGACTAATAATATTACAACAAGACCCGCTATCGATAATCACACTACATACCTTATCCATAATTTTGCATCGAGTGTGAAAGATAACCTCTCGTTGGCTAGGTGTGGTGGTGTTCTCCGTCATGAAAAGCGTCCGTTGTACCACGAAGCACTCACCCTCCTCGGCGGTGACATGGAGGCCGTCTTCCTCAACCTCGGGGCTCTCTTCTTCCTCTTCCGCAGCCCCTTCTTCCTCATACTCGTACTCCCCTTGGGAGTTAAGAAGAACCTTCCGTTCGTTGGGACAATCCCGAGCATAATGCCCATGTCCAAGGCACTTGAAACACTTCACGTCGCTCGCCTTCACACCGCCTTCTTGCCGAGGACGTGGGGAAAACTCTTTCCTCGGTTGAGGAGTCGAGTCCTTCCTTATTTCCGGCTTCCTAAACTGAGTTGGTGGTGCCTTAGGAGCCGTGGATGAAGGCTGCCACGTTCGAGAAGTGGTTGAACTCGAACGCCGTTGAGCAAGTTGCTTGTAGATATGGTTGGTATAATGAAGCACTTGCTCAATATCGGTACCCCTACTAAAATGCTGCATACTCACCACATTTTTTAGTTCCAAATTTAACCCATTGACAAATTTAGAGATGACATACCCGTCGGGAAATTGTACTCGGGAACGGAAGATGAGCATACGCAGCTCGTTGTAGAACTCATCGGGAGTCCGGTTTCCTTGACGCACTTGCTCCAACTTGGCATGGATGCGCTCCGTGTAATCTTGAGGCACGAACCTCTCTTCTAAGGCCTCTCTTAGATCTTGCCATGTGTTAAGTTGAGGCATCCGACGTGCTCTCCTCAAAGCCTTGTCCTCGAGCCACCATTGGTAAGCAAAGTCGGTGAAGTGTATGGCCGCCATGGCCACCCGCCTCGCATCATCATAGCCATAGAAGTCAAAGATTGACTCCACCTTGGCAAGCCAATCAAGACAGGCATCGGCGTCGGAAGTTCCCGAAAATGTCGGCACGTTCAGCTTGATGCCGTAATGGGGATCCCGGGGCCGCTCTTCTTGTTGCACCGGCGCGCCATGCCAAGGCTGCCCGGCACCACCATTGGCCGGCCCTCTAGGAGGTTGGCCGCGCCTTGGGAGATGCAAGAGAGGTGGGGGTTGAGTAGCCGTTGCAGGATTGACCTCTTGATAGCTCGGCGCTCCATAACCTGACAAGTTAGTAGCACTAATAGGAATACTATTAGGAAATGTAGCAAATGAAGGCCTTACCCCGGAATTGGCCACAAAGTGTGGATTGTGGAAGCTCGTCGGAGGAATGTAAGGAGGCATAATCCCCATGGAGGTGCTCACACCGATGGATGCTTGCGCCTCCGAGTTTGGCAAGTAAGAAGTAGAGGCCTCCTCTTGTAACGACTCCACTTGGTTAGCGCTTTGTAGCACACTTGGTAGAGCCCCCGTATGAGACACCCGTGCTCTATCATCTTGGCCTCACACTTGGCTCTCCAAATCAGTCAACCTAGTTCCCAAAGCCTCAATGGATTGTTGCAAGGATTGTTGCATGTTTTGCAACATGGCAGCCACCGAACTAGTGGACGTCTCCTCAACTTGTTCCTTATTCTTGTCATCACCTACACTTGTCATCGTAAAAACAAGGCAAAGATCAAGGTATAGAGGTCACACGAATTAATCACCAAGACTTGCCCGAGATGAAAATCCGACAAGTTGCAAGTAGGCAAAAACAACAAAGGCAACAAAGAGAGAATTCACCACACACTTGCTTAGGAAAACAATGCTAGGAAGCTACTAAACCACCAAGACTCAACACCAAGTATTACAAATTAATTAATTTTTTTTTTGTTTCGAGCAGGCCTTTGCTAGGCACTACTAGACGACTACTCTTTGTAGGCCTTTGCTAGGCACTACAAGATGACTACTCTTTCCGTGCCCGGCCCCTTATTAGCTTTACGCCGCCGGGCAAGGTTTTTCTAGTCTTTAATCTTTCTTTCTATGCCTGGCCCCTTATTAGCTTTCGCCGCCGGCAAGGTTTTTCTGATTATTCAACAAAAAATTTCAAGACACTTAAACAACAACACAAGATGTCTCGTCTTGGTGTCGTTCCCGTATCCTAGCACCGTAGCCAACAACAAGCATGTAATGACAACAAACAAGGCTGGTTTGGACCTCAATCCCACGTTTTTTAACTCAGCAAAATCAGCAAGACACACTTAAAACTAACACTAAAGAAAGGCTTAAATTCAAGCAACAAATGCACCCTTTCAACTACCAACTTTTGATAACTCTTTTGGGTGTTCTATTGGAACGTTTTTTGAGCATGGTTTGCAGCCATGTCTGAACACACACTCGGCCAAGACAACCACAAGATCAAGACAAAGCAACGACCACAACAACACACAACAAGGACACTATGGTCGCACACAACAACACAACACAACCAATAAAGAGTTCGAACCTAAAACCTTGCAACAAGTGGAAATTCAAGGTCGGAACAAGGTTTAGATGGCGATACCTTCACGTGGCTCTGATACCACTTGATGGCCGGATCGATGGAGGGGATGATGGTGCAAAGAGATCGCCACGAGAATCCAAGGAATTCCGACAACAAACACCACGCAACTGACCCGTCTTCAACTGGCTGGATCTTCCTCGTCCGAACTCGAAATTGAGTGATTCCAATTCTAGAAGTTAGATATATGAGTCTAGTTGAAGTCCTCAAAATATGAGACCGAGATGATGAGCGGATTGAAAGTTATGTCGAATTTACTGAGATGGTGCAGAAACCTCCGAGATGGATGATGGTTCGAAATGGAGAGAACAAGGGGATATGGATGCTTGATAACTTGGATATGACTCACCAAGCTCTCAAACAAACTAGGATGCTCGAAATTGTCGGATATGACTCACCAACAATTGAACAACGAGAATTGAACGAAACAAAACAAGAACTTCGAATTGAAAATGCAAGGAAAAGAGAAGCAAATTTCGTCCAAGTCTAGCAACAAAGGGTGAGGGGGACGACCATATAACCTAGAAAGCAACCTCACAAAGTTAGCCCCTTCACTTAAGGAAATTACAAAAATTAACCCAAAAACCCGAAAACTTAATAATTGTCCTTTCCGTCGAATTGTCACTTAGAACCATGAAGTAGAATAAAACTCCAACCATCTTCATTGCACTCTTTCGGAAAGCTACACCCCATGAGCTCTTCTTGCACTTGACATAGAATGGCCTTAGCTCGGGATCGCGTAATACGACCTAGATAAGGTGGTGTAGTTCCTTGAGCTTTGGCACCATCAAAACCGGAAGGCAAGGGCGCGCCACCATCCAAGCTTGTTGGCGCGTCTAGGGTATGCCGAGGCTCCTCCAAGTGTTCCGACGTGTGCTCCTCCAAGTGTTGCTCCTCCAAGTGTTTTGAAGTGTGCTCCATAGTTGGCTCGGACATCGATGGAATCACATCAGGCTTAAAACTAGATAGAGTAGATCACTCTTTGATCAACAAGATCTGATTTTTTTTATTTATGCACAAACTACTAGAATGTGCTGAATTGAACAACAAGCAATGAAAGCAACAATGCAAGGTATGGATAACGAACTGATTTTTTTTTTGAATGAGTGATTTATACTACTAATGATACTATCTAGAAGCCAAAATAAACAAGAAGATAAAGGGTAGGTCGAAATTAAAGGGATGCAACACAAAAATCTCCAAATACTATCAAGCAATATGAATCTCAATCAATCATGCAATTATCAATTGAAAACTCATAAAATTGTAAGAATAGATATGTTGATCTAGAATTGCAACAAACTCAACCAATTAACCTTAAAACATGCATAAAATCCCTTAAATATCTCCTAGTTGGTTAGTTGCTTGAGGGCAAGGAACAAACAAGGGACGATTAGGGTTTGGGCCGCATGTTAGGGTTAGGGTTGAGGGTTGCGGTTTAGGGTTGTGGTGGTGACTGGTGGCGGACTGAAGCTGGTGGTGGCGTGAGTGGTGCGGTGGTGGTTAGTGACACCAGCTTGGTGTTTACCGGCGGTGGTTTTATGGTGGTGGTGGCGGAATTTGGTGGATTTGTGTACAAAAATCAGATTTTGGTCCCCAAAGTTTAGAGATTTGATGAAAGGTATGGACTTTAGGATCAAAAACTGAATTAATCAAACTAGAAAGCAAATTAAGGTAAGAAATTTTTACTTGGTGAGACGCTGGATGAATGATACCACTTGATACGTGATTGTCTCGGAATACTCCTTGTTGATCAAGTATGACATGTCACAGGACCCGATCTTGCCAGTAAATCGATTATCCAACCTAAGTTCACTTTCAAAGTTAATGACTTGTGATGCAAGTAATTTGAAAACACAAAGAACAATGGTGTTGAATCTGATTTTGAAACACTTTAACAATCCAAAGAGATAGTTCAACTAGAATGATGATGATCGATCTTAGAAGCTTCAACAATATTGTTTTCATAGCCCAAGAACTAGATAAAACCAATAGGGGTTTATCTAATTCCAAAGCTGATTTGTCATTAATGAGAATGCAAACTATTTAAAGGAATGCAAAGGAGTCTCCTTGGAGAACAAGTCGAGGGAGTGGCCGGCCCTAGAGGGGTAGTTTTGTCCCTTTACTTGTTTTCCAAGATAACATATAATAATTGAAAAACATCTATCTAGATTCCCTTACTTTAAATAAATCAAGTAAAGATTTATCTAACTTATTAAAATAAGGAAACTTTCCTAACAACTCCTAAAGATAATAAAATAGCACAAGAGATAGAATATTCAACCAACTAACAAGATCTTATGGCTGAAATTCTAACTTATTATTGTTCTATAAAAACGTCCATAAATAAATAAATAAATATATTTTCTTTTCTTAGATTGGTCAAGTAAAGTAGTTGACTAAGACCACATGTAACAACTTATCTTACCCGGTCACTTACAAAATTCAACCCTAAAGTAAGACAAGTTATTCCATATTTCTAAAATAGGAAATAGTGGTAGACAAGGCCCAAAATACAAGTAGAATGTCGCCCCATCTAGTGAAACTCGGCCCCATAAATCAAGTGATGGAATCTGGGCTCATCTCATGTTGAATCATAGTAACCCATCTCTTCTTGGTGGACTCTTCAACCATATCTGCCAAGTGAACTAAAATAGATGTCATTCCTTGAGCAATCTTCTTAGCTCTGTTTCTTGTGAATGGTCCATCAAAGGGTACTCAAATCAACTCATCGACGTCGGTAGGAGAAATGGCTGGTTTCACTGCATCAGAAGGAGAAGTCGAACTCGGCCTCGACGCGGGCAAACTCAACATCGGAAAGGCCAGGCTAGATCTAGATTGAATATCGATATATTGTAATTCTCGTGCCATGCTAGATCTATGATGTCCATAATTTTAGCTTTGTTTTAGTGTGTCTTTTTATGTTTTTAGGTCTTGTTTAGTTGTGTGTTGTGTGTGTTGTGTGTTTTTTAGCTTTAGTTTTCATATTTTGTGAAAAGTGTGGGAACTACGCAAGTTTTGTGTTTTTGTGTAGTTTTTGAAGCAGATTGGAAGCATTCATGAGCATTAAAGGAGAGGAGCATAGCCAAGGAAGAAGAGTTGAAGATGTTGGAAGAAGATCCCGAGGAATCCAAAGAAGAAAAGAAGTGAAGAAAGGAAGGAAATAAGCCCAAAATAGGCTCATTACCGACCCAGGAGGGGTCGGTAGCGAGGCCTTCAGGAAGGTTAATCGAGAAACCAGCAGAATTAAGCCTACCAACCTTGACGGGGGTCGGTACCGAGGGTCCCCGTGTCGGTAGGGCTACACCGACTTCCGAGTTTTTAAAGAAATATTTTGTTATCTTTTTAGTTTGGTAGTTTTTATCTTTCAGGAAACTTTTTAGATAGATCTTTTAATATTTAAACCCTTGTTTGGACAAGTTGGGGCTCTCTCTCTCTCTCTCTCTCTCTCTCTCTCTCTCTCTCTCTCTCTCTAATTCACGTACATACGCTTTAGTTTTTTTTGGGGGAGACAAGTTGGAGTTACTTAGAGCACAAGGAAGAGATTTGTGGGATTTTTCCTTGGTGTTCTTGGTTGGATTTGAAGACAATTGTGTTTTGAATTCAAGTAAATTTTCTAGTTTAAATAAAGACATGTTTTTCTTCAATTTTATTGTTTGTTTCTTCACCATGAGTGAGTAGTTCTCTTGTTCTAGGGTTGGGGTAAAAAACCCAACTTAGTTGTGCATGATGATGATATGAATGAATGATTTGATTGCCTTTTATCTATTTTCTACTTGTTTGTGCTTATGCTTTGATGAAAGTTGAAGTAATTCATGTTTATAACTTGATCGAAAGAAAAAGTTGTGAATTTGAATAGGGATAAAGTTTGAAATGAAAGTTGAGAACTTTAAATTAAGATACGTAGATAAAGTGAATTGATTTATGAAAGTTGATTGATTTGCTTGTTTGTTCAACGAAAGTTGATTACTTGTGTTTAAATTGCATGACTATGTTGTGGTAAACCCTAAATCCTAGATCTTTTTCTCGCTTGTGAAAACCGTCGTTCTCAAGTTTACCCTCGTTACCGAACCTAGAAGGGTCTGTACCGACTCCGTTGCTTTGTTTCGTTCTTGTTTCGGTTATTTCTTCTGTTTGCTTATTCTTTCGTGTTTTAGACTAGTAATTAAACATAGACTTCTCTTCCCGTGGATGCACCTGACTCTACTGTACTCAGCGAGATCTTGATCTATAAATTTATTTGTTGGTCAAGTAAAACCCTTTCAACAATCTATGGGGGTGGATTTCGAGCTTCTGGGCGACAGGGCGAGGGAGGGAGGGGTGAAAAGGATAAAGAATTAGAGAAATATTTATGCTCCAAAAAAATTTTAAAGTATAATATGTGGCAACCAGCCATAAAAACAAGCTTATGTGGCGATTATGTGGCACTTACTATTGACAAATCATCGAGCATGTATATCAGATTTGCAAAAAAGGGTTTGAGGGAACAAAATCGTTAAGTTGGAGTGTCTAATGGTAGGTTTTTTAATGCAGGAGTCTAGTGGAACAAAAGTTACAAGTTTGGGGGTATGTATTCGGCCATCTAAAATGTAAGCTTGTACTTTTGGTACATACAAATTTGCACTACTAATTATGTACTTTAGCATATATAGCATGCACTTCATCTTAATGAACTATAAAATGCGCACGTTTATATGAACATGTACTTCTAGCGAAAATATTCACTTTTACTTTTAGTACATACAAATCTGCAGTATTAATCATGTACTTTAGCGCACTTATCAAACAAATGTACACGTTTATATAACATGCACATCTAGTTAAAAATGTGCACTTGAAGTTTTAATGCACAAATATGCACTATGTGCACTTGCACTACATATTTAGTATAAAGATATACACTTTAGATACTTATATGTGCACTTTAAGTATTTATATTTGCACCTCAAACAAAAAGTGTGCAAAAAGGTGAATTTTTTTTAAATAAAGATTTTTTAAAACGAAAAAAATTTATATAATCTACAATTTTGTCACTTCATCTTAGCTCTTTATTTCCTCATATGACCTAAACTCTAATTAGTTAGGCATTTGCTATCCTTTCAATTTCTCTTAGGTGGTAGATTGATTTGGACCTTTGGTTAAGATGAGGACTAGTTTTTACCAACTCTATAGATTAAAGTGAGGAGTGACCTTTTATCAAAAAAAAAAGTGAGTGAACTCTATGAGAGTCCAAAAGAAATAGGAAAATTTTGTAATCCATAGGGATTTATTCTTCTATTTCCTTTATTTTTTGCTTTTTAAAAGGAAGAAAATTTATTCTCGAAAAGAATAAAGAGCTATTGCGTTCATTTTCACAATTTATCGTAGCAAGAGTTTTTTTTTTTTTGTTTTTGTTTTTGTTTTTGGTGTTCAATTTTCACTTTGGATCTATCACCTTCTTACAAAAAGCTAAATACATCCACTGTTCAATCAGCGTAGCCCGACCAACTATTTGATAACAAAGTCCTCCTTCCTTTTTCTTTACACAATTTTAATCGTTCCGTTTACTTTCGTATGAGATAAGATATTCACATCTTGGCTTCGTTGATATCTAAGTTCAGTTTTATCCACTCCCGTGTCTGAACAGTTTGATCTGGGTTATGTTGCGTTTTTGTAACAGAGGATATATGAAAACAATATGATTAAACAAAATTCCATGATCTGCATGCAATGAGTATCGATATAATAAGGTCCATTATGCTTATAAAACTCAAATCCAAGAAAGATTTGACCCAGTCAAGCAAGACTAAACAAAGACAAACTCTTCAAATTACAAGGGGAAAAATTGCTACATTTGCAAACATGCCTCAACATAATCAATAGATGACTCGACTGCAAGCCTCACTGGTAATATGCTACATGACAAACTTTGGAAGCTTTCATATGATGAGCTATTACAAGCAGCAGCTGCCATGTGATTTCAACCTGCCCCATACAATTTTGGGTAGTGAAAAACGAACCTCTTATAAGCGCAGGGGCATTTGAAAATGAAAAGAGTGAAAGCCACTAGTTCTTCAAAGGAGCCTTCTTTACTCTATCTGATATACGTGCTGGGTCATTTGAATGTGACTTGAACCGACCTCTCCCACCTTCTTCCTTTTCCTGGAAATATACAAGTTATGAGTGGACTTCTTGTCGATAGAGCAAAACTCTTGCGCTATCATTTGGCTAACAGATACAAAAAATTCTCACAGGACAAGGGTTTTTAACAGTAGTAAACTGGAAGTGCTAATAAATATATAGTACAGCAATCTGGAGCTTGTTTAAGAGCCTAACACCAGTTAAATTTTTTATTTCACATTTGATATTGAAGTTTGCAGTTCAGCTTCTTGGTATTGGCAATAAACTAACCTTTTTCTTCACAATTTGAACAACATCTTCATCACAAAGGCTGTGACTAAGGCCACAGTGTTGAGGATAGTGCCTTGAGCTTGTACCCCATACAAGTGCGTATTTGAATTCTTTTAGCAGAGTCCTGTGTAGGTGGTTGCAGAAGTCCTCAATGGTGCGGCCACCACGATCCTATGAAGCAAACAATTTGTTAAAGCAATAATCAAGTCTGAGTTTTAGCATTTTGAGCAGCTCTAAATATATTTAAAAAAACTACAGATGTGATGAAGCTTAAGTTTTACACACATCAGAGAGAACAACAGGATCTCCGAAATCTGGTTGCTGGCCTTGAGGTTTGGTGTAGACTCTGACAAGCCCCATCTCCTCCCACATTTTTGCAAGGAGTCTGTCTAGGTTAAGCTGGAATGCCATAACAAAACAGAGAATATCTTTCTTTTAGTTAGATAAAAAGAATTCAATTGGGAAATCTACACACTTGACACAATGCATAAGTCAATCTTTTTAAACAATAAATGCCCCTATGATTTCTCTATCAGCTCTAATAAATAAGACAGATTACAAAAGAAGAAACTACAATAATCAAAAAGAAGAATTTATTACACTCAATAGCATCTCGAAGAATTATTAATTATAGAACTCAACATGTGGTATTAGAGCTAAACACTCAAAAATAGTACGAAAGTTTCAGATCTAATGTCATAAATGCAAGTATAAATAATAAATAATAGGAATATATAAAACACCTCACATGATTGAATAAGTACACTCAAAATGTAAACAAAAAAACCCTTGCTTTACCAAAAGAACCATGAGAGAATACACCAAAACTAAGATGCTTGAACAACCGATAATAGCCAGTAGCAAACTCATAGAGTATTACCTTCAGATTGCAACTAATGACAATCGAGTTTGGTTGTCTGGCTAATTTGTCAACATCATCAATACCAATAACATCGATCTTGTTGTACACATATACACATCGTATGTATTTACGATTCCCCTCAATGACATCAATAAGGTCATCTACTGTTGCATCTTCACGAAATAGCACCTGTAAATTGGACATTCACAGACATTAACGTGTATCCATTACTCAAGTATGAAACAAAACTATATCCCTTGATTATATTTAAAAAAAACTTCAGTACAAAAACCCATTTTTACAAGTTTAAAGGTACAAAACAAAAAATTCTCCCTCGTGAGTTGCCTTACACATGTACAAAAAACCATTGCTTTGTAAAAATGTACAAAACAGAGAATTTCACTTCGCGAGTTACCACATAAAAAAGAAGATATATCTAAACAAATTACTACTAAAGCAAATACCTCTGCATTGTGAATTTTGTATTCATGCAAAATCTGATAGCAAAGTTTCTCATCCACATGTGTCAATGGTAAGGTGCTGTTGAAGGAAATTCCCCCGGTCTTTTTCCTCTTGAAATAAACCTACCAATTCAACAGGTAGAATATTAGATGAAACAGGTTTGGACAGCACAAGATGGTGGGATATTTTCAAGCACAAGTATATCTAAACTCAACTCTGGAATTGCTAAAAATTCAAAATAGATAATAAAATAGAAGGTTGCCATTAAATTACTCCAAAAAGTTGGGAAAAAAAATTATGGTCAGGAAATAAAGAGCATGGGAAGAAAGAACCACGAGTAAACCAGATGCAATACTTACAAATATTTCATCAAAATCATTTAAAAAACTTACTTGAGGTGGCTTCTTGTTCAAACGTAAACCCACAGCCTCCAATTCCCTTGTTAATATCTGTCGATGTCCCTCACTCTGTATCATATTACCCATCAGATGATTAGGGTAGGATCAAAAATATAATTTGTAAAAGATTTAAACACCAGAGCATTACATCAACATTTTGCTTTTTAAAATATAGGCATTTTGAAAATGAGAGGAATAGGAGAGAAGGTTGTCAGCCATAAGTACCATCATACACTTCCCTATCACAAAGTTGTAGAGGAGAGGGAGTATAGCAACATGTTTACATAATACCAACAGAGGATAGGATGAGACTACCATTGTTAATAGTAAGAACAGGGGCTTCGCTCAATGTTACTACTGGGAGGTGTTGATTAAATTATTTAATATCAACGGAATTTTCATTTCATTCTATCTGACTAATTACTTCTTAAGAACAAGCCCCTAATGTATAGTTCCATAAGCTACCAGACCTGATCTCCCACAAATGAGAGAATCATTATGAGCAAGATGTTACAATCAAGTAAAAGTAAATAACATCAAGCAAGCACTTACTTTTGAAGCATCAAGCACCATCAACACAAGATCAGAAGATTTTGCAACAGCAATAACCTGTAATTAGAAGAGCTTTTTGTCAATAGAGTTTTAAGTATTACAAGACCCAGCAAAAATCAGCAGAAAATAACATGATGCCTGAAAATGAGTGACTTGATATTTAGAATCTTCAATAAATCTTTCTATAGATGCAGAAAAACAAGGCATGATAGCCAATGAACAAGACAAGATCAACTAAAGGATGAAAAAATAATTCTTCCGAGGTCCGAAAATTATCAACTCATCAAGGTTTTCACCTCCAGCACCACTGATAACACTTTATGCCATAAGCCAAACAAAAATGCATCTTTATTACTCAAAATTGATGACTGGGATTAAGATAACAACTACAATGCCCCCATACTGCTGTCCACTGTACACTGATGAGCAGGTCTAATTCCTACAGAGTTCTATCACTGCTTTAGGTAGTTTTAACATTTTACATGAGAAAATGAGAAATCATGGGGGAATGAAGGAAGAGCTTTCCTCAAACTATCTCACATAGACCACACACTTCTTACAAGTGACCCAATAAATCAAGAAAGCATATGGCAAATAGCATATGCCGTATATGAAGGAGCTTACCTGTCTTCCGCGCCCCTTCCCTTCAGAAGCACCCTCAATAATTCCAGGAAGATCGAGCAATTGAATTTTGGTATCGTTGTAGTTGATAATCCCAGGGATACAGGTAAGTGTGGTGAACTCATATGAAGCAGCTTCTGAATGTGTTCCAGTTAGCATGGTTAAGAGCGTAGATTTACCAACACTATACCAAAAAAGATTATATTAGCTTCCAGACATGAACACTGAAAAAAACAGCAGAGAAAAGACCATACAATCCACAAGAGGAGACATCATTAAAAAAGTTCTGAATCAATAAACAGACAACAAACCTTGGAAATCCAATTAAAGCAACACGCCCATGCCCATACTTTGTGACTTCAAAGCCGTCTCCACCTCCACTGGAGCCCTAATTTGTAATTTTCCAAAAAGAAGAATAGAAGCAAACAATGAATGAATAATGAAGACACGAATCAGTGTGAATCCTGAAGAAAAATAACAACAGAGCTGGAATCTAATGAGCTACAGAGGAAGAGACCGAACTTTCACCAGCACATATTAGAGGTCTCTTCAAAAAGAAAGCAATGTTGAAGGGATGCAGTACATATTTTACCAAGTAGCAAATATCTCAAGCCTAATTTCCCTCACCAACCAAATTACAATAGTTTAAAAGAACAACAAAAGATATATAACCAGAGTTCAAGTAGACATGTTTGGGTAAAACAAAGAAAATAAGAAAAGCAGCCAGTAGCATACAAGCTTAGCTACCAAAGGTAACCATAGAAGATCATGGAATCCAAACAAAACCGTCGCACTTAACTGATTAAAATAATCATGATGATCACGAGTTTGACTATTTATAATGAATTGGACCTCTTGCAGTTGTAATAAAAGAGTAGTCTGTGAAACATCTCTAGCTTATAAAGAAAAGATGATGCAATTTCCATACTTTTGGGGGTTCCAGCAGTTGTGTACGAAGTTTAGCAATCTTTGCCTTGAGCTGGCCCAGATGATACTCTGCAAATTAGTCTTATCAATTAGCATAATATCCAATTGAAGGAAACAAGATGCAAAGAATGAATAACGAATATTGGAGGAACTGAATTCTCATAATTTCATCCAGAGGCCTATAACATGTAATCCGACTTAGATGACTGGATTCAAGCCTTGATTCTCAAGTTTATAAGGATTATCTCAATTAAATTAAGCTAGACGTAGAGCAACTACCAAAATTAAGGAAACCCCATGCAAACAAGAAAGATAAATGAAGGCAGCAGATTCACTGCACATACGCATACCCTTATCATTATCTATGTAATAGATAAAATCATTCATTCAGCATCTTCACTTTGGTGTTATTTAGCTTGTTATATTGAATAAAATAAGATAAATAGGGAAAGGAAAGAGAGCAGATTTATGAGATGACAATGTCTATTCATGGTATAACAAACCTGTAGCTTTATTTTTCTGTGTCCGAGCCATTTCGGCTTCAATTTCTTTAATCCTTTCAATGATCCCCATGGTTCCGGATTTAGGCTACCTGACAGAAACGGAAGTCAATTCGAGTTGTATACAGTGGTGAAGGCAGGTGGGGGCGCGGGGAGGCCGGGAGTTCTCAGCCAGGCGCCAGCGGCACAAAACAAGTGAAAGTTTGGATCTTTCTCAATTGAGAAATAAGAAGCACGGTTGGCATGAAGACAATAGGAAACAAAATTCAACTGAAAACAACAAGTTCAAACCGATCAATTTTGGAGATGAATTTGTAGACTTTGACGAGGCAGAGAAGATATGCCGGCGGTGAAGAAATCGGAATTCTTTCTCCCGAGTCCGTCGTTCCGTTCTGATTCTCTCTCTGGTTCCTTCCTAGGGCTGCTTATCAGTTGAATACTTGGGCCTGTTTAAAGATAGGCCGGCTGCTAGACAAGAAAAGAAGAAAAGGACTGGTGATCGGCCCGACTATTTGGTTCAACTTCGGGTAGTTTGTAAAACTAGCTAGTGTTATCTTTCGACCAAAAAAACTAGTGTTATTCTCCAATTAAGAACGAGAGAGAAGATGGTGATTAGGGGTGTCAATCGGGCGGGTCGGGTCGTGTTTGGGTCGGGTCAATTCAGTTTCGGGTAAGTTTGGATTCGGGTCAAATTCGGATATTTTGAAAATCGGGTCAAATTGGGTTGGATCATTTCGGGTCGGATGCTCAATTAATTGGGCAAAGTCGGGTTTCGGGTCAATTTCGGTCGGGTCATTCGGTTTTCGATCCAACTTGATTTCGGATAAGTTCGGTTTCGGGTTTAGTAAATTTCGGATTTAGTCGGATTTCGGGTGATTCGGGTTTTGGGTTTTTCGGATTTTGGGTGAATTGGATTTCGACTTTGACCGAATTTCCAGTTAATCTGATTTCGAATTAGCCGGATTTTGATTCAGACTATATATCGAATGATGATTTTTTGTAGTTTAACTACTCTAGGGTCTAAATATTTAATGTAACATTTAAATTAAAAACATAATTATAATAAATATTCATTATCATTAATATTTTAAAACATAATGCAATTTTCGGATGGTTTCGGGTCGGGTAACTTCGGATTTTCGGATGGTTTCGGGTCGGGTAACCTCGAATTTTCGGATGACTTCGGGTAGCATTGGATATCGGGTTGCATCATGCTTAGTCCATTCGGGTAAAATCGGGTTTGGGTTAATCTCGAGTTCGGGTTATTTCGGATTCGGGTCAAATTAGTTCGGATCAAACATGTCTCGGGTATAAAACTTTTTATCTTTTTCTCGGGTCGGGTCGGGTTCGGAGTCGGGCGGGTTTCTCGGGTCGGGTCAAATTTTGACAGCCCTAATGGTGATGATCGATCAATGTAATTAAGCACTCGATAATTTTGAATTTTTGTGGCTCAAGGAATACATAAAAAAATCCAATTTATGGTTTTATCTATTTTCAAGCTAAATTTTATTAAATGTAAATGTAAGGTATGAATAGAATACATACTAGAGTTGTCTTGTCTAGTAAAGCATGACCGGCCCTAGAAGGGTAGTTTGGTCCATTACTTGTTTTACAAGATAACATAGTCCATTCGTTAGAGTTGAAATGGGAGTTGAAATGAGTTTATATAGTTGAAATGAAAAATATTTCAACTACATGGGGTGTTTGTGGTAGTTCAAATCTTTTTATAGTAGTTGATACTAGTGATGAAGTATTTTTCAGTCATTTTACCTATCAAACTCAGTAGAGTGGTAAGTAAGGGTCGATCCCCACAAAGACTCGTGTAAGTGTGTTTTACTTAAGTGCCAAGTAACTGAATGATGAGGGTTTTATGATTGATTTTCTAATCTAAGATGCAAATAAAAACTAAATATGAATGCAAGGATGATTATAACAATACGAGACAAGTATGTTCAACTAGTTAAATCTGTTATGATATTGCTTTGTTGATCATTGATTCTCTTGATTCTCACTTCACTTGAATAATTTATTGTGCATTTTGATCCAAACATTAGGTTTAGTTGATAAAACTACCAGTCTAACAATCCTAATCATCTAACAACCTAGATGACCTAGATTCAATTAGACAACAACATAAAGATTCAAGTATCGATAGAAACAAGCACTTAGAGCAACCAGACATCTAAGTGACATGTGAATTTATTCCCTTTTAGAACTGAATAGCCCGCCCGGGTCTAAACAATTATAGATTCTACTTTATCTAACTAATCCTGACCGGGATTTAATTAGATTAGTTATAGATTAACCTAGAAATTCTATTAGGTGATCAATCTAAAAAAAACCCTACAATAACTTTGATTCAATTAAGCATAGGGAATAATATCTAGGCGGATTTGCAAGGGTACCCCTTGCACAAAAATAGTTTGCAAAAGTACCCCACATTATAGGAAATTGCAAATCATGCATTTTTGGCCTTTAGGCAATTTTATTTTTCATTATTTTATTGTTTAATTATTTGAATTTATATTTGTAATGTTTTTTAGAAATGAATTATTAAATTCAAAAAATTAAAATCATAAAACGAAAATTGTAAAAATAAATAAATAAAAGGTATATTGAAAGATATTTGTAAAGGTATTTTAAAGTGATTTATTAGTTATAATATACGGAAACTAATGAGGAAAAAAAGGAAAAAATAAGTCAAAGATATGGCAAAGATCCTAATGGGTTGAGATTTCTGTAAAAATCTAGTCGGGTTGGATGTTATACTGTCATGCTTGTGTATTCTACTGTCATACCACAATATGCTCTTGTCACGGACTTAAAAAGAAGAAGAAAATTGCTAACGAATTAGATTTGTTACGAAATCTTTTCTATCCTTTATCTTAAAAGATACGAATCTTAATGCAAACAATAATAGACAACTATTCTACATAAAGATACGAACTCTTTTCTATCTAGTCTTATCTGTTCATTCAGTTTTGATATACGAACAAACGTAGAGGCATATTGAGTTCTACCATGGGTAAGTAGTATACCATTGAATTGTTTCGATAATCATTTATTGCTTCTAAGTATTACGATTGAATTGTTTCGATAATCATTTATTGCTTCTAAGTATTACGATTTGTGTATTTTCAGGTCGAAACAACATATTACTTACGTTAATTATAAATGGTGAATGGAATGTCTTGGGAGATAAATGTTCTTATGAAGGGGGGGACAAGAAGGCAATAGCACTCGTTGTATCCGATACTATAAAATTCGAATCCCTTAAGGATAAAATAGTGGAGAAACTATCCATTGATTGTGAAAAGTACAATCTACATCTGCACTATGTGTCGCCCATAAAGGTAAACCTTCCACCCTTTGAAGTTAATGGTGACGATGATCTTGAAGCCTATAGATTTTTGAATTCAAAATCATCAAAAGAGGGGATATGGTCGATAGATCTGTACACAAGCATTAAGGAGAAGAAAAATATTCAATTTATGGACGAGAGTGTTGACAGGAAAGTCTTTGAGTTTCAAACTCCAAACTCTATGCAAGAGATGAGTGTCCCATCAAGTGTACCTCTTGTAAGCCAGTGTGACTGAACACCGATTAAGGATGACATGACTTTAGATGAAATCATCGACGATGATAATAATGTCTCCTCTGATGTGGGTGTCAGGAAATTTGGGAATGGTGACAGGATCCCTGAAGACAGTGACAGGTTACGAAACAGGAATACTTCCCCGATTAATTTCGTATCATTGAGCAGCGATGATGAAATTGGAGGATCTACTTCAACAAATAAAGGCAAAGATGTCGTTGTCATGCTTAGTGATGATGATGAAGATACTGATTTTGTAAACCTTGGAGAAGAAGAAATTGGTTTTCACGGAAATGGTTTTGCAAGTGATGATTTTGATGGAGCGAAACAATTTGAACAAGTTGCTCATGATGAAGTAATGGAAGATATTGATGATCAATTCTTTGATGTTGATGAGGATGTTATTCAAGAAGTGGAAGAGAATTTTTATCGTGCAAAAACAAATGCTAAAGAATGGGCTACATTAAGAGGTGGACAAAACAGTGATGAGGTTCATAATCATGCAAAAATTATTGAGGGAGACTATTTCAATTCCAAAAAGGAGCTGCAAGATGCGTTAAGGTCCATTGCATTGACACATTGCTTCCAGTTGGATGTAAAGAAGTCAGACAAAACTAGATATGTAGTAGGTTGCATCGACAAGTCATGCTCATTCATGTGTCGTGGTACAATCTATGGTAAAACCAGTTTGTTCGTTGTACGGAAGTATGTGGGAGAGCATACATGTGGACTGCGATCAAGACACAACCACCACAAACAAGCCACATCAAACATGATTGCTGAAAAAGTCCTGCCAAGGTATGGAAGGATTTATGTCGTACTCAATTATAGTGTGATTTTTTATGGAATTTTTAAAAGCATTAATGGTATCCGCTTTTTTTATTGTGTTACAGGTTTCAAGGTGATAGTCCAGGCATCCGAGCAAGAGAGATACAAAGAGTGATGAAAGAAATGGGAGTCAATGCAAGCTACCATAAGGCGAATCGAGCACGTTTGAAAGCCCAAGAGTTAGTAAGAGGATCAGCAGAGGAAAGTTACAATAAACTCTATTCTTGGATGTTCATGCTCAAACAATCAAATCCAGGCTCCCATACCGTGATTGAAAGAGATGCTAACCAACGATTCAATTATGCATTTTGGAGTATAGGTGCATGGATCAGGGCATTACCTAATTTGAGGAAGGTATCGTATATTATTATAGTTTCTAAGATTAATTATTGTTAAATATCAATGCTATTGATAGGATAAATGCTTATGTTTGATCGAATATATTGACTTTAAAGAACTTATATTTATATGTATGACAATACGAAATTAGCAGTATGACAGGATAATTTCATGTTTCAATTTTAGGTGATATCAGTGGATGGCACTCACTTAAGTGCGACATAGAGGGGTGTTCTTATTGTAGCAACAACGCAAGATGCAGACAAACATATTTATCCTCTTGCATTTGGCGTGGTTGACAGTGAAAATGATGCCTCTTGGTCCTTTTTCTTCAAGGAATTCAAAGTTGTTGTACCAGACAACCATGATGTAGTGTTTGTCTCAGACCGTCACGCAAGTATTTTGAGAGCATTGAGGAACAATTATGTTTTTGCTGGTCATGGGTATTGGATCTATCACATATACCAAAACTTCAAAACCAAGTATGGAAGAGGAGACTTGTTTGAACTATGGAATAAGGTTGCAAAGGTTTATACCATTCAAGAGTTCAATCATCATTTTTCACAACTTTGCAAGGAGTCAGAACGTATTGGAAAATATGTTCAAGAGGCAGGATTTGAGAATTGGTCCAGGGCACATTTCCGTGCCAATAGATTCAACATAATGACAACCAACAATGCCGAAAGCTTGAATTCCCAGTTCAAAGAGGAACGTGGATGGCCAATTATTGCCATGTTTGATAAGATATTAGATATCATATGCAAGTGGTTTTGTGAACGGAGGGAAAAGGCTGCTATATGGGACGAAGAGGTAACCGAAGAGGTGAAGAAGACACTTGATTCCAGGTACAATCAATGTTTCTTGACACCATTAGAATTTGTACTGTCACCGTACATGTCCTAATCAGATAGTATCCAAATGGAATTATTTTTGATTTATGTGTATTTGGCTTTAAGTTTGATTTGTTTACGAACTAATTTGTTTAGGTTTGTTAGAAACATATTTGTTGAGTTTTTTGTTACTATTGATGGACTTGTGGACATTAATATTCTGTTATGGATGAAAACCTGATCTCTTTTACGTTTTTAATGAATGATATGTAGGTACTTGAAGTCGGTGACTATGATAGTAAAAAGACTGAGTCAATTGAAGCTGAAGTAAATGATGGTACATCTAGGTTCGAAGTTAATCTCCATGCCCGGACATGTGATTGTAAGGTATTCCAAATTGATCAAATTCCTTGCACTCATGTCATAGCTGCAGCAACAGATAGGGGTGTGGATCTTGCACAATTGGTTCACCCCTTATTGAAGAATGATAAGATGAAAGAAGTGTATAAGGAAACTCTGCATTTGGTTCCTCCGGTTGGGCGTTGGGAGATTCCTCCATCGGTTACTGCAATTACCTGCCATCCACCGCAAGTAAGAAGGACTGTTGGAAGACCTAAGACAAATAGGTTTCGTGCACATTGGGAGAAGAACTGGTCTAAACGTCGCTGTGGGAGGTGCAAAGGTTTGGGACATTACCAGAGCAGTTGTACAAGGCCTCTGCCGTGATCAGATGACAATTACAACTAGTTTTTTTTTAACTTATTGTTTACTTAGACCATGTTTGTTTTGCTATATTTGAAACATATATTTTCTTGATGGATTTATTTGCTTTGCATGGATTGATTTGGTTATGGTTAATTTATGAACATATTTGCTTAACTTATTGTTTCTCTGATTTTCATGTTGTGCTTTACAAGTACTTATAAATTGATGGCTTAAATTTGAATTGCTTGTTCATAGGAGTAAATGCCTACTATCATACTTCATTCATTATCTTGTCATCCTTTGCCAAAAATCCTCTTATGTAGACGGTTTCTTGTCATTCCTTTTTACTTGTGAAACGTATATCTGGTCAACCTTTCTTAACATATTGTCACATTACAATTTATGTCCTGTCACCCTATAAGAAAGTGGAACATGGATTGATGTTAGCTTCATTTGAATTCCAAATTCATATGAGAAAAGGTATACTGTCACACTTTAATAATTTTTACTGTCATCATGCAACGTTTATCCTGTCACCCTATAAGAAAGTCGAACATGGATTGATGTTTGCTTCATTTGAATTCCAAATTCATAAGAGAAAAGCTATACTGTCACACTTTAATAATTATCTTGTCATCATACACTTTTTATCATGTCACCCTATAAGAAAGTTGTACATGGATTGATGTTTGTTTCATTTGAATTTCCAATTCATATGAGAAAAGCTATACTGTCACTCTTCAATAGTTATCTTGTCATAATACAATTTTTATCCTGTCACCCTATAAGAAAGTTGAACATGGATTGATGTTAGCTTCATTTGAATTCCAAATTCATATGAGAAAAGGTATACTGTCACACTTTAATAATTTTTACTGTCATCATGCAACGTTTATCCTGTCACCCTATAAGAAAGTTGAACATGGATTGATGTTTGCTTCATTTGAATTCCAAATTCATAAGAGAAAAGCTATACTGTCACACTTTAATAATTATCTTGTCATCATACACTTTTTATCATGTCACCCTATAAGAAAGTTGTACATGGATTGATGTTTGTTTCATTTGAATTTCCAATTCATATGAGAAAAGCTATATTGTCACTCTTCAATAGTTATCTTGTCATAATACAATTTTTATCCTGTCACCCTTTAAGAAAGTTGAACATGGATTGATGTTAGCTTCATTTGAATTCCAAATTCATATGAGAAAAGATATACTGTCACACTTTAAGAATTTTTACTATCATCATGCAATTTTTATCCTGACACCATATAAGAAAGTTGAACATGTATTGATGTTAGCTTCATTTGAATTCCAAATTCATATGAGAAAAGCTATACTATCGAACTTCTATATTTATCTTGTCATCATATAATTTTTATCTTGTCACCCTATAAGAAAGTTGGATATGTATTGATGTTAGCTTCATTTGAATTCCAAGTTCATATGAGAAAAGCTATACTGTCACACTTCAATAATTGTCTTGTCATCATACAATTTTTATCCTGTCAACCTATAAGAAAGTTGGACATGCTCTTGATACATAAAAAATAGTATCCTTAAGCATGAAGAGAGCCATAACCTGTATCAATTTCCAGCACACACAAGAAAGTGAAAGAGTTGAAATAAAGTCAAAAATAGTGTCCTTCATTGAAAGTCACAAACCAAGGCACAAACTAAGTTCACATAATGATCAAAACTAACATCAAGTGATCCACCAAAGTGGATTACTAACATCAAGTTATCCACCAAAAATACATCTACAACACTTCCCAACAACAATAAAGTGAACCTAAACTAGTTTCACAACCAAAGAAGGGCGGCGCTTTCCTTTCTCATCTCCACCCTCGGAGATGCCTGACTTCATCTTTTGTTTTTTTGACCGAGATTGGCCTTCACCTTCATCTCCATCCACTTTCCTCTTTTGTTTATCACTTCTTCCCATTATGTAATAACCTGATTACCATAATAAATTACAAAAAAGTATGTATATTCATACTTGCATTAACCACTAATGTAATATATGAACACCATTATCAACATCCCCATGATGAACACCATTAATGAAATAAGCAAGCTCTGAACACCATTTTCCACATGACTTCGTTCTCTTGTTGACCAATTCAACACCCGAGATGTTCAACTAGCTAGATATGACACGATGAAAGTACAAACACCATTTCTCTTTAAAGAAAACTAGCAGGAGCTTTGCACAACTGGTTTTAACATTGGAAAAAAAGGACCCAAGAAATAATAATTTGAGCCCAACAATTAATTAATCTTTTTCTGGACAAGATTTTCTTGACATTTTGTGTTTTATAGCACACAGATACTCTTATGTTTAGTGATATACAAAAAATATTCCTACTTAACACAATCTCTTTTCATCTCTCTTATTAATTTATTTTTGGACAAAAACTACTTGACAAAAACTAGAAACTATACTGCAATATTTTTCCTCACAGGCACCTAGCAAGTCTCCACTTTCATCAGCATGTCAACAACAATTCAGCAACAAACCAACTTGGGGAAGAAGGCAAATTCAATTTTCAACTTTTAGCATATAAGTGATTGTGAAAATAACACCGACTCCTCAATGTGTCAACTTAAATGCACACCCAACAAAACCCAAACAAGCACAAATCAATAGGTTGTTTATGACAAATTAGGCACAAGACAAACTCAGCAAAACAAACTAGATAATCATGACCAAATCAGCACAAATGGATAATCATGACCAAATCAGCACAAATTCAGTACAACTTAATTCAGCAACACTAACTAAATTCAGTTGAAATTGGCAAGTTTTAGATGGTGGAAATTGTAATCGATCGAGCCAAATGCTATTAATAACAAATAGTAAACTAGCTCAAGCTTCTCATACATTAGAACACTAATTTCAACAGAGAAAGATACTTACCTCCGCTCACTAGTCAATCAGATGAAGGCACGAGTAGGGATATCTGAGCATAACTTTGACGGCGTAGCACCAGTGGTGGCGCTGAGATTGTGGCAGTGACAATGGCAAGATGTCCGGTGACCGGTGTTGGTGGCAATCAATCAAAGGAAGGCTGGTGGCACTGTCGGAATCTGGGAAGTGGATCAGCGCTGATGTGGGCGAACGCGCGTGGCCTCGCAGTGGTGTGGCGCAGCAAGAACGATGAAGGGAAGGCTGGTGGCGCTGTCGGAATCTAGGAAGTGGACTCGCGCTGATGCGGGCGAACTCGCGTGGCCTCGCGGTGGTGTGGCGCAGCAAGAACGATGAAGGGAAGAAGATGGAACCCGAAGAGAGGCGGTAGGGCTCCGAGCAGATAAAAGGGCGCCGAGTGGTAGGCGAGAAAGAGATGGAAGGAGGGTGGCACACAGAGGTATCGGGAGCGACTATGGAAGAAACAGAAGGTAAATCTAGGGTTCATTCTCTATCGGAAATTCAATTCAATAGGTAAGGTAATCACTAAAGTGATTAAATTTAATTAGTAAAAATCATTTGAGTTAAAGCTAAAAATAATTTTAAAATGATTTTATTTAATAATTTGAGTTTTCAATATTAAAGAAAATTGAATTATTTTAATATTTGTCTAAAATAGGAAAGGGCATGTTTTTTGGCGTTTTTTCTATATATTTAGGCATTTATGTTATTTTTTGGGGCATTGATGTAACAGTAGAAATAAGAAGGCATTTTTGCAAACAAATTTTCAAAATGGGGCATGGGGTACTAATTTCTCTAATATCTATTTAAGTTTGTTGAGAATCAATCAAGCCCCACAACTCATACAAATCACAACTTCAATTAACTAGTAAAACACAAGGAATTTAGCAATGCATAATTAGATTAAAAGCAAACTTACAAATTTGGTTTAAAGGGCTCTTGAGAAACCTCTCTAGAAACCCTAGCCTCCAAAGTTGCAAATCCAAAAGTTATGAAAGAAAAATTCAAACACAAGCTTAAATACCCAAGACTTCCTAAGATCAGTTATCCCCAAAAATACAATAAACTCATCGGCCAACATAACATCAAGGCCCATCTCGAAGCCCAAATTAACCGACCCAACTTCTCCGCATGAAGACAGACAATGCGGTCTCCTCCCAGGGTGGTGCGGTTGCGCACCTTCACCCTTGAGCCCGTGCTATGGCTCGTTAAGCCATGTTCTTCCTTCGATTTGCTCCTTTCGGCCTTGGCTCTTTAAATCTTTTCTTGCACTCCTCTTCTTATCTTCATTTATATCCTCTAAAGCACCACCATGATCAGTTGGATCACGCCCTATCTTTGCTCTATCACCTAATAACCTGCAAAGCCGAGCAAAACAAGCGCAACTACCCTAAAACACTAAAACCTAGAAACTACACTAAAACTAACTAAAAACATGCAAAACAAACATAAATATGCATCCTAAGCTGTACCTAAATGCAAGTTATCAAATTCTCACATGCTCAACCCTTGCTTGTCCTCAAGCAAGACATAAATCCAAATCACTCCACATCATTACAATCATGCATTCATCTCATAATCAATCGAGCAATTCAACATATAATCAAAACATGACCAAGACATCATAGCATGCATTTTATCAAGCATAGAGCAAAGTTCATTCATCCATTTCGAGACCTTACCAAGGGTATTGTGTTTGCTCTCACTCTCAAGTGTGTATGGCATATTGTTTCACTCAAAATCAATAATGAAAAACTAGACTACCATAGGCTTGCATCAGCGTCCTAGTTCTCCACTGCTATGGACCAAACACATAACAAAAATCATGAGGTCTTTTAAGGGATGTAATGGGGCCAAGGTAAAGTAAATTTGGAAGGGGTCATATTTGATCATGTGGTGCTAAATCCGAGATAAAGAACTAATCTTAAGCCCAAAACCAACACACTTCATATTTTACTTCTCAACACTCCCAAACTTTCTTCACCAAGTCTTTCATTATCATTCAAGCCTTTTTTGTTTCTTCTTTCTTCTTCCACTTTTTGCCTCTTTTTTTCAACCCTTTCTCACACTTACGTAGATTACTATCTTTGAAGCTCATCATAATTTTTTTCTTCTTTCTTTTCTTTACAACATAATTTTCATCTTCATTTTTTCAAATTTCACACTAAAGTTGTATTTTCTTTCTTCCACCTCTTCTTTCAACTTCCCCCATACTTATACAAAACTCACACAAAACAAACACAACCTAAAGTCCTAAATTCCGGATGGGTCAAACTTATAAAGGCTAGGAATCATTTTGTGGAGCTATAAAAAATAGGCTTTTAAGCTCAAACAAATGGGATGTCAAAACATGGATCTTGTAAAGTAGGAAGGAAAATAATAGGCTAATAAGAAACATTGCCTCAATCATTTTAATGTCATGCATTCAATCATGTAAAACAGTCTTGAAAAAGAGTCCTAACGCAAGTTCTAGAGCTAGTAGTTCACAGTGATACACTCGAGAAATAAGGGAACAATATAATCCATGAAAGGCCAAAATCTCACAAGTTAAATTGTGTTTAGAGCTTCAAAATAAATAAAAAACTCAAGCTATTATGCATGCTCAATCCTATAGTCAAAGTAAATAATCAAAGATCATGCTCATATCATAGAAATTTCAACTCATCATGCAAATCATGGGTTAGGATTTCATCAAAGCATAGAAAAATAAGAGGTATCAAATAATGGGGAATAAGAACCTAAATGCAATATTTTTTTGTATTTTTTTTCAAATTTTCTGATTTTTTTTCATAATTTTAATCAATGCATGCAAAAATTAAATATGCTTAATCTAATGCAACTATATGCAATGCAAATAATTAAATATGCAAAAATTGAGCCGATAGCGAGAGTTGCACAAGATGTTCTCCAACTTCATGTGGCATGCGCGACACCTTGGCAGTGGCAGTGAGTGAGGGCGGAGACGAGATGGGAGAAGACAGAGCATGCTGGGGCCTCGGAGAAGGAGGTGGAGGTGGTCGAAGAGAGTATTAGAGTCGCAAAGGTCGGTGACGATGAGGAGGCGAGAATTGAAGTCTTTCACGGATTTGATGGCAAAGTCAAGGAATGGAATTAATTAAGAAGGGGATCAGACCTTGATTTTAAATTGAATTATCACTTTCGAATTTGATCTTTGGAATGCCATTTAAAATAGTTTTATATTATATTTAGTTTTATAAAAAATATCTTTTTTTTTAAATTAAAAGAAAATGAAAAAACACAAAATTTTAGAAGTTTTTATTGTACAAAATACCCAAAAGGATACTCTTTGCTATTTAATCTAGAAGTGGATCTTTTTTATTTTATAAACTTTTTTTGGGGCATAAACGCAATTTCGCCAATTTAATAATCGAAGTACCGGTTAACCAGCCATGCCCACCCCTACATGGCAATATACAAGAAGAGGTCGATATGAAGGTTCCTGAAGGTATGCCTAATCCTGATCATCTTGTGTGTCGATTGAAGAATATGGGTTAAAACAGGCTTCTAGGCAGTTGTTCCATCGGTTGACATCATCCTTGCAGGCTACCAGTTATCAACAATCAAAGAATAATTACTCTTTGTTCACTAAAAGAGTTTGCACTCATATTACTATCATAGTTGTGTATGTTGATGACTTAATGATTACTGGTTATGATGAGTCTGAAATTACTCATCTCAAACACTTCCTGGATAATGAGTTCAACATAAAAAATCGAGGGTTACTTCCTTATATTTTGGGATTGGAAGTATCCTATCTACCTTATGGAATTGCTATGAGACAAAAGAAGTTCACCAAAGAGTTGATGGATGAAGTTGATTTGTCTTCTTTCAAGTCTGTTTGCTCGCCATTACCTCTCAACTGCAAACTACTGCATAATACAGGCTCTCCTCTATCGGATCCTTCAAGGTATAGAATGCTCATTGGAAAGTTAAATTTCCTCACTCATACACAGCCAAATCTTTGCTTTGTTGTCCAGACTTTAAGTTAATTTATGCAAAGTTCTTATTCAGGGCATTATGATGTTCTTCTTCATACCCTTCAGTAGCTCAAAGGGACTAGTGGATGTGGCATTCTTCTGAATGGTTGTGACAGTCCCATCCTAACTGCATATTCTAACCGTGATTGGGCATCTTGTCTCATTAATAGAAGTCAGTTATTGGATATATCTTGCTATTAGGGGTCTCACCTGTCAATTATAAGTCTAAGAAACAGGGGGTTTTGTCCAAAAGTTCAACTGAGGTTGAATATCATGTCATGGCTCAAGCAGCTGCAGAAGTGACATGACTCATCAAACTGCTCAAAGATCTGGTATGGATACTTTACATCCTGTTCAGCTTCATTGTGAGAACAGTTCAGCTTTACAGATTGCAAAGAGCCCGATGTTTCATGAGAGAACGAAACATAACATATCGAAATAGACTGTCACTTTACAAGGAACAAAGTCATGGGAGGTCTGTTGCAATTGTCTTATGTTCCTACTGCTCAACAATTAGTAGATGTGTTTACTAAGATTCTTCCTTCATCACAGCTAAGTCTCATTCTTTCCAAGCTTGGAATGTTCTTTCCAGAGTCAAAACATGTCCAGCTTGCAGGGGGTGAAGAGTGATGTAATAATTAGTTACATAATGAAGTACAACAGGGATTAGTATAAATAGCTTCTAGCTATCATTCCTGTCTCTGTAACAAATATTCTCAAAAACAGAAATAAAAATTCTCTTTTCTCTCTGTTCTCTCTCGAGTTCTCTAGATCAAAGTGTAACAATATCCTTTATACTGTGTTAGAAATTCAACACGCTAAGCTCAAGGGGGATCAAATTCACCTGCCCTGTCAAAGCATCCCCGTATCCTTGTTTAGATAATTAGATAGGAACAAAGATTAGGGATTTAACAGGGGGAAGCAAATGTATAAAGCTTCTAGCCTACTAGTAGAGAATTAAGTATTAATGTTAAAGCAGTCGTAGAGCGTTTTGAAAGCATCATACATCACCTGCCAGAATGCAGCAAAAGCACTTAACAGCTTACAAAGCTTCATATTATTATTCGTAACTCCTCATCATGGCATATATACATATGCAGCCACAGTTTAGAAAGCTTCATACATTCGACCCTCCATTGTCGCTGCTTGTTTTAAAATTTCGAGGTGCCTGTCCATTTAATTCGGCCAGCTCTCTAACCTTTAGCAGTATCGGCGTTGGGATTGGCATCGATGTCGGCTTTCTCTGCTGCTGCTGTTGCTGGCTCATCTGCAACAATTCAGAGTCATGACAATATATGTATATATATTTGAGTGGATGATTACAATGCACATCCAGATAACACATCACTGATTAAGGTAAATCAAACAAATTGTTCATGCACCAATTAATTTTCTAGTATAGAGCATGAAATAAATATATCAACTTACTCCTTTGCCTGATGACATAGCAGCAAAGCTAGCTTTGAGAAGGTTCCTCCATTTGTCCTGTGAAAATGAGAGACGTCAACAAATGAACTAGTTTTCAAAATACAAGGTTCGTCAGGTGCAATTTTTGTTAAATATACCTTGAGATCAACTGAGGTGCGGTATGAATAGGAGGCAAATGAAATGCGTTTGATCTCAGACCACCTTCCAGCTCCATATCTAGATACACCATCAACCAACTTCATAACCTCAGAGAGACTCCAAGCTCGGTGATGCTTCCTTCTCATTCCACCTTTTGCAGTGAAGTTGTTGTTTGGATTGTTTCCAGAAGAATCTGCGGATTTTGGCTCCTGTTCTTCATCCATCTTAGCTATTTCAATATCAGAACATAGCTTTTCACTCTTTTCTTCATCACTAGGCTGCAATGCACATGTATGACTATAATCAGGGATTACGCTTCAAAAGAATGAGAATTGTCCCTAAGAAAGAAAGAAGCATTCTATAGAAGGACTAGGTTAGTGAGTTGTACTTCTGAATCTGATGTTTTAAAAAAAAAACTAGGAATTGAAATTACAACATGCAAATGAAGCATGGACTGGAAGCCAACTTCTGAGTCTAGGGTTTCCCCAATATCCTAAGTGTATATGAAATTACTGGAAACTCACGCTCTAACTGTACTGCATGTATCAGGGCTGATCTTTAACTTCATCCAATACAGTTATATTTTCAAAGAAGATGAAGATGCAGCATCAATTTATTGAGAAAATAAAACCAGAATTAGAAGAAAAGCTCTTACATATGTGGAAGCCGATACAGGCATACATGGGAACATGAAGACATCATACAATCAAATTTTAGCTTACCAACTCTCCGAAAGGAACAGCTGTAGCCTCTGAAGCTGTTTTTACACCAATATTGGCAAGCTGAGTAGAACCATCTTTCACAGCATCCCTGACCAGGTCAGCCTCCAATCCAGTAGGCTGGGATTTGAGCATATATGATACATCAGGGTGTAGTTTACAGTAATTATATACAGTGCAAGATCAGAAATCTTAATAATTGCACACAATTGCATATCACATAGTAAATAAAGGAGCTAAGTGTTTAAAGTACATAGTTCTTACACACATAGTTTACACAATATCAATAAAGGAGCTAAGTGATAATCATCATTTACACACATAGTTCTTACTCTTGAAATTCCAGAATGGGTTTGTCAAAAGAATGGAAGTCTGGTGTTTAAAGTACAATCTTGCTATTTGGCCTCAAGGAACAATACCCAGGTCAATGATGACAATATGCTTCATCCTAAAACATACACATATACCGAGGATCTGTCTCACATAGTCACGACAATGGACTCAACTAAATTGACTATAAGGAGGGTATAGTAAAACAACAGACGCATATTATATTATTCAAGAAAATAAAAATATTCTCTTTTCCACCCCATCAAAATACAAGATGGCTCTGAATACCAAATACTAACTTGCTTGAGGACATTTCAGGTTAATTTTCCAGTCCCTAATTTTAAAAATGTTTTATTAGCAAAATTGCATTACTTCTCTAAGAGAAGGCCATTATTTGAAATACAACTAGGAAAAGGTAGATATCATTACAGGACAACTAACCATATCAATGCACAGATCGCATCCACAAGAACAATATGGAACACAATAAAGACGAATATGAGGATACTGCTTAACTATTAACAAATTTTAAGAACAATTTGTAGTAAAACGAAGGATAAAAGAACTTTATGAATCAATCCAGGTTCAAATAATTCCAACTATATAGACAAGTTATAAGACAAAGGGATAAATCCAACTAATATCAAAATAAGATTGGACATAAATTTCCTATTGAAGGTTCCAAACAGCATGTCACACTGAAAAGCAAACTAATAATCATCATTTTTTATTAAAAAAAAAACATCACAAGTCTCCATAAAATAATTCTACTTACTGTAAGTGTGAGAATGCCTTTTCTCGGACGGCATCTTCGAATTCTAGAAACACGAGGAACTTGAAATCCAGACCCTCCCAGGGAATCATGTCTCATGACAATGGCAGAAGATCTAACTTCCCAAGCTGGTCTATCTGCTGATTTTGACAAGTCCTTAGTCACTCCCGACTGCTTACCTGTGGGTATTAGCCTTCCAACAGTTTCTTGATTTTCCAAATCAGATGCCTCTTCAATATATCTCTTTGTGGGTTTCCGAACTCTTTTAGCAGCTCTCTGGTCGACAGAGCTATTATCATTAGAAACATTCTCAGCTAACAAATTTCCCAAACTTGTGCTCTTAGCATCTTCTGGCTTATTGTCAGAATCAACTTGTATATCTTTCACAGTAGCACTTGTAAGTCCAATTTCCCCTAAAACATCCTCCAGTTTCTCACAGTTTGCATCTTCAACTTTATTCACCAACATGTTGTCTCTAATAATGAAGCTTGTCATTGGAATATCACACGAATTAACAAGTCCCATGGAAATCCTTCTCTTCAGCCATTGCTTATCCTTGACAGATGTTTCTCTCCCAAAGGTTGCCCTAAAAGTTTCTTGAAGTTCCCTAATTGTCAATTTGTCCAAGTTTATCTCCCCACTCAGAAAAGAAAAGTCAGGTTTTATAGTAGTAGAGGCAGTAGAAGCTGAAGTTTCATTTTCAATAAATTCATCCTGCATGTTTGAGCAATCTCCAGAGTTTCCATATTGATTGTTCCCTGTGTCATGCAAAGTTGAACCAGATGTGGACAAGATCACCTCCGCAGGGATTTCAGTTGGGCCCTTGTTATCCATGACATGCTGATCAAAACTGGGATTGCCAACATTAACATTAGCAGATTGGTCAGCAGGAGAGTCACTTGCAGCTTGGCGCCGTTCTTCCTCTGTAATTCTTCGCAGCATCTCATCATTACACTACAACCACAAAAAGATCAAAAAAGGGGGAGAAAATTTAAAAGGCAACAAATTCCAGAACAATTAGTGATTTGGAAGATGATGGTAAATATAAGATTCTATAATCTGATGTAGATGTGGGAATGAATGAAGAGATAAAACAATTTTGCATGCCTTTCTTCATCAGCTAATGCAAGTAGCTTAGCTTCATTCACTTGAGCTTTTCTCACTATGGTGATGCAGAAAATAAGCAAGGATATCATGTAATTTGATTTCTTTTTAAAGCATTATATAGTGACAACAAGCAAAAAGTAGAAAGGAATTATTAAAATAAAAAACTTTGTGGCTTTGACATAGCCGTTTGAGTTGTGTAGATTATGCTGAAATGAAATGAAATAAATAAATAAATAAAGAGGGAAGAATTCCTCCATTCAGCCTTAGACTGAAAAAGCCTATGAGTTAGTGATAAGCATAAAATCAGATACCTCAACAATAGCATTAGATTGTTCTTTGACACCTTTGGAGTTCTCATACTGTGAAAAAGCTACAAAAAAAAAAGAGAAATCATCAGAGATGGCATCCATAATCATTTAATGATGCTTAAAACAAAGAATAGTAGTCCACGAATGACACGGATGAAGTTAAATGAAAGTTACTATCACTAAATAGATGGTGAAGTTCATAAGACCAGAATAAGAAAACATGAACACGCCATCATCACTGTTATGTTGATACTACAAAAGGCCCTAACATGATAACCAGAAGAAGAAGAGTAAGTGTAAGTTCACCTTCATCTCCACCAGTCAAAAGTTTGTCAGGCAAATCATCTTCACTAAAACCAAATCCAGCTGTCTGCATAACATCAGCAACTGAAAACATTTCGCCATTTTCATAGTCAAAAAAATCATCAACCTCCATAAGTTCATTGTCTGTAGCAGGAACTAATCTCCCGTCAAAATCAACCTAGTAACAGGAGTGAGCTTTAGAACACCAACAAAAGAGAAAATAGTATACAAAAAACTTTGAAGCATTTGTGGTTGAGAAATAGCGCATTTAACCTATTACATCAATTTGAGACTACATTCTTGGTGTAAAACTGTAAATATTTAAGAATGAGAGAGTACAAAACCTGTAACAATAAGAACATAAATATGAGAGGTAAACAGAGTTATCATTGTTATCACATTCACATAGCATCCATGCAAAATTTCTAAATTATAATTTAACATCATTTCATATTCTAATATAGCATCTATACACATTTTAGTGGCAGTAACTTTCAACAGACTTTTATAACATGCAGAAATTTCTTTCGATCACTGATTCAACACAAATTTCAGCAACAACTGAGTAGTGTCATTAATTTATGTGAAAAATAGAAGAAATTTACAGGGAAAAGTCAAAACATCTACCCGGACAAGCTTATAAACTACAGGATCAGTAGCTTGCTTTGGATCGGAAAAATCTGAGGGGGTTTTATAGCCTTCATTTTCTTGAATATTGCCTTCCTCACTTCCCTCCATTTCAATTACTGGCTCCATGGAATATTTACCTCATGCAATTCAGCTCCAAGAACTGAAACATAAAACCAGTTACATGAAATCAAAACACATTAAGCATTGCACAAAGATACTAGAAATTCAGTAGCTTAGTAGGCCTCAAAAAATGATCTACATCAAGAACAAAAGAAGGGGCATTCCAAATTAATCAGCTGCCCGGAAATACAAGTTCAGTAGGAAAAAGAAGGTAGCAAAGGCCAATTTTTTCTAAAAAAATACTTAAATGTAAATCATTAAAAAAATTGACAGTTTGACACTACATAAAACAGATACTAATTGTATTTACTAAAAATGAACGAAATAACAATAAGAATCATTAATTTAACTCCTACTTTCACTAAAATCAGATCACTCAAACATAATTAGACATGATATTACAAGAAAATTACACATAAATCCACTGAAACCATAGGATTAAAAAATAAAACCAAGGTGATACATCAAGATTTCAGCGGAATTGTAAAGCAAAAGCGCAGTATATAACAAAACAGCGGATCCTCACAATTTCAAAACCAAAATTCACATAGAATCCAATATTCAAATTGGCCAGTGAAGCTAACCTGAAATTCAAAGGGCTAATTCATTAAGAACAACAGCCAGCAATATCCCCAGTCTGAGCAATAGTACAGTTTCGAATTTCGGGCGTAGACGTGGAATAGTATGAGAGAGAAACGAGATAAAGTTTCGAGGAGAGAGAGAAAGCAAACGGGAAAGAAGCGACAGAAAACGACCGATTCAGGAAAGATCAAAAACCAAAATGGAAGACTGGAAAAGCAATTGAAAGAGGGGAGAGAGGAGAGAGAAAACTTAAATGGCAAGAAAGGTGAGGGAGGAAAAAATGGAGGCAAACAGTTTCGAGTGAGAGTAGGGAAGAGGGGAGGGGAGAGGAGGAGAGAGAATTTTATGGCTTTTCGACTACGCTGCGCATTTGCACACAAGTGTTGCCGGAACCGAAAGGGTTCAATCAACTGGAATTAAGCGCACGGATTTGGAGTCCGAAGATATCTACGTGAACGTGCGTAACGTTCAGCACTTCGTTGCCAAATGTCAAGCGATACCCGTCGGGTCCATTGGGATACGGGTTCACCCATTTCAACTCGAATTCGGGCCTCTGGGTACCTTTCATTACGGCCCGGCCCAGCTTCATCGATAAAGTCGAAAAAAAAAAAAAAAAAAAAAGAAAGAAAATCTGGTGTTGTGTGCGTTATCTTCTCTGCGATATATTGCCGGAAAATATACGGTTGGCACTGAGCTCTCAGGTGAAGCACAAAACATGGCGGGTGCTCTTTCTCTTTCTCTTTCTCACCCCTCTACCTTCTATCTCTATTGCACTTCTTCTTCATGTTCTCTTCCATTGAAGCAACCGAGTTTCTCGACTTGGATAGAAAGCGGCTCTCAATTTCGATGTAAAGCAGGCAAAAAGATCAGCTTTGTCGACCAAATTCTCGACTATATTGAAGGTATATACAATATGATGTGTACAAGCACTAAGAAATCCAATATTGATATCAAAAAATTCTATCTCCTTAGTTTTGGATTTTGAATTTGGCTTTAATCCTGTGGTTAGTGGTTTTGTCTGTGGGTGATTATATGTTTGATCATTCAACTGCAGCTATGACTGGGAAAAAAAAGGGTTTGATTTTCTGAAATTAAGGACAAATAGGTGCCAAAATCTTGAGATTCGAGTTCTTTGATGAAATTATGTTTTACTGTGCTTCTGTTGTAGGCGGCCCCAAATTGAGAAGGTGGTATGGAGCACCCGATCTTCTCCCAAAAGATGGATCAAATGAAGAAGAAGAAGATAAGATTGGTAAATGAATAATTGTTGAGTTCGCTGAATCATTATTATATTTCTGGAGATAAGGGAATGGAGAGGTGAAAGACAACAGAAGAGAGAAATGCATCTTACTTTCTCATTGACTCCAAAAACATATTGTTGAAGTCTTGTAATAATCAGAAAAATGCTCACTGAAAGTATCTTGTTTTTTCTGTTACAAAAAATAGAATCAGAAGAAGTTAGGGATGCAGTTCTGGTAACTGATGGAGATACTGACATTGGTCAGGTATATTCTGCTGAACAAACTGCTTCTTTGATCTTAATTTGGTTGGTCAGTCTGGAAAATATCAACACATAAAGATGTATAATGCTCTAACTCAAAACAAAATGGCATCAGTGAGGTGGTTTCTGAGAAATTTACATGTGACTCTTAACTACCTCACCATATTACTTGTTACTCCCTTGAAGTAAATCCACAATGCTGCCTGCACCGAACTCTAAACAGGAGCTACCGTGCTGGCGACATTTCATATTCATATCATTTAACCTTTGGAGAAATCCCATTGAATCTTGTGCCTTAACACTATTAATAGTGAAAATGAACTAAAGGCAAAACCTCGACTCTAATACCACTCGTTATGGGCTCAAGGAGCCTATAAGGATTAGCTCATTAACCTTATGTACATGTATTCGATTGTCAAATGTGGATGGAACTCAGCTGCTAACCATTGACGCTCACATCTCTCTGTAAAGTATTTTTTTTATTCATCCATTGCTGCTTTTGTCTTCTGTCTTTTTTTTTTCCACCTATGATGGCTTTCTGTAATGACAAAGTCAAGGCTGAAGCTTATATGTATCGTCTTGCAATAAAAAACCGTAAGACAGTGATTTTCTAGCTTTTGTAGATGGTAATATTGTCATTGATCGTCAAGAGGGCTCGAGTGAAAGCATTGGTTAAAGACAAACGAGCAGCAATGGAAGCCTTTGGAAAATACGTTGAGGTCTGTAGTAAAGTGTAGATCTAAAGTTATTGTTCATCCTTTGCCCTTTTTTCTCTTACTTCTGTCAGATGCATAAATTTTGATCCAAATTATTGGAGCTTTACTTTTACAGTCTATGGCTGGAGATGCAAACAACAAGATATTTATGAAAAAGGCTTTGAGAGGTGTTCGAGCTATGATCTGCCCAAGTGTATGTGCTTTTCTCCTTGGTATAATTAGTAGCATGTTTATGTGAAATCAGTTTGCCCTTATTTGATAGCTCATGGAAAAGCATGTGCTTGGGTGTTATATTTTTGTAAATTTCAATTGCATCTCTTTGGTTCCTGAAAAAGACGACAAAAAATTAGTTACCCTAGATACTCAAATGATATCAGAAAGAGTTTTTTTTTTAATACACATAGAACAAGTGTCGAACTTAATGCAACCTTCTTGTATATGAAAATAAACTTTTTTCCTGTGAATTAAGTTGGATTTGTCCGCAGGAAGGCATCCTGTCTAAAGTTGAGAGTTTTAGAGGAGTGCAACACATAGTTCTTTTATCTCAGGTATTCTACAACTTTTAACCTCAGTTGCATCATCTGCTGGGTAAATGTGAAGCTTTAAATAACTCCATTGGCACAGCCATGTCAATGTTTGTTTGATGAGGTTGCAGCTGTCTGTTTATGAAGGTGCCGGTGGCATTCGATCTCTCATGAATAGCAACTCAAGGAAGTTAGCTGAGCAGGATGAATCAATACTTGTGGCCTCAGGAGTCCCATACACAGTTATTAGAGCTGGCTCACTGCTGAATACTCCAGGTGGAACTAAAGGGTTCAGCTTTGACAAGGTATGTGCAAATCAGAGAACATGTGTTTAGGGTAATTGGGAAGGTGATTCATGGTTAAGGTTGTTAGTGTTCAATTGCATAAATGTTCACTAAATCAGTGGCTGAATGCATTGATTTCAAAACTAACCTATTTAATAGGTCCATCTGCAAAAAAAATGTATGTTGCCTGGTAAAAAAAGTGTAATACAGAGTGTTACAAGAAAGGGATTTGCAAAACTAACCCATTTAATAGGATCATGTGAATAACTAACCCATTAGTTGAGGCTGATGTGCCATTGACTAATGTTTGCTCAATAAAAAAATATACCACACTTGATGTATATACAGGATACCGCGGCAACTGGACAGCTTAGCAAGGAAGATGCTGCATTCATATGTGTGGAAGCACTTGATTCAGTACCCCAGGCTGGACTCAAGTTTGAGGTTGCTTGGCTTTGAGATTTTATTGATTTTAAAAGCCTTATTTATTTCGGAGTATATCTTTACTCTTTAGCTATAGGATGGTGTTGAAAAACCAATAGATGAAAGAGGGGGGTGAAAATAGCATAGAATGAGTTCTACTACTGTATTTAGAATCAAACTGTTTTGGTCTGATAGGTTGCAAATGGAGAAGAGAAGGTTTCTGATTGGAAACAAAAGTTCAAAGAGTTATCAGGAAAGGCAGAGAACAAAGAGGATGATGGTGTGGCACAAAACAAGATGTAGAATTTACTGATTTTCTTCTGTTGGGTTCCACAATTGCAATTTTTGCACTCACCCTTCTATTGTCCATGGGGAAGAAAGTTGATGGTTTATTTATATTGAAAGCAAAAGATCAAACGAGGAATGTGGTCTCTAGTAATTTTGTACCATAATATTATACTGTATATGACAAGCGTTGTAGTTCCTGTCTTGTACAAAGATCATTTGCCAAGTCTCATTTGTAGCCAAGAATGACGTACTTTGTTTTGATTTTAAAAAAAAAATCCTTGATAGGCAAGGGGGCAATAGCGAAAAAATAACCTTGTAAAAAGAGTTTTATGAGAAAAATTATAAGCTATGGATACATACGTAATTTTGAGAATAATCTAATAAAAAAAAACTGCTATTGTCAAAATCTATAAACTAATATACTTTGTGCCGCATTAGAAAAAGAATCAATAGGTTATTGAACTCATTCTACATGGTGTGAAAGGAAGACCGTGAAGTTGCAATTGCACATGGAATTTAAGTCCACACTAGCGCGGACTGTGAAATTATGGATTGATGAGACCTTCAAAATTATGAATTGAAAACAAGATTTAAACTAAAGAATGTCAAGGAGGAAACAGAAGGAACAATATCAAATCAATGTTGAATACAACAACCCACCCTGATTTGTTTCTCTGAGAAGGCCCCATATGCAGACAACATTACTCCAATCTACATACATAAATCAACTTACAAAGACGACCAACAATTCTTTCTTTTTGGTTTCTTGGAGGGCTCTGCACAGAAGCCAACTAAAGAAGCTTTCATCCTTTGAATTGCCACTCTCTCCGACACAATGGGCAATGGGCTTGTGGGGCTTGCGAGTTCACCCACTTCAAAATGCAATGGAGGTGGAAGGCATGGTTGCATTGACCCCAAACTGCAGTGGGAGTAAAGGCATTGAAATCAAATGGGCTTTTATTTGAGTCATTAATACTTTCATAAGCTTGTCATAAGGCATTGAAATCAATTCAGTAATATATACTGCTATTTTTTTTTATTTTTTTTTGATTAGGTAAGAATTAGGAGGCTCTCCAATCATGGAGGGCGTCCTAGAGCATCCTGACGGATGAGAACATTAAGTTCTGCGTGATTCCTAATAGCGTGGGAAGGGAGACGGAATTCTATTAACAATGATATATAATCATTTTCATGTATTGTTTAATCTAACATATGCCATATAACAAATAAAAAAGAAATCTCCACAGCAAGGATACTTATCTATGATAGAGCAAGGCTCCTAGTAGATTTAGGCTTAATAAATCAGATGGATCATTGGACTTACTAATTGGGCAATCATCCCCGGGATGTTTACAGTCGGGACAACAACCATCAAAGACTAGTCTGCATATGCCGCACATCTCATCTTGTGCATCCCATGTCCATGAAGCAACTGCATGCCACCTGCATTTTGAAGAACCAAACAGCCACCACAACTTAAACCCCTACACGCCATATATTACAGGGAAGAACGATCATTCCCAACCTATGAAAATGGCTTTAAACCCAAGGACGAATTATGTGAGAAGCAGAAGAAGCTGAAAAAACAAGAGGGGAATCGACATACTCTGTTAATGAGGCCCGTCAGCAAATCAGGGGTTCATAAGTTAAGGAGAACCATTGCTTTATCCACTAAAACAATGCCCACGACAGCCATTTATAATAGGATCAAGTTCTTGGACAACGTAAGAATAGAAAATTGTACGAGTGAGATTTAGAACTGCAAATGTTACCAGAATTGTTTCTGTACCGTTAAAGCAAAGCTGATTTCTTAAATTCATAATATCAAGCGATAGACAATGCAAAAGAGAATAACCAAATAAAATCAATAGCTTGCATGGACAATAAGACAATTTGCTCCAGTGTTGCAGATCAACAAACCAATATCCCAAAAAGGGACCAAAAAACTGGAGAAAAATTCGAATTAATAAACAAAGTGATTGGACGGATACGTAAAATTTTGACCTTCATTTTCTTTAGCCTGCAAGAAAGTAGTAAAGGTTATTCAACAAGTGCACTCATCCAAGCAAACAACACACAACTGGGACCAAATGTATTGCAGCTTCAAAAACAATAGCTTCAGAAATTAAGTCTCTAACATCAAAGTTTCAGAATCCCAAAAGACAAGCATACGAATGATGCAAGATTATCATCTTAAAATTATAACTAATCCTCATGGCTAGGGTCTGGAGTAACTATGTAGCAAGGCAAAACTTGTCTGAAACCATTATTATTTCGACTATGAAGCATTGATCAAACCCTAAACACAACAGAACAAAATATTTCACACGAATCGGTTATCCGGAATAGCATAGATATATGTAAGAAAGAAAATTAGAGTCTGTCGCAAGACGAAAAACGGACAAAGAATGGAAGGGAAGAAGAAAATACTCATCCTCAAAGAGCTAAAGAGTGGCGGGCGACTGCTTACCGTAAACCGATGTGTTTTACACCTATTTCAGAATTCAGATATGTATAGCGAGGCTCGCGAGCGGGACAGATTGCAGTTCTATACTTGGTACTGCTGTGTCACAGATCTTTCTTCGATTTGTATGCTTTTTTCTTTTTGAATTCCGAAGAAATGGCGAGTGTTCACAGATAGCGCCCAAATGATGCCCTAAACGCCGAATCGTGTGGTTTTCAAATTGGGTATTCTAGAAGATTTTTGCCTACAACCGCCCGCTAAATATTCAACATTGTAAAATAGTGCCTGTTATTTTGACACACTTTTTATTTTGACACACTTTTTAAATGTGATTTTGTTGCTGAGAATCATCAACCGTCTCCTCTGTTAGATTTCTCGTTAAAAAATACGTTTTTACCATTTTATCCCTCGTTTTTAAAAAAAATTATAAAAATTATCAGGTTTTTCATTAAAGAGACCGAATGGCTACTTCTTCCTCAACAAAGTGCCCTTGTGTTTCCAATTTAATCAAAGGGTGGAGGAACTAGAAAGTCCTAGAAACATAAATTAAACACACTTTCACCTATATCAGTTAATTATACACTGTAAGAATATACACAATTCTCCAATACCATACAACTACTTTAAGATAAAAGACATTGTCGCAAGAAGAAGGCATAAGATGAAGTAAGAACTATCAAATGTCATTTTCAACTTTTTGTGATTTTACTTTTGGAAACTTCAGTTTGGAGCTTCTCAAATGTTCTTTTACAATGAGCTGACCTTTCAAATTAACACCAATATTTGTCAAAACTCAATGGGAATCCGAAACTAACTCAGAAGAATCTAGAATCCTAAGAGTAACTCGGAAGAAATGTAAACAATCAAACAAACAAAAGCCTAGATGAACAAAAAAACTTGCACACAACAACAAAAGTGAAATCAGCGCAATCAAAACCAAACCCATCAAAAAAATCTCAATACAAAACCTAAGTTGAGCCCCCAAATTACTCGAGGTTCAGGCGATCGATGGGAAGGACCGCCCAAATTGACTTGATCATCAAAACCCCTATTACCTTTTTCTTGCCAATGTCGGTGATGAAGGAAGTGGTCATGGTGGTCGCGGAGGCGGCACTAGTGGTGGTGGTGATGGTGGAGGCGGACCCTATAATCATCGGCGGGGCCGTCGTCCCCAAATTCCATGGCCTCGGGTGGCGAGAAGTACTAGAGGAATTCCCAGACGACAACCGCTAATCTTTTGGTCCAAATCGGCGCCGGAGAAGGCGGGAGGAATGGGTTGATTAGTACTCTTTGCTGGGTTCCACCACCGTAAGAGCACCACCAACCACCGCAAATTTTGTAGGTTGATGCTTCCATGGGAGAACTGGAGTACAAGTAGATGTCTCGACATGCCCACCTCTTTTGAGTGGTCGAACAATGGAGCTCCAATGGGGGCATCTCAAAGAAGATTTAAGATGAGTAATCAACCAGTCGCTTTAATTGGAAAACCTGGTAATTTTTTATGTTTAAAAAAAACGAGGGGCAAAATGGTAAAAGTATGCTTTTTAACGGGAAACCTAATGGAGGAGATGACTAGGTGGTTCTCCGCAACAAAATCACATTTTGTAGGATCGTTAGTACTAGAACGAGTCGGCGACTGCTACGAAGTCGTTGAATTTGAGTAATAAAGCAACGGAATAAATAGACAGTAAAATAAACGTTACCAGCAATCAATGACAAGCGATGTATAGTGGAAACTCCTCGTAAACCAACTAGTTTACCTAGAGAAAAACCACTCCCTTTCAAGTTTATCACTTGGTCGGATTTCAAGAGTCCTTAGACTCACTCTATTGATTTCTTGAGTGATTACAAAGCTCTCCCGTGTACAAGAATGAATCCCACACCCTTGAACCACGCTCTATCTTTGCACTCACACTCTCAATCTCACGCTATGCCTAAGATCTCTTGACTCACCACTCGTACGAATCTCACGCACAAGCACTCTTTCTTTCTTACACACGATTATGAAATTAAGCTCTCAAGTCACACCGATTAGCCTAAAACACTTAAGTATTTAAACTAAGGTAAGAGAGATCTCATGTATATTATTTCCCATTCGATTAGGAAAACAATATACACTCAATCTTTTACAAATCTTTCCTAATATACAATTATACGCATACTAAAATATTCTAGGAGAATCAAATTATCTTCATCTTGATTTTAGCACTCTTTTGATGAGCTTCTCCTAAAATAGAACGACACAGCTATCTTCAATTAAACGCACATGATCTGTGTTTTCCTTCCGTAAATAGATCGCTTCGCCAGCTGGTCATGTCAGTGACTTTGCCAAGTCGTCGACTCAACTTGCAAACTCAGGGTCATTGACTCTGGAACCATCAAAACTCAATCTTCCATTTTCTAACAAATTCCCCCTTTTTGATGGTGACAAACAACCTATTCTGATAAAAACTATCCAGCATACAAAAAACATCACAGTAAAAAGAACAAAGCACAAAAAAACATAAAAAGTTCCCCCTAATCTTAGTAACCACATGATTTCAGTATTTTGATCCCCCTAATAAATCTATTCTCCCGGTTAATTCCCCCTTTTGGCATCATAAAAAAGATTGCTAAAACAAGAAAAGAAATCAGAGGCAAATACAGAAACTTAAAGCATCATATCAAAACAGTCATAGATAGTCATCCACCACAGCAAAATAAAAAGTACGATGCAAACACACACAATCCAAAAATACGCTACAACCATGTCGAACTAGAAAAATCTTTTTAAACTGGAGGGATAATGTGGTAAGGATAGAAAAAAGAGATAGAGAAGGTCATGAATGTACGACAGTCACTGACATCAGGCTCCAAAGTCATTGAGCCTCTCCTCTATTGCGTCAAGCTTTAACAGTGCATTGTCGACCATGTTCTGAAGCTTCTCGACCATTCCCTTCAGAATAATATTCTGCTCCCTAATTTCCTTTAATTCATCATTCGCTGGAGCGGACTTCATTCCTTCTTCCTGGTGCCCCTTTTCACTGACATCAGACATCTTCGACACCCATTGTCCATCATCCCAGTTCCATCTAAACTTCCTGATTATTTCTTTGTTGAGAACTCTGGTGTTGAGGACGTCACCACCGTTATCCACATAGACCTTATGCTCATACATCATCAAGGCAATCAGCATGCCGTAAGGAAGAGCATGCTTAGCAGTTTCAAGCACGTGCTTCATGTGAAGCATCATCAGTCGTGGCATGTTAACCTTCTTCCCTCTTATGATCTTGTCAATGACCAGCAGATCTTGAATGGAGGCAGCATTCCTCTTGAGTTCCCTTGGCAATAGGTTGCTAATGAGGTAATTGAACATCACCTTCTTCTCTATTCCCATCTTGTTGACCAGATAGGGGCTAGTGAAATTATCATCACTGTCAGTGACAATTTTGATGATCTCACGGTCATCGACCCCTTCAGGCCAACCTCCTTTGTAGTACTCAGCAAAACCTTCATGAGGGATCTCCAGAATGTCACTGACATCCTTGCTAATAAAGGAGTACGTCTGTTGACGGGCCTTTACTCTGGACAACAAATAAATTTATAAGTCAAGACCCCGTTGAGTATAGGGGAGTCAGGATCGTTCCACGAGAAGCAAGGTTGTTTGTTTATCGACTACTAATAATGAAAATCAAACAAAAGAAACAAGCAAAAACACTCACGACCTGCCTCGTTAACGACTTCATCAGGGTCGTTAACGAACCACCGCAAACAATTAACCACACTAACGACCTAAACAAGTTCGGTACCGAGGCTACGAACTCAATAACGAATATAATCTAGAAGAATTCAAATAAAAACAAAGATCTAAGACAAGGGTCACCACAACATAGCCATGCATACAAACTCGTAAGAAGATAAAGATCATGCCTTTAAATAGATAAATTCATCAACTTTCATTGACTAGCAAGCAAATTAACCTACTTTCATAAATTAATCCACTCAACCACTTGTTTTGGATCTAAAGCTTGAAAACTTTTGCATTCAAACAATATCAACCTTCAAGTCTATAACTTTCTCTCTCAATCAAGTTAAAAACTCAAATTACCTTGACTTTCATCTTGGCATAAACACAACAAGCAATCTCAAAAATAGAATAAAGGCACTCAACACATCATCTTACTCATCAAACCATGCATAACTATGCCGGGTTTAAACCCCGACCCTAGATAAGAAAACTACTCACTACTCATAACTAAGAAACAACTAAATTCAACAAGAGAAAACATTGAAAACAAAACTACTACTTTAAATTATTAAGAAAATAATCGTCTTACAGAATTCAGAAGAAACCGAAAAAATACAAAATACCGAATCGAAACTCGTGATTAACGACCCCGATAACTCTCGTCCACCGTGCTCGATCTCGATCTCCGACCCTTCTCGTCTCTCTCGGCACTTCCCTTTTCTCTCTACTGCCTCTCCTTTCTAGGCTAGAAAGAAGGGTATTTATACTAATAAGGCTAGAAAATAAAAAGGCTAAAAGATAAAAACTTTCCTAAAAGATATAAACTATCCCTAGAAAGATAGAAATAAAATCTAGAAAGATAACAAGACCTAAAATACATAATATAATAACCCTAAAACTCATAAAAATATACTCTACCGACACGGAAATAAATTCCCGCACAGGATCGGTAGGACATCACTAAGATTCCTCGAAAAACCTATCTCGTAACCTCGTTAACGAGCCCTCACAGCCTCGTTAACGAGCCTAGGCTTAGCTTCTTCAACACTTCTTCTTCAAAAACTTAGACTTCGACTTCTTCATCTTGTATTCTTCCGTCCTTCACCATAGCACTCCAAATTTAGCTCCAAAAAGCACCGTTTCCTTGCTAAAACCTACAAAAATACACAAAACGGAGTAGCTTCCATACTTTTCACAAAATATGCAAAACCATCCAAAAACACACAAAACTAACCCTAAACTTATCAAAACTAGCCCTAACAAACTAAGAAAACATACTAAAAACTATACTTAAAACACGAACATCAACGTCTTCTTATCTATCGAGTACCTCCCAATGGTCATATTCCCTGTATCTTCAATCACCAGATTTTCATAGAACATCTTAACCATTAGAGGATTGTATTCATGCTCCCCTTGCACTAACATGTCCCATTTCTGCTTTTTCAGCCAGTGGGTGACCTTGGTCAGTTTGAACTCCTTCATGAAATTTTCTTCCCACAAAATATCGTTAGTGAAATCTCTAGACGACATATCAATACTCACACTGGTTTTCTTACTCTTCTTGCTAGATCCAACATCAGACTTAGGAGATCTCCCCCTTTTCTTCCTAGTGACTTTCTCAAAGAAGGAAGAGTCACCTCCCTCTGAGGCAGCCTCAGGAGTTTCCAACCCCTTGCCCTTCTTGGCTTTAAGAGCCACTGCCGAGGCTCTAGCACTAGCAGATCTAGTCTTTGGGCGAAAAGGAGGAGGCATTTCAATCTCGTCTTTCTTAAGAAACTCAGAGTTATCTCCAAAAAGATCTTTTTCTAAGTTTCTCTTAACAGAGTCACCATATTTGGATTTCTTAGAGACCAAGATGGGATCAGAGGGTGTACCTTCTTCAGAGGTTTCTGTTGGCGCTTTTTGGGAGAATTCCTTGTCAGTCACCTTGTCGACATTCTCCACACCAGTATCTGTGTCGATGACTTTTGAAGAGTCATTGACAGTCTTTTCTTGATCGTGAGGAGATAGCCGTTGGTTCTCCTCTGTTCCAACTTCAGCATCTTCACCAGTCTCTTCCTCCTTTTCTTCTTCAAAGGACCCGACAACCTTCGCTGTTTCCTCAAACTCCATTGACTCCAAAATTGGAGTCTTCACTCTCTCTTCCTCTACAATCTCTTGGTCAGAGGATTTGGGTAAGGATGAATCACCGATTTCTGGAAAAACCACTGGTTGCGCCATTTGACGCGGTTTTCCAGACTCCGGTGAGAGGGTTAGGGTTTCGGTTTCAATTTGAGGGGGGAGAGGATTTTGGGTTTTCTTAGTGACAATGGGAGATGAAGGGGTTGATTTTGGAGGAGATGGGTTTGGATTCTGGTTTTGTGGAGGAGTGAGGTTCTGAGATGGAAGTTCCATGGCGGTTGAGGGAACAGTTGAGGAAGACGATTGCCTAGACAAAAGGGCTCGAAGAAAATCATCACCGAAGAGGGCGAGAATCTTCTTCTTCGCCGATTCAGGGCTTTCGGTTTTGGTTTTAGGAGAAGCAGGGAGGTTTGAGTTGTTGGAAGGAGAAGCCATTGGAGAGGATTGAAGGTTCGAGGGTTTGGGTTCGAGAGAGAGAGAGAGAGAGAGAGAGAGAGAGAGTAGAAGTCGAGAGAGAGAGAGAAGGATTTGAGAAAAGCATACCTTTAATTTTGACGGTTGAGGGAAAATAAAGAAGTTCACTTCCATCATGAAGGAAGTTGTCAAATCACAAGATCTTCTCTTTCCTCCCTTTTGAAATACACTTTCCAAGTTTAAAAGATACTGTTAAGCCATGATCTTTTTCTCTCGCCAGAAATCACAGTCACTGACCTTGATCAAGTCGGCGACATCTTATCACAAAACTGCTCTCTTCATATGTCCGTGACTTTCGTACGTACATGACTTTCTCTTTAAGAACTTACATGGCATTGGGGTTGCACATGGAGTGCCAAAACAAACCAAGTAAAAGGCTTTACCTTTGAGGATCTGTCGATCATGATGATAAGTCTCCATTTAAAAGGAAATTCAGAAGTGGGCTCATAGAGACTCTCAAACATGATAGGTTAGGGACAAGCTTTAGAATCAACTATCATTTGGCTTGTAAAGATGGTTTGTAACACCCCTTTCCTACCCTGGAGGTACTACCGCCAGTAACCCCGATTAAAACTAAACCGAAGCTACCCAAGGCTTTAAACTGACTGAACAAACTAAAACAAGGTAAATGAAACCATTTAAAACCTAACAAACTTAAGTTAAATATTACAGCGGAAAAACACGTAAAAGGTCTTATACAAACCTTAACTTAAAAGAATAAATAAATAGAACAACCTTCTATTTAAACAAAATCTTCATCAAGTCTTCCTTAAGTTCTTATTTCTGAAACTCAGCTTCGCTATGAAGTAATTCAACCATGATCTTCACTCAAGTATAGCCATTGAAAACCTTTCTTCAACTTCTGAAGCTTCAAACCTCTGAATCCGCCTCTTGAATCAACTTCCAAGAAGAACCTGATGTATCGTATACCAACGGTGGACACCAGCCAACCAAATAAAAGAAAAGAAGATGGTCGGGTTATTCTAATGAAAGGCTAAGCAAGCGGAGAAACTAACTTGGTTCTTATGGTTGTAACTAAACATATTGGCATCCAAATCCGATTAGACTTGGATTATGATCCAACAGTTAGCAGTCTTATAGAGAATAAGAAGGAGACTCGCATAATAAAGAGAGAACACCACCGCTTGTGGTTTCTTTAAGAAGCATAAACAATTGTTGGGAACTCATATTAATCACATCACATTTTGAAAAGCCTCCATCGACTAATCAGATTGACTTAACCAAAGTTTGATTAAGAATCATTCATAACCGGGAGCAAGAATGGCCTTCCGACTTGACGAACCATTCAGGTATATTAATGTGCCTAACGCACTTATCTTATATTACTTTTAAAACTTTTCACAAATAGGTTGGTGATTCATAATCGGCTCGAACTACTGCCGAAATATTTTGGTATTGTAGAGATCATCGGAGTAATTCATCCATGGTCATCTACCCTGTACCAAGATCACAGGACTTAAGCTATCCTTGATCTTTCATTTGCATATGGTGAGAAAGAGATCAGAGAGGCCTATTACCCTGTCGTCTACACTGCACCGCCAATTGCACTTAGCTAGAGTGCGCATCACCCCTCTCAAACGAAGAGCAGGGGAGGAGTCATGACCCACCATTAGGATTAGGCCCCTCCTAATGTAATCTTTTTAAAGAGAGGATATGGAACCACGTTCCCCTCCCTGAAACTACCTTAATCCCAACAATGTCTCAGCGTGAGACAGCATACAAGGTCACCCACAACGGACTAAATCCAGTTCTAGCGCAAAACTGAATAACAACATGGTCATTATTTCTAACAAATATAACAACCTATCATATTTTATTAATCATACAAGTTGTTCCCAACGCAAATATTAAATGAGATCCAATTTCTCATTTAATAACAATAACGCAAGAGAGAATCGTCCACTTGCCTTAGAAGGCGTACTCAACGTCCTTAGCAATTCGAACAGTAATCTTTATCATCCTTCTGACAAATATAACAAAAGGATTTCTCAGCAAAGAGCTCACAGAAACACTTCTTAGTTTTATTCTCAACTCCTACAACTTTCTAATCGATAAACGATTTAATTTCCGAATATCGATATATAATAAATCCTTAGTTATCATGCTTTAAGGAGCCATCTTGGCGGAATTATAACTAATTATCCGCTTCACTTTTGAAACAATTTTCTAAATAAAAATTGTTCATTAGCAACAGTTCTTAAAGGTGACCAAATCTTGGATCAAACGGATTAACAACGAATCCCGAGTAATTATCCGAAGTCCTTTACCTGCGAATCGGTATCCAAAACTTGTATTCACTATAACTGAAGATCCTGACGTCCGTTTCTCGAGCGGTTTGAACCTGTGGGCCGTATCAACGTCAAGATTATAAAAACCATAAATTTAATTAGCAAAGCAGAACCGAAAGGCCCTTATGGTGGCTCTGTAATCAACCCGCTAATTAATTTCGATCGTATATACCTTCACTCGAGCCCATGGCTCGTTCGACTCGATAGTGGCTCGATCCCCGAGCTCGAGGGTGGTCGAGTATTTCCCGGCGGTGGCTCCTATGGTGGTTGGTGGTCGGAGGGCCTGGTGGTCGCCGGCGGCGTCACTTGGCGAGGTAAAGAAATAGCCGGCGGTGAATTCATTCTCCCAAGCCATTCACTCTGCCTGATTCTTGCTGGTTCTGTTCCCTCCCTTGCAGCAGCCACAAGCCCAAGGGGAGGAAGAAGATGAGGCGCAGGGGTTGGTGAAGGCGGGGACGAGGAGCAGCCGGCTGTGAAGGAATTCTCTCGCCCGAGCCCGTCGTCGTTCCGTCCTCTCACTCTCGCTTTCCTTTCCTTTCAAAGCGAAAAGATAGACTTTGACTAAGGCAGAAAAGAGGTGCCATGAAGAAAGAATTCTTTCCCCCAATTCCTTCCCAATTAAGCAAAGAATGTCGGCCTAATGGAATTTCCCGTCTCGGAACGGGACTCGCGTTAAAGCGGTAAAATTATGTACCTCGGGTGGAAAAACTTACTAAATACAAAACGTCCCGTAATTTATGTAGACCAATAAAACCAATTTTCCATGATTTTATCTTGCTACCCTCAATTTTAAGGCTTCCATTTTGTATTTTAAATCCTTTACAGTACATAATTTAAAAGACGACTTATCCAATAAATATTCTTTTTCCACTGAAAAATCCTAGAATTCACACCGATCCATTACTGCACTTTTTATACTTAACAATGCACTTTTCATTTTTGTTTAGAGAACATATATTTGACCATATAGATATTTCATTTGTTATAGAGAACATATTTTTATTGCACTTTTCACAGTTAATAATGTACTTTTTACACTTAAGAGTGCACTTTTTCTACTTAATAGCACTTTGTATATCTTTTACTTTTCACTGATTTAAGTAATGCACTTTTCCTAGTATACAATGCACTTTATTATACTTTCAATGCACTTTTACTGATTTTCAACTAACACCTTTATATTTCCCTTTTATGTTGTTGTAGTGGGGACATCAAACTCTTCTTCAACTACTATTCTGAATGAGGAATCACCTAAAAACAACGGTGAGTATTTCATTGAGCTATCTCAAGGGGGAACGACATACTATTTGCCCACATGTCCATCCGAGTTGAAACCATATGAAGGTCAATGTTTCACCACTTTGGATGAAGGTATGGAGTTCTACAAAAGATATGCATCTTCTTGTGCATTCGAAGTTCGTCACGGGACTCACCATACAAAAGATGACACTGTCATAACTAAGTGGATGACATGTTCAAAACAAGGTTACAAGGATACTCGGATTGAACGAATTCGTCAAAGGAGATCGAAACGGGCTGGTTGTGTGGCAAGAATTGTTTTTAAATTTGTCGGGAGAAAGGATTATGTAGTGAGCACATTTGTAGAGCGTCATACACATAAGCCCGTGGAGCGTAGATTTTCGCAGTTTTTAAAGTCCAATCGAAATCTGCATATAGGCCACAAGAAGTTTATCCTCGATTGTTCTAAAGCCAATGTCGGTCCTACAAAATGCCATAGGGTGTTTAAGGAACTTGTAGATGGCTATTCACACGTGGGGGCTTCTGTTGTTGATTTCAAAAACTTCCGAAGAGATTTGTTGGCATTCTTTGCTGGTTCAGACGCTCAGGTGTTAATCGATAAATTCAATCAAAAAAGAGAACTTTGTGACGCATTCTTCTTTGAATACGATGTGGATTCCCAAGACCGGTTGACAAGGTTGTTTTGGGCTGATCCGATCTCAAGAAAAAACTTTGCCTTCTTTGGAGAAGTTGTGTCCTTTGATGCTACATACAGGACTAATAGGTATATTTTTCTTATGCGCTATTATTAGTCTCGGGTGCACTTTTACCTGTTAATAATGCACTTTTACATGTTTTTAATGCACTTTTGCATGTTTTTAATGCACTTTTTCACATTATACTTGCTCAGATTTCTTATGCGCTACTACTAGTTTCTGGTGCACTTTTAGCTATTTTTAATGCACTTTTACATGTTTTTAATGCACTTTTTCACATTATACTTGCACTTTTTTCTTATGCGCTATTATTAGTTTCGGGTGCACTTTTACATGTTTTTAATGCACTTTTAATTGTTTTTAATGCACTTTTTGACATTATACTTGCTCAGATTTCTTATGCACTATTATTAGTTTCTGGTGCACTTTTAGCTGTTTTTAATGCACTTTTACATGTTTTTAATGCACTTTCATGCCATGTACTCTCTTTTTGTTTTTCATATAGGTATGAAATGGTTTTTGCTCCATTTACCGGTTTGGATCACCATAAAAGGTGTGTTACATTTGGTGCCGGGTTGTTGTTAAATGAAAATATTGAATCCTATGTTTGGCTTTTCGATAGGTTTAAGAAAGCCATGGGGAATGATCCAAAAATAATAGTCACAGATCAAGATATGGCCATGAAGTCTGCAATAGCGCGTGTATGTTTTAATGCTCGTCACCGTCTTTGCATGTGGCACATCATGCAGAAGGTTCCCGAGAAGACAAAAGCTGATGCAGATGGTCCAACTTTCAAGGAGAAACTTCATTCTATTGTGTGGAATTATTCTCTCGAGCCGGCTGAATTTGAGGAGAAATGGTTGGCTCTGGTAGATTCTTATCCACTCGACAACAAAAAGTGGTTCCATGATATGTTTGCTATTCGTCAGTTTTGGATCCCAGCCTACTTTAGAGATATAATGTTCGGTGGGTTGGTTAGGACCACTTCTATATCTGAGGTACAGAATAATTTCTTTGGTCACTTTACCGATAGAAATTACAGGCTTGTGGAGCTAGCAGTGCACTTTGATAGCGCATTAGACGCTCAGAGACATACACAGTCGAAGCTGAACTATGAGTCTTCCACTATGGTTCCTGATTTTAGGACTACACTTGAGTTAGAGAGGCATGCAGCAAAGGTTTTCACATTGGCAGTCTTCAAGTTGATTCAGACGGAAATATGTTCTGCTTGTTTTGATTGTCGTTTGACTAGTATGGTCCCAGCAAATGAAGCCATTACGTATACAATTGTGCAAGCTGGTAGGCCCGCAGTGCAAACTGTGTACACTCAGAATGACGACAATGTGGTTTGCTCATGCAGAGAGTTTGAACGTGTTGGCATGCCTTGTCGCCACATGTTTTTTGTCTTTAAAAACTTGGACATGACACGCATTCCCAGTAGATTTGTCCTCACTCGGTGGACTAAACTTGCAACCGTAAAGCCGATTTTCAGTATTGCCGGTTCATTGGTTGATCATTGTGCTGAGTTGGAAGAGAGGCAAAAGTTAACAAATACACTGATTTCTGATTTTTTCTGCTGCATGGGACTTTTAGAGCGAGATACTACTCAGCATCTAAAGGACTTTGTGTGCCTTATTAGTGATCAGAAGGAGGCTCTTATGAAAAAAGGCCTGGTTATGCAAAGTTCTAGCTCCTATAATGCACAAATTGTTGAGGAATTTGCTGGTACATCATTGCCTACCACAATAAGTATCCATCCACCAGAACAAGCTAAGACCAAGGGGAGTGGGAAGAGAATTCTAGGTGGTAAGGAGTCCGGAATTCAAAACAGCAATAAGAAGAAAAGAAAATATGGCAGATGCAAGAAGTATGCAAATCACAATAGGTCAACTTGTGAGTATATTACTTTGCATTTTAACTTGTATATAATGCACTTTTTCTATTTTATAGGGCACCTTTTTATCCATTACATGCACTTTATTAAGTTTGTAATGCACTATTTGGCACTCTATGCACTGGCCAAAAAATTACATTTTTGTTTTCCAAATGCAGGTAAGGAAAACATTGAGGAAAGTGAAGAATCTGCTGAGATAGAAGAATTTGACCCAAATACATCATGTAAGTATTTTTTTAAATTTATTTTTGTTGTGTTTTCTTTTTTGTTTTAAAATTTTCTTCTAATGTGTCCCCTTTTTTTTATTTTCAGGTTAATTACATCCTTCAAGGCAACCATCAACAATTCATTTTATATTTTTTAGTTTACCTATCCAGACATTTTTGACCTTATCAATATTAATTTTGCACTTTATCATTACCAATTTAAGTATTTTTTTTAAAGCAATGTAATGCACTTTAGCTTTATATCGATGCACTTTACTAGTATTTGTAATGCACTTTAACTATATATCGGTGCACTTTTATCAACATCCTAATGCACTTTATCTTTTATATCGATGTGCTCTAAATCACCCGTATTCACTTTGGACACGAAACTTGAATATGTGTATGTTGTTAGTAAGCCATGAAATTAAAGTTTATTGGTTTTGTGTAACCACGAAACTTGAATCAAACTTTACTGGTTTTGGAGCTAGCTTGAAGATTAACCAAGCATTCGATCATGTAAAAAATGTTGATTATGCACGTACAATAGTTCCACACATGAACATTAGTTTTAGTTTTTCCAATATATCTAATTACATAAAAAGATATTGGTGTTGTACTAGTTGAATTTTCAATTGTAAGAAAACCTCACATTTTAATAGCCTTGGCTTGAGCTTGTCGTTCTCGATTGAATTCTTCATTCTAATGTTTTTATGTCAACCGAGTTTCTTATTTCTCAAGATTTCTCCAAAATTTCACTTCTTTTGTGCCGCTGGCGCCTGGCCAATAACTCCCGGCCGCCTGGCCAAAATTTCACTTTCATCATTGCCATTTTGTAAGCATTTTGGTTCAAGTTTCATTGATCTTTGTTGCTCCTGAACCAATGTTTAATTGTGTGTATATTGATTTTCCAAGAAGTGGGAGCTGCGAGAGCATAGTGAGTTTCAAAAACAGATATATGGTAATGGAGATCTTCCTGGACCCGAACAAGGATCTCACAGGAAATGATGATCCTATCATCATTACCCAATTCAACGTGGCCAAGGCTATAAAAGACAGCATACTTGTGAATTTTGGCGAGTGTGGCTTGGCGTCTTCTCTTGGTTCATTCCAAGGTAAGTTCATGCTTCATTGCTTCTTCTCTTAGTCCTATATAGTTTCTAGTCATTTGCTTCCTCCTTTTGGAACCTAAGCATGTTGCTTCTTCTATATAGTTAAGTACGTGAATCCCATAACGAAGGTGTGTGTGATCAGATCTTCAAGGAAGGAGTATCAAATGATCTGGTATGCTGTTACAATGGTCAGAAGCATTGGAAACTGCCTAGTTTTGTTTAATTTGCTTGATTTGAGTGGTGAGAATTCATAATTTTTTTTTCACTTGATGACTGTCTTCTTTTTTGAATTTTTTTCAAATCAGATGATTTTAGAGCCTATCTTGTATATCTCTATGAATTTGCAGGAAGCATCCGAGCGTGTAAAGATGCGGCTTTGAAGTGTGAGGAAGCGAAATTCGAGCAGTATAAGCTTGCTGTAGGAGATCGCCTCACTGAAGTAATAAATCTGCAGGTGCATAATTGTGTTGAGAAGATTAAATTCCTAGAACACTAAAAAGCACTAAGAACACTGACTAGAGTCTCCCGAAGTTTAGAAGGTACAGTAGATGCACCAGTCACACATTCTATTTGAAAGAAAATGTCCCCATAGCTATCTAAATTGTTCAAGGTTAGAAAGTAGCCTCTTAAAGTCCTACCATAGCTACCAAAAAGATGTTCAAGTTTAGAAAGTAGCCATGGCTACTTTCTAACCATCTGTGCAACTAAATTCTTTAACTTCTCCATCACTGTGTTCTTCATTTCATTGCATTCTGAGTTGATGATGGCATAGGCGTACTTCTTCCTTAGCATATCCATGGCCCTTATGATTTGACTATTCGAGAATTTTCTCCCCCAACACTCCTCTATCTTGTTTGGTGGACCCATATACGTCTCCAAATGACACATAGCGTATATTCCACCGTTGACATCACTTTTTGGGTCATCCCACCCGAGGTTCTCCTCGTCTATCCCATTGTATTCTTCAAGTCTACCAACTTTTGCATGGAGCTTCCACTTTTTGAGATATTTTATAACCTTGGTCTTCTGCAAGATATAAAATTACAACATAAGATATAAAATTACATCATTTTAATAATTATATTTATGAATGCACTTTTCACAGTTTAAAATGCACTTTTACTACTTCATGGTGCACTTTCTATATACAATTTGGAAGAAACTTTTTCTACTATATGGTGCACTTTTTATACTCTATGATGCACTTTTTCTGATTTACGATGCACTTTTACTATTTGGAAAACAAATAGTAATTAACTAACTGTGGGCATTTGAAACAAATGACATAAATACCACCAGAGATAGAACTAGTTTGCCAGGAACTAGCTAGCAAAAGATTAAAGATAACACTACATGGCCATTCTGCCAAAATGTGGCTAATATGGACTAAATGACTTCTCCTGTGGGCAAGAGCAGTTTGTGGGCTCAACTAGACAGAAGAGGGCTGATAATTAAGATTTCAGAGCACTCCCAAATCCATATCCAACCTTGTCATACATTAAAATACTTATGTATGCTTAACAGTCAATTACAGTACATAGCTTGTCTAGTGTGTCATCAACTGTACAGTGATTTATAATCCACAAAGCAGAGTTTGCATCATAATATAATGTACTGCCACAAGTTCAGCAGAAAATTCACAGCCATCTACAGCTTACTAACTTACCAAGTGAATGAGAACAAATTGCACCAATACATAAAAAAAAACACATAGTATGCACTCAAAGATGAGCCATGATTGATAAAAAAACTAGACTTGAATATTCCTAGTTTCCTTATTCATTTTTCATGGGAACAAGATCAAAAAATTATATGCACATAAACTTTTTCCTCCTTTCTATTTTTTTAGCACACCTTTTTCCTCCAATTATGTAATCAAGTTGTTCGTTCTAATAATTACTCCCTAACTATGTCCTGGAAAGCAATTAATTTATTTTGCAGGTAAGGATAGTGGAGGTGTGGGCCATCATACAATTTGGAAGAAACTTCTTATTACTAGAACTAGTTTGTAGATTTAGCTCAAAAGTCCTCAACATTATCAAACATAAAGATTGCTCAATCCTTGCAAATTTAAAAAGCTTACCAGGTCAAAAAACTTGAATTGACAGAAGTTTTGAATTTGTTCCTTCTTTGTTGAGTTGTGAAGAAGCTCCATAATTCCATTGATCTTCAAATTGAAACTTACTACTACATAAGTTTCATTTTCCAAAATCACAGGAATCAATATCTACAAATGGAGAGAAAACCTTTGTTAGTTTTTCAAGTACTACAGAATTAAAGTGAAACAGTTTACTTACAATTTTAATAAAAAAAAAATTACCAAGTCGATATTCTTCATTAGCCTTCCCTCAACAATTCCTAGAGCCAAGTCCATTCCATCATCAAATACATCTTGGGTAACTTCATCAGACTGTTTAAATGGAGTTTCTTTAAAGTCAAATTAAAATTAAAATAACAACTACAACATACATATTTAATCATTGAAATACTTACAGTACTGTACACTTGGCCAATTAATCTTGAAGGCGTCTCTTTGCTCCTCAATCTCTTCATTTCGTTGACATAAAGAGTGAAAGAATCCAATACACAAGGATCCAAGTCCTCTGACATGGAAGAGAAATTTGCTCTTGTGGCAGTAAAATCACCATGTTTGAACAACACCTCTCTACATAGGAAAAACACACACATTAGGTTTTGAAGATGAGAAAATACAAAGCCTAGCATTTTTCACTTTTCATACTTATCAATGCACTTTTGACACTTTATAACGCACTTTTGACACTTAATAATGCACTTTTTTAAAGAATGATGAAAGCTGGATTTCCTTTTTAAAACAGTTCAAAAAGGATCAGTGCTCAATAATTGAGGGAAGACAGGTTTTCAAACTTCTCAGAAGACAGGTTTTCATTAAGAAAAAACCCCTATATAGTATTCACATGTACATGAAAGAGAGAAAAGAAGAAGTAGTAGTAGTGAGGCATAGCTTTGAAATTAAACTAAATGAACAATTATGTGGCAAAAAGTGACTTTAAGTAAAGAGATGAATGGGATGATAAGAATGCACTTTTCATGATTAATAATGCACTTTTCACACTTAAGAGTGCACTTTTTATACTTGTCTAGTATTACCCTATATCTAGAATGCACTTTTCACATTTTATGATGCACTTTACACATTTTATGTTGCACTTTTTCTTATCATAAAGGGAAAAGAAAACAATAAGAATTTGATTAGAGAACTTACTGTTCATTGCCAAATATTTCCTTTTCCTGCCCAAGTGGCTTAACTGCAAACTCCCACATGTGCCTTTCCTCTTCTCTTAAAGCATATAAGATATTGATCATTCTGATTTGGAAAGGGCTTACCACTGCAATTCCAGCCTTCTTGTGTCGTTTTCCTACTACAACAGGATTTGGACTATCCATCTTTCTTTTTTCCTGTCCAATATACAACATTAAAATAATTAAATATACATTTATTAAAAGATGAACACAATGTATCAAATGAAAAAGAGAGAATTTTTTTTAACAAGTATACCCGCTTCTTTCTTGGCTTTTGTACTTTTGATGGCTCCTCCTTTTCAACCTTCTCTTCTCCCACTTGCTTCACTTCCTTTTCTCCCACTTGCTTCACTTCCTTTTCAACCTTTTTCCCTTCATCCACTTGTTTCGTTGCTCCTTCAAGAACAACTTCTTCGTCATACTCTTTAGCAATCTCAGTGGCGATCACTATTGCATTTTCACCTACTAATTGTTGCTCGTCTCCTCCTTCAGATTCAACCTCATCCTCTTCAGATTCATCTTCTTGTTCAGTTGACTTCATCAATCCTCCTTCTAATTCCATATCAAACAAGTTGAATGAGGGAGGAGTGAAGTCGACTGAATATGGCTTCAGCTTCTTCTTTGAGGTTTCTGCCTTTGCTGCCTTCTCCAATGCATCCAGAAGTTCTGGATCATTCCAAAACGGATCCTGCGAGCTGTCCCAAAAGGTTTTCCAATCTGCAATAGGGTCAGTTGGAGAATCTATGGCAACTTCAGAAGATGTAGTCTCTACCATATTCGAGAACTTCTCTATTGCCCGCCCGACAACAGTATTTTTCTCCTTTAGCTGCTCCTTGATACCTCCACAATAGTCTGAGAGCTCTGCAATGCTCTCTGCAGCTTTGCTTGCTTTTCTTGAGAAAGTCTTCACAATAACCTGTTAAAACATATTACTTTAAGTTAATATGTATTCATTGTTTAAGGATGCACTTTTCACATTTAACAATGCACTTTTCACATTCAACTTAGTTGATCATATTTTGAGACTGGATAACAAGTTACAAAACTGAAGAATAATCAACTAGATTTCACTTGCATCTTTTAAGGAAAATTTGTGGGTAGAGGCAATTAATCTTCAGCTTCAGGATACTAATGCTATTGAACCAAAACATATCTTCAATATAGCAACAATGAAAACTTAAACAGATTTCACTGTCTGCATTAGATTGCTTCTGATCAGATGCCATGCCACTAAAAATATAGTTATTTGGTGATTAATATGCCATCCAATGAGGTAATATTCAATTTTAAGGAGACTCAACAATTGAACCAAAACATGTCTTCAAAATAACAAGAATGAAAGCCGAAACTAAGATCTGTTCTTATAGGATACTAGGCCACTAAAAATATAGTTATTTGGTGATAAATATGCCATCCAATCTCATGCAGTAGACTACAATTTCATGAGACTGACTCTAATGAAACTAAAACATGTATCAACCTAGCAAGAATGGCGACCGAAACTAATATTTCATTGCTACCAGGTTTTTCAGTGAAGATCAGATGCAATGCCACTAACCATTCAAAAGATTAGAGCATTATCATATAATAACTCAACCATGCAAACTAATCGGATATGATAGTTGTGTGCCCTTCTAATCGGATATGATATGTAGTTGTGTGCTACAGTTTTCGGTGGTTCTCCATAAATGGCAGTCAATGGGTAGATGGCATCACTTCTATGACTCTGTTTGTGAAAATAAACCTCACAACGACCTAACAGATCTGGCCGCAGTTCCCTATATTTTTCTACCATGAATGGCTAACATGCTGTTGTACTAAAAAATGAATGAAGCAAAGAAAAAGCTTGAATGAACAATGCATCAGGAAACAATAACAGCAGCAGCCAAAAAAGCATAAATCAGGCTAATAAAATAGTCCATAGATCCCAAGCGATCTACTATAAGACCAGAATGCACTTCCATTCAATCAGTTCCCCGAATAAAGAGAGAAATCAAATCTTGTTGTCTCTTAAAAAACAAAAGGATAAGCAAAATGTAGAGAATCGAAAAGAGGAAGAATTTAACTATACCTCTAACTCTGATAAATCATCACGAGGCAAATCATCATCTGAATCAGCTGGTTTAGATGTAGTCGGGCCTTTCGCAGAAATGCTAGAATTTGCTCTTGCTTCCCGTATATGTACTTCCCCGAAACTGCCCACTTTTTTCCATTCATTGCTTTGCCTCTCAAGCAAAAGCTTCTCATTCCAACCCAAGAAGACTGGAAAACTTGGTTCATGCTCTTCGCCCAAAAATATGCATCTATCAGCATATACGAGCTGCAAAAATTAAGAGAGCAAGAGGTAAAGTTAAAAACATATATTCTATCAATAGATAAAAGATAATTGAAAAGACTAGAAAGTTATACTTACAAGGAGCAACAATATAGGTCCCTGAAATTTCCTTCCTCTTTTCTTCTTCCATTGTAAACTTCTCTCAACGAGTACTTGCCTTAGAAACTTGCACCAATCCAAGCCTCGAATGTCGTCAACATTGTCAATCATAATACTATGGTTTGCAAGTCCATTGCCCCCGCCTTCAATTATTGATGACACGAATAATACAATGAAATGCCTTTTGAACCAAATACCTCCATCGATGCATTTCACCATCACTTCCTCAACTGCCGCAGTTGTAATTGAAGCGTTTGACGTGGCGAAGTCCTCCTCATCTTTAAAAACAGTCCCTATGAATTGCTTCTTCCATTCTTGAAGCAAAGCAACTGAATCCTTCCTTTTTCTCTTGTGTATCTCCTTCCCACCAAGAGGTATTCCAAAGACCTCATGCACGACTTGATCATTGATGTGGATGATTCTATTGGTATCAAGCTGTATCTCACACCTAGCTCCTTCAAACTGTTGTAGCAACCACAAAGCAAGGTTGTTCGGGATGTCCTTTATCTTGAAGTGAAGTAGATGGCCAAAACCCATAGCCTTCACGCTTTCTTTTTGGACATCATTTAAGGATGCCATAGCTTTTGAAAATACATCTGGCACAGTCCTAGTTACCAAACTAGGATACTTAGCTGAGATCAAATTCTTGACCTTCTTCTGGTTTTCAGATTCGGGAGGCAATGTACTATTCCTTGTACCTGTTTTTAAAATCATAGAAAAAAAAAGAATTCACAAAACTGTTAGGAATGCACTTTTGATATTGTTGAGTGCACTTTTTTTACTTCATAATGCACTTTAAAACTATCTAAGAGCGTGTGAGTAGAGGAGGAATTCACAAAACTGTTTAATGCACTTTAACTATGTCACAATGCACTTTTGAAACTTTTCAATGCACTTTTGGAACTTTTTAATGCACTTTTTCAATCAGATGATGCACTTTTCATATATGTCATTTATCAATACACTTTAACTATGTCACAATGCACTTTTGAAACTTTTCAATGCACTTTTGAAACTTTTCAATGCACTTTTGTAATCAGATGATGCACTTTTCCTATGCCATTTATCAATGCACTTTTTTAATCAGATGATGCACTTTTCTAATGACATTTATCAATGCACTTTCCCTATGTCACAATGCACTTTTCAAACTTTTTAATGCACTTTTGAAACTTATAAAAACTCTTGAATTCTATGATTCTACATACCTTGGTTAGAAGAGGTGCCACCTTCCATTCTATTTCCGGGGTCATGTTTTTTTTTGCTCCTCCTCTCTGTTTTGGATTTTTTGTTCATGTCAATATAATATAATTGAACATAAAAATACAAAATTACTTACTTTATTTAAAAAAAATTGGAGCATTTTGAGTTACCTCTTATTTCTTGGGTATCATCATCACCCAAGATCCTCATTGTCCCTTCAGGTAGACGTATTTCCTTGGTAACTTTACATAGGAAATAGAACAAATCAGAAAAATGACCAAGTATTCAAGAAAAAAGTAGCATAAACTTAACTCATAAATGCACAAACAAGATGAACAATATAAGGCTCTTCCATATAATGATTAATGCCTATAACAGGGTAGAAAAAGGACACTGGTTTCATGTAATTGCACAAACCAATGCATAGGATTCGATTGGACAAACTGAACTTAGCATGCATGGCAGCAACTGGGTGAGTAAACAATTACTCTAACCGACGCTCATAGCCCAACAGATCAACAAATTGATGCCATAGGATACAACAGATCAACAAATCTGAGTAATAGCATATTTGCATCACTAAAAACCAGATGACATGCTTGCATTGGTACAGAAATAAGTATAGATTCTGCTCAATTTCATTGGTTGTGTAAAATCCTAGCGACTTACGATGTTATACGTGTTTAGCCTGTTTAGGAATTAGGACATCATCTTCTACTGTGTAAAAGAATAAAATGAGACAACACGAAAAAAGGCTAGGGTTTCATGAAATTGATATGAAAGCCAATAGACTGGGAAATTCATCGATTAACATACAAAATTTCCTAAGCTCGTCCAATCCTGTTGCTTGAGAGGCAAAGCAATCAAAATTAGGGCTTATACCTTTTCGATTTGTTTTTGGAGGCATCGTGATTCGTGGGAGAGATTGAAGGCGAAGGTGAGATCGTCCGTCGTCCTTCGATCGTCCGTCGTCCTTCGATCGTCCGTCGTCCTTCGTTTGCTTTTGGAGACTTCGATCGATTGGAGCCTTCGATAGATTGGAGACTTCGATTTGGGCGAGTCGAGTCGTCGTCCTGCATTTGCTTTGGAGAGTTCGATCGATTTGGGCGAGCCGAGAGAGTTCGATCGTTTGAGCGTTTGGAGAGTTCGATCGATTTGGGCGAGCCGAGAGAGTTCGATCGTTTGGGCGAGTCGAGAGAGAACTTTGGAGTCGAGTCGTTCGAGAGAGTTTGATCAAACTTTGGAGTCGAGTCGTTCAGTCGTGAGAGTTAGATATTTTAGGTTAAGGGTATAGAAATTAGGTGTATTTACAAAATTGCCACCTTCCCTGATTTGTTTTATTTTTTTTTCAAAATTACAAAAGTAATCTCAGCCCTTGGATCATGTGATCCGACGACCCAAATTTCTCCTTCCGTTTCATGTTAAGGGTTGGTTTTACTTGAACCAAACTCTATGAATTAGATCAAGGGATATGTATTATAATAAATTTAGGACATGTTAATGGATTAGAAAATAAATTGGGGATAGTTTGTGAAATATTGTATTATAAAATCTAAAAAAGCCCATTTATAAAGCCCGTTAAATAAATATTCCGAACCTACCTAATGAGATATTCGAACCTATAGGTATGGAAAGTCCAAATTTAATTTAATAAACATAAAAAACCAAAAACATTAAATACACTACTTTTCTTTCCAAATAATAATACTTTATTTAGTGTGTCATCACACTTGTGTCATGCAAACAAATTGCGTAGAGAATCATGGAAAAGATTCCAGCTCCAACCAGTGCCAACCTCCCAAAAACTACGCATTGTAGCTTCCTGCATAATAGGAGGGGTTTGACCTACAACCAAATTAATTAAAGGACCAACCCCAACAAGCAGCAAGTCATCAAATGGTGGAGTATATAATTACGTATCTAGTCTTGACGTAATAAAAAACTGGGAAGCCTTCCACCAAAAAAACTAAAAAAATGGGAAGCCACCCAGTGCCAACAACACGTTGGAATAGATCCCGTCAAAAAGAGTAGTTGAAAGGTGCAACTCCTCGGCCAGTGGTAGAGATCGATGATAAACAAACAAACTGATTTCCATCAGTTCTCTTGGAACCTGGACCACGCAAAGAATTAATATGACAATCAAATCCTCTATGAATCTCAATAACCAATCCTGCTTACAACTAGCTTACCCTATAATCGGGTTGATATAAGTAGAAGGGAGGACGACTGTGTGTGTCTAATCTAAAATAAATATACTCCCTCTATCCCATTTTATTTGTCCATAAGAACAAACAATATTTTCCAACAAAAAAAAGGAACAAACAATACAGTTTTTAAGAACGGATTTTCTAACGTGTGCTCGTGGGCATTATAATCTTGATAATTCTTGATATTGTTTGTGAATTTTAATTTTTTTAAAGGGTTCATTAATTCTAGTTTAGAAAATTGTTTTAAAATAATTTCCAAAACTAGCTAGTATCGTTATTGTGTGCCCATGAGCATACATTAGCCAAACCCTTTTAAGAAACTCAAAAAAGCAGTTAATGCATGCATAATGTAGGTAATTAATGCAAAAAACTATTAATATAATGCATAAAACTATCCATATCTATTACAATTGTCTTGATCCTCTACTTTAAATCTGGACCAATCATAAACAAGTTTACATTTCAAGTAGCCAATAGAAAATCGATATAATCATCCCACTAAATTTTGAGGATCCAAACTGCTTTAAATTTTTTTTTTAAAAAGAAGAGAATTTAAACCCACCATTTACAACTTTACTAAACTGATAAAAGCAGAGCATTTGCACAGAATATTAAGAGAAAAAACAAAGTATCTTCATTTATTCTGCATCACTTCTTGGAGTTATGGCTTCAGCTTTTAATCTCAATGAAGCCCCACTTTTAAATAATGAGGACACTAATAAATGGGGACAAAATGCATTTAATCTCAATGAAGCCCCAATTTCGGAAGATGAGGCCATGAATGAGTAAGGATAGAACACTTCTTCATGAACTCGACCAGAACACAAATCAACATCATACAAAAGTAGGGCAAAGCATACCATCAACAAAAAAAAAATCATCAACCATATACTACCAAGCTCAATAGTGATAGAAAAATGCACATCTTGATGCAACTTCTACACATGGCTAAAGGGGGACTTCTTCCAAAGAATTCACTAAAAAAAGTTGCAAATCAGTTTAATGTCTCATCAAGAACAATTGTGAGACTATGGAGCACATACAAGCAACAACAACAAGCAATGCAAATGCGAAATGTGAGTACAAATTATCACAAATGTGGTAAAAAGAAACTTGAAATTCAAAGTAATGTCATCACAGAAATAGGCATGGGGGACATATCATGCATTAGGGTTTCAACAGTCTAGATAGAAATTTCAAAGAGTGCTTGTCATAGATTGGTGAAAATAAAAACTATCAAGCCACATACAAATCCACTCCACCCAAGACTCAAGGTTTCAAACATGAAAACAAGGTTAGAGTGGGTAATTAGCCTACTGTAGGGGAGTACACCAAAGACTAAGAGAGAGTATTATTCCATGTTAGCTTTTTGTTCATATAGATGAAAAATGGTTTCATATGAGCAAGAAGTCACATATAGTGTATCTAGCACAAAATGAGAGGGGGAAAATATAGAGCTGCAAGCTCAAGCAAGTTCATTCCCAAAGTTATGTTCACATCTGCAGTAGCTAGGCCTAGGTTAAATTTAGAAGGACAATGCACATTTGATGGAAAAATAGGCATATTTCTATCAACATACTAAGAACCAGCAAAGAGAAAATAAAAAATCAGAGAGAAGGGGAATATTGTCACAAAGCTTGTTGATCAGTCAATAAAAAGGTCAAAAGACGCATGCTTATTGATCAAATTATTCTAGCTATCAAGTAAAAATGGCCACAAGATGCAAGCCACAAGGTCATATTCATACAACAAGGCAATGCGAAGGCTCACATAACTCAAGAGGATGCAAAAATGGCAACAAGTGTATAAACAAGAAGGTTTCACATTCATTTTACTCGTGTTGTCATGGGTGAGGGTATGGTGTCATCAGAGGAGGCGATTGTTGGTCCTTCGGAGGGATCGAATGATACTCATTTCGCATTCTCTCTTATTGAACAAGGCTTGCCCCTGTCTGCAATCACATGGGCTCGACCCCAACAAGATCATCAATATAACAATTGTGAACAAGGGGTAAAAAAACAACTTATTTAACAAATTTTGTCATTTAGAATTCGTATTTGTTAAATATACTATAACATGTTTTTTGAGATTTTGTAGGTTAGAGTCGTTTGGTTTAGTGTCGTGGTGGTCGACATTCGTATGCACCAACCAACCAGACCACCGAGCTTTAGATGTCCACTTAGCAAGTTTGGAAACCCAGACTCGTTAGTTTGAGGCTTGGAAGGTAAGGTTTCACATTCAACTTAAAAAATAAAAATTTATTTACTAATTTTGTTATTTATTTATTTTTGTTTAAGACGCACTACCGCCACTCAGCCTAGAATGGACCTCGATAACTTCCGCCAACTGTGGGAGAGATAGTATCGAATACGGTACGATGATAAGGTCAGGAAGCATCATAACTCGGGTCAGAAGCCGCTTTGGATACAGATGTTCGTCTAGGATCTTTGGGAGGCGTCTTGGATCACGCCCGAGTTCAAGGAGAAGTCCGAGTATCAAAGGGCGAACCGGCGGGTAAATCCCTCCCTCCACACCAACGGTTCGAGGTTAGTCTACAAGACCCGGGTTTTGTTGGTATGTACATTAAAATTTGTAGTTTAAGTACTTATTTAAGTTATATTCCTATAGTTACTAAAAATTTACTTTATTTCGTAGTAACAACAAACTGGTCGGCAGATATCGCCTCTCGAGATGCTCATCAATATGCAAACGCAAGGCCTGGGCCGACATTTTGTAGACCAGCGGTCCGCTGATATTGTTGTAAGTACCAACCTTCCTTTACTTAATTTAACCATATTTGTATATATATTCTTATTTATTATTTCCACTGTTAATTTAGATTAGATTTCAAACGTCTTTTGTTTAAGCACGGTCCCGGGAGATCCTCAATTAGAGGTCCTCCTAGTCGGGGACCCCGTCGTCCTTTTAGGACAAGTGAAGGCATATCTAGAGGCAACTAGAGGGATTGGACCAGTTTTCGGGCTCGAGAATGCCGCATTGGATTACTACGTCGATCAAGTGAGAGCGCCTCACAGACAGGGTCCCCAAATTGCACAGATATAACAAGAGAACTCATCCTTGCATGCTCAAGTCGGGCACCCTTTCGTCCTTTTAGGACTAGTGAAGGCATATCTAGAGGCCGTTGGAGAGCTTGGACTAGGAGGCGCTGTTTTCGAGCTTGAAAATTTCGTGTTGGATTACTACAACGATCAAGTGAGAGCGCACAATGATAGCTTGCATTTAGGTATAGCTTAGGATGCATATTTATCTTTGTTTTGCATGTGTTTAAGCATATTTTAGTGTAGTTCTTAGGTTTTTAGAATTTTTTTAGGAAATTCGGGTTTTGCGCTTGTTTTGTTCGGTTTTGTAGATCTTTAGGCAAACAAGCATGGAGGGGATGGATCTTAGAGGACTATGGTGAAGTTTGAGGAAGCTTAGAGTGATACAAGTGAAGATTAGAACAGCCAAGACCCAAGAGTTTGTGGGAATTGAACGCTTAACTTCGGATTATGCATTGGAGACTTGTTTCAACACCTCTATCTTGCAATGCTTGGTTTGGGAGCTATAGTGCTCGGATGAGGCTCAATTTGTTATCACTGGAAAGCTAATTCAAATAGCTACAATTCATATTTTTACTCCGAGTCCAAATTCCAACTCTAAGTGGGTCAAAACAGCCTCTAAAGTGACGCCTGAATGCTGAACCGAGGCAAAAGCGCGGGATGACAATTGCTCGGCCGCGCAATTCAGAGGCTAAGCCGCGCAATTCCAACTGAGGGATGATTGCGCGGGATGACAATTTCTCGTCCGCGCAATCCTCATGCAACCCGCGCAATCGGTGTTTTCTACGCGGGGAAGTTTTGGGCTTGATTTTCAGGCCTAGGGTTATATCATATCCGAGTATAGCTTTAAGATAGATCTTTTGAGGATTATTTGGAAGACATATATAAACCTTATGTTATTTTATTTTTAGAAAAACTTTTGATCAACTTTTGGAGGCTAGTGTTTTCTCTCAAGGAAGAACCTTTGAACCTTTGTAAGTTTGATTTTAATTCAATTATGCATTGCTAATTTCTCTGGTGTTTGGCTAGTTATTGAAGTCATGATTTGTATATAGTTGTGAGGTTTGATTTATTCTCAACAAACTTGAATAGAAATTATTCCCTGTGCTTAATTGAATCTAAACTAGGGTTTTATTAGATTAGATACCTAATTGAATTTCTAGTTTAACTGAATCTGATTAATTACCGGTTGGAGTTAATTAGATCAAGAGTATACTTTAATCAATTAGTACCGGTTGGACAAGTTGGTTAAAGAAGGGAATAAATTCACAAGTCACTTAGATGTCTGGTTGCTCTAAGTTGTTTGTTTCTATTGATAACTTGAATCGTCATGTTGTTATTTAATTGAATCTAGAAGGTCTTCTAGGTTATTATTTAATTAGGGTTGTTAGACTGGTAGTTCTATCAACTATATATGAAGTTTGGGTCTTAATCCTTAGTAGGGTCATTATCCACAATAGATTATTCAAGTGAGAAGAGAATCAAGAGAATCAATGATCAACGAATCAATATCATGATGGATCTAACTAGTTGAACACGTTTGTCTCTTATTGATATAAACCATCTTCTGCATTCGCATTCGTATTTACTTCTGTTTTGCATAGTAGCTTAGAATTCACAATTACAAAACCCCCATATTAGTTACTTCGCACGTAAGCAATAACACATTTACACGAGTCTCTGTGGGTTCAACCCTTACTTGCCGCTCTATTGAGTTGGTTAAGCTAAGGTTTCTTTGATAGGTATAAACGATCACCGAAAATACCTCATCAAATTTGGCGCCGTTGCCGAGGACTCGTCGCTATTTGTGTTTTTACTTTTGTGCTATTGTTGGTGTTGTGAACCTATCTTACGGTTCATAACACTTGTGCTACTAATCTATGGCTTTGTTTGATTGTAGACAGCTGCAGGATGAACACTTCCATGACTATTTTTCAAGATTTCAAGACCATGTGTTTGAGCTTGGTGCTTGGGGATTACAGTATAGTGATAGAGAGGTGAACATGGGAGTTATCCATGGTATGAATTTTGAGACAAGAGGGTTGGCCGATTACATGAGCAATTGGAGGCTTTTATATATGGGACCTAAGGAATGCTGGGATTTCTTATGTTTCATGAGCCATCAAAGCTTTCTGGTTGAGTCATCTTCCCAACCACCCCAGCCGGTTGATACGTCTCTTGAGGATATAATCAAGGATCTCTCCATACGGGCGGATACTAGAATCAAGGAGCATTGTGAGTCTTGCTCTTCATATTTTCATTCCACAATCTCATGTCCTTTTGAGTTATGTGGAAGGAGTGGTGAAATCACATTGGAGTCAAACGATCATGAGTCAGACACTCAGATTCAAGTTGAGGAGCAATCTACTACACTTGATGTGAGTTATGAAGATGAATTTGATGCCCAATACGAATTCACACCTATAAAGCAAGTTGAGCAGAGCATCACAGAGCCAAAGGAAGTTTGTGCTGGCATAGAGATTCTTACAAAGCCTAAGGAGCCTGAGTCATCTTCACTCACGTGGAGTAAATTGCTTGAGGGTTTTATAGTTTTGGAAGAAGACTCTTTTGTCGACCAAGATGACTTCTTTGCTGATGAAGTAGATAGCCATGAGGGAGAAAATCAACATGATATACCTATTAAGGTTCCCGTTGTCATGGTGCACTCGATGTTAGGCCTTGACATCCCATGCTTCAATTTCCCCACCTTCTCACATCAGGAGCTTATGGAGTTCCAAGATGAGGAGCCAAGTCTACAACACAAGGTGGAAGGTGAAAAATACATGGAGTTCATCTTTGAAGAAAGTGGTAGTGATTGCAAGTACTTCAAACCATATTGTAAGTATTTTCTAAAGCCACCACTTGTGCTGAATTTATTTGAACAAATGCCATATCATGAAAATTGGGAACACATGTTTGATAAGTTAAAACGGTCTTTGAAAGTTATATTATGCATCTTTAATTTATCAGTGTGTTACTTATGCTTTTCTGAGATGTGTGCACAGGGCTTTGACAGGTTATTAAGGGCATTGACAATGTCTAATCTTGTTAATTCATGTTAAGGGTCAAGCTAATGACATTAAACAAGCGCTTCTTGGGAGGCAACCCAAGGTTTAGAGTAGTTTTGTTTTTCAGTTATAATCTTTTGCTTTTTAGGTAGTTTTGTTTGTGTGTCTGTTTAGATGTCCCAGGTCCGAAGATTGACAACCCGAAGAAGCCTTCACCACCACCGTCGGATTACCCGCCGCACTACCCGCCAGACAACTAGAGTTTTGTGAGTTTTTCTCTTTCCTTTACCTTTTTACTATACTTTAGGGACAAAGTATGTTTTAAGCATGGGGGAAGGAAATTACTTGTTCGCATTACATATAGTTGCATTAGTTTAGGTCATATTTAAAATTTTTGCATGCATTGATTAAAATTCCTGAAAATGAAGAAAAAAAATCAGAAAATTTGAGAAAAAATACAAAAATATTGCATTTAGTTTCTTATTTCTCCATTGTTTGATTCCTCTTGTTTCTATAAGTTAAGTATGAATTCTAACCCATGATTTGCATGGTATACTGAAGTTGATATGATATGAGCATGATCATTAATTAAATTACCTTGATTATAGGATGGAGCATGTATATAGCTTGAGTATTAGATTCATTCTGAAGTTCTAGACAAAAATTAGCCTTGTGAGATTTGATTTTTGGCCTTCCATGATTATTTGTTCTCCGCATTCTTGAGTGTATCACCATGATTATCTAGCTCTATAACTTGTGTTATGATACCTTGTCAAGACTGCTTATATGATTGAATGCATGACATTAAAGTGATTGAGGCAATGTTTCTTATTAGCCTATTATTTCCCTTCCTACCTTACAAGATCCATGTTCTTGACACCCCTATTTCTTTGAGCTTTAAGCCTATTTTTATTAGCTCCACAAAATTTTCCTAGCCTAATAAGCTTGACCCATAATCCGAGATTTAGGACTTTAGGTTGTGATTGTGTTTCGTGTGATTTTGATGTAAGTATGGGGGATTTTGAAAGAAAAGGTGGAAAAAGAGGAAATAAAACTCTTGTTTGAGCAAAGTGGAAAAAATGAAGATGAAAAGTTTGATTGCAAAAGAAAAGTTGCTTAAATTGTTAGTAGTCTTCGTTAACAAAGTAAGAAAAGAGTTGAAGAAGAGGCAAATAAAAGGAAAAAAAAAAGAAAGAGAAGCAAAGTGCTTAAGTGTAAATGTAAGGAGTTGGTAGAGTGGAAGTTTGGAAAGTGTTATGAAAAAGTGTTGAATTTTGGTTTAGGATTAGTTCTTTATCCCGGATTTAGCACCACAAGCCAAATAAGATCCCTTCCTAATTTCTCTTTACCTTGGCCCCATTACAAGCCTTAAAAAGACCTCATGATTTTTGTTATGTATTTGATCCCCAGCGGTGGAGATTTAGAACTCTGATGCAAGCATATGGTAGTCTAGTTTTCATGGTTGATTTTGAGTGAAACACGTCCTTAAACGCTTGAGAGTTGGAGTGCAAACACAATTACCTTGGTGAGGTCTAGAATGAATGAATGGTCTTTACTTGTTGCTTATCATAATGCATGTTGAGAAGTCTTGGTCGGGTTTTTAATTATTTGTGAAATGCTTGTTTGATTTGAGATGGATGTATGATTGCATTTCTATGGTGTGATTTGGATTTATGTCTTGCTTGAGGACAAGCAAGGGTTAAGCATGGGGGAACTTGATAGCTTGCATTTAGGTATAGCTTAGGATGCATATATATCTTTGTTTTGCATGTGTTTTAGCATAATTTAGTGTAGTTCTTAGGTTTTTAGAATTTTTTTAGGAAATTCGGGTTTTGCGCTTGTTTTGTTCGGTTTTGCAGATCTTTAGGCAAACAAGCATGGAGGGGATGGATCTTAGAGGACTATGGTGAAGTTTGATGAAGCTTAGAGTGATACAAGTGAAGGTTAGAAGAGTCAAGTGATATCCGCTTTTTAGGTAGGTTTTTAGTGTCTAGATAGATTAGATTTAGTTGGTTTTCGTACTTGGGTTTTATGTTTTTTAGTCTTTTTGCTTTAGTTTTCGTATTTCCTTGAGATTCGGAAGCTACGCATTTTTTGTGTCTTTTTGTAGGAGTTTTGGAGCTTGAAAGAAAAGTTTGGAGCATTGCAAGAGAAGATGGAGATTAAGCGCTCAAGTAAATTTATTGAAGATCAAGTTTGAGCTTGGAAAGAGATAGAGGAATTCGTTACTAGAACATAGGAAAAAGAATCGAGTCAAACGGAGTTGTAACGAATCTTCTACGCAAGTTTTACTCAAGGCTGTTCGAACAAGCCCTCAGGAACGACCCTATGAGGGTCGTGCACGACCCACTTTGGGTCGTGCTAGACCCACCCAAATATCACAGCCTCAGGACCGAACCCTAGGGGGGTCGTGCACGACCCACTTTGGGTCGTGCATGACGCCGACTCTCCCTTATTCCGAGATCTTTATGGATATATTCTATCTTTTATTTTAGGAAGTAGTTTTATCTTGTTTCCTAGTTTAATTAGGGCTTCTTTTCCTCTATAAAAAGGGGGGCTCTCTCTATCTTTTATAATTCGTTATTTGGCGGAGATTAAGGGGAAGACTTGGAGGACAAGTTGGAGAAATTTGTAAGACATCTTTGTTTTTATTTGAATTTTCGGTTTGTTTCTATGATCATGTCTTCTTCTTTCTTTTCCATGTGTGAGTAGTTTTCTTAGATTCTAGGGTTGGGTGAAAACCCAACACAATAATGCATGTTTAAACTTGAATTCATGACTTGAATGCTTGAAGATCATATCTATCTATCTTGTGCTTAAATCCTTTGCGAAAGTTGAGGCATGTCTTGCAATTAACCTAAAAGCGAAAGTGTAAAGTTGATTGCTTTGACTAGTTCTAATAGGATTATTTGCGACAGTTGATATTCCTAGGTTGAAGGATAGATAGAGAGTTGTTTAATTTGCGACAGTTGATTGAATAACTTGAATTGTTTGCGACAATTGACTTTTCTATGATCTAGATTGCATGATAGTTGTGAATTCTCGTTGAAAGCATGTGTGATTGTTGTTGTGGTAGCCCTAGCCCTAGGATTCCCTTTTTATATTTGATTTAACTCATTGAATTGCATCGATCTCGACCCCACCAAGGCCGTGCTCGAGCCTAGTTCCTTCGTTTGTATTCTTGTGTGTTTGTGCCCCTTCGTGTTTATTTGCTTTTCATAGTTTATCAACTAATCTTTGGCCCTAATCTCATTCCCGTGGATGAACCTGACTCCGCTATACTCAGCGGGGTCTTGAATATAAATTTATTTGTTCAAGAAACCCTTCAACAAATTGGCGCCGTTGCCGGGGAGTGAGCAATAGTGCCTAGTTTAGTTGATATTTGGGGTTTGGGACTAGCCCTTACCCTTTTGTTTTTATTTAATTTTGTTTTCTTTGTTTTTGTTCGCAGTATATGCCATCTCGTTCTTCCCGGAGAACTCTTGAGATTGACTACTACAGCGAACCTGAGAGGTTCTTCCATAGACGTTTGAGAGAACAACGAGCAATGGGCGACACTAAGACTCTTGCTCAACAAATGGAGGAACTCCGCACTCAAATGCAGCGCCTGCAATCGGACCGAGATACTCAGGCCGCCAATGCGCAGCGATTCCAGGAGCAACTGAACGCTATCCCAAGGAATGCCAAGCAATACATGCACCCAGAACTGAGGGTGCCCGAATCGGCGATAGTGCTCCCGGAGATCGACCGCACTTTTGAGATTAAATCTCACTTCATATCCTTAATCAAGCGTTCTCAATTTGAGGGGAAACCCAATGGAGCATATTAAGAACTTTACTGATTTATGTGACACTATTGCTGCTGACCGTGTCTCATTTGAATATGTTCTCTTGAAGGCGTTTAAGTGGTCTCTTGCAGGAAAAGCTTTAAGTTGGTTGGAGAGTTTGCCACCGCGGTCAATTACATCGTGGAAAAAATTGCATGATTTATTCATGACCAAATTCTTTCCACCAGCAAAAACAACGGAGCTTAGGAAGCGCATCACCTCCTACCATCAACTTCCCAATGAGACGCTTGTGGAGACATGGGAACGATTTCAAGAGCTTCTACGCCAATGCCCTACTCATGGGCAACCTCCCTATGTTCTCCAAGAGATCTTCTTTCAAGGCATTAATGCGGCTACCAAGGATCGCATTAACCTTCACACTGATTGTGGGTTCATTGAGATGACTCCAGATGAGGCATGGGCGTTATTGAATAAGCTAACCAACTATGATGCCATGTACGGAACCCAACAAGCTAAGCCAACAGAGAGGAAGTTGTATGAACCACAATCCGATGTGGTTGATCGGGATGTGAAGTTCCAATTCATGCAAGATGAGATCAATCGTCTGAAAAAGCAAGTAAGTTACTTTAAATCTTCTTCATCTTGTCAAGAATGCGGGTCTTCCGCCCATACTACTTCCAATTGCACTAACCTGCAGCAAGTAAGAGCCGCTGAGGCCTATGAGGCGAACTACATGAGAGGTTCCTATAGGAACCAAAACAATTATGCAGGGAGGAACAATGCTCAACCATCTTGGGGCAATTCCAATTATGACCAATACAAGCAACCCCAACAAGAGCAACGTCCCCCTCCCTACCATCCTCCGGGTTATCAAGAGCCGCCATCATGGGTGCAAGGGCTGCAAGAAGGAATCAATGGCGTCCATACCGGGATCAATGAAGTCCGAGCTGAGGTCAATAGAGTACGAGCCGAGCTTACTACGCAAATGAAAGGTGTTCATGCAAGGTTTGGTGAATTTGACTCATGGAGGAAAAATGTCGATTCCCAACTTGGACAACTAGCTACTCAAATCCCAAGACCTTACGGACAACTCCCGGGCCGCCCCGAAGAGAATCCTAGAGGCCAAGCAAACAATGGGGAAGTCCGAGCCATGCACCTAAGGAGTGGCAAGGCGTTGCCCGAGCCAACCGAGCATAAGGAGAAGGAGCAAGCCTCAAGATCGACCCCTTCAGGGTCGAGCACGACCCCCACAAAGGTTGGACCTCTCAGGACCGACCGTGTCACAATTCCAGTAGGGTCGTGCAAGACGCCCATTGGAGCTTACCGTTTCAAAGCTTTGTGTGACCTAGGTGCTAGTACGAGTCTGCTTCCACTTTCAATTTGGTCCAAGACCAACATGGGGCCCTTAGTACCGGTGAACATGAGGCTATACATGGCGGATGGGTCGTGTGTCAAGCCAACAGGAGTGGTGGATGATTTCCCGGTTCAAGTTGGGAAGTTCTTTGTGCCCAATGATTTCATAGTAATGGAGATGCCTGAGGATCCCGTGGTGCCCATTATTCTCGGACGGCCATTCTTAGCCACAGCGGGAGCCATCATAGATGTCAAGAACGGTCTTCTCACATTCAACATTGGGGAGGAGGTGGTTGAGTTTCGGTTCAACCCCACAATGAAGGAGTCAAATCAGGAGGAAGTCAAGATGCTATACACCCGCTCTGACTACATTGAGTGCAAAAACCCAACGGAGAAATTCTTGGCTTGGGATCCTCTACCACACGATCTTAGGGTCTCAGGACCGACCCTCCAAGGGGCGTGCACGACCCTTCTGGACGAAGGTGAGGAGCAATGCCTTGTCTTGGAGGCACTCAAAGCAGAGCTTGAGGAGGAAGTTAGCTTGCCCGAACCCACTCTCGAGCTTAAGGAGCTCCCCGACTCCCTGAGGTACGCTTTTCTTGGTCCTAATTCTACTCTTCCCGTTATTATTAATGCTAACTAGAGTATGGAAGAAGAGAATAAATTGCTTGATGTGCTTAGGACCCATAGGAAAGCCATAGGGTATTCATTAGAGGAACTTAGTGGTATTTCACCCTCTTTGTGCATGCATAGAATTTATATGGAGGATGATCATAAACCCACTATTGAGCATCAACGTAGGCTAAACCCTAACATGAAAGAGGTAGTGAAAAAGGAAATTCTTAGGATGCTAGATGCCGGTATCATATTTCCTATCTCCGATAGTAAATGGGTTAGCCCCGTACATGTGGTTCCAAAAAAGGGGGAATGACGGTGGTTGAAAATGAAAAAGGGGAGTTGATTCCAACTAGGACCACCACTAAGTGGAGAATGTGCATAGACTATAGGAAGCTTAATAGTGCCACTAGGAAGGATCACTTTCCACTCCCCTTCATTGACCAAGTCCTAGAACGCTTAGCCCAACACGATTACTTTTGCTATTTGGATGGCTATAGTGGTTTTTGGCAGATTCCCATTCACCCCGATGATCAGGAGAAGACGACATTTACTTGTCCTTACGGGACATTTGCATATAGGAGGATGCCTTTTGGGTTATGCAACGCCCCGGCCACCTTTCAATGATGTATGATGGCCATCTTCTCCGACATGATTGAAGAAATAGTGGAGGTATTTATGGATGATTTTTCAGTTTATGGTTCCACTTTCGATTCATGTCTTGCTAATCTTTCTAGAGTCCTTAAAAGATGTCAGGAGACTAACCTTGTGCTTAATTGGGAAAAGTGTCATTTCATGGTTAGAGAAGGAATTGTTTTAGGACATCTAGTGTCTAAACGCGGGATTGAGGTGGACAAGGCAAAAATTGAGCTTATTGAGAAATTGCCCCCTCCATCCTCCGTTAAAGATGTTAGGAGCTTTTTGGGGCATGCGGGTTTCTATAGACGCTTTATTCAAGACTTTTCTAAGATTGCTAAACCATTGACTAACCTACTAATGAAAGATGTAGTGTTTAGCATGTCTCCAGATTGTCTTGAAGCGTTTTACAAGTTGAGGAAAGCCCTTGTGACGGCCCCTATCATGCAATCACCGGATTGGTCACTTCCCTTCGAGATCATGTGTGATGCTAGTGACTATGCCATAGGAGTGGTTCTTGGGCAGCGGAAGGACAAGAAGCTTCATGCCATCTACTATGCAAGTAAGACGCTCGATGAAGCCCAGAGTAAGTACACTACGACCGAGAAAGAGTTTCTCGCCGTGGTGTTTGCTTTTGAAAAATTTCGCTCTTACTTAGTAGGTTCTAAGGTGATTGTTTATACTGACCATGCTGCAGTTAGATTTTTAATGGCGAAAAAAGACGCCAAGCCTAGGTTGCTTCGTTGGATGCTCTTATTGCAGGAATTCGATCACGAAATCCGAGACAAGAAGGGAGCGGAGAACTTAGTGGCGGATCACCTATCAAGACTACCCCTTGAGCATATTCAGGAGTCCGGCGGATCAATTCCCATCAATGATACACGCCCCGATGAGACTCTTTTGCAAAGCAACAATAAGCCCCATGGAGACAAGGCTAGTGAAGAAGTGGAGGCCTCAGGACCGACGCTGCCAGGGTCGTGCACGACCCCCTTAGGGTCGAGCACGACCCCTACCCTGGGTCGAGCAGGTAAGTTCTCTTCCCCTTTGTCGGTTCTTTCGAGTTCTAATAATCTACCATGCTTATCTTCACCCCCTTCTTCTATTCTTGCTATACATGGGTCAAAGACCCCTTGGTTTGCGGATTTTGCTAACTATATTGTAGGAGGCGAGATTCCGCCGGATTTAACCCCTCAAGCCAAGAAGAAATTTCTCCACGACGTCAAGCAATATTATTGGGATGATCCTTACTTGTTCAAGAAAGGAAGTGATCACATCTTTCAACGTTGTATTCCGGATGATGAGATTGAGAGCGTCATTCGCCATTGCCACACTCTTCCAACAGGAGGCCATGCAAAAGGATTCAAGACCACGACAAAGATTCTTCAAAGTGGCTTGTATTGGCCAACGCTTTTTAAAGATGTACATGAGTTTGTGACAAGGTGTGATGAATGCCAGCGTTCCGGAAACATTACTTGGAGGAATGAGAACCCGCTCACTAGTATCCTAGAAGTTGAGCTTTTTGATGTATGGGGTATAGACTTTATGGGACCCTTCCCTTCATCGGGTCCTTATAAGTACATCCTTGTAGCAGTTGATTATGTCTCCAAGTGGGTGGAGGCCATTTCCACAAGAACAAATGATGCTCGGGTGGTTGCTAAGTTCATGAAATCAACCATCTTTCCCCGTTTTGGAGTCCCCCGAGTTCTTATAAGTGATGGTGGCTCACACTTTATTGAGAAAAGCTTTGAAGCTCTTTTGACCAAGTATGGGGTCTCTCACCGGGTAGCAACGCCTTATCATCCTCAAACAAGTGGTCAAGTGGAGGTTTCAAATCGTCAAATCAAGAGCATCTTGGAGAAGACGGTATCCCGATCAAGAAAAGATTGGTCTTCAAAGCTTGATGATGCACTCTGGGCATACCGCACCGCTTATAAGATGCCACTCCGCACCACTCCTTACAATTTGGTGTATGGAAAGTCATGTCACTTGCTCGTCGAGCTTGAACATAAAGCTTTATGGGCTCTCAAGGAGCTCAACATGGATCTCGATGCGGTCGGAGCAAAACGCTTCATGGACTTGCAAGAATTGGAAGAATTGAGGCTCATGGCGTATGAGAATGCTAAGATCTACAAGGAGAGAACCAAAAAGTGGCATGACAAGAAGCTTGTTCCAAAACTCTTCAAAGCCGGTGATCAAGTACTCCTTTTTAACTCTAGGCTCCGACTCTTCCCCGGAAAGCTAAAGACAAGATGGAGTGGACCATTCACGGTTCACCACATTTATCTACATGGGGAGGTTGACCTTATCGATGAGAACGGAGTGATTTTCAAAGTCAACGGGCACCGCTTGATGAAGTACTATGCAACGGTGGAACCTAATCATGAAATCCGATCCACATGGGCTCTCACCACCTCGGACTGAGCTAAGATAAGTTGTCAAGCTAATGACGTTAAACAAGCGCTTTCGGGAGGCAACCCGCTCTTTAGTTAGTTTTATTATTTTTATTTTATTTTATTTTGAGATTAGGTTCTTTTTCTAAACTTCCTTAGACTAGGATAGAATACTTTTGTTTGGAATAGAATTTTGTGGGATTTTAGCAGGGTCCTAAGCTTCAACCACTCCATCTTCACCATGATGAGCTCCATCTTCTTTACAAGCTTCCAAGAGTTCTTTGTGAGTTTCTTCTTCCTTTCTCTTTACTTTTTCATATCATTTTCATGCATGGGGACATTGCATGATTTAAGTATGGGGTAGGGGAAGAAGAAATCTCACATATGTTGTACATAATTGAGTCTTTTGTTTGTTTGTTTGTTAGTATTGTTTTATTAAGAAAAAAAAAGTTAGAAAAAAATTGAAAAATGTCGAAAAAATTCAAAAAAATATTTGCTTCTTTTTTTTAGGATAGAAGAATGCTTCATCTTAGATGTCCTATGATGAGAATTAATTTTCATGCTTATCATATAATTCCTTTGGCATATTTGGATAGTGTAGCCCAAGTCTTGAGAAATTGCTTTTGATTGTGAAAATGGACTTGTGATGAAATTGAGCATATGTGTCTTGAGTAGAAGTAATTGCAATCCAACAAAAAATTTACCTAGTGAGGAATTTTGGCCTTATAGGGAGAACATAAAAAATCCCTCTTCTTTTTATATGTGATTTGCTCTCTTTATGCATATAAATCTCTTGTCATTGATATGATTATCTATTTCTTGAAGCCGCTATGAGTTCGTTCATTCATGTTAATTATGATTAAGAACTTATATTTCATAAGCCACTTTTTATCCTCTCTTTTATCCACCCTTACATTATCCTCTTTTTGAAGCCAATTTGAGCCTTAAGCCTTTTATTTTTAGCTCCACAAAATTATTCCCTAGCCAAGATAAGCTTGACCCTATCCGGGGATTAGGACTTAGTGTTGGTTGTTATGATTTTGTTGAGTGAATTGTTTGGTTCAAGTGTGGGGCAATATGGGTTGGGTAAAGTAAAAGTCTTGCAGTTTGTTATGTAAAAGGAGTTTGGTTCCCTGAATGCACTTGCAAAGAAAGAAAAAAAAAAGAAATTGGTACCAATCTCCCAAAGAAGAAAAAAATGAAAACCATAAGGGAGGAAAAGAAATGAAGCAAAGTGTTAAAAGTGAAAGTGTGCATGAGCCAAATTTCCTTAGTATTTAGAAGCAAGGTTAAGTTGGGATATTAAAAAGGGTTGAAGAAATAAGTGAGTTTGAGCATAATGTTTGAGTGAGTTTGGTATAAGTTCTTTTATGAGAGTTTTGGAGGTGTGAGTTTTTAGGAGTCTTTGATTCCCAAATTTTATAGCACCACATAGCCAAAATATTTCCACGCCTTAATGTTATTACCAAGCCCCCATTACAACCCGGCCGAATGGAGTCTTCTATGAAGATTTCATTGAGCCTAAGTTCTTATGATGATTGATGTGTTTTGACTTCTCTAGGTAGAGAGATTGGTGATATAAGTCTCAATGATAAAGTTGATGTTGCATAAAGATTGAGTTGAGAGTTGATATTAATAGCCTAAACACATGAGAGATGAGTGAAACACATTAAAATCCCTTGTGAGGTTGGATTGTGATTGCTTAAGCTAGAGACTCATACATATGTGATGACGTTAAAATTGCTTGTCTATCTTTTCACTTGTGTTTAAAATGTTTTGACAAGGGCTATGCTTGAAGATTGTGTTATTGGTCTTGAAGATTGTGTTATTGGTCTTGATTTTGCATGATTATTGCTTGAGGACAAGCAAGTCTAAGTATGGGGTATTTTGATATCCGCTTTTTAGGTAGGTTTTTAGTGTCTAGATAGATTAGATTTAGTTGGTTTTCGTACTTGGGTTTTATGTTTTTTAGTCTTTTTGCTTTAGTTTTCGTATTTCCTTGAGATTCGGAAGCTACGCATTTTTTGTGTCTTTTTGTAGGAGTTTTGGAGCTTGAAAGAAGAGTTTGGAGCATTGCAAGAGAAGATGGAGATTAAGCGCTCAAGTAAAGTTATTGAAGATCAAGTTTGAGCTTGGAAAGAGATAGAGGAATTCGTTACTAGAACATAGGAAAAAGAATCGAGTCAAACGGAGTTGTAACGAATCTTCTACGCAAGTTTTACTCAAGGTTGTTCGAACAAGCCCTCAGGAACGACCCTATGAGGGTCGTGCACGACCCACTTTGGGTCGTGCTAGACCCACCTAAATATCAAAGCCTCAGGACCGACCCCTAGGGGGGTCGTGCACGACCCACTTTGGGTCGTGCATGACGCCGACTCTCCCTTATTCCGAGATCTTTATGGATATATTCTATCTTTTATTTTAGGAAGTAGTTTTATCTTGTTTCCTAGTTTAATTAGGGCTCCTTTTCCTCTATAAAAAGGGGGGCTCTCTCTAGCTTTTAGAACACGCAAGAAGCCAATGCAATAGCACAACCAGCCTAGATTAATTCCTTGGAGAAGTCTATGGAGGACATGAGGCGAAACCAAGTGTCGCCATCTCCATCCCAACGGCTTGATTCCGACGATGCGGAAGGAATGAATTAGTTAAGTGTTTCAAAAAAATTTATAAATATTTTCATTAATTATATTTTTATAATTTTTTTAAATATTTATTAATTTAGTTAAATATATAATTAAAAAATAAAATATCAATTTATTTAAAATATATATTAGATTTAGTGTCCACGTGGTCTCTATATTCAACTATGTGTCGTGCGCTAAATCTCGGTTAACAGCCTATGTAATGCACCAATATTATATATTTAGGAGAGGAAGAAGGTGGAGGTGGAAGATGACACTTAAGGCGAGTAGATCCCATGGGCACATTGAGAGAGAAGAGATCTGTCTTCTTCTTAGAGGATTTTGAAGAAGAAGATGCTTTGGAGTGCGTGGGTTTTGTGGATTTGGATATGGAGGGATCTGGACTGAAATTTTCCACGATCCGGTTGGGTGGAGATGAGGAAGATTTAGGATTTGAGGACAGAGATTTTGAGGGAGAAGAAAGGGGGTTACCAAAGGGTGGTGCCGGTAGGGTTGGCGGAATCACCCTAGGAAGGGGATGAGGTTGGCCTAAAACCTCGAGTTCAAGGAAGGCAGGACCAACTACAGGGTTGATCGGCTAGTGGAAATGGGGTTTGACGTACTCATAGAGTAGTTGATAGAGGCGCTGCCTTTCGATTGGATCGAGGTGGTTATCGGCCTCTTGGAGCATCTTTCGACAATAGGAATGAGGATTTGTCATGATCCATTCGCGAATCCATAAATCTTGGTGACTGGAATCATTTTGAGAGAAAAGAGTTTGGCTTTTTGCTTGAAGAGGAAAGAAAGAGAACAATTACAGAGATGGAGTTTCAGGAAGGTGAAGGAAGAAGAAGGGCCAAAATGGCAAAGAAAGGGTTTTTTAAGGATATCAGAAAGGGTAAAAGGGTAAAAACCTTCATTCCCATTTTCAAATGGACCAATGTCATGGTTGTACTTCTTCGACTTCCTCTACAAGGTTGGGACGTGTTCCTTTGTTGTTTAGTCCAATCATAGGGAGAAACGCTTGGTTCACAGTGTTCCTTTGTTGTTTAGACTCTTGACAAAAATCTCGCTTCCCAAGCACTAGATTTCTCTATCTACGCTTCAAATTCCAGCACAGAGCTCCCAAGTAGTGTGACCAAACTCTAAGCTAGTTCCAATGATCTCATGAAATGGATAGGTTTGGATTAAGTGGTTAAGGGAACACATACCCAAACTTTTATGTGAGAGTTGAGAACACAAAGGGAATCAAGCAAATGCAACCCGCAAAGGGTTAGAAAGGGGCTCATGGGAAGCGTTTTCCTGATCCATGATCGAGGGAAGTTTTATGATCAACCATCATGTGGCTTGTAATGAGGCTGAGGGGAACTCGGGTTGATCATCTTGGGCTTAAAAGAAATAAGAGTTCCACACAGTACAAAGTAAGCCTTGAACTAGCAATATGATGAAGTGAACAATGTTATTAAAATCGAGATTTTAGGATCGGATCACGGAAGGTCTTGTGGATCGGATCGTAAAATCGGATCGTATGATCATAAGATCCTATAATATCACTAAAACTAATATAATATAGATATGATACAAAAAATATAGGCACTAAAACCAAAAAATATATAATTTTATTAAAATTTAATGATCATAATGCCGAGAAATTGACATTCCAAACTTATATATGCACAAGAAGCACATTTAAAAATATATATGCTCACATAATAAGACTCGAGGAAAGATTATGGGCCTTTATTAGGGGAAAAATATTATAAATTCAACAATTGGGAGTCGGGAAGATGGATATTGGGAGGTAAATGAGGTTAAAAGAGACAAAATGAGCATTTAAGGGATGTAATTTCACTAATAATTAAGCTAATTGGTGCTAAAATAAATTTTATAAGCTCAAAGTAAAAAACTGGGTAGGATCTTAAGATTTTATACAGGATCTCATGAGATCCTATACGATTCTATACAATTCTATACGATTCTAACACGATTCTATAACGATTTTAACAAATTTCGATTTTAATGTACGATTCGGATCAAAATCCCATATGGGATCATAGGATCTCACGATTTTAAGATCCGGATCTCGATTTTAATAACACTGGAAGTGAATGTACAAGTTCATAGAGTTTCCTAGCATTCAAATCTACAAAGCTAGCCAAGCATAAGGAGATTATCAAACCGGGACTTGTAGAATTTAGAGTTATCATCCCAAAGAGCATGCGAAGGTGCTCACAGGGACGTCTGTCTAAAGCTTTAGTAAGAATGTTTGTGATTTGCTCTTCAGTTCTACAATGTTCCATAGAGACGTTCCCATTCTCAACATTATCACGCAAGAGATGATGTCTAATGTCTATATGCTTAGTACGAGAATGATGCACATGATTCTTTGATATGATAATGGCACTTGTATTATTAAATCATATGGGAACAAGGCCAAAAGACATCGTAATCCTTAAGTTGGTACATGAGCCATGGAACTTAGGAACATCATGAGGCAGTTGCCACGTACTCTACTTCAATGGTTGAGAGTCATTGAATTTTGCTTCATTGATCCCCATGATACTAGGCATGAACCGAGGAATTGGGCCATTCCTGAAGTGATTTTCCTATGCACTAAATGGACAGTAAAATCTGCATCTGAGTTAGCTACTAGTTCAAGGGAACTGTTCCTTGAGTACCATAGGAACAAATTGTCATTTCCCTTGAGATACTTAAAAATTCTCTTTACATCTTTCAGGTGTGATTCTTTAAGGTTAGCCTAAAAACTTGAACATATGCACACAAAGAATATGATGTCTGGTCTACTAGAAGTTAAGTAGAGAAGGGAACCAATCATACATATGTAGTTCCATTTATCCACACTAATACTTGTTTCATCGGTGTCCAGGCATGCTAGGTGAAATGGGCGTGTCAATGGGTTTTGAAGTTTCTATCCCATACTTGACAAGCATTTCCTTGATGTAATTATGTAGGTGGATCTTAGTTTCCTCCTTTGTTTGGGAAATTTGAAGTCCTAGGAAGAATGTTAGTTCCCCTATTAAGCTCATCTCAAACTCACTACTCATCAGGTTCTTGAACTTATCAACAAGTAAGGGATTAGTGTCACAAAAAACAATATCATCAACATATAATTGAACAATCAAAATGTCTTTGGATTATTTCTTGAGAAAAAGAGTTTTGTCAATGGAACCATGAAGGTAACCACTGGACAAAAGGAATTGAGAAAATCAGTCATACCATGCTCTAAGCGCTTGCTTGAGACCATAGAGTGCCCTTTCGAGGAAGTAAACATGGTCATGGTATTTCCCATTCTCAAAGCCCGGAGGTTGAGCAACGTACACTTCTTCCTTGAGATGCCCATTGAGGAACGTAGTCTTCACGTCCATTTGGTATAGCTTTAATCCTTTGTGTGCTGCAATGATGATCAAAAGACGAATGACCTCAATCCTTGTATAGAGGTCTTGCCATAGTCCATCCCTTCCTCTTTGTTGTACCCTTGTGCCACTAGACATGCCTTGTTCTAGGACACAACTCCAGTATCATCCAGCTTGTTTCTAAAAACCCATTGAGTTCCTATAACATTCTTGTTTTTAGGACGAGGAACAACTCTCCACACCTTGTTCCTTTCAAACTGGTGCAACTCTTCTTGCGTGGCTTGAATCCAATTTGGGTCCTTTAGAGATTCCTTGATATTCTTTGGTTTGACCAAGGATACAAATGCGTTGAAGGCATAGAAGTTGAGAAGTGAGGAACAAGTTTGCACACCTTTCTTAGATGGAGTGATGATGTTGTCAATGGGATGATCTTTTCTTTGCTAGTAGTTCCTTGTGTCGATGTTGGTGAGATCAGTTTCCACCCTTGGTTGCTCTTTTACACTGTTTTTAAGTAGTTCCCCCTCAAGAGGTGAGTCGTCTCCCATCTGCTCATTTTGGATCTCTTTGTTGTTCCCCCTTGAGTAGTAGACTCTAGCATGTATGTCTATTGAGTCTTTGTCAGGTTGGTCTTGATTTTCTCCATCATTTCCAGGTTATGGGATATTGTTTCCACATGCATAGTCACCGTCTCTTTTTCTTGGCTCATCATCATTGTCATCCTCATCTTGCTTCCTTATCAATTTGAATAGGGTTTCCTTGTTTTGCAAAGCAGTTCCCATCTTTACAAATTCTTCGTTGAAGATCACATGTATGATTTCTTTAATCTTTCTTGTCGTTTTGTTGTAGACTCGGTACCTTGTTCTGAGATGAGTACCCAACGAAGATTCCTTCATCACTTATGGGGTTGAACTTCCCAAGATGATCTTTGTAATTGTTGTGAACAAAGCAGTTACATCCAAAGGTCCTCCTATGGCAAATGATGGGCTTTCGTCCCTTGATAAACTCATAGGAAGTCTTCATGATCATTGGTCTGATCATAGCATTGTTGAGGATGTAAGTCGTTGTGGAGATTGCTTCAACCCAAAAGCTTTAAGGAACTCCACTTTCTATGATCATGGTGTGAGTCATATCCTCAAGAGTTCTGTTCAACTACTCCATTTTGTTGAGGTGTGCGTGGAGCCGAGAAGGTTTACAAAACTCCATTCTCCTCATAAAACTTGAGGAACTCTGAGTTCTCAAACTCAGTTCCATGATCTAATCTTAGGGACTTGAGCTTTAATCCCATGCTAATTTCCACTCTTTTGATGAAGGGTTCAAATTCTCTAAAAGTGTCTGCTTTTGACACCAGGAAAATAACCCACATAAATCTTGAAAAATCATCAATTAAAACATACATGTACCTTTTACCACCGTGGCTGGTTGTTCTCATGGGACCACAGAGATCCATATGCATCAGTTCTAGAGGTCGTGTAGTGTTCACCACTTTGTTTGGTTTGAAGGGACTTCTTGTCTTGTTTTCCCTTAACACAAGCTTCACAGATCTTTGCTCCTTCAAGGTTGATTCTAGGAATTCCTATTATTAGGTCATGTAAGTACAACTTTTGGATTTGATTTACTCCTGCATGTCCAAGCCTCTTGTGCCAGAGTTTCGTATCATCATGGGAAATCGCAAGACACAACTTCTTGAGAGGCTCAAAATTTGTATCAACAACATAGACATTGTTTGATCTCTTGCCTTTGAGGATGATTTTGTTGGTCTTCTTGTTGATGAACATACATTAGTCAAAGGTGACAACATTGTCCCCTTGATCAGATATTTGGGACACACTAAGAAGATTGTATCCCGGGTCATTGACAAGATTAAAATTACTGATCTTGATGGATTTGTTCGATGTTTTTTCTCCAAATCCTATAATTTCGTATTTATTCTCGTTGCCAAAGGATACATGTCCTCCTTCACCCTGTGTGTGGAGTGAGTTGAGATTGTCTTTTTTCGTAGTCATATGGTTTGAACAACCGCTGTCTATGACCCACATGCAGTTCCACCTCACTACCACCTATAGAGGAAATTAGTTTTTTGCAACCTAGGCATGATGTCTCATACCTGGTACCTTACAATGAAACACAATTTCAAAGAGAATATCAACAATGTTAATATCACTAGAGTTCCTAGATCGGTGAGTGAATCCCTAGAATTGTGAATTGAGTTCCTAGAGTGGTTCCCACGTATGCGACCTCTAGCATATTGATTCATGTTTTGGTCTTGCTTGTTCCAAGCTTTGTGGATCTTTTGAGCTTGAGCCTTACATTTAGGACAACTACCCTTGTAGTGCCCATGAGCACCACAATACCAACAAGTTTTGTAGTACCCTCCCATGTAGTATTTGGGATGAGGTCTTTGGATTTTGTTTCCACCTGATGTTCGTGTTTTTGGTATAGTTTTTAGTGTATTTTCTTAGTTTGTTAGGTTTAGTTTTAGTAGTTTTAGGGTTAGTTTTGTGTGTTTTTGGATGCATATTTTGTGAAAAGTATGGAAGCTACTCCGTTTTGTGGCAACACCATATCATCCCCAAACTAGTGGCCAAGTTGAAGTTTCAAACAAGCAGATAAAGAGCATATTGGAAAAGACAGTGTCCCGTTCTAGGAAGGATTGGTCTTCCAAATTGGATGACGCTCTATGGGCATACATGACAGCATACAAGACGCCTCTACGCACCACTCCCTATAATCTAGTGTATGACAAAGCATGTCATTTACCGGTCGAGATGGAGCATAAAGCACTATGTGCTCTTAAGGAGCTCAACATGAACCTTGACGCGGCTGGAGAAAAACGATTCATGGACTTGCAAGCACTAGAAGAGTTGAGGCTTAAGGCGTATGAAAATACTGAAATTTACAAAGAGCGCACCAAGCGGTGGCGTGATCAGAAATTGGTACCCAAAAGTTATGAGGTTGGCGATAAGGTACTTCTTTTCAACTCTAGACTCCGTCTATTCCCAGGAAAGCTAAGGACAAGATGCAGCGGACCATTCGTGGTTCATCACATCTATCCCCACGGCACGGTAGAGTTGATCGATAACCAAGGCGCAATCTTCAAGGTTAACGGCCACCGACTGAAAAAGTTTCATGAGCAACCCGACCCGAATGAAGAGATTAGAGTCACTATGGCTCTTACAACGTCGGATTAGCCAAGGTAAGTACGTCGGGCTAACGACGTTAAAAATAGCGCTTACGGGAGGCAACCCGCTTTTAGTATAGACTATATTTTTCCTTTTAGATTTTTTTTCTAGTTTTCTTTTGAGTTTTTAGTAGTTTTTAGGTTAGAAAGATAGGATAGTTTCTTTTAAGATAACAAGATGCAGGAGATGGGCTCATAAATCATTCAAAGAGGCTACGGCGGCTCGTTAACGACCCACCCAGGGTCGTTAACGACCGGGTTTGGCGACCCGACTCGGCAAACGGGCAGGTAAGTTTTTTTAACCCTAATCTATCTTCTATCTACCCATGGGCCGCCCCTTTCACCTCTTCCCCTACCCTCTCCGATATAACCCTTCTAAACCTCCTAAAATTCTACTCTCAAATCCTCAATCCCAAGCTTAAAACTTCCAAAAATCCCTACCAAAATCCTTCACCGCCGATCGAAATTTACACCACCACTGAACTTCGGAGACCCAACTAGTTAACAAAGTCCGCAACCCCTGCATTCGTTACCGGCGAGATACAAGCTCGTTAACCACCCAATTTTCGATCTTTTGTTCTTCAATTTCTCAATCTAGCGGTCCACATGGCAAGTTCAAGTCGAGCCGCTACCCGAGCCCAAAAGAAGAAGAGGAATCAGAGGTCCCCATCTCCACCTCGCATGGATAACGTGATCTTGCGCACTCAAGGGCAAGCAGACCGATACAATGCCATTCTAGACAAGGACCACAACACTCGGTGGTTCTCGAGGTCAAGTGCCAAATCAATGAGGATCTACGACGATGTCAAAGAGGCCTTTGTCATTCTCGGTGTGCCTCACTTGCTGAAGAAGGAGAATTTACCACACTTTCCGGCTCTCACATCCGAGTTTCTAGCCACTCTTGAGACGAGTTTCCCGATGAAGACTTCGGCGGGACGCATTCGATTTAGGCTCGGTAATGTGAACCGAGAGTATACTTTGGCAGAGTTCAATGCTATTTTGGAGCTCCCAAATCCTTCTCGAGATTACAACCTTAAAGATTACAAGGTGACAAGGACATGGAGCTACATCACCGGGGAGGTAGAGCCCTCTGCTGCGGCATTATCCGGGGCAAGCATCATCAACCCCATATTCAGGATCATTCTCCGAGTCCTAGCCGCTACATTCTGGCCAAAAAGAGAGTTGAACAGGCCAACAAGGATAGAAGTTGCATGCCTCCGCACTATTCTTTTTTAGGAGCCCGCCCCATTGAACTTGGGGTACGAATGGCTATATTATGTGGAGAAGTCAACCAAGTCAAAGGAAGTATGGTGCGGGAATCTGGTTAGTCTCCTGGCGACCAATCTTGGAGTCTATCTCACCCGCTACACACCGGCCCACGCTCAGCTACTTAACAAGAACTACTGGTTTAGTTCTAGTATCTTTACTCAGGTCCGAGATGGGTTCGTTACAAAAGTTCAAGGCCGAGATGTTGTACCCACACTGGATAAGCTGGAGCTTCTTTATGTACCGAATTGGTACGAAGCGTGGACGGGGCATGCATTCCCGTTGGAGCCCAAGCCGCAAGATGAGCTTACGCTTAGACCATGTGAGACGCGGTTTCAGGGAGAGGGAGAAGAGATGGACGAAGATGATGAAGATGAGACTGAAGATGCAACTACAGAGGGAGGTACAGAGGAGCTCGACATCGAGGAAGATGACCTCGATACAGAAATTCTGGGCACCAATTTCTTCATTAACGAGCCCATCAGGGTCGTTAACAACCACTTCGAGGCCTCTACCGATGCTCCTACCGAGGCACACAACTTCGGTAACGACCCGCCGAGAGCATCTACCGAACCCCCACCGCCTCCTATCGACCCTCATTCTTATGGTATCATGCCATACAACCCAGTGCTTTATCAAGACCACTTCTAGCCTCACTATCAACCACCTCCTCAGCCCGAGTACACTGGATCAAGTATCCCGCCACCATGGGCCGAAGATCTTTCAGCTCAAATGCAACAGCTTAACCTTCAGCAGACACATATTCATCGGAGGATGGATAGATGGGAGAGTGTCTATTCTGCTTGCATGGCATTCGAGGATATGAGGCATCAGCAGAGAGAGGCGGACGATACAGAGCGCTGGAGGACGATGTATGACTTCATGGGGAACTTCGAGCATTACTTTCCACCACCTAACCGCTGATTCAGTTTGAAGAGTTTTCTTGTTTTCTGCTTCATGACTTTGTAAGTTTTTTGTGTTTGTTTCCTTTTCTTTTCTTGTTTTCTTTTGTTTTCTTTTTCTTTTCTATTTCTTTTCTTCTTCTTATTTTTCTTATAGTGGGGACACTGTAATTTTAAGTATGGGGTGGGAGAGAGTAGAAAACTTGTTGTCTTGTGTTTGTTTGTCTTATGTGTTTCATTTGTTTTGAAGTAGTTCTTTGTTCCATATATATATATAAAAAAATCGAAAATTTTTGAAAATTTCAAAAAAAGAGTTTTAGAATTGATAAATATACCTTTCTTATGGTTCTATGATATTAGTTGCTAGCATGATCATATAATTCCTTGCAAGCATGTCTTTGATAGTTTAGCCGGATTCTTGTTATGAAGTTGTTTTTAGGAAGGAATAGCATTTGATGAAATTGAGCATGTATACTTTTTAGCATAAGTGATGCAATCCAACAAAATAATTACCTTGTGAGTTATTTTTGGCCTTATAGGGAGAACATCAAAAATCCCTCTTCTTTGCTTGTGTAATTTACTCTCTATATGCATATTATCTCTTGGAATTGTGATGTTTATCTATTTCTTGAGACCTATATAAGATTTATAGTTCATTACTTGTGGAAATCATATGATAGAGAACTTTTTCATAAGCCCTATTAATCCCTATCCACCCTTACATTATCCTTCCTTTTGACAGCCAATTTGAGCCTGAAGCCTTTATTTTTAGCTCCACAAAATTGTTCCCTAGCCGAGATAAGCTTGACCCTATCCGGGGATTAGGACTTAGATTGGAGAGGTATGTTTTGTAGAGTGAGAAGATATGATTGGTTTTGAAGTTGAGAAATTGTTGGGAAGGGTAGATTGGAAGTCTCTTGTTTTAAGTTGTAAAAATAAAGATCTCTTTATAATAAAGGATGCACAAGAAAGTTTGTTGAGAAAAAGTGAAGGAAGAATACACGATGAAGTTCGTTAACGACCCATGTTGGTTCGTTAACGAGGCTGCGTGAGAAAAAAAAGAAAAAAATGAGAGAAGTTGATTAAGAAGAAAGAGAAGTAAGATGTGCATTTGTGTTTAAAGATGAGTCAGAGATTCTTTTTGAGTTATGTTATGAGACTTTCTAGGATATATTGGGTGAGTGAAGGAGTGTGCATAAAGAAGAGAGAGTTTGGTATATTGTTGTTATGAGAGTTTTGGTGATATGTGTGAGTTTTTAGGAGTCTTGATTCCCGGATATTATTAGCACCACATAGCCAAAATATTTCCACGCCTATTGTTATTACCAAGCCCCATTACAACCCGGCCGAATGGAAGCTTCTATGAAGTTTTTCATTGAGCCTAAGTTTCTCTTGATGATTTTTGCTTGTTTTGACAAATCTTAGGTGGAGAGTTTGGTGATATAAGTTCCAATTTCTATGAGTTTTTGTATATAAGATGAGTTGAGAGATTGAATTTATACGCCTAAACATTTGAGAGTTGAGTGAAACACATTATTCCTTGTGAGGTTGGATTGTATTTTCTTATGTCTATTTGGTGCATATATATGTGATGACATTAATAGTCATTTGCTATTTTTCTTCTATGTGTTGAAGTATTTTTTTAGATGATGGCTATGGCTTGATAAGTATGATTGTTTGGTTTTGATTGATGTTTAGTGATTGCTTGCGGACAAGCAAGCTTAAGTATGGGGTATTTTGATGTTCGTGTTTTTGGTATAGTTTTTAGTGTGTTTTCTTAGTTTGTTAGGTTTAGTTTTAGTAGTTTTAGGGTTATTTTTGTGTGTTTTTGGATGAGTTTGCATATTTTGTGAAAAGTATGGAAGCTACTCCGTTTTGTGTCTTTTTGTAGGTTTTAGCAAGGAAACGGTGCTTTTTGGAGCTGAATGGAGTGCTACGATGAAGGATGGAAGAATACGAGATAAGGGAATTGAAGTCAAGAGTTTTAGAGAAGAGGTGTTGAAGAAGCCAAATCCAGGCTCGTTAACGAGGCTGTAAAGGGTCGTTAACGAGACTTAAAGATAGAGTTTTTCGAGAGTTCGATCTTATGATTACCGACCTTGTGCGGAAATTTATTCTGTGTCGGTAGGCTTTTTAATGAGTTTTTAGGGTTATTATATTTTGTATTTTAGGTTTTGTTATCTTTTAGGTTTTATTTCTATCTTTTTAGAGTTAGTTTCTATCTTTTAGGAAAGTTTTTTATCTTATAGTTTTTTTTATTAGATAAGCTTTATTAGTATAAATACCCTTCTTTTCTAGCTAGAGGGGGGGGGGGTCAGACGTGTTCAGAGAGGAGAGCCGAAGGAGAGAAGCCGAGAGAGAGAGAATAGTCGAAGCGGGGCTAACGAGAGTGAAGCTTAGGTCGTTAGGCGAGTTTTCGATTTGGTGTTCTTGTTGTTTTCGGGTTTCTTCTGGTTCTGTAAGACGATTATTTTTTTTTATTAATTTGAAGTCGTTGTTTTGTTTTTAATGTTTTCTCTTATAGAAGTTGTTTGCTTTATAGTTATGAGTAGTGAGTAGTTTTCTTATCTAGGGTCGGGGTTTAACCTGGCATAGTTGTGCATGGTTTGATGAGTAAGTAGATTGTGTTGAATATCTTTTATCTATTTTTAGATTGCTTGTTGTGTTTATACCTAGATAAGAATCGAGGTAATTTGAGTTTTTAACTTGATTGAAAGAGAAAGTTATAGACTTGAAGGTTGATATTGTTCGACAACGAAAGTTTCGAGCTTTGGATCCAAAACAAGTGATTAGGTGAATTAGTTTATGAGAATGAATTGATTTGCTTGCTAACCAGCGATAGTTGATGAATTTATCTATTTAAAGGCATGATCTTTATCTTCTTACGAGTTTATATGCATGGCTATGTTGCGGTGACCCTTGTCCTAGATATTTGTTTTTATTTGAATTTCTTCAATTATATTCATTACTAAGTTCACTGCCTCGGTACCGAACCTGTTTTTAGGTCGATCGTTAGTGTGTGTCAATAGTTTATCCAGGTTCGTTAACGACCCTAACAAAGTCGTTAACGAGGTTGGTTGTGTGTGTGATTGTGTTGTTTTATTTTTGTTTAGTAGTTCGATAAACAAACAGCCATGCTTCCCGTGGAACGATCCTGACTCCCCTATACTCAGTGGGGTCTTGACTTATAAATTTATTTGTTGTCAAGTAAATCCCTATCAACACCACCCATGGTTTCTTTGCTATAAATCCTTGACCCATTTCCCTTGGCAATTTGAACATAGATTTTTTGCCCATTCTTCCTAGTGTAATAATCCCTTTTTCCATTTACACCACTTTCTTGAATACGGATTTTCTCCTCTAAGTGAGCATATTTCTTTTAGGGCACCGAGGCTTATACTCAATCCCATATCTCGTAGCAACAAACTTGGTTTTGGAAGATGTGTTTTCTAGATGGAGGTTATTTTCACTCATTGTTTGTAGGAACTCATTCTTTTCTTCCTCCAAGTTAGCCATTTCTTTCCTAAGGTCGTGGTAATCATCAAGAGTAGAATGAACCTTTTCAACAAGCTTCACACAGTTGGAACAAGTCTCAAGACCAACATATTAAGCAATATAGTGTTCCGATTCGTCTAATTCGTGTTCAATTTAATGTTGTGTTTTACAAGTTTAGCCATCAGCTTAAGGAGTTCAGGTTTATCATAACTTGAAAGAGAGACTAAAATGGATTCAGTAGTTACCTCACTGGGTTGTTCCCTAGTGGAATCTCCTATGGCCATTGCGCACATGTCGGGGGTGATGTCCAAGCTTTAGGATCCTCATCCTTAGAGTCGCTGCAACTGGAGATGTAATCCATTTTGTTGGGCTTCCTATTGTCAATTCCTTGTGTGCAGTTCTTGGCGAAGTTCCCCTTTTTGTAGCACTTGTAGCTGGCCACGTCTCCAAGGTCCTTCTCCATGGGCTTCCCATTGGAATTGTTTTTCCTTAATTGGCTCCCATTGTTTCTCTTGAACTTTACCTTCTTGTGGAAAGAGCGCAAGGCTTTGCTAACGAGTACGAGTTCCTCATCTTCATCTTCCTCTAACTCCTTGTATTGTTCTTGTATGAATTTGAGAATCTTTTCAATCTTCAAGGCAATTCTCTTGTTTGCCTTGTCATGTTCCTTGTCGTCTTGCTTTCTCTTCTCATGGCTCATTAGCTTCCTGAAGACTTGGTGTAACATTAGGTTCTTGTTCTCCGGATTTTCTTTGAACATCGTTCTCTCATTTGCCTAGTTAGTGACCAATCCATTTAGCAGTGTTGCACCTTTATCTTGTTAGAGATCTCTTATTTGGTGATCCCAAGTCCATTAAGCTAGGTAAATAATGACTCAAAGCGAGATTGGTAACAAGACACAAATTCTCCAATCTCCATTCGGATGTTGAATACTCCATCATGGCATTGATCTGGTGGTCATTCTTTGAGTTCGGAACTCCCTACGTGCATTTTCTGGATGGCTTCCCACATTTCCTTGGCAGTCTCAAGGTTAGTCACCTTGTCAACGTCTTGTTTGCACATGGAGTTGTTGAGATACATTTTGGCCTTGAAGTTGGCCTCCATGACTTCAACTTATTTTGTCCCCATTTGGACAAATCATCCAGAAAAGTTGGATCTACTTCGAAGTTTCCTTTTTCGATAACGCACCACACCTGGAAGTCGTGGCTTTTCATCAAATCCTTCATTCTAATTTCCAGTTCTCGAATCTACCGACAATAAGCCTTGGTGACTTGTTGTTCCCATGACCAATTTGAGTTAGCTCAGATGACATCATTTACACATGTGAAACTAACACACAAATCTAGAGCAACACCTGCTCTGATACCAATTGTTGGATCGTACGTGTTAGTTAAGGGTTGGGAATAGCAGTTGGACTATTCCCTAGGCAGCAGAAATAAGCAATGCATAAGCAAACAGAATAGAAAGATGGGACACAGTTCCTTATAGAGGAACCCCACTACAAACCAACTAGTTGTATGAGTAAACCTCTAACTCTGCTTGGAGGATTTTGAATCACTTTCTTCTTTTATTGATTGTTCCCTTACATACAATAAGAAAAAGTTCAAACTTCTCTATTCCTAGCACTCTCCAAACTCTAGAAACAGTAATGAACTTTCTCAACATAAGCACTAAGACAACAACTCAACTAAAATAAGAAACTCAGACCTTAAGACCTTTGCTTCAACTCTATTAAGTTACCTAGCTCCTGGGAGCTCACTCTTCACCATCCGAGACCAACCCAATATTCATCGTCAAATGTGTTTATGATGCTTAAGTTATACAATTTGTAAAACCAAAAACTGTAGTTTCAAATACATATGAGGATTATTAATACAACACTTGCAAAACTTTTCATCAACTATTAGAACATCAAACTAAAAAGTCAACTTTTATATTCTTTCAACTTTTTTGGAATGAAAACTTTATTAAATTCGAAAGCCGACCAGCGCACACAAACTTAACTTACAAACCAATCACGCGCATACAAAGTGTTGAGATTTAAATTTCAACGCAACAAACAATAAACATGAACGGAGCTCAATGCAGCCTACACGTACAATCAATCATTGACTTTGACAAGTTATCTGGTGTCCAGTGGACGGAGCTCAATGCCTCGGATACGAAGGCCAGATTTGTAGAACTCAGTATTATGGTCCTTGACAACCAATTCCACCTCTGGATTTGAGTATGCATCGTTGTAGAACCTGCCCATCTCAATCTCTAGCCAGTCATCCTCCCTACTTTTGGGGACGTCTGCATCTCCTATCCTCTCTTGTCTATGCAAACAAATGGCTATCGACGGATCCAGGTAGCATTTCTTGTAGTTGCTGCCAACAATCAACTCCATCTGATTAGTCTTGAATCCTTCAGCATTGAGATTCAGTTTGTACACAAAGTATGCTCCGTAGTAGGTCCCTGGCCAAAGCCACTCCTCTCTCACCTTTCCCTCAATGTGTAGAAACCAAACTTTGATCAGTGTCGCTTCCTTACTGCATTGCATGCATATAGAGTCAACAACATCATCATTGTCGAATAAAGTCCCCCGCCAACAGGATTTGAGGGGTCAATATAGGGGCACCCATAGTTTAAACATGTCAGGAGAATGCGCCGGAAAGATCCAAGGAAAACTCAAATTCAGCTATGTTATAATAATAACCGAATTTAGGGGTGATATCCAGCGGCGAGCCACATGGTACTTAGTGGGGCTTCAACCCACACTCCATTTTTAAATTCTTTTTTGAAAAATATAGAAAAAATATTAGATTATTTGATAAAAAATAGTCTCATTGGCCACAAAAAAACAATGTTAATTTTTTGTTTTTATGAAAAATACAAAATAAGGAAATACAACTTTTTTGATACACAAAAATACAAAATTTTCTACACATACTGTTCTAAAAATTCCCGCTTAGTTCCGTCTAGGTTCTGCCTAGGCGTTGAAAAGTCCTATCATGCCTAGTCTTCCAGCCTGTTTAGAAGACCACCTAGTCCGTCTAGACGCCCGTTTAGGCCACCTAAGCGGTCCCTCTCTACCTAGGGACCGCTTAGTATTTTTTAGTACACTATATGTGTAAAAAAAGTTATACAGAAAAATATAAAAAAAATTATTTACTTTTCAATTTTTTGATGTAGTCAGGTATTTGATTCAGAGAAATTTTGCTCCCTCTGAGTCGAATTTCTGACTATATACATCTTAAAAATATTGTATAAAAGTCAATGAATATGAGAATAGGGTCCAAGATTAAGATGTATTACAAGATCACAATGCTATGAAATAGCCAACTAGCTAGAGCTCATTAATTTACTTCCTTTGAAATTATACCTTTTTGACCTTATCTATATATATAGCCATATAGGATCTAGCGAAACGAAATGTTGCGGAGAAACAATCGGTCATCGTTCATATCATCTCGATGATGCTACGTATATTTATTTTTGTCATATGCTTAAGCGCTAGACCAACCCACATCTAAGTTGTCGTCACGTTCCACTTATTATGCATTTTTGGTATTTTTTCTTTACCTTAATGTAAGCTAGGTGAGGTTTTTTTTTTTTCTTCTTTGACATGAACCCTGGACGTGTTTCAGAGCTTGTGTTTGTTAATTAACCTTGTTTAGTATTAATCAATCACTGGGAGAGAAACAAACAGAAATATATAAATTAATTAGCAAAGAGACTGAGAACGATCGATCGTTTGACCTTGATGTGGATGGATTACGAGACAATTTCCAATAATTCGCTTTCTCCACATGCTCAATTTGAAGTGCATCTGCATCAAGCACAAAACTCCTGTTCCCGCCTCGATTCGATGCAATCTGTAACGTATACATATATATTACATATACTGATATATGCATACTAAAAATATTACATATACGGCTCAAAACATATACGGCCCCCTAAACTTGTATAAATTGGTCAAATAGACACTCCACCTTTGGTTTGGACCCATTGAACACTTAAACTTAATAATTCAGGTCTATTAAACACCTGATCAAGTACATGGATGTTGGGTGTATTGCACATGCGCTCATGTGTCAAGGGTTTGTTCCACATAATGCCACCTATATGCCACGTGTATGTCACATAATGCCACATATTAGCCACGTGTATGCCACATAACAAACTTACCATTTAAAAGGTGAATTAAATTATTTTATTAAAAGAAAAAAAAGAATTAAAAAGTGAATAACGCATTTTCTCCAGCATCGTCTTCTCCAGCATCATAGAAGACTGATCTTCACATGTTGTGTCCAACATTAAAGGGAATAAAGCGTTCAAACGACATAGATTGAATTTCGAGTCGGTTTTCCCCAAATCGAAGCTTTTCTCCTCTAAATTGTTAAATTGGGGCAAGATTCGCCGTTGAGCAAGATCCCAAATCGAAGCTTTTCTCCTCTAAATTGTCAAATTGGGTCAAGATTGGCCGTTGAGCAAGATCCTAAATTGAAGCTTTTATTTTCTAAATCGAAGCTTTTCTCCGGAAAGAGCTTCAAATTGGGGCCAAATCCGTAGTTGGAGCAAGATGCGGTCTCCATGGAGTCCAGTGACTTCACAAACGATAGCTTCTTAACTTTCTTTAAGCTTAGCACTCGCCTTCTTTACCGGAGCAGTTGCCTTCTTCTTCACCGGAGCAGCCACCTTCTTCGTTGTCTTTGCCTTCACCGGAGCCTTCTTTGACGACGGCGACACTGCCGCTCATTTCTTCGCAACCTTCGCCGGCTTGGCCTTCGGCTTCACAGCAGCAGCCTTACGATTCATGGCGTGAGGGCGGTGGCTGTGCTGTTGTGCAAGAATGTCGAAGAAGAAAAGGGTACAAAGGGTAGAAAAAAGGAAAATGAAAAAATAGAAAAGAAGGAAATAGAAAAAAAGAAGGTTGAAGAAGAAAGGGTATCCACGTTCAACTGTTCAAGCAAGATCTTTTAAAGATCTGTGAATACTGACTGAATAGTGAATAGGCTCAATTTTGATTAGAGGGTTTTGTTTTTCCCCCCTTTTTTTAATTTTAATAGCATTTAAGATTTATATTTAATCGGATTGAAAGACTTCACTCGCTCGTTAGCGTTTGAATTACACTCACAACGCCACATCAGCGATAAGATGTTTAATAGGTTCAAATTATTAAGTTTAAGTATTCAATAGGTCCAAATTAAAGGTGAGGTGTCTATCTGACCAATTTACACAAGTACAGGGGCCGTGTATGTTTTAAGCCTTACATATATGCATGGAATGAGTGAGAGAAAGATACCGATTTAGTTATGCATGGAATGAGTGAGAGAAAGATACCGATTTAGTTGCCTGGAGGTGTTTGCTGTAGAATGTACGGATATGCGCATCGATCTCAGAGGGCAGCCATGCTTGTTTAGATGATATCGAATCTCTGGCATTTTGTAATATGGACGTGCCTGCAAAGTTATACCCCTTGGCTAATTCGTCGACCAGATTCAAGGACTCATCTTGAGGCAACGGTTCAACCTTCAAGTTCATTTGTGTCTTCATCATCTTGCACACATTTAAACTCCTCGACACTACCACAATCCTATATGTATTACACACAGTATTAATTGTACGTACATATGCTTATTAATTATCGAATATATAAAATTACTTATATCATAATTAACGTGATGGGTATATGAAATTACCTGCAACCGTTGTGGGGCTCGGGGCAAGGGATACCGATCTGGTTCAAGTCGATCCATTTATCCACATTGTCAATTATAATCAAGACCTCCCCAATGTGAGTAAGCCTGTCATGGAGCCACCTCATCCTCTCTTGAAGCGTTTGAACCGTGAGGCGGAGCCCAATCCTCTCAGCAATCTCCTGCTGGATGTAAAGCACACCTTCCTTACTCGCGCCACTCGTAACCGGCACAACAACGTCGAACAGCTGCTCGGATTCGATCTCGGCTGCGAGTTTGTTGGCCAGCATGGTCTTTCCCGCGCCCTCCAGCCCATATATCCCCATCACAAGCTTCTCTTCACTCCCACCCAGACGTAACGAATCCTTCAACCTCTCAAGATACTTCTCCCTAGAAGCCAATGCCACGTAGCCGGCTGCCAACGTCGGGGCCAATGGAGGCGGCTTAGACGGCTCGAAGTACACCCTCCCTTCAAACTGCCCATTTTCCACCAGCGTCTTGATCTCCCTCGAGAGGGTTTCGGCCCTTGTGGCCACGTTGTAACGGCGTTTGTAGCTGTAGTTGAGGTTGCAAGAGGCAGGGGAATCCAGGGAGTCGAGGAAATCTCTGGTATCACTGAGCTTTGCTTCGCTGTTTTCCATCCATCTCTGGACCTGGTGTTTGATTTCTTGGCGGCAGGACAGGGCGTCGTTCACCTCGCGTTTGACGTCACGGAGTTTGGAACTGAGCCCTTCGTCGTCCGTTTCAAGGTGGTCAATGTAATCGTGGTATTTCCACACGTAAGCTATCACCTTAAGCGCCTTGTCTAAGCCCTTGCTTACGATTGGGTTCACCACCATGCCTACTGGGTCTGTAGCCATTGTTTTGTTATATGAGGGGGCCGGGAAAAGAGGTCCAAATACTCCCCCAATTTCGCTAAAATAATTATTGTTTGATTAATATGTTCCGTGAGACCGTGATGGAGGAATAAATGAATATATGAAGGCGTATATGTACGTGTATGCCTCCCTGATTTTATTTTTCAGTATTTTTTTCCCCTGCTCGATCACGTACGGCCAAATTTTTATTTTTATTCTTAGACGGTTACAGTTCGAGAAAACTATTTAACTCGAGACCATCCCCACCAAGTACCAACAAAATAAGTTGGGAAGGATAGTCATCCCAAAAATATTCTACATATATATTATTCTTTAGTACAATAGTACAGAGTGTGCAATTACATAACACCCTTAAGAGAGAATACGTCAAGTTTCGATCGTATATGACTTTTATTTTGAAACTTCTCTCTATTATTACACTAATTAACTAATTTATGTTGGATCGGTGTTAGTTTCTTAACACTGGAACAATAGTTTTTTCATTTCGAGTAATCGAAGTTTTGTTAATGACAAACGCTTGGAACTAATTCCCTATACAAGTGAATACATGAAAGATACAAGTGTACACGAAAAGCAAGGAAAACATATTCCCCTTGAAGCCATCTGTGTACGTGGCAAATAAATTGAGAACAAAAGAGACTTTTCACTGTTGTCTTGGGCGGCAAGCAGAGTCCCAAGAAGGAAAGCTTCCACAAAGCTAAGGGCACGTTGGTCTTTGAACCATATCGTGCTCTCCAAGAGTGAAAGGACAAAAGCGTCAAAAGGAAAGAAGTGACTACTATAAATAGAAAGCGAGGAAGCTAGGTCAAGTACGCTCTCAGAAAAAATTCACATGAGCCACTGAAAGGTAGCAAGTGATTGAGAGAGCTTGGAGCAACATAGTGAAGACGAAGAACCAGCAGATCCAGAAACGGAAGATCCAGATCCAAGTGATGGGAACTGTGTGAAGCTTGCCATCGACTTGGAAGTTGGTTCCGGTGCAAAAGGGACCTGGATCAAGAACGAGTCAGGTTCAAGTATCATATTGATTGTGTCTAGATCTAGATTCACGATGACTTATAGTCGTTAGTATTGTTTGTAAGTGTGTTTACGAACATAGAGAAGTTCGTCTTTGTATTGTGCATCTCGAGATCTATCAATTTAATATAGTACTTGTTCAAAATCCTCCAAGCGAGATAGAGGTCTACTCTCCAGCTATTTGGCTGTAGAGGTTCCTCTATAAAGGAACATGTCCTTACTTTTGCGTTACAATTTTATATCCTGTGTTGATTTATTCCGCTGCGTAAGGGAACTGTCACTAGAACAGTTCTCGATTTGTCTTACTAACACAGATCTTCGATCATACAATTGGTATCAGAGCCCAGGTGCTCTAGATTGTCTATAAGTTTGCAGGATGTCTACGGAACTTAACGCTATCGGACACGAAAACAACAAGCCACCTAGGGTAAGGAGGCTTTGAGTGATGGAAAAGATTGATGAAGGACTGGATGCGCAGTCACGATTACCAGGCGTGGACAGTAATCGAGAAAGGAAACTTCACCATCAACCCAGCTATTAAGGATGACATCACCAAATGGGGACCGAACGAGTGGAAATGTATGGAGGCAAATTTCAAAGCGAAGATGTATCTCAACAATTCCATGAGCGAAATGGATTAAGTGAAGGTTGGGAACATAGAGACTGCAAAGGAAATGTGGGCTGCAATTGAGCAGATGCACATGGGAAGCTCAAATCTAAAGGAGGATCACCAAATGGATGCTCGTCGTGAGTTTTATAATTTTAGGATGGAACTTGGAGAGTGTGTATCATCCTATCAGTTTCGCTTCAAAGGATTGCTTACCAAACTTTCTAGTCTGGTAATTTCAAAGGAGGATTAAATCACAGAACGAATCAAAGTCAAGAAGGTGATCGATGGTCTCTTTGGAGAATGGACCCACGATCAAACAACGTTCTGTGAGAATCCAACCAACAGGAATCTCTTGCTACATGAGATCTTTGGGAAACTAAAATCCTATGAAGCAAAAAGGAACTTGAACAAGGCCTTAGATAAACCTGGAAAAGGAATTGCACTTAAGCTGGAGAAAGTGCTCAAGTCTGTTCATGAAGAATGCGAAGAGTCTGAAGAAGAAGACGAGGATAACATAGTGCTCATCACAAAGGCACTTCGTAATCTCTACAAAAGGGAAAGTTCCAAAAGAAGTATGGAGGAAACAGCTACTCAAAAAGAATACAAGAAGTCAGGAAAGAAGGATACTAAGGATATCACCTGTTTCAAGTGTTTTAAGAAAGGCCACTATGCTAAAGCTTGTCCTTTGGGAACTAAAGAAAAGAAGTCCGGGAACAAAGCTTATATAGCAACATGGGATGACACTGAAGATGAAGATCCTGAGGCAGGGGCTACTCCAAATATGTGTGCTATGGCCATCAAAGGAGATTCACAGGAACCACATGAGGATGTAAGTGTTCAAACTTTAACTAATTGCTTTGATATGTATGCTAAGCCTGATTTGATTCGTATACTTACTAAACTTGTTAAGGACAACATGAAACTTCAAAAGAAAATGAATAAGATTGAGGAACATTGTCTTAACTTGGAAAGTAATCTTACGAAAAAGGAATTTGAATTGAAAAATAATGAATCTGTTAATTGTTCCATGTGTAATGAACTGAAGAAGGAACTTGACTCCTTGATGACTGCAAAAAATGATCTTGTCTCGGAGCTTGCTACTGTTACTCTAGACAAAGAAAATCTCCTTAAGATGTTAGAGAAAAGTGAGGGAAAAAGAATTGTCGAGATTCCTAAAATGTCTTTTGTTCCCTTTGAGACATGGTATAGGATATTCTGACATAGACTCTGGAAATGATCAAAAGACACTTACTCTGAGAGAGTTAAGTGGGAGCAGTGCTTTAGAATTACAAACTGAGAAAATAAAAAAACTCCCATTTGGAAGAGAGAATTAGAGTCTTAGAGAGTGGAACCAAAGGGGAAAAAGACTACTATACTAGGAACAACTCTCATAAGATGCATGTCAAAATAGCTAAGGGAAACGGTTCCAAGGTCCGAAACAAAGAAACAGTTGAGAAGAATAGAATCCAAAGACCACATCCTAAGTTTTATCTAGGAGAATATTGTTGGACATGTGGGAGTCATGGTCACTACAAGGAACAATGTCAAAAAGGAAAAGTCAATTCCTCAGTGAATCAAATGAACTGGAACAACAACAGAATGTCATATAAAAATTTTGTTCACCCAAAGTCTTACAGGAACTATCATTCCGTTGATGTTAATATTGTTGATTATGTTGAATACTATCCCTGTAAGGAACCAAGCAAGGAGCATCTTGCCTGGGTAACCAAACATTGATTGTTTTACAGGTGAAAGTGAGGGAGAACTGTATGTGGTTCATATACAGTGTGTTTTAACCACATGATAGGAAACATAAATAATTTAACCTCACTTAACCCCCAAGTTGAAGGAGGAAACGTTTCCTTCGGCAACAAGAACAAAGGCGCAATTCAGGGATCAGGAGAAGTCAAGCTCAACAAATCAATCAAAATTAATAATGTGAATCTTGTGACAAATCTTGGGTACAATTTTTTGTGTGTGGCACAACTTTGTGATCAAGGGAACAATATGGTTTCCTTTGACTCAAATGAATGTCTGGTTGTGAACAAAGAAACCAACAAAGTGATTCTTCGAGGAAAAAGATCAAACAATGTTTACATTGTTGATCAAGATTTTCAATCTCCAAGGAAGCTATGTCTCACAGTTCCTTCTAGTGATACTGATCTTTGGCATTGAAGGCTTGGACATGCTGGATTAAAGTTGATTCAAAAACTGTTCCTATAGGATCTCGTAGTTGGCTTACCAAGGATCAATCTAGACATAGGAAAAATGTGTGATGCATGTGCAAGAGGTAAACAAACTAGAAGTTCCTTCAAGCCAAAGAAGGTAGTTAGAACTTCCAAACCTCTTGAAATGATTCACACGGACTTGTGTGGACCAATGCAAATCTGTAGCTATGGTGGAAACAGATACATGTTTGTTATAATTGATGATTTTTCTCGATTCACTTGGTTATTTTTCTGTTCTCAAAAGGAACAACTTTCAAAGAGTTCGAAATCTTCATCAAGAGAACAGAAGTAAGCTTGGGAACTAAGCTGAAACCCATACGATCAGATCATGGAACAGAGTTTGACAACTCAGCATTTCTAAATTTCTGCAATGAGAATGGAGTCTCCCACAACTTCTCTGCACCAAGAACTCCACAAAAAAATGGAGTAGTGGAAAGAAAGAATCGAACCCTGAAGAATATGGCTCGATCTATGATGCTCGAAAGTGGAATTCCATCAAACTTCTAGGCTGAAGCTATTTCTACTTCTATATATATCCTTAACAGGGCTATGATTCGACCTATCTTGTTGAAAACTTCCTATGAACTAATCAAAGGTAGAAAGCCAAATATTTCCCATCTTCGAGTCTTTGGATGCAGGTGCTACATTCACAACAATGGGAAAGATACTTTAGGAAAGTTTGATCCACGAAGTGATGAAGGGATCTTTACTGGTTACTCACTTCAAAGCAAAGCATACAAAGTCTACAATAAAAGGACCAAGAAATTTGAGGAGAGTGTACATGTCATCTTTGATGAAGAACTTATTCATGGAACCACTTCTCCAAGTCCATTTCCTACCACAACAAAGGATTCCTTCACTATTCCAATAAGGGAACCAGAAGAAGAGGATGATGATGATTCCAGAAAAAAGGACTTTGAATACCTCACTGGAAACGAATCTCAACCTCAGGAACCGAGCAATGATGTTAATCATGAAGATGACGATACCACCGAGCATTTCGATGATCCTCCCTCTAACTTTCCTGAAGAAGAAGATGATAATCCATCAGAGCCATCAGACACTTCAGATTCAGGGAACAATCCTAAAAATGTTGTCATAGTTCCCACGATCAATGCTCACCAAGTCTCGATTGTGGCCAGTTCAAGTGCTCAGGGGGAACTTCAAGTTTTAAATCACATTCAGACCAGGAACTATCATCAGAGAAAGGATCATCCCCTCGATAACATTCTCACACCTCTAGACAAGGGAGTACAAACTCGCTCTTCCATTCATAACTTTTGTGCTTTTAACGCATTTGTTTCTCTTGTCGAGCCTAAAAATGTACCAAGAAGCACTCAAGGATCTAGATTGGATTCAAGCAATGTAGAAAGAGCTCAATCAATTTGAAAGAAACAAAGTGTGGAAGTTAGTTCCAAGACCCAAGGATAAGAACATCATAGGAAATAGATAGGTCTTTCGGAACAAACTCGATGAGTCAGGAAATGTGTCCCGAAACAGAGCTAGACTTGTAGCTCAAGGATACAACCAAGAGGAATGGATAGACTATGAGGAAACTTTTGCACCGGTTGCCAGAATTGAAGCAATACATTTGCTAATTGGCTTTGCTACTTACAAAGGGTTCAAATTGTTCCAAATGGATGTCAAGACAACCTTTCTTAACAGCTACCTTTGAGAAGAAGTCTATGTCAAACAAGCACCTGGGTTTGAGGATGAAAGCAAGCCAGATCATGTTTACTTTCTTGAAAGAGATTTGTATGGCCTCAAACAAGCTCCTCGAGCATGGTATGACAGATTCACATTGTTCCTGTTATCCAAAGGCTATCAACGAGGATCCATTGACAAACTCTTTTCCTGAAGAAAGAATCAAGTGACATCCTAATAGTTCAAGTTTATGTTGATGACAATGTATTTGGTTCCACTAACCCTTTGCTAATAGAAAATTTTGAGAAACAAATGAGTATTGAGTTCGAGATGAGCATGGTTGGCGAACTTACCTTCTTTCTAGGTCTTCAAATCATTCAAACGAAGGATGGAACCAAGATTCATCTACAAAAATATATCAAGGAAACGCTATCAAAGTATGGGATGGACACAGTTAAGCCTATCAACACTCCCATCTCTCCTAGCACACGACTCGATGCAGATGAAGGTGGAACCAATGTCAATCAAAAACTCTTCCGAGGAATGATTGGTTCCCTAATTTATCTTACTACAAGTAGGCCAGACATCATGTTCTTAGTCTGTCTCTGTGCACGGTTCCAAGCAAATCCTAAGGAATCACATCTAAAAGAGGTCAAACGCATCTTTCTCTATCTTAAAGGAAGAGACAATCTATGTCTGTGGTATCCAAGGAACAGTTCCTTTGAACTCGTTTCCTTCTCCGATTCTGACTCTGCAGGGCATCTAGTAGATCGAAAGAGTACCTTTGGCATGGCACAGTTCCTTGGTGATTGTCTTGTATCTTGGGGATCAAAGAAATAGAACTCAGTGACGCTCTCTACTACTGAAGCTGAATACATAGTCATCGCTGCTTATTGTTCCACGTTATATGGCTCAAATATCAACTTCAACACTATGGCATGTCTCTTGGAACTGTCCCTCTTAAAAGTGATAGTACTAGTGCAATTAATATCTCAAAAAACCATGTGCATCATTCTAGAACAAATCACATTGAGGTTATGCATCATTTCCTGCGTGATCACATAGAGAAAGGTTCCTTTAAGATGATACATTGCAGAACAGATGAACAAGTCGCATATATTTTCACCAAAGCTTTGGACAGACAACCCTTTGAGCATCTTCGAATGCTCTTAGGGATGATTCTCTTACATTAAACAACAAGTCCCGGTCCATCTTTTCCCTTGATGATTGACTACATTTAGTTTTGGGATGACTATGGAACTTCATGGTTTAGCAACTTTCATTTTAATAATTGCTCTTTGCATGAATAATGTTTATTATCTTGCATGTAAACCATTTCTTAAAGCACTAAAATTACTTTTGGCCCAAAATGATCAACCTGGTCTTTTCTATCCCTCATCATAAGCCGAAATGATGGTTGATCATAAGACTTGTCCCTCAAAACTGATCCAGGTAAACGTTTCCTATGAGCCGGTAATGTGTGACCACCCATAAACTGGATTCAATTACCTGGATGTCAAATTTTATGCTTACCCGTCTTTTGTTTGGATACTTCTTTTTTTTATATGTTTCCACAAAAATTCGTTATGTATCCAAACCTGGCCCTACGTTACTTGTTCATGGAAAAGGAGATGGAGAGGAACGGAACTACTTCTCATCACGAGGGAACTACAAGGATCACGTAGCTCATACGATTCAAATTTGTATTATTGGAAAGAGAAGAAATGTTGGAAACTAGGTGTTTGAAAAGACAGGTTGAGAAAAAGGGAAGTTTGCATCTTAGACGTTCATGTTCTGTTTTACTCTGATTGAGACACGTGGAAACTGTTGAGTTAGAGAGAATCAAGTTCGGAAAGGAGAAAATCTGTCTAGTTACGTTTTTGGACTAATTGGATCCTGTTTCCAAGAAAATCCTGGTACGTTTAACCCTTTCACCTTTCTTTCCTTTACTTAACCCTCTCTTTCCTTCTCTCTCTCTCTCTCTCACCATCTTCCTCGACTCTCCTTCAATAATTCGCTCTCTCAGAAAACCCTAATTCTCACAAATCTTCATCTTTCTCACAAAAATGGCCAACAACCCATGGTTAAAATCCAATACTCTGTTCTCCATAAAAAACCCTCTCATTGAGCATCTTCTTCAAAATGACCTTGAATATCTCCAAATGATGCTTCTCTAAGGGCTTGATGTGGAAACACATACCCCTGAATATGTCTTCGACGTCAAAGAACGTCTCTTCTCTATCTTGAGAAAGAAAGATGGTCAACCTAGTCTCACTCCTCCCAACTCTCCTCCTACAACTCCCAGATCTGAAATTCCTGTGCTTACCACAAGGCCAGATGGATCCTCATCCCTCACCGTCAACATCGATGGTATTCAAACCACAATCCATGACACAAATCCATCACTTCTTAAAGATTCCTCTCATTCCTCTCCCAAATCGCACACTTAAATTTTCGGCAGTCTTAGTCCCAAAAGGCCTGCACTTGACCCCTCCACCTCTCAAGATCCAAACCCTAACTCACAATCTCAAATTTCCAAGGAACTTTCCTCTAAACCAAAAGCTCCTCTTATTCCAACTCCTTCTCATAAGGATCTCTCCACTGCTGACATTGATCAAACTCTTTCCCAATTCGAGAGAGAAGAGCTCCCCTCTTTATAGGGAACAGCAAAACCTTCTACTTCTCTAAAGAAAACCCCCAAAAAAGATCCTCTCTCCAATGTTCCAACAAGGCAAAGAACCAAGAAGAGGAAACAAAGATTACTTGGGGACATTGAAGAAGAGTTCGGAGAGGAACTGGAACCTCTTGCTTCTGAGCAACTCCACACACTCAGCATGCAAAATGCTATAATCAGTGTGGATGAAGATGAAGATGAGGTAGAGTAATACAGGGAACCTCTACTCCAGATTGAATTTAAAGAACCAACATCTGGGAGACCGACTACTCGAGGCTTAAAAAGGCAAAAAATAGAGGAAAAGAAAGAGAAAAAGAAGAAGGGAACCGCTACAACCGGAGAAAGAAAGTTGGTTGTTCCACTAATTGTCACCCCAACATTCCTTCAAGAAAACAATTTTAAGGAAATACAAGAGCTGATACACGTTCAAGGATGGGATAAGCTATGCTCGGAACCAGCAAAGGTTGATCTTGCACAAATCAAACTCTTTTACACAAAATTCGAGCTGACCAAGGGAACTGAACTTAACCCAGTAGTAAGATGCTCCTTTGGAGATGATGAGTTTACCTTCTCCTACGCTCTTATCAAGAAGATTCTCCAAGTTCCCAGTGAAGGTTTTGACACTTTTCCCCAACGCCCATGGCAAGACACGGATGGAAGAGAAGCCATCTTCAAGAGGCTCCTCGGTCATGTTCCAGCACATGGGAAAGAAGTCTTGACTCATGGTTTGAGTCAACTGGGTAATATGGTGCACCAGTACCTATATCACCAGGGTAGTGATTCCCAGGCAGGAGAAGCGCACAACGCTTAAATCCAACGATGATATTCTTCTTGATCTGTTCCTGAGCAAGGAAAAGATCAATTTGCCTAGGATAATGATAATGCATATGTGCAAATGTGTCGCCAAGGAAACCCATGGACTTCCCTACGTTGTTGTGGTCAAGGAAATAATGATCAAGAACGAGGTTTATTGTTCAAAGGAGGAAGAAGAGCTTGGACAAGAGATGGACATGTCCAACATCTAAAGAATGAAGCACCGCCAAGAACAACCTGAAGAAGTTGAACAACAATTGTTCCTTGAACATGGAGATTGCACAACATTTCTTCAAGATCTTAATCGTTTGTGTGGGGTCAATGAGCGAATCCTCGATGTTCTTCTAGACATCCAACAGAAGTTACCTTCCTCCTCCTCCTCCTCCTCCTCCAAACCATGTACAAGCCCCTATAAAATTTTCCCAGCACATTTAACTCTCTATCTTCGATGTTTTAAGATTGTTTGTTCCCTTTGCTTGTTTAAATTGTTTCTCTATGAATGCATTGGCTTTTATTCTCTAGTTATGATTGTGCTTCACCTGCTTTTCCTTATCTGTTTTTGCCTAAATTCTTTTCGATGATGTCAAAAGGGGGAAAAGTGAAAAAATGCAGAGATGTGTTGTGTTTAAGAGAATATAGAAATAAATGAACCATAAGGTGAGAGGGAACTATCTTGCTTAAAAATCTTGATAAATTGAAGTGCTTGTCCTTTTCAGGGGGAACTAAGTATCTACAAAGCATCATGCTATCTTGCTTTGGTGTCAAATCTCTTTTATCTTTCATGTTTCCATGACTTGCAGTTTTATGGGTTTATCATCATCAAAAAGGGGGAAATTGTTGGATCAGTGTTAGTTCCTTAACACTGTAACAATGGCTTCTCCATTTCGAGTAATCAAAGTTTTGATAATGACAAATGCTTGGAACTAATTCCCTATACAAGTGAATACATGAAATATACAAGTGTTTAGGAAAAGTAAGGGAAACATTCCCCTTGAAGCCATCTATGTACGTGGCAAATAAAGTGAGGACAAAAGAGACTTTTCACAGTTTTCTTGGGCGGAAAGCAGAGTCCCAAGAAGGAAAGCTTCGACAAAGGGTACACTGGTTTTTTGGACAGTATCGTGCTCTCCAAGAGTAAAAGGACAAAAGCGTCAAAAGGAAAGAAGTGACTACTATAAATAGAAAGCGAGGAAGCTAGGTCAAGTACGCTCTCATAAACAAATACACAGGAGCCACTGAAAGGTAGCAAGTGATTGAGAGAGCTCGGAGCAACATAGTGAAGACGAAGAACCAAATCCAAAAAAGGAAGATCCAGATCCAAGTGATGGGAACTGTGTGAAGCTCACCATCGACTTTGAAGTTGGTTCTGGCGCAAAAGGGACCTGCATCATGAACGAGTCAGGTTCAAGTATCATATTGATTGTGTCTAGATCTAGATTCACGATGACTTAGTCGTTAGTATTGTTTGTAAGTGTGTTTACGAACAATAAAGAAGTTCATCTTTGTATTGTGCATCTTGAGATCTATCAATTTAATATAGTACTTGTTCAAAATCTTCCAAGGGAGGTAGAGGTTTACTCTCCAGCTAGTTGGTTGTAGAGGTTCCTCTATAAGGGAACGTATCCGTACTTTTGCGTTACAATTTTATATTCTGTGTTGATTTATTCCGCTGCGTAAGGGAACTGTTACTGGAACAGTTCCCGATTTATCTTACTAACACAGATCTTCGATCCTACATTTTAGCCATAGTAAAATTTGGATTATTTCGATCATGTCATACAAAGAGATAAATTTAAATATATAAAGTTTAAAAATATGCATAAAATACTCAATTCTCAATTTTCACAGGAGGGTATGTATAAAGATTATTCTATACAATTTTATAAATATTAATAAAATATGCAGCTTATGTATTCAACTAAAGATATATTTTTCTATACAATTGTATAAAGATATATGTTTTATAAATATTTATTAAAAATAAAACGTTAATACATACATAGAAAATTAATATGCAAGACACAATATATCTAATATCTATGTTATAAAATCTATTTGGTGGCCTATTTGAACAACTTATCTATTCGGTAAATTTTATAGAATCTAGGTTAAATTTATTTATAGAAAATTTATATGCAAGGCAAAATATATCTATATTATAAAATCTATTCGGTAGCCTATTTTCACAATTATCTATTAAGTATATAGAGATTGAATCAAATGAAAATGCGGTTTCATGAACTAGAAATGAATCTAGTATGTAGAAATATAGAGTGATATAAATCGAGTATGTATAAGCCTATAAAACTTGAACATGTAATATAATATGTGAACGTACATGAATTATATGTGAACGTATACTAAATTTTTTGAAGTGAAAATGTGATTATATGTGAACAACCCTTGTAATAATGTGAACATGTGTATAAAATATGTGAACATAATATAAAATGTCAGGCGTCGTGTTTTTGGCAAAAATAAGTGAAAAAATTTAAAAAAATATTTTTTTTGCCAAAACTTTTAAAGTCGTTTAATGCTTGTATTATGATTTAATCGAACTTGAATATATGACCATAAAACATGAAGAAACAGTACTAATGTGTGAACACAATTGTAAAATATGTGAACGTAATAGTGTGAACATATGCATAAAATATGTGAACGTAACGTAAAAAATCAAATGTCGTGTTTTTGGCAAAAACAAACGAAAAAAAAAAACAAAAAATTTTATTTTTTTATTTTTAGTCAAAGTTTCCATTTTGCTCTTATCTGTTTTAATCCTAGCCATCTATTTCTCAAATCCTAAGGGTCTCATTTGTTTTTAGTTTTCATGATAAGGCCCATTTTCATGTGAAACAACCTCTAAGTATATATAATAAAATCTAGGATAATGTTTTATTTCTATTTTAAAACCTATTAATGAAAATATTAACATAAATATTGTAAATAAAATAAATATGCAAGACACAATATATCTATAATTCTATATTGTAAAAGTTGTTAGATATATTATATATTATAAAGTGTAGGATAACATTTCTATCTATAAATTCTATTATATATATATATGAGTTTTGAAATACAAAAAACTTAATATAAAAATTGAGTGTATAGCAAACATAATATAAGTTATGAAAATATTTTTTGAAGTTAATTATTGAAGTTATGCCGTGTAGAGTAAATTTTTCAACAGAGATGGTTTCCGCTTTATATTATATCTAGTTATACTCGTCGTGACAGGCTACACTCTTTTCTCTCTTTCGTTCTGTAGACTAGTTATTCAGTAGACCTGACAGGCTGTAGGGACCTTTGGAGGGAGAAGATTACGGTGAAGGAGCGGTAGCAGCAGACTAGCAGGGCGCATCCTACACTCTTTTCTCTCTTTCGTTCTGTGTCTCTCTATATCTCTCTCTCTCACCGGGCGTCTTACGCCAGTTTATGTCTTCGGGCCTCTCTTACACACCCTCTCGATCCCTAGGTCGAGGAAAGGGTGGGTACATCCTGGCCTCCCAGACCCTGCCCGAGGCAGGTCTACACTAGGTTGGTGTTGTTGTTGTTGTAGTTATACTCGTCGTGTCATGCACGACTACATGAATGTAATGCTTAATTCATTTAATGAATGAAGAGTTTGGTTAAAATGAAACAAACTCTTATCCTGAAAAATGAAACGAATGCACTTTTTCTAGTTCGTAGTGCACTTTTCTCACTTCGGAGTGCACTTTTTCGCATTTGCACTTTTCGTACTTTGTAGTGCACTTTTCATATTTTTTGTAGTACACTTTTCATATTGCACTTTTGTATTTTTAATGCACTTTTCGTACTTTGTAGTGCACTTTTCAATTTTCAGGATAAGAGTTTGTTTTATTTGAACCAAACTCCTTAAATTTAATATAAAAATTAAAAATACTTATTTATTAAAAATATTTTATATTAAATTTTACATTTGTTACAATGTGAGACTGGCAAAAATAATTAAAGTGAGTGTAATTTGATTTTGATGGCTTAATGATAATTTATTTATTGGAAAATATAAACATAAATTATTTTAATTGATCTTTTAAAAAATAGATAAAAACGAAAAAATAATGTAAATTCTTATAATTTTTTAATCAAATTCAATTCTTTAAAACTCTTTTAAATAAAAATTTAAAAATATAATTAATAAAATATTTTAAGGAAATATAATATATTTTTTTAATCAAAATTCAATTTAGGCAAGTAATTATCTAGATATTGAATTGTTTTATTTTTTTTATCAAAATATAATTTAAGATAAATATTTTACATAAATAGATCAAAAGATAAAGTTAGAATAATTTTCATTATCTTTAATTAAATTTCGAATTTAAAAATTATTTTTCATATAAATAGATAGAAATGAATTTAATTAAAAAAACTAAATTAATATAAATAAAAACTAATATTTAAATATAATGTGGGGCCACAATCAACGTGGTGGCTCAAAAAGGTTTATCTTTAATATATAGGTATAGATATATTAGGGTAGATTTTATGCGTTAATTTAATTATTATTATATGAACGTAATTTACCACTTTAACTTTATTAATATTTTTTACTAGTTAGAAGCTATATTATTAAGCCATCAAAATCATATTTTACATTTGCAGTCCTTCGAATATTAAATGAATAGATAGAAGTATAGTATTTTTTAATTCTTACTTGAAAAGAAAGATATTCTATCTATGAATGGGATAGACTATCAGATTGCTTATAGGACAAGCAAGGGAAGGGGAGGTCGGTCCTATAAGAAGAAAATTATTTGGCCAAAAGGGAGAAATTTGGAAAATTATAGAGATGTGTTTAGTTCAAGGTATAGAGGTAACATTCTTTAGTTGAGGGAGAATTTTTGCTCATGATGCTAAGTAAGGAATGCATTTCCTTCTAATGTTGAATTTCTAAAACTTGTATTTAGGTTTGTCTGTAAGGCCCAAGGCCTTAGAAGTGCTATCCCATGTCAACTCGAGGATTCCTAGGAGGTCACCCATCCTGGTACTACTCTCGCCCCTACACGCTTAACTTCTGAGTTCTTTGTCCTCACTCAAACTCAGAAAAGGAAGAGCTCTTGTTGACATGGGTAGCACCTCAATCCTTTATAAATTATCGGGGTGTTACAATCTCCCCCACTTAAACACTTGACGTCCTCGTCAAGGCCCAAGCATCGCCCTCTAGGCCGAGTCACCGCCCACTGGACCAAGTGCACTCGTAACATAGAGTTGGCTCTGATACCATTTGTAAGGCCCAAGGCCATAGAAGTGCTATCCCATGTCAACTCGAGGACTTCCTAGGAGGTCACCCATCCTGGTACTACTCTCGCCCCTACACGCTTAACTTCTGAGTTCTTTGTCCTCACTCAAACTCAGAAAAGGAAGAGCTCTTGTTGACATGGGTAGCACCTCAATCCTTTATAAATTATCGGGGTGTTACATTGTCATCATCAAAAGGGAGTAGGGAAATTATCGCGAAACTAATTGTACGCTCTCTTAGGTTTTGATGATAAAAAACTTATGGATTTTATGGTTTGTAATTGAAAGTGACTTTTGTATGAAATAATAAGGATGATACAAGTAATTATAATATTTATTATTAAAAATTATAACATTATTTTATTAAGAAATACCACGTGGCACAATTTTTTCAACACACATGGTTTCTACTTTATAATGTACTAGGTAGATCCAAAATATATTGTACCACTAAAACTTGGTACTTATTTATTTAAAATCTGATTCAATAGAAACTCAATCAAATTACAACGCGATTTAACCGAGATCTTATTTAGACCGAGATCTGAACTAGACTAAAATCCAACCCAATCGAAATTCGACCAAATTGAAATTCGAAATAACCAACCGAACTTGACCAGATACTTCGACTTAATCCGATAAAATGAATATTCGAACCGACTCGAACCGATCATATTTGATTTGTCACAATATCCGACTTAGTCTGAATCCGAATTGATCTGAAACGGAAACAACCCGGCCCGAACCCGGCCGTTTCAACCAATTGACATGCCTAGTTGACTGCTTCAAACCTAGACTGGTACGATGAGATCGTCTCGCCTTCCAGCATAGCAAATGTGTGGAAGTCTCTCTTAGCAGTAATCACGATAGTCTCCTTGAGGTCGGAACTCTCATTATAGATTTGGTCTAGGGCTTTCCAAATCTCATTAGTGTTGAGTCGGTGTTAGAAACTCATGTTCATTAACACTGGAACAATGTCCTCAATTTTGATAATGACAAATGTCATGGAACTAATGCTCTTTGCCAAGTATTTCTAAAGTATACAGGTTGTGTGTCGCTGAGCAAAGATACAGAGAAACAAGTTCCCAAGGCATGGGAGATGAGGCAACTAAGTGAACTCAATCAAGATGCGACCAACCTCCGAGTGAACTAGAGTTCCCAAGGAGTAGGGAACTAGGTGAACCAAAAGTTCCCACGAAATGGGAACTAGCTAGGAAGAACGGGATTCCCTCAGGTCAAGAGAGTTCCCAAGACAAAGGTACTAAGAAGACGAGAGTTTCCTTTGGATGGGAATTGACGCACATGAAAGCGACATCTCAACGCAAATCAAGGGATTTTGTCTAAGCGGACAAAAGAGCTACACAGTGTACCAGACGGCTTCAGACTGTGGGACAAGTTCAAGACGACCATCCAATGTCCGATGTGATCCAAGAGTTGACAAGTTTCAAATTACAACAAAGTCACATGTCAACCTTAAGGATCAAACTTGGAGGGCAAGGAGAAAAGGGCATTTAGGACAAATAAATCAAATGGATTAGGGTTAAATATCACTCCTATATATACCCTTAAACAGTGATCTTGCCCACTACTTTTCACAATACACAAATTGCCAAACACACAAAGAGAGAGCTAGAGAGCTTACCTGAGAAGACCATTCAAGTGGTGAAAAGTCCCCGACGACGAGCTCAACTCGATGACGGTGAAAGGAGAAAGATGGAAGTTTTGAGATCAAAGGGAACTAGATCGTAGAGACAGAAGGTTGTAAGGTTTGAGTTTTCTTTTGCTTTTGATTGTGAGCATTCACTAGTGTTAGGGTTGAGAGAGTACAATATTATTGCCTAGGGAGAGAGTCCTTGTAGGAACAGAGAAGTTTGTATTCTGCCTTGTAAACACTGAAGGAAACTAAGCAATAAAAGAAAAGGGAACTCATTGAAAGTCCTCCAAGAGGTGGTAGAGGTATACTCACGTGGTTAGTTGATCGTCGTAGGGTTCCTCTATAAGGAACTGTCTCTTCCGCTTTTATCTACCTGCTTATTTAATATTTCTGCTGCGTGTGGGAATCGTCGCGGAGGGAAGTACAAATCTCACTACGATGGGTCATGAGTAGGCGTCGTTCGACACGCCTCTGCAGCTCGGACTGTGACGATGGAGTGTATGGCGTGCATGTGAAGTGTGTGGCGCGCCGGTGTGTGCGGAGTGCTCTGTGGGCGAGGCGCCCAGGTGCGTGCCGTGAGAAGAGGGCGCGCCCGAGGGGAAACACCGGGGAGCAGTGGCACAACGCCACAGAATGATAGCTGAGCGCTCAGGCAACCCGCTGAAAATACCGACGAAGGAACCCGAGTGTCAAATGACTGAGTAGGTCTCTGCTTAGGGGCCATACATGGGGTGTAAGTGGCATTGTGACGATCACGCTCCATCTGGTCCTGCACGATCTCAATATGTGACATTTGTGAAGAGTGACGCGCTTTCCGTGGTAGCTGAAAGTGTAGGTGTTAAGAAATCCATCGTGAAAGACACGTCGATCAAAGAGACAAGGACACCCCAACAGCGAATGGGTGGCGTCCATGGTAATGACATCACAAATGATCTCGTCTGAGTAATCGCCAATAGAAAAAGGAATGGAGCACTACTCACTGATATGGTTCCCGTTCGTGGACGAGATCAAATGGAGGGAATATGAAGTAGGGTGGTGGAAAGTAGATAATTGTAAATAATCAACAACTTTCTTGTTGATAATGTTACAACAACTCCCTCCATTAATGATGACACTCAGCGTAGCTGACTAGACAAGGCATCAAGTATGTAGTAGATTCTCGCATTGGTCAGAATGGGTAGGCTCCCTAATTGTCAAAGCTCTACGGGAGATAAGGTCAGCATTGTATCGATGGTAATGTCTGGTGCATGGCAAGCCAATGTCTCATCATCCTAATATGCAGAGGCCTCAAGAACTAGCTCAATCGGGTCCTCCTCATCTTCTACAAACACATAACCTCCAATGTGCTCCAAGAAGAGGACGTGTTTGGCGTTAGGACAATTCCTCTAGAAGTGCCCTCGGCCACCACATTTATAGCACTCGACGTCACGGGCACGGTCGGTGCTCGAAAGCGCAAGCTTCGAGGAAGGTGCTCGAACAACAATTATGGGCGCCGTCTTCGGCTAGGCTCAGGCATGAGTAGGCGCGCCCACAACAAGGGGCGGCACTCTAGTAGATGAAGAATGATCGGGCCTGGAAGAAGAAGTGGTGGAAGAAGAGGGACAGCGGGATTGGCCAGACTGCCAAGAAGAAGTTTGATTACGCATGTTCTGATTATGGATTTGGATGGCCATGTGCGTTAACGAGTTAATGTCCTTGATGGGCAACACCTCCAATCTATCCTTGATCGAAGTGTTGAGCCCAGGTAGGAACCTACAATGGAGGGTCGAAGGAACCAGAGTGATGTTGGCCTTATAAAACATGTCCTCCAACTTAGAAAAGAACTCTAGAGGATTGAGAGAGCCTTGGCGAGCCATGGCAATCTCTAACCTCATTTGGTCCCTATAGTCGGAGGGCACATATTTCCTAGGCATGAATTATACCAATTGGTGCCAATTATTTATCGCAAATTGGCCTCGTCTAGACCTCTCAACAATAAATTTTTGCCACCACACGCGAGCTACACCCTAGAAGTGGATGGTGGCAGTTGTGACGTATTACTCGGGTGGAGTTCGGCAATAAAGAAGTGTGTACTCGATGGTCTTAATCCACTCAAGACACGTTGTCAGCTCATATAGACCATAGAATGGCTCAATCTTGACATTGACCTCTTGCCTGAGCGTTCAAGGCTGGTCATTGTCAAGATGAGGGCGGCGGTCTCGGTCGCCCTATGGGCATATGCATCGGGAGATAACGAGTAGTCGTCATCACGGCCGTCTGAGTGCTTATGGTCGTCATCGCGACCCCGATGATGTGCATCGGCGTCCGATGGCCATGAAAAAGCAGATCCAATAATAACAGAAAATGGATGCAAGGAAAATCAACCGAAAATGAGCCAAAAATACACAAGAAGCAGGTTTGCCTTATTTTGGCTATTCTGCTTCTATTTTTTATTAGACAAGAGTTATTCAAATCATCCTTTTTCTGAATTATTTTAAAGGCTACTAGCCTTATGTGTCAAACTAGGGCAATTTCGGGCTCGGTTTTTGTTTGGTTTGGGATCGGCTTAAGGCCGCCGTAAATTATGCACTTAAAACAGCCAATAATATTCTTAAATTATGTCAAATTAATTAATTGACCATAAATAGTTGACAAAATCACTTAATTGTAGAAAGTTGTTTTTGGCAAGTGTAACCAAATTGTTTAGAGCCTGATTTGGCAGAGATTTGAGGAGTCTATTTGGATGTTTTCTAGCGGTCCAATTTTTCTACTCCCTAATCATACTACCTCTTATACTTCCTTGTTTTAATTGGTTAGAAGATATTTTTTAATATTTTACCAATATTTAAGTTTTTTTAATGTAATTTGTAAAGTCATCACCCAATCACGTCGTAGGGGAGTATAGAAGGGAGTATATTTAGGGAGTAGATGATTTGATTTTCTAGTATGGAAATCAGCCAAGATAGGCACCAAAACAACAAGGAAATATTCGTCAATTATTAATGCAAGGATAAGCCTTCAACCAAGATAGAACAAGGCAAGAGCAAATTGAATCAAACAATCGAATTTATGGAATTTTAATCAATCAAACATGCATAGTCAATCAAAGTCACACCATATTTCATCATGCTAGGGTTGGAAAAAAACATTTCGAGCCCAAATGACCTAGTAAGACTTGCTTACGAGGACAAGGACGAGGTTCACGAGTGGAAAACTCAAACAATAAGCATGGATGTAGGATATGGCATGCATTAAAAATGTCGATGTACAAGATTTAAGACGACTTGAAAGATGGCTCTTGATACCAATTGATAGCTCCGTAGGATCGGTCTTCCAAGTCCTCATCGAGTTCCAAGCCAAAAAGCTGAAACGAGAGTCGGTGGTGTGGCTGGGCGCGCTTGTGCGCGGGGCTACAACAACGAGCCGTGCCGATTGGCACATGAAGACTCATGTCTTGGCACGTACAACGGTGCTAGGGAAATGCCGATGTCACGTTAGATCTGATTGACTCGAGGTCGAGCGCGCACGTTCATGTTTTATGGTCATATGTTTCATACTCGATTTATATCATTCTACATATGTTAAAAAACTATAAAAATGATTTAAAAAAATAATATATATATATAATTAGATGGCCCAGATTCATAAATGAGCATACAAAGACTTAGTGAATAGATTGTGTTAGGAGTGTTTTTGCAAGTTTAGAAGCAACTAGTTGATGTAATTGTGCCTTGCATGAGTCTATAATAATAATATATGATTTATGCACATATATAAATTTATATATATGATTTAATATCATAAATTGAATATTAATAATAATTTCAAAATAATTCAACTATGATAATTATATTCCTAATATTTTTAAAAATAGTATATATTTTCTTAATATTACAAAATTGTTTTATAATGAAGATTATATTTCTATCACTTGCCAAATTTTAAGTTCTCTTAATATAATTGTATATTATTAATATTAATATATGTTTAAAAATTATTTCCTAATGAAGAGTATGTTTCTTGTCAAATTTTAAGATCTCTAAATATAATAATATATTAGTAATATTAGTCATATTAGTATATTTCAAAATTATTTCATATTGAAGTGTATGTTTCTTGGCAAATAATATCTCTAAATATAATTAAATATTAGTAATATTAGTAACATTAGTAATATTATTATATTTAATAAAATTGTTCCATATTGGATTAGGCTCCTAACACAACTTGACAAATTTTAAGATCTCTAAATATAATTATATATTAGTAATATAAGGAATATTATTATAATATAAGAATTTTAATGAAGGGAAAAGAGGTAAATGGAAAAATTAAAATGCCTATGTGACATAGTTAAAAGGACGACACATAGGATAAAAGGATTCAACTTTAGTTATAGTATATTGATGATTAATTAATTTTTCAACTATATTTTATATGCTTAAAGATGGTTCTTGGATCGGATTTGCAAATATCCAAATCGGATATCTGCCAATCTACCCTAATACATTATAAAGCAAAATCAAGTTTGTGTAAAAATTTGTGCCACGTGGCATAACTTGAATAAAATAATGGAAAACCTTTTTTCAACTTAAAAAACTAAATAATAATTCTAGAAAGCCACCTACACATTATACTCAAATAATAATTCTAGAAATCATGATTTCTCTTAAATTCTTAACCACTTCATAAAATATATAATAGATAGATATCATATTGTATGCATAGATTGTTTCATATAGTATCACATACTAAAAAAAAAGAAATTAATTAATATACAATAAAATTTAAAAAAATTTAATCAAATAATAAACATTACTAAATAAAAACATGAATTTATAAAGATTGGATTTTTAGGGTAAGATTTTAGATTTTATAAAATAGATAATATATATATATATAGTTTTCTATCTATGTAAATATTGATTTTATTCTTCAAAAATTCTTAAATATAAAAAAGGCAATTTTAGATTTTATAAAATAATTAATGTATCAAAATAAATTTTTATCTATTTAATTTTTTATCTATGTTTATTGATATTGAAAAGAAATATTATATATTCTATCTTAAGATTGTGCTAAAATATTTTTATCGGATTGTTGAAAAAAAAGTTATCGACATAAATTTCTATCTATATCTATGCTAATACATAGTAAAACAAAAACAAATTATCTATAAAATTTATGCTACATGGTACTCTAAGAACCAATCGTTCTTTCATTTTATTTATTTATTTATTTATTATACTTAAAAGTGAATGTAGAAGGTTTGATTTACAAAAATATTTTTCATGTTTATTTAGTTTTATCTTAAAGATTAGAAAACAAAAAAAAATCGTTAAATTTTATATAAATATCATTAATAATATAATAATAGAATAATTATTAAAATATAAATTATTTTTGTTTTTCCTCTTTAATTTATTATAATATATTATATAGTATAATATTTAAAACTACCCGTAAATGTAACAACGTAAGAAGAGTTTTTTTTTAACGGATAGTTCTGATATCCGGTGTCAAATATCCGATCTAATCGAATATTATTTATTGAATATCCGGTTAATAATGGATCGAATACGGGTCAAGATTTGTTAAGAAAAAATACCGAATATTAAATATATTGGACCAAATTGGATCGAATAAATCCATTTTCTCACCCTAGGTAGAAGGTTACCCCCCATAGGTAAGAGCGAAAACAAATTCCTTTCAGCAAAAAAAAAAGAGAATTAAATTCACAAAATTAACTTATTAGGTCAATTTTATTTTGTTAAGTCAACATTTATTAGGCCAAGCTGACCCATTCCCCTGTGGGTTTATTTTACTGTGAAAAACATAGATCACCCTACCCATAACATCTAGCCTGGTCAAACCGAAATAAATAAGGGATTCTAATAAATATTTTTTACAATAATTTTCGGTCTAAAGAATGCAGAACGTTGTGAGCATAACGCTAAATAAATTAATTTACCAATTATATAACTCAAAACTTTAATTAACATAAATAATTGGTGATCGCATAGATATGACCACATAGCTTTATATATACGGCTTTATATAGATAAGACTCTTAACCTATATGCCTAGAAAAATCGTTATACATATAATAAGATCTAGAGAACCGTTTATTGGAGGGAAATAAGGTAATAACTCAGACATGTAACATTAAATTAAATGTAATTAATTTTTCAACTTTATTTTATATGCTTGGCACTGTTCAATGCCGTTAGGCGGAGCTTCTCCCCCTCGTCCTTTAGACGTGCCGCACGACGGCGCGCCGAGCCACGGGGAAACTCCCTTTGCCTTAACGTATGGGTTGGACGTGTTGGTCCCAGTCGAAACATTGATCCCACGGCCAGGGTTTTTAACTTCGATGACAAAGAGAACAAAGCCGCACTCAAGGCAGAGTTACAAGCTAGGGATGAGCTCCGCGAGGTCGCCGCACTGCACTCTACAGAGTATAAACGTCGGGTCGTAGTGTACCACGACAAATAAGTCAGACCTTTAAGTTCGACCTCGGGTAATCTCGTTTTGCGGCGTACCGATGGGGGAAAATTAGATCCAAACTGGGATGGACTATATCTCCTTGGAGAAGAGGTCGCGCCCGAAGCATTTAAATTGGAAGATAGCGAAGGTCGCACTCTATGTAAAACTTGGAACGTGGTTCGACTCAAAAGGTACTACATGTAAACTCTTGAATTAAGGTTGTCACCAAATTTTGTGTATAAAGGGTGACGAATTATTCCAAATTGTTGTTCTAACTTGATGTACCAATATTCAAAAAAAGCGTGGTCATTGGGAGCAATCTTGAATGACCAGCCCAGTCTATCCTCCCCAAGCTTCCTGCTTGTGTTTGGAAATATTCAGAAAGAGCGCGGTCATTGGGAGCAATCCTGAATGACCGACACGATCTATCCTCCCCAAGCTTCCCGCATGGGGTTGGAAATATTCCGAAAGAGCGCGGTCATTAGGAGCAATCTCGAATGATCAGCACAACCTAATCTCCCCAACCTTCCCGCTCGGGATCGTCTCATATAATCTAAGTTTTGCATGTAATCCAATTCGAGATGCACGATCCGATCGAGGCTCGAGATCCTCGCATATAATCTAAGTGTGACATGCATGATCCGATCGAGGCTCGGGATCGTCTCATATAATCTAAGTGTGATATTCATGGTCCGAGGAAAGCTCGGGATCATCGCATATAATCCAATTCGAGATGCATGATCCGAGCGAGGCTCAGGATCGTCGCATATAATCCAATCCGAGATGCACGATCCGAGCGAGGCTCGGGATCGTCTAATATAATCTAAATGTGATATGCACGATCTGAACGAGGCTCGGGATCATCGCATATTATCCAATTCGAGATGCACGATCTGAGCGAGGCTTGGGATCGTCGCATATAATCTGATTATGATATGTAGGGATCCGAGCGTGGCTCGGAATTGTCGCATATAATCTAAGTAGGACATGCACGATCCGAGCAAGGCGCGGGATCGTTTCATATAATCTAATTCGAGATGCACGATTAGAGAGAGGCTCGGAATCTTCGCATATAATCTAAGTGTGAAATGCACAATCCGAGCGAGGCTCGGGATCGTCGCATATAATCCCATCCGAGATGCACGATCTGAGCGAGGCTTGGGATCGTCGCATATAATCTAAGTGTGATATGCACGGTTCGAGCGAAGCTCGGGATCATCGCATATAATCTAATTTGAGATGCACGATCCGAGCAAGGCTCGGGATCGTCGCATATAATCCGTGATATGCAGGATCCGAACGAGGACCGGGATCGTCGCATATAAACTAATTTGATATGTGCGATCCGAGCGAGGCTCAAGATTGTCGCAGTAGAATCCAATTCGAGATGCACAAGTCGACCGAGGCTCGGGATCGCCGCAAAACAAATGAACCATAACCCCACCTATTTCCGAAGTGGCCCGAGAAAGCCGCAAATCTTGCAATACTCGTGCCATGGGGTTGGTTGGGATAAAACGAGTCGTTGGAGCTCTCAAAAGTGGACAACATACGCATTCATGCAAACAAAAGTGGTAAATAAACAAAGTGCACAAAGAGAAGGACGCGAAGTCCAAAGAGTTAATTTACAGGCTCCCATGGAGCCACCAAAATCCCAAGATAAAAAAAAGAAAAAAGAGAAATTATTTAATCCTTCAAATCCTTCGGGCTGCCGGAGGTCCATAGGGACTTGGTTGAGCGGGGTAGCATTGATCACCGTGAGGTCGCCAACAGGGGGATCATCTTTGTTCGCTTCGGCTCCATCCCCTTCGAGGAAAAAGCCGCATGTGCCCTCAGGCTCCTCCTTAGGTTCCCCCATGAGCAGCGTGTTGTTGGGGATAAGGAAGGCGATGCGAAGTTCAATATGTTTATACTTCTCGTCCGCCTACCTCATCCCTACACGCACAGACTGCCGAAACATCCCTTCCACGCTTTTCTGCACCTCCTCTATATATTTGAAAGTTTTGACGTAGGCAGGCCCTGCTTTCTCGACCTCCTCGTTAAGTTCCTTAATGATATGCTAGTAACGGCTAAGCTCCTCATCTAGATCTTCAACTCTGTCGCGGAGTATTTGCACTTTGCGAGGAATTTCTCCTTGACATCGGCCAACTCTACCTTAACACCCTCAATCTCCTCCTCTGCAACCTTCGCGCGATCCCCTAGGGCCTTAGCGCACTCCTTTACCTCGCAACAGCGTGCCTCGGCATCCTCCCGCACTCTCTTCGCCTTGGAAGACTCCTCCTCCTTAGCGTTGAGCCTCCTGTAGAACGTCTCATTTCCACCTCGAGAAGTGCGATGCGGTGGCAGTTGTAATTGGCAAGGAAAATTTTCTACATGGATTGCGATATGTCAACTATGATTAAAAAGGGGCAAAAAGTCAAAACAAAAACGCAATAAAACAAGCACTCACCATCCCCGAGTTTCGGAGGGTCTCTTCGATGAGTGGATTTTTGGGGAGATTGTTCGCCCACTTGACCTCCTCATTGAACTCCGCCTTCTTCCAAGTTTTGAGAGAAGCCCGGGATGGCCTGGGACAGTGAAAGCGTGAGGCCGGAACCTCCACCTCAACAGGAAGAACCACCTCAAGGTGATAGGCTAAATCCTACCTCGCAAGTGTACGGGATCGGTTGTAATACCAAGGTGTCAAACTTTGAGACTATGTAGTATTAATTGTATTCAAAACAGTAGACTAAGCCATAAAATAAGAAAAGATTGAATTGTGATTTTTGCTATGAAACTAGTTAAAGTAAACAAACAAGTAAAATATGGGAATATCAATGAGAGAAAGACTTCTAAGATTAAGGATCACCACAATAATGCTTCGGTAGACTATAAAAGATAATTGCACAATCTTAATTATGACTTTATTTGAAGGCAATTGTCTAATGTATCTGCTAAATTCTTTCGAATGTTAACAAACGTATCTAGACTCAATTAATCATCCACTTTCGTGACTTGCAAATTAAAATCTAGACCTTTAAGCACTTAGAATTTAAGATTAAATTGAATGACCATCCGCTTTCGTGATTTGCTAACTCAAACCAACCTTAAGGTTTCTATGACAATTGTTATTCCACAAGAGAATTCAAAATACTTTCATAATAGAGAAAACTCGGGTTCAACTCCTAGGGTTCCAACAGGAAAAAGTACCTTTCAGTCTCAATTCCCTATCTGACTACTTATCAAAGTTTTCACCTTTCAGTCTCAAACTTTGGCAAGTTCCCGTTCAAATAAAGTACTAGGGCATAAAGCATCTAGGATTGAATCAAACAAAGCTTCAAACAATAGATTGTGCAATTTAATAAATAAGTCTATCTAGACATCATTGGGTTCACCCCAATCTTAGAATTCGGGGTTTAGCTAGACATGAAAATAGAAGAAATCAATTCAACAATGAGAATAAACATACCGGATTGAAGAAACAAACAAACTTGATTCAAATCCAGCAAATCCAAACTCGAAATCAAAACAAAGTCTTCGAATTCCAACAAATCTCTCTAAACTTGTCTCAAGCAATAGAAACTAAGTTAAAAGTCCCCCCCAATCTCCAAACAAAGGAAAGTATTTATACTAGGGATAAAATAAGAGAGGCGGCCCAAAAACCCGAGCAAACAAAGGCGCACGAGCAACGGCGCGCGTCGTGCGCCGAGGCGCACGACCCATGGGGAAACGCACGAGCGTAGGCTGAGGGACGCACGAGGGACTCCTTGGCAGCGCACGACCGACGACGGGCGCACGGGGACAATGCACGATCGTGCATTGTGGCGCACGATCCGAGCTTTCGGTGCTGCACGACCCTAGCCAGCGCACGGGCTTAATCTAGGCGACGCACGATCCATGCCTTGGCCCCGCACGAGCGTGCGTTTGGAACGCACGGGGGATGCCTTTCTCTGAACCGAGATGCACGATCGTGCGCCTTGGGCGCACGATCCGAAGATTTGCAACACCGCCTGCACGACCGTGCACCTTGATGCACGACCTTGGCCTTAATCGTGTGGTTCCTTCTTTTCGGCTCTTAAATCGCTCTTTTCCGGTTCCGTTGCCTCCTAGACTTGAAGTCTTGATTAATGCATGAAAACATATAAACTAAGGTCCTAAATGCATGTCCTAATATGCTCTAAATTGCAAGTTATCAAACTCCCCCAAACTTGAACCTTGCTTGTCCTTAAGCAAGAAATAAACTCAGCACCCCACTAGACAATACAATTCAAGTATCCACCTCAAATGAAGTAAAGCATTAATCAATAAACTTGTAGTTCAACAGATTGAAATCATTGCACATGCTTTATGATATCAAAAGACCAAGAGAATGCATCCATTCTAGACCTTACTAGGGGAATGTGTTTGTCTCTCTCACTCAAGTGTTTAGGGTATAGTGTTTCGCTCAATTCTCAACTAAGATCGCTAAACTACCATATATTTGGCTATGTGGTGCTCAAACTGGAAAATAGAAATTAAGCTTCATTAACACCAACAAACTAACTCTTTTGCTCACTTTCTTTCCAAACCTTTATTCAAACCCCAACTTCTTTTCCTTTTTTTCTCACACTTCTTTTGCATTTTTCTTTCAACCCACTCTTTTCTTCATGACTTTTGAGATTTTGTTTCATTTGCACTATATTATCAAGCTCAAACCATTCTTCATTCTCAACCTTTATTCCCTTTACTTCACATTTTTTTTCTTTCTTTCAACTCATCCGCCAATCTCATTCTTCTTTTCAACTCTCCAACTCACTCAAACTTCACAAAACAATTCAAGCATAAATTCCTATTCTCCAGAAGGGTCAGGCTAATTAGGACCGAGATTTAATTTTGTGGAGCTCAAAAAGATAGGCTATTAAGGCTAACAGGGGCTTCAAAAAGAAGGATTAATATGCAGGGTGGATAGGGAAAAATAGGCTAATGAAAAATAATGCCTCTATCACTTTAATGTCATATGCAAGACTCATGTAAGTAGCCTCAAAATAGATATCTAAACGCAAGTTCTAGAGTAGCAAGTCATAGTGAGACACTAAAGAATTATAAGAGAGGACAATTAGTCCTAGAAAGGCTAAAAATATGATCTCACAAGGCTAAATATGTCTAGAACTTCAGCATAATCTCAAATCTCAAAAGATAACATGTGCTCATTCAACTACATGTAAAACATACAAATCCACAATCATGCAAATATATAGAGGTTTCAACAATTCAAGAATGTCATGAGGTTTAGAGTTGTGCAATGAATAGATAAGATGACAAAGGGTTTTCCATTAAAAGGGATTCAATAACACCTAAAATGCATGATTTTTTTTATTTTTGACATTTTTCAGATTTTTTTTTGTATGCAAAGACAAATGCAAAATTTTAAACATGAAAATGCAACCTAGCATGAAACTCTATGCAATCTAACTAATAGGAAACATGTTTCCCTCCCCCAAACTTAAAATCTACATTGTCTCCAATGTAGAAAAAAACAAAAGAGAGAGAAGAAAACACTAACCTTGGGTTGCCTCCCAAGCAGCGCTTGTTTAAGGTCATTAGCTTGACCTTCCATCTTCTTTTAAGCACTCGGGTCAGGAGGGTCTTTGGTACCCACCCTAACCGGATTAAGATCAACCACAAGCTTCAGTCTATGCCTTTGTACTTTGAATTTTCCCGAGTTTTTATGCCAAAGCTCAGCTCCACCTCCATGTAAAACTCGAGTCACTATGTATGGCCCAGACCATCTTGTTCCTTTACTGCCTGGAAACATGTTGGATCTTTCATGAAATAGCATCACCTTGTCTCCAATCTTGATCTCAATCTTTGCTCGATCCTTCTTCTTTTTCTTTGGATCTCTACCTTTCATGTCCTTAGCACCATCACCAACTATAGGACTTGTAACCTCTATAACATGTTGAGAAGGTTGAGCAACATCAACAAGTAGCTCTCTTTTCTTCACCTGGTCCTCAATAGCGGGTACATTAAGCTCCAATGGGTCCTTAGAGACCACAACATCAAAGATCCATGAACTTCCCTGTCTATGACATGTATCCTGCAATCATCATTCTCACAAGAAGGTGATTTAATAGCTTTTTAAAAACTAAATTCAATTTACTCATCACCTATTGTGAAGGAGAGGACCCCCTGTTTAACATCAATCAAGGTACCCGCAGTAGCTAAAAAGGGTCTTCCCAAGATGACTGGGACAAGCATATCAGCATCAATATCCAACACAATAAAATCCACAGGAATAAAAAAACTTACCTATACGAATAGGTACATCCTCAATGATTCCTATGGGGCGAACCGATGATCTATCCGCCATATAAAGTGTCATCCCTATAGGTCTAGGCTTTCCCAGACCCAATTCTTTGCAGATGGATAAGGGAATAATACTAACACTAGCTCCAAGGTCACAAAAAGCATCATAAGTAGTATTTCCAAAGACAATAGGGACAGAAAAGTTACCTGGATCTCCAAGTTTTGGAGGGAGCTTATTTTGGATAAGAGCACTGCACTCCTTGCTTAACGACACGGATTGGCATTCATCAATCTTCCTCTTGTTGGATAGGATCTCTTTCAAGAACTTTACATAAGAGGGCATTTGTTTCAAGGCATCCGTGAAAGGAATGTTGATGTAGAGCTTCTTCAACATATCCACAAATTTTCTAAATTGTGGATCCAATTGGGCTTCAGCTCTTCTTTGAGGAATGTTAGAGGTGGCTTGAATGGTGGTGCAGGAACATATGGAGGCTCCTTCTCATATTCTTTTGGCTTTTCAGGAACCTCTTTCTCTTGTAGCTCATTCTCCTTCACCTTCTGAGTCATCGGTCGAGTCTCTAGAGCTCTTCCACTTCTTAGAGATATAGCATTCACTTGGCCTTTTGGATTAGCTTCAGGTTGACCGGGCAATTGACCACTCGGTCTTGGAGCATTCAAGTCTTATTGAGCCAATTGTTGCTCAAACAACTTCTGCTGCTTTTTCATCTCTTGTAGCTCTGAGATCACCTCTTGTTGAAAGGACTGGCTTGCCTTTTGACCCGCCACAAGTTGCTCAAGTAGAAGCTCCATAGTTGATTGTTGAGGTTGTGGCACAGGAGGAGCAATTTGTGGTTGAGGAGCTTTTGGTTGAAACCCAGGTGGTTGTCTTTGTTGTGCTTGACTATTTCCATAGGAGAAGTTTGGGTGATTCCTCCAACCGGGGTTGTAAGTATTAGAGTATGGGTAATTCCTTGCATCCCGATTGTATTTATTCATGTAGCTCACTTCTCCTACCTGTGGCTCACGTTCAGAAGCATACAAATGACAAGCTGATATTGTGTGATCTCGTGCTCCACAAAACTGACAATTTACCATTGAGCTTGATGGTGTAGAACCAATGGGCTTTCCTGCTGCTGCAATTGTTTCCATCTGTTTTACCTTCTGAGTAAGAAAATCAACCTGAGCCCTCAATTGAGTATTGGCATTAACTTCATACATCCCAGAGGCTTTCTTGGCACTAGATGTGGAACGAACATCAGAATAGTTGTGGGAGTGCAATGCAGTTCTTTCAATCAAATCCCATGCATCGTTTGTTTGCAGATTAGACAAGCTACCTCCAAATGAGGCGTCAATTAGCAAACGAGTTGCTCCATCAATTGCATTGTAGAAAATATCAAGAAGTGCCACCTTAGATTGCCCATGATGAGGGCACAACACAAGAAGCTCCTTGAATCTCTCCCAAGCTTCAAAGTAAGACTCTCCATCTTTCATCCTGAAATTACTAATTTGCTGCCTCATTTCAGAAGTCTTCTTAGGTGGGAAGTATTTGTTCAAGAAGGCTGAGGCTAACTCATCCCATGTTTTGATGGAGTTCTGAGGAAGAGTCTTGAACCATGTCTTGGCCTTGTCCTTTAAAGTGAATGAGAAGGCTCTCACCCTGAGTGCGTCATCTGGGACCTCATGGATTTTGACAGTTTTCATGAGCTCAATAAAAGTTAGGGGTGCTTACGGGTCGGGTCGGGTCGACCCGCGACCCGCAAGTGCGGGTTGTGGGTCGGGTCGATGAACTGCAAATTTTTCAGACATGACCCGTGACCCGACCCGTGGGTTGCGGGTTTTGCGGGTCGGGTCGCGGGTCGACCCGTTGACCCGCATGCATTTCAAAAAAATGAAAAAAGTATGTTTTGTGGCCTTTTGGCGGGTTGGGTCGCGGGTCGACCCGTGACCCGACCCGACCCGCAACCCAATTTTCAATATTCAGTACACTAAAATTTTCAATATAGTAATTTTTTTATTTTTTATTTTTTTTAAGAAAAGGGTGCGGGTTTGCGGGTCGACCCGCAACCCGTCGGGTTTGGCCCGACCCGACCCGCGGCCCGAATTTTTCAAATCCTTGACCCATCAGCCCGACCCGCAAAATGCAGGTCGGGTCGGGTCGGGGTCGACCCGGACCCGTGAGCACCCCTAATAAAAGTAGTGAGATGCTGATGAGAATTTTCAGATGGAAGACCTCCAAATTGATTTTGTTGGACCATGTTGATCAAGGAGGGCTTCAATTCAAAGTAACGAGCTTGCACCTCAGGATAGACAACACCAAAAATAGGCCCATGTTGAGCAGGCCTCATATATTCAGCAAGAGTCTGTGGGTGTTGTTCTTCCTCTTGGAGCGCTTGGTTTTGTTCCAACCCAAAAAGTCTTAAACAAAGGAAAGTATTTATACTAGGGATAAAATAAGAGAGGCGGCCCAAAAACCCGAGCAAACAAAGGCGCATGAGCAACGGAGCGTGACTGGCTTAAAATCGTTGATGCCAAATCAAAAATAATTCCCTAGTTACTCAACTAGTATAGTCGGTAAGTCGGGGTCGAACCCAAGAGACACTTGTATCCTAAGTTTTATTATTATCAACTCAAAGAAGTAACAAAGGGGGGATTTTGTGAATTAAAACTAAAACTAAGAATTGAAACAAGCAAAGCAAGCAATCAAACAGGGCAAAAGTTGGATTTTTATCAATTAGGAAAAAGCAATCCTATTCAAGTATCCACTTTTCTTCCTCAAGTTATTGATCCCAGATTCAAACAAGTTATTCCTTTTAGTTATTCCTATCCTGATCAGAATTATGACATGGCAACGAGACATGCAAACTTAATATCCAAATTACTCATGAAACGATCATAAATAATATGAATACTAGCAATAAGAACAAGGATAAACAGGATACATGCAATTGAATTTCAACGAGTCAAACAATTAACATGCATTCAAATCTCTTCTCAATTGTTTTAGTCCAACGAGTCCTAAACCAATTGAGTTGCTACAATGATTAGGCTTTGCTACGAGAAAACCTAGATCTAGCAATAGATAATATCAATTCCAACAAGGTGATCAATCAAGTAGAAATTAATACAATCAATATAAATTATGCCCAAGAGAATTGAAATAACCTGTAGAAATAAACCTGAAAAGACGAATCTCACAACAACTTGAGTCTGAAAAGCTTCATCTTGAATAGAATCTAGAGAGTTTAGTTCTCCATAAGAGAGAAAAACACAAAGTCTCAAAATTAGGTCTAAGAGAATACAAAACAAAGTCTTGAAAAATAACCTAATATAGTCTCGAACCAGTCGAAATTAAAAAGATAAAAATATAAAAATAAATAAACTAAGTAGATAAATGAACGCGCGTCAGATCGAACAGGGCCGCGATCGCTGCCCAAACCTAGCCGCGATCGCTGTCTGACTTCAAACCGCGACCCATCGGCGATCACTAGCAACTGCGATCGCCACCCGAACATGGCCGCGATCGCGACCTTCGTGTCATCGCGGTCCTCCGGCGACGTCCACCGCAATCGCCCCTAAGAGTGGCGGCGATCGCGACCTTCAGCTTCTTCGAAGTCTTCAACTTCTTGCTAACTCTGAACTTCCGGCCTTCAAATCTGTTCTTCAATAACGCTCATAATAGGCCTAAAATACTACAGAAATCTGTACTAAAAAGTCCTAGTTATGCTGTACAAAACATAGCATATCAAATTCCCCCATACTTAAACCTTGCTCGTCCTCAAGTAAGCTCAAAATAAAATCAAGCATGACAAATCAACAAAGGTCTACAGACAGCAATGGGAGAAAATGACCTAAAACTTAAAAGCACTCAAAATAATCTCACAACCCGGACCCATGTAGAGAAATAATGAGCAAAAACATGAAAGCTCAAATCACACACCTCACAAATACAAGATATAGCGCTCAAGCTCCAAAAAGTGTAGAGAAACCTAGGATCTACCCAACATCGAAAGTGTAATCCCCAGACCCCAAAGTAGAATATGATCCTAAACACTCTGATTTTTCCACTCATTCTACTTAGGCGCCCTTTCGGGTTTTCACCTAATCACTCTTTTCATTTTTTTAGGTGTGCTCACAAATACTCACATCTCTCATAAACCTCATATTACCCCAACCTAATGCTGGTCCGAGTTACCTGCTTATTACCTGAGCTGCCCTTTCGGGTTTTCAGCTCATCCCAGGATTTTCTATGCCTTTTTCTCAATTTTTATGGCTTTTTTATGGCTTTTTTTATTTTTTTAAAAAAATTTTTTAATCTGAAATGCAGAAACTAAAATGCATCTGTACATATATACAACAATGAGTACTCCCTCCCCCATACTTAAACCTTTCATTGCCTTCAATGAAATAAAGACAAATCAGATAAAAATAAAGGAAAGGAAAACAGAAGACTCACTGTGGTGGACCTGGTGGATGATACTGTGACCAGTCAGGAAAACCTGGCCACATATGGCTGAAAAACTGATGGTGCTACCCCTGCACTCGCTGTATATCCTGAACGGTGGATGCAATAGCACTCTACTGAGCTACCAACTCTCTCTGCTGCGCCACAATATCTCTCTGAGTGGACACTATCTCATTTTGGGACACAGTAAGTCGTCCCATCTCCCAGAACATCCGGTTTTGCCAATCGGAATCAGAATGTCCACCCCATCCAACTCTACCCGCAGCAGCATCCCAAGCATAAGTATCTCCAAAACCTCCATATCCACCTCTATATGCAGCAGCTCCACCATCACCATAACCAGAATATCCTCCTGTCTGCCAACTAGATGTACTAGCTGGTGCTGTACCAGAACTAGCACCCCATCCAACTGACGACGTACCAACACCACCTCCAGGCACAAAACCAGCACCACCATAACCAGGAACACGGCAATGATCCTCATGATCCTCCATCTCTACATCAGGCGCAGGCTCCTCTTGCTGAACCCCGCCCCCACCAGCAAAATCAAATGGGATGTACAGATAAGGTAAGGCAGGGCCAATGGGCATAACTCTGGGAAGACGCAAATAATCCTCAGCTGGAGAACCTAGAGTCCAGATATAACCCTGCTCAGCTGATCCCTTCAAACAATGGGCCCTCTTTAGCTGGTTCTCATTAAACTTATACTCAACACTATCAGGCCGTCCAAACCTCTCCTCACTCACAAACTCTCTGGCAAGCAAAGTAATCATCCCACCTATAGCAATCTTGCATGTATCCTTCTTCAGGATCTTCTTGATACTCCCAATAAACAACTCAACCCAATCAGGAATTGCAGCCTTCATAGGCATCAAACACCAGATCATGCTCATGTCAAAGCGAGACGCTTTGTTTACCTCCCCTTGTCCCAGAAAACTCATGGACAATACCTTATGACATAATCTAATACAAGGATGGGTAATGCAATAGTTATACTCCCCCTTCTTAGGCAAGAACCCAACCCTTGTAATCGCCTCCCAAAAATCATTAAGGCCTGACTCTTTATTAACTGCCTCCCAATTCTCAGTAGGCACACCAGTAATCCCAAAAATTCCTTTCAACCCCTCTCTGTCTATATAATAAGGCTCATCCAAAATATTAAATTTGAGCAAACCCTCATCATCTTGAAACGTAGACAGAAACTCTAGCAAAATGTTCCTATATATAGGGGCATTCAGATCAATAAAGCCCCCCCAATCCACCCGCCATCAGAAATCTCTGAGTACAGTCATACATGCCTAGTGTCCTAAGCATCTCAACATCAAAGAATTTAGTACTAGTGAATTTCCTCTTAGCCAGAGAATCCCATTTTTTCTTCTGTGCAGGAGTTAACTTCTTAACAGGATACGCCATCTATTAAATGCAGCTATTCAGATCAATAGTAGAGGCGAAGAAGCAAATTACAGAAACTGAAATTCGAACACTGTTGGGAGGCCGCGATCGCCACGTGAAAGAGGTGCGATCGCCTTCTGGTGGAGGCCGCGATCGCGGTATGCAACGGGCAGCGATCGCGGTTCTGCGCGATCGGCGATTCCAAGGCGGCGATGCAACTCCGATACCGCGGTTCTCTTCAACTCCGAGCCGCGGTCGCCTCTCCGGTTTTCCTTCAACAACCCGTCAAATGACAAAGAGGGATGGTTATGGTGGATTGAAAGCTATGGGAGGAAATTTTTGGAATTTTTTGTAGATTTGATTTTTGGGGAGAAATAGAGAGGTAAACGAAATTTTATGAACGGATTTGGGTTGAGAACGAAGTGAGGATTGTAGATCCGGGTTTTTTTATTGAGTTTGGAAGAAATTTTTGAGGAGGGTAATGGAGCTTGAAGAGAGTTTTAATGGTGGGTAATGGAGGAAGAAGAAGAAGTAAATAATAGAGGAGGAAGGAGAAAGAGAAGGTGGACGAAGAGGGGTGGGGCCGGCGGTGGGAGTGGCCCCACTGCCTTGTAATATATATATATTTTTTTTTATAACTCTGGGGGCCGCGATCGCGGCCTTCGCAAGGTACCGTCAATTTCTTTTCGAAAAACGCCCCGCAATCGCCCTTTTCGGGGTGCGATCGCGGTTTGTCCTCAGTAATGTTCTTTCGAACCTAGTACCTACGTGTTAGCCTCACGAGTTTGAAAATAAAAACTAAACAAAACAAAAAAAACTGAAAAAGAAAAAGAAAAACTTTCCTCGGGTTGCCTCCCGAGCAACGCCTTTGTTTAATGTCGTTGGCTCGACATTAGTGCCCTTTTTAGTTGGCAATTGGGGTTGGATCATCAAGACCCATCTCTTCTAGCACTTCATGGCTGACTCCCTCATGGTATTTATTTAATCTCTGACCATTAACCTTAAACACATTTTGGGAGTCCCCATCCAATAATTCCACAGCCCCATGTGGAAAAACTTGAGTAATTGTATACGGTCCAACCCATCTAGAACGTAGTTTTCCTGGGAAGAGTGTGAGACGAGACTAAAACAGAACGACCTTATCTCCATCCTTGAATTCCTTCCTGAGGATGTTCTTATCATGCCAAGCTTTGGTTTTGTTCTTGTAGTTCACAGCATTATCATAAGCATCCAATCTCAACTCCTCCAACTCTTGCAATTGTAATTTTCTGCACTCTCCATTCTCTTTAAGGTTGAAATTGCACTTTTGGACCGCCCAGTAAGCTTTGTGCTCAAGCTCAACTGGCAAGTGACAGCCTTTGCCATAAACCAATCTGAAGGGGGACATCCTGATGGGTGTCTTATAAGCAGTACGGTAGGCCCATAAAGCATCATTGAGTCTCAAACTCCAATCTTTCCTGTTAGGCGCCACCGTCTTCTCCAAAATTGATTTTATCTCCCTATTGGACACTTCAGCTTGTCCATTGGTTTGGGGATGATAGGTTGTAGAGATCTTCTGAGTGACATGGTACTTCTTCAATAAAGCACTCACAGTCTTGTTGCAAAAATGAGTACCCCTGTCACTGATTAGAGGTTTTGGAATCCCAAATCTGGAAAAAATGTTGTCCTTAAGGAAACCTGCAACTTCTTTTGAATCATCAGTTCTGGTGGCCTTTGCTTCCACCCACTTGGAAACATAGTCCACCGCAAGTAAAATATATAGATTCCCATAAGAAGAGGGGAAGGGTCCCATAAAATCAATGCCCTAAACATCAAAAACTTCACAGAATATCATACGAGATTGAGGCATCTCATGTCTCTTAGAAATATTACCCACCCACTGACAACGATCACATGATTTACAGAAAGCATATGCATCCCTAAAAATATGAGGCCAATAAAAACCAGCTTCTAAGACTTTCCTAGCAGTTTTATTAGTCCCAAAGTGACCCCCACATGCATAGGAATGACAAAAAGATAGTATAGATTGTACCTCAGAATCCGGGACACACCGTCGGATTACCTGATCTGTGCAGTGCTTCCATAAATAAGGATCATCCCAGACATAGAATCAGGATTCATGACGCACCTTGTCCTTCTGAGCCTTGGTAAAATTAGGAGGAAACTCCCCTGAGACGAGGTAGTTGACTAGATTTGCGTACCATGGCCTGAACGAGTGGATTCCAAAAGCAAATTCCTCCAGTCGCGATTCGTTGCCGCGGTCGCCACCAGGGCCGCGATCGCCTCCGATTTTGGCCGCGATCGCGGTTGTCTCAGCCGCGGTCGCCCCTTGTTCTGGCGGCGATCGCGGTTTGGCACCAGTATCGACTCCGAAAAGCATGTCATCGGGGAATCGTCCTTGAATTTGTTCTTGACCTTCTGACTTGTCTTCCACATGTACAAGCCGGCTCAGATGGTCAGCTACAAGATTTTCGGCTCCCTTTTTATCTCGTATCTCAATGTCAAACTCACTCAGCAAGAGGATCCATCTGATCAATCTCGGCTTAGCCTCCTTTTTCGTCATTAAATAACGAAGTGCTGCATGGTCTGAATAAACTATCACCTTTGTACCCAGCAGATATTGTCTGAACTTCTCCAAGGCGAACACTACAGCAAGCATTTCCTTCTCAGTAGTGGAGTAGTTCCTTTGGGCATCGTTTAGAGTCATGGAAGCATAATGTATGACATGGGATGCTCTAGCTTCCTTTTGACCCAAAACAGCCCCAACAGCGTAGTCACTTGCATCACACATGATCTCAAAAGGTTGAGACCAATCCGGGGCTTGAATAATTGGGGCACTTATTAGGCATGTTTTCAGATCATCAAACGCCTTTTTGCATGCCTCATTGAACTCATAAGGCACATCCTTCTTCAACAAATCACACAATGGGGCTGAGATCTTGGAAAAATCTTTAATAAACCTGCGATAGAAACCTGCATGGCCTAGAAAAGAACGCACTTCACGCACATTAGTAGGATAAGGCAAAGACTGAATGATATCAATCTTTGCCTTATCGACCTCAATACCCCTGGATGACACTATGTTACCTAACACAATGCCTTGCTCAACCATAAAATGACATTTCTCAGAGTTTAGAACCAAATTGGTGTCTACACATCTTTGAAGGACTAAAGAGAGGTGGTTTAAGCAGGCATCAAAGTCGTCTCCATGTACTGTAAAGTCATCCATAAAAACCTCTATAAAATTTTTAATGTACTCAGAAAAGATGCTTACCATACACCGTTGGAACGTACCGGGTGCGTTACACAATCCGAATGGCATTCTGCGGTATGCAAAAGTGCCAAAGGGACATGTAAATGTCGTTTTCTCCTGGTCCTCCGGTGCAATAGCAATCTGAAAGTACCCTGAATAGCCATCTAAAAAGCAATAACAGGAACGACTGGCAAGTCGCTCAAGCATTTGATCAATGAATGGCAAGGGAAAGTGATCTTTTCTGGTTACCACATTCAGCTTACGGTAATCAATACAGACTCTCCAACCTGTCTAAACTCGTGTGGGGACTAGTTCCCCATGCACATTCTCTACCACTGTAATGCCTCCCTTTTTGGGCACAACTTGGGTCGGACTAACCCACTGACTATCAGAGATGGGATAGATCATACCTGCCTGTAGGAGCTTCAGTACCTCCTTTTTGACTACCTCCATCATAGGTGGGTTGAGCCGTCTCTGTGGCTGTCTGGATGGCTTGGCACCATCCTCTAGGAGGATCTTATGCATACATGTAGAGGGACTAATCCCTTTAATGTCAGCAATAGTCCAACCTAGAGCTGTCTTGTGCTCTTTCAGTACCTGCACCAATTTTTCTTCTTGCTCCTTGGAAAGTTTGTTAGAAATAATGACAGGCAAAGCCTCACCATCTCCAAGAAAGGCATATTTTAAATGCTCAGGGAGCTGTTTAAGCTCAACTTCAGGTGCCTGTACTACAGAAGGAAGCAACTTCTCGCTTGGGAGAGTTAGTGGTATGGGCCAATGGCCAAAACATCAGCAAGAGATTCACAACAAGCACTCAGATCAGCAAGGATTTCATGATATCTATCAGGCAAATCATAATCCATGCATGAAGTTGTGACATCATTATCTAACACATATTGTAATTCATCACCATAAGTAGCATCAAAGACATCTTGCACAATGGGATCAATTACTTCAATAGAACAAAGAGAATGGTCATCCTGGGGGTATTTTATAGCATTATCCATACTATATTCAAATTTCTCCCCATCAAACTCCATAGTTAGGACACCTTTATACATATCAATTTTTGTTCTAGCAGTTTTCATGAAAGGACGTCCTAACAGAATGGGTGCAGCATGCACATCATGATCCATATCAAGCACATAAAAATCAGCAGGGAATATCAAATTATCAACCATGACAAGGATATCTTCAACAAGCCCTTTCGGGTAGACTGTGGACCTATCAGCTAATTGAACAATAACACCAGTTTCATGCAAAGGTCCCAAGCCTAGTGAAGTATAAACAGAATAAGGCATAACATTGATAGAAGCACCTAAATCAAGCATGGCTTTATCTATTTTAGTGACTCCTATTATGCAGGGAATGCTGAACATGCCTGGATCACTGCACTTTTTAGGCATTTGCCTTTGAAATACAGCTGAGACATGTTCACTAACCTTAACTTTCTGTTTCCATTTTAATTTTTGGTTCCTCTTAATAGTGGCTCTTTCAGAAATTTAGCAAATCTAGGAATGCTTTTAATCAGATTGAGCAAAGGGATATTTACCTCACACTTGGAAAACGTCTCAAAGATCTCCTTGTCGTTCTCTGGCTTCCTTGTGTCTTTCAGTGCTTCAGGAAAGGGAGGAGGTGGCTTCTGGGAAACCATGGAAGGGAAATCTGGACGAACATATTGATCGTTGGAAACTGGAGCCTGGCCGCGATCGCCATCAGAAAGCCGCGATCGCGGTTCTTCAAATTTTCGGGAATCACCGTCACCGCGATCGCTGCCCGATGTGGACGCGATCGCGTCTTCAATTTTCTCAAATCTCGAGGCCTCAGTTAAGGGGCCGCGATCGCCGATGGTGGGGTCCGCGATCGCGACCTCTTCAGCCGCGATCGCCTCTGATTTTGGCGGCGATCACGGTTCTTCCGATCTATCGTCAATTTTCGGCAATTCTTTTCCACTTCGTAAAGTAATCGCACTCACATTCTCCCTAGGATTGATGGGCTGTGCTGGCAATTTTCCAGAATCTTTGGCCTCCAATTTACTGACTGCATTAGCCAGTTGACTGATCTGAGTCTCCATATTCTTGATACTGGCTTGAGTAGTCTGTCCCATATGTTCCACTGTAATAGCTAGCCTTGCAATCAACTCTTCAGCGTTGGATGAATTATTTTGGCTCTGAACTGGAGGTCTAGGGACATAAGGTTGCCTGGGTTGCTGATTTCCTCCTTGTTGATTATATTGAGGCTGATTCTAATTCCCATACCTCAGATTTAGATGATGTGCCCAGCCTGGATTGTATGTATTAGAATAGGGATCAAAACGAGGTCTAGGAGGTCCATAGCCTCCTACAGCATTAACCTCAGCCTGAGGTTCCTAGAGTTGTGGACAGGCATCAGTAGGATGAAGTGTATCATCACAGACTTCACATGCCTTCAGTTGTTGAGGGGTTCCTTGCAGCATGAACCTCTTCATCATATCTTTCAACTCCGCCATCTCAGCTTTTATAACAGAAGAGGAGTCCATAGCATTGACTCCCTTAGCGCCAGTTCTTTTGTTAAATTGCCTTGAGTTCTCAGATGGCTCAGAAAAGAGCTCAAGGGCATCTGCTGGTGTCTTGTTCATCAGGCTTCCACCACAAGCTGCATTCACCATTCTGCGCTCTTCATCCAGTAATCCACCAAAGAAATACAGTACCAGGTCTTGATTAGAATACCCATGATACGGACAACTAGCACACAGTCTCTTGAATCGCTCATGATAATCATACAGACTCTCCCCAGCCTGTTGCTCAATATTGCTCAGGCTCTTCTTCAGACTGTTCTGTTTGGTGGAAGGAAAATATTTCTCCAAGAATGCCGCTTTCATCTTAGTCCATGTATTTATGGAGCTTGGAGAAAGATAGTAGAGCCACTCATTGGCTGAATACTTCAGAGAGAAAGGAAACGCCCTCAACTTGATCTGGTCCTCAGTTACATCAGCAGGCTTCATACTTGAGCAAACCTGATCAAATTCAGCAAGATGCTTGTTTGGATCTTCTCCACCATGCCCATGGAATTGGGGTAAAAGATGGATCAACCCTGATTTCAATTCAAACTTGACACCGTTATTCAGCGCAGGGAACTGAACAGCCAGGGGCTGTTGTTGAAAGTTAGGAGCAGTCAGCTGCTTCAAAGTCTGATCTCCCATTGTCTCAGTTTCAGCAGAATTCAAGTCGAAAGGTAATTCACGGAGTAGTTCCCGAGCTTCACGTCTCAACCTGGAAAGGGTCCTTTCAATCTCTGAATCAAAAGGCAAAATAGAACAATCAGTAGCACGAGTGTGGACCATAAACTAGGGTCCACACTAGAGTTGGTAACAATAAAAACATAGCATTAAACAAAAGTGTCACCGGCAACGGCGCCAAAATTTGACTGGCTTAAAATCGTTGATGCCAAATCAAAAATAATTCCCTAGTTACTCAACTAGTATAGTCGGTAAGTCGGGGTCGAACCCAAAAGACACTTGTATCCTAAGTTTTATTATTATCAACTCAAAGAAGTAACAAAGGGGGGATTTTGTGAATTAAAACTAAAACTAAGAATTGAAACAAGAAAAGCAAGCAATCAAACAGGGCAAAAGTTGGATTTTTATCAATTAGGAAAAAGCAATCCTATTCAAGTATCCACTTTTCTTCCTCAAGTTATTGATCCCAGATTCAAACAAGTTATTCCTTTTAGTTATTCCTATCCTGATCAGAATTATGACATGGCAACGAGACATGCAAACTTAATATCCAAATTACTCATGAAACGATCATAAATAATATGAATACTAGCAATAAGAACAAGGATAAACAAGATACATGCAATTGAATTTCAACGAGTCAAACAATTAACATGCATTCAAATCTCTTCTCAATTGTTTTAGTCCAACGAGTCCTAAACCAATTGAGTTGCTACAACGATTAGGCTTTGCTACGAGAAAACCTAGATCTAGCAATAGATAATATCAATTCCAACAAGGTGATCAATCAAGTAGAAATTAATACAATCAATATAAATTATGCCCAAGAGAATTGAAATAACCTGTAGAAATAAATCTGAAAAGACGAATCTCACAACAACTTGAGTCTGAAAAGCTTCAACTTGAATAGAATCTAGAGAGTTTAGTTCTCCATAAGAGAGAAAAACACAAAGTCTCAAAATTAGGTCTAAGAGAATACAAAACAAAGTCTTGAAAAGTAACCTAATATAGTCTCGAACCAGTCGAAATTAAAAAGATAAAAATATAAAAATAAATAAACTAAGTAGATAAATGAACGCGCGTCAGATCCAACAGGGCCGCGATCGCTGCCCAAACCTAGCCGCGATCGCTTCCTGAATTCAAACCGCGACCCATCGGCGATCTCTAGCAACTGCGATCGCCACCCGAACATGGCCGCGATCGCGACCTTCGTGTCATCGCGGTCCTTCGGCGACGTCCACCGCAATCGCCCCTAAGAGTGGCGGCGATCTCGGCCTTCAGCTTCTTCGAAGTCTTCAAATTCTTGCTAACTCTGAACTTCCGGCCTTCAAATCTGTTCTTCAATAACGCTCATAATAGGCCTAAAATACTACAGAAATATGTACTAAAAAGTCCTAGTTATGCTGTACAAAACACAGCATATCAGCGCGCGTCGTGCGCCGAGGCGCACGACCCATGGGAAACGCACGGGCGTAGGCTGAAGGATGCACGGGGGACTCCTTGGCAGCGCACGACCGATGCCGGGTGCACGGGGGCAACGCACGATCGTGCGTTGTGGTGCACGATCCGAGCCTTCGGTGCTGCACGACCCTAGCCAGCGCACGGGCTTAATCTAGGCGACGCACGATCCATGCCTTGGCCCCGCACGAGCGTGCGTCTGGAAAACGCACGGGGGACGCCTTTCTCTGAACCGAGACGCACGATTGTGAGCCTTGGGCGCACGATCCGAAGATTTGCAACACCGCCTGTACGACCGTGCACCTTGGTGCACGACCTTGGCCTTAATCGTGTGGTTCCTTCTTTTCGGCTCTTGAATCGCTCTTTTCCGGTCCCGTTGCCTCCTAGACTTGAAGTCTTGATTTGGTCATGTCTTCAAACACATCCAAATAAAGCTCGAACTTCTCTAAAGTACCTGAAAAGTATACAAATACGCGTGTAGACATCCATAACGGAAACTCAACCAAAAGTACTAGAAAACACAAGATTAATGCATGAAAACATATAAACTAAGGTCCTAAATGCATGTCCTAATATGCTCTAAATTGCAAGTCATCACAAGGCTAGGGCTCAGGGCAATGTTCCTCCCTGGGGGCTGGAGCTAACCCGCCACCTTCTGCTTCTTCATGTCCCCTTTTGAGGACGACTCCACTTCCTTACGCTTGGCATCACCCTTGGCCTCGATCGCCAAGGGCGCCTTCAGAGGAGCTTTAGCAACGTCCTTTTTCGAGGACGTCGCCACCACCTTAGAAAAGGCGGCAAGAGGTTGCAGTTCGGGGACCTTCACGAACGTAGGGCCTTTGAGGTTCCCGAGCCCTAAGCGGAAGGATCCGTAGATCCCTTCTTTGCCATCCTCGACGCTAAAGTAACCGCACTGATCACTGAAAAAGAAAACAAACGAAGGGTTTGTCGAAAGGACAAATAATCTAAAAAACATAAGAAGTGGGCAAATACCCTATTCGCCACCGAGGTTGGGGAAGGAAAGGCTCGGGCTGGCGCGCTCAAGTCGGTCTTGAGCCAAATACTCTTTGCAACATTTCGCCGCCAGCATGCAAATCACATCTTGACTTTAGTGATCTCCTTCGGTTTCGCCTTGTCCGGCCGTTGGAACATGCACGGTGTGATGGGGAAGTTGAAGTGCCTCCAAGAACAATCGCACACCATGAATCATCTATCTCTCCACTCCCCGACATTTGAAGGAGTGGTTGTAATATTGAGACTCGGCATGCTGAGGTTCATGAGACTCATTCCTTGTTGAGGCCTCGGTAGCAACAAGGTCGCCATCGTGGAACTATCAGGCCCTTCATCGAGTTCGTAACTCTGGATGGTGTACGCGCACAAGTGCCTCCGTGTGTTGGAAAAGAGTTGTGTGGGGCACACATTGATCGCCCATAAATAATCAGCAATGTGTTAGGCAAGCGGCAACCAAAAACCAGCCTGAGGCTGGGCAAATGGACTACCACACAATTGTCATACGCTGTCATCGAGCTACCTCCTTCTTTGGGAAGAGCCAGCTCTATCCCCTCATGCCAAGGAAACTCGAAGGCGATCTTCGCAAGTTTCACTCTGTCAAAAATTGTCACGTACCCATCGCGCAGAAATAACCTGGGCTCTGGGTTCGGGCTAATCGGAATCCGGTCCTCGATGACCAATGGAATACGGGATATGTAATCATTAATGCACTGCGGAAAGAACCTCAGTTGCTCGCTGAAGTCCGATGAACGCGCGTCGAAACCAATAGGCTCTTCTTCTGATATCGATGATGAATCCATCTCAACTCCCGAGGATGTGCACACTCGAGTAAAGAGCGAACTAACGGAAGTTTCAGAAAGGCTGAGGGAAGGATCGCTAAAAACAAATGAAGGGGATTTAGGGTTTTGAGAATTGCTAGTCACACTAACCGCTATAGTTTCAAAGGATTCCTCGTGGTACTTCTCCTAGAGGATACGAAACCAGGAGGAGGGATCGAAGAAGCACCTCTAGGCATGAAAAACGAGATTCAAGTCACGGAAGGCGAACACCTAGAAAAGAAGAAAGCCTTAGGAAGAGAAGCAAACTCGAGAACAAAAGCAATAGCGTGGAAAAAACGCGATCCTAGGGCTATTCAGAAGGATAGTCCTCTTGGAAGAAAGTGGAGGGAGACAAAAAAGAGTTACAAGTCAAAACTAAATCTAAGAAGATCAAAGGGCCAAACGTCCCATCACCCAAAAGCTAAATGCTTAAACTTCCCAAAAACATTCAAAATTCAAAAATCAAACCAAGAACTCAACCGCCCAGCGAACCGCCAAACAAACATCAAGGAGGGTCGAATCCATCGTCGGATCACTAGAACCGAACCCTACCCTCGCCTTTCTATCGCCGTGACACCGACATGGAACTCGGAAAAACACTGCGTCCTCTTTCGCAGAAAAGTGAAAACGAGACTTAATCCTCCAAAAAGCTAGTCGAAGAAAGGAAAGATACTTACTTGTCGAAGAAATCGATGCATGAGAGGCGGGTGCAAGCTTCGCTCGGTGGTGTTGCTCATTCTCGATCGTCGGATGCCGGAGAGAGAGAGAGAGAGAGAGAGAGAGAGAGAGAGAGAGAGAGAGAGAGAGAGAGAGAGAGAGAGATGTTGAGTGTGGAAGATGAAGCAAGAAGGAGAGAGGAGAAGGGTAAGTGTATCATTGATAAGAAAGGATAATGGGCCTTTCTCCCCTAATCGCCTTTATGGGCCCAACCTCCTCAAAGTCCATTACGGAAAAAGCCCAAGATCTGCAAGTACACAACAAGTGTCCTCCCAGGAAAAACGCTAAGGATAAAAATCTCGTTAGATTCTAAGAGGTCTCGAACGTTGTTAGATAGAGACCTCAAATCTCCATAAAGAGATCTCGAGTAATCCAACAACTGGAACCTCGCATCACACTAGTAAATATGGAAACGAACCTCAAAGAAAGAAGGGTAAAAACTTGTAACCGAGCATTTATGCCTTGTGATCCTCGACAGCGAACCACTAGCCATGGGGTTGTGATGGTGCGCGAAAATAATGATGTATGAACAGGAAGGGAAAATAGCAAGAGGAAGCCAAAAGAGTAACGTTTGGGGTCACTCCCGGAGTTTTCCTGCACCCATCCAAAAAACTGAAGTAGGCAAGCAAAACAATCCAAGTCAGAGAAGAGCTGAAGGCCAAACATCGAGCACTTCCCACTAAGGCGAGAAGTGGACAAACAGAACAATCCAAGTCAGAGAAGAGCTGAAGGCCAAACATCGCGCACTACCCACTAAGGCAAGAAGTGGACCAGCAAAACAATTCAAGTTAGAGAAGAGTTGAAGGCCAAACATTACGCACTTCCCACTAAGGTGGGAAGTGGACAAGCCAAGCAATCTGAGTCAGAGAAGAGTTGAAAGTCAAACATCGTGCATCTCCTCCTAAGGAAGAAAATCGATCAGTAGTATGGCTCCAAGTCGGCAAGGGAGAAAACCGCGCATGTTCAAAAGCTGACACAACCGACTCGCTCGGCCAATCAAAGATCACCTCTTCTCTAACCAATCACCAATTGCCTCTCTTTTAACCAATCAAATAGCAAAAACTCGTGCATCCCACATCGAATAATGGTGAAAACCTCACTTCCCAATGCCTATAAATAAGGAAGAAGCTCGAATGTTGCAAGGGTTGAAGAACATCTCTAACTCAAGAACTATCTTGCTCGTTAAAGATCGACGTGTTGAAACAATCGTAAAGACCGCACTACAATTAAGAGAAGGTCAATAGAAAGACTTCAAGTCACTCAAAATCAACTCTCCCGCATCAGTTAGAAGGTCGTAGACAAGCTACATGCCACCCTCGAAAGATCTCGAATCTCGCAAAGATAGCTATTCTCAATTTGTAATAGAAAAGATCTCGAAAGCAATTCGTTAGATATGATTAATCTTGTTGTAATCAAGGAGGTCTCGAACCTCGTTAGATAGAGACCTCAAATCTCAGTAAAGAGATCTCGGGCAATCCCAAAATTGTAATCCGGCATCAAAATTGTAAATAAAAGCAAGGGGTTATTTTGTCGAATCAATAATCTCGTTCCTCGATACTAGCGTTGGTTTATTACGGATTTCATCAATATCCTTTTTTAATAAGGTTTATTCTATGCATTTTCAGCATGTAAAAGTCTATTGGTTGAATGATGATATTGTTGGCAAGTGAGAAGAGCAAGGAACAAGACGTAATATATATATTGATGAAATATTTTGGGGCGAAAGTGAGAAGATGACTACGCAAATTTCTTTAATGATGTTTATACAGTCACTAAGCATATTAAAACTACAAATAAAACTTCTATGTTGCCAGCTTGGTAGGTTTTTCTGTAATATTTTACCTGGATTTTCTTTTAAAAAAATTTGATTAGGTAAAAATTTGGTATATCGGACATGCCCGATAACCGAGAGGCCGTGTAAACGGCTGCTAGAAAACCGGCTAGGAGAGACTGGAATAACTACAACAAACACGTAAAGTAAGAATAACAGACGAAGAACTGGAACTAGAAATAAAAGAGTAATGGAGAAGTGAGGGGCTAGAGAAACCAAATGTCTCTAGCAATCGGGTCTAAACGGACAAATTATGAAAAAGGTGGACAACTAGTGTTGCCTCCACCAGAATGAAGGGTCTTTAGCAGCCTCAAAACATCCAGCGACCTCGCCAATCACAAGATCTCAACGGATTGCAACAGAGTATAGAGTCTGGATTAACAAAATTCTAGTGATGATTTCATATTTTATCATGTAATCTGGTCACATGCCAAGCATAATAGAAATCCATGGCCCCCCAGGTCTCAGGACAGAAGAGAACTCAAGAAAAAACAAGCCTCGTCAATGAGGTCTTGCCCCACATGTAACCAAATTTCTTAAGACTCTCTCTCAATCGAAAAACGCTTAAGCTTCTGAGCAAAAAAACCATCTTCGGCTTCCTCAACCGGTAAAGATGGGAGAAATAGATCCACACTTAGGCTTTCTCAGCCTTTAAAGTTTGAAAAGAGGAAAGATTTTTACAGATTTCTTGAATCTCATGTCTCTTTTCTCTTTTCTGAATTTGGTATATTGGAGTTTTTAGAGAGAAAGTAGAGACTCTCTCTCTCAAAACCTCACAGTAGGTATGTATATACATTCTTCTTCTTATTGCTCTTACAAAACTTCCTTCTTACCTGGATTTCCTTAATTTTTCTCTTGGATTTTGAGATTCACTATATAATTTTGCATAGAACTTTGTACACCTGGCAGGCAGAGAAAGGGCATCACAAATTCATGCTGATGGTGCACCATTTGTCATATCAACCTCAACTTGATTACCTTCACCACTATGATCGGCAAGCTTAAGTAAATTTTCTTCTTATTTTCTTTGCGGTCTGATCCCATCAAGTACTTTCTACATTATTTACTCGAGAATGTTGCTTCTTATTTTAAAGTGTTGCAACCATTTTTGTGCAGGGCAAAATTCAAGAAATACTTAGAATTATGTGATAGAAGAAGCAGCATGCATCCTAAGATCTAGAAGGAATCAAGAAGCTATCATTCTAGAAAAGCTTACAAACAATTGGGTTCTTTAGTTGTTAAAGCCCAAACTGGAATGCGTCTCATGTCTGCTCGTTACATTAATGAACTCTATGATCAATTATTCTCTCTAGGTCCTCTCTAGGACCTTAATACTCCCTTTACTCCTGCTAGTTGTTGAACAATGGTGCTTTTTGTACCCATTGTGAGCATTCAATACAATAATGGCCTTCATCATTGCTTCGTGCACTTTAAAGACGGATTCTTTTGTCAAGTGCCTTGCTGGGCTTTTGGACTCATTTTGTTATTTGATTTCTTTCTTTTTGAGGTTACGTTTTAAAGCTTTATTCAAATCCCTCTCTTTTGTTGTTGAATGAGTTAGCTACAACTATTTGACAATGATCGTAATGATCGAAGAGGTTCCCTTTAGTTTAACATAATTGGTTCGAAGAAGGTTTATGCTTCATTAAAATCATTTCAGTTTTTGGTCCTTTGTTCATTTCATTACTGCAATTGAGCTTGTATGCCTTTTTCCTACACTTACGCTTGTACTTAAAAAATTTTGCCTCTGTGATTTCATTATATAATTTCCTTGTAGTATTCAACCACTAATTACATCATTCATTAGGTATAAAACCTATTCTTTATGTGTATAGTCATGGTTTTTCCATCTGTTACTAATAACTAAAGCGATAACAATTCCTTCCACTACGTTGTACCACATCACTTCTTTATTAAAATAATAATTTTAAATAGTTAATTGAAATATAAATATTCTAACAAAAAATAAATTATCCGAGCAAACATAAAGATAAAACAATCTATTACTTTTCTATGTAACCTACATAATCACTTATATATCTTTCAAATAAAAAAAGGCATAAAAATGATAATATCTAGATTACATATACTCCCTCCGTACGTTCTAGTCTATTTGACACCTTATTAATGTATTGGAAATTGTTTATATTGACTTCTTTTTTTCTCTCTGTCTATTGGCTAGTAATTAGTTTTTTAGAAAATTTTGGATTTCCAATGATATTTTTTGGGGAAATTCCGTCTGGTATCCCTAAGATTTTTGTTTTTCTAATTGGTGCCCTAGAAAAAAAAGTATTCCGAGATATACCCTTGAACTTTGTTACAAGTTCGGTCTGTACCCTTAATTAGGATTTTTTTTTAGATCTTCCGTTTGTTTTCGTCCATTGAGTGAATGGGTCGCCGCACGTCCGAGTGAATGGGTCATCTCCTTCTCCTAAATTCAATAGAAGTGACTTGCCTGCCACTCGCCTTTTCCCGCCATGTCAGCGGAGAATGAGGTATTTTTAGATCGGTGGTCGGCGGCGGAGATTGTGGTGTTCGAGCGCCCGCCACCCGCTTGGCTTGCTTCGTCTTTTGTCGGAGATTTGGGATTACTTATCGATGTTGGTTTTTCACATTTGGACTCTTTTTTCTCAGATCCGGACTCTACGTAGTCTTCTCACGAGCCCGACCCGGAAGCGATGAGTGGAGGAAGATGAATGTTGGCCATCGGAATCCTAAACCTCCCAGTGAGAGTGTCATTGCTTTCCCACTTAAATCGCGGTTCGTAATTAGCCTCCGTATAATTTCATCAAAACAATAGGGAGATCGTCTACGAGACCCTTGTCGACGATGATCTTCCATCGTCAACTTTGATGGTAGTAAAGCAATTTACATTGAAAAGAATAGGGATTTTGATGTCTGAGTATATAGTCCGAGTGGGATTTTCTTCTTCCGACTTCCTCCACTTTCTTTAAAAAAAATATGAGATGCAATTATTTTTATTTATCAAATTGGAATAAAAAATACTTGTGCAATTAAGTTGGGATATCCCAACTGAAATCTTATTTTTGATTTTCTATAAAATCAACTTGGGATTTACTGAATTTTTTTAAAATTATAATTCTGACGGAAGTTGATAGCAATGGATGGAAAAAATAAATGAGGGGTACAGACTGAACTTGTAACAAAGTCCAGGTGTATATTTCAGAATTTTTTTTCTAGGACACCAATCGGAAAAATAAAAATTTTAGAGGTACCAAACAGAATTTCACTATTTTTTTTATATTTTCAATGAATTTCTTAATATGTATGAATTTTTCCAAATAATCAAATAGAATAGAACATAGGGAGTATATCTTTCATGTGATCTGTGTAGATATCTTTGAAATATGTCTTTGAAATATTTTTTTTATAATTTTTAAAATAATATATTTGAATATATAACTATATACTAATGTTACCTTTTTGAGTCACTAGAACTATTATGATCATACCATAGATTTAAGAAATTAATTTATATTCTTATAATTTAAACTTTTTAAAATCTATGCTTAACATGAAATTAATTCTTTTTTAATATATTTTAACTTTTTAAATATATACATTTTCATAAAATATTTAAATTTAAAAAATCAATATATCTTCTAACAAATTCCTTATACAAATTTTTAAAAAGAGTATAAATATTTTTTATTTTTTATCATGATATCTTTGGACGAATTTCTTTCTAGATGCATATTATTTTCTTTTGAAATGAAAAGTTAATTATAAATATTTATACTGTTTAAAAATAATAAAAAATATAAGCAATATAATATATAATTTTTGAATTTAATTTTATAGAGATATAGAATGATTTGTTAATATCTAAATTTACTTACATGTAAAGTTGTAAAGTAATTAAAATATAGATAATATAATATTTAAACTTTAATTCTTATCTAATCTTTACTTTATTCAATCACAAGAACAATTTTTACTCTACCATAAATTGAATAATTTATATTTTAACTATTATTAATAAATAAATTATTTATATTTTATATTAAGTTATATATTATTTATTAAATTAGTTAGTTTTTAAAATATTTATCTCTTCCATATTCATAAAATATATCTTTGTGTTTTACTTTATTCATAGTTCATCTCTTTTAAAAAAAATTAAATCTATAAAATATCATCAAGAATAAGGAAAATGTAGATTGTTTTATTTTAAAAATCTGTCATTATTCTCAACTTAAACATAGTAATCTAGATTTAATTTGTGTTATTTGATTTCAAAAAATAAAATAATAAATAGTATAAGCAATAAGCTACTTACATTAAAGGTTAAATTATTATATTTACTTTATTAATATCATATTTATATTATGAATTGAGATTAGATGCTAATTAACCTTATGGTGTAAAGTGAGAGTAAATCCGGTGTGTTAGATCTAAGAAATTATAGGTCATAAAGAGGCGTGTCTCCTTTTATATTTTTTTAAACATAGGGGTATTTGTGTCTTTTCCCCCACAATTAGATCATTGTTGCAGCGCCATCTTCATCCACTGGACTACTCAAATTTCATCCGAGATTTCGATCGGTACTTCTCCATAATCATTGCCACTTGCTCCTTCTGTTTTGGCTTGATTTATGTTTATTTCGGCCTCATTTGAAGTTCAATCTTCATGGAATATGGTATAAGTTGTTTTTGCAAGGTTTCAATTTTGTATTTGGGGGTTATTCAAATTTGGAGTTTGACACTTCGATTTTCAGGTATTTGGTCATGTTTTGTGTTCTTTGAATTGTTTTTTTTTTAATTTTACTCAAACCTATGAAGGTTGTGTAGGTTTTGCATTGCAATTTGATGTTTTTTTATTGAAATCTAGTTTAATGGTAAATGTTCATCTAACCACCCACTATGTGTTTGATAAAATGCCCAAATGATCAACTTATAGTTTTACCATATCTAATTTTCCTGATTTTCCTCTAATTTTCATTGTTGCTTCTTTGATAAAATGATATTAGTTTTGCTAACAAGTTTGGTATGCATGGATCCATAGAAGCGTTATAGCAATAAGCTATTGCAAATGACCTCCATGTTTCTTTTTTATGAACCTGTATTTGAGTATTGATGAACTCATACTTGTATGTTTATGAACCATAATAAATAAATTTTATGAACTACTTACACCGCTATCATAAGAGTTTTGGTAACGAAGGAGAATTTGAAATAATGCTTATTATGCGTTGAGATGAAGAGGGACTTTGTTCATATAGATGTTATGACTTATAACATTATAATTGTGTATTGATGAACCTATATATATAGTTATGTTGTCGTGTTTTTTGTTGTGTACTTAAAATTTAATCTATGTGTAATGATTGTGAAAAAACATTTTAAAGCCTTTTAACCAAAAAGGGAGATTAATGTGTGTCGTTGCACATGATTTGGGTTCAAAACCTACGTAGGAAACCACGGAATAGAACCACTTTTATAAATCTAAAGTCATGATACTAACTACGAGCAAGAAATTCATGAACCATAAGATTACTTATTATGAACCTTAACATTTAAATTTATGAACCCACGAATTACCATTTACGAATAATAAGTATTGCGATTTAAATTTCGTGAACCTTTATGATAATTGTTTTGAACCTAACCGCATAAAGACAATGAACCCACAAAATACCATTTATGAATACATGACACAAATTAACAAGTAATATTAATTAGATTTTGTGAACCTTATTGACAATTGTTATGAACCTAACCATGTAAAGACATGGACCAATAGACCAAATTTTATGAACTAAAAGTCATGAACAGTACGTGAGATGGAATATTATGAACTTCTGCTTATATAAACATGAACCAAATGAATAAATATCATGAACCATAAGACGTGAATCAAAATAACAACTAGTATCACTTAAAAGACATGAGTCGTAAGATAAACTATCATGAACCTAATCATATTAAAACATAAACCAACAAAAGAACTACCATAAACCAAAAGACATAAATCGTACGAAGAGTTAGCCTATGTGGGATTTGAACCCACAACTATGTGCACATACACATTGCTCTACCATTTGAGCTAATAGGTTACGAAATAACATTATCATTTGAAAAAGTTGATATCCAAACATTTAAACTCAAACAAAATCACCAAAATATGTAATGAAATATGATGTGTATTATAGCGACGTCGTCGTACCTAAAAGGTTGACATAATAACTACCATGAAGAAAAAAACAATGAACCGTAATAGTGCTTACAATGAACCTCATCATACAGAGATGTGAACCGACAGAATAATTAATTCATTTTTTACGACAACCATTGGAACAATCAATACAACGATCAATGTACCAAATTTCTTCCTCAAGTTATAATTCAATAGATACACATTTCTTACGTTCAAAACATTCAACAACTAACATTGCAACAATAGTTCTAATTTAATAATTGATCTAGAAATATTTAGTTTAAAAATACATTACAAAGATCATAATTAGGAGCGTCTTGAGGTGGAACTGAGGATGAAGAAAGAGATTTGTTGGATCGTGACGCGTTAGTAACAAGTCAGGGAACTAATAATGTTCCCTAGGCAGCGGAAATAAACAATAAGAACACAGAATTTAGAGAGGAAAACTTTCTGTCCGACCAACAAGTTGTAGAAAGAAAAAATCTCTAGCTCTGAGACTCCTTCTCAGAGGATTTTCAATAGAATACTTTTATTAAGTTTCAACGATTACAAGGCAAGTCAAGTTCCCCGGTAACTAAGGCACCAACCAAAATTCAACCAACTAGACTTCTACAACCCTAAGCGTAAACCTAAGACAAAGTAAACTACTGACTTACTTGTGGATTCTTCACCGGAAAAAGCCACACACTCGTACACTTGAAAAGCTCTCTTTCCAAGTTCGTCGTCTCCAACCACACTTAAACCCTAGCTATAACCTATCTATTTATAAGATATGTCAAGTCTGATCTCATACGTAATTCTTGCCTAATTACGTAGATTTTCCACTTAGCAAATCCCACAAAAAAGGAGAAAGTATTGTTTGTGATTTGGGATACTCAACCATGTCGATTCTTTCCAAAACCGAATTGTTAGAAAAGCTGGAGGCTTTGATTTTGATGGTTCTAAACGTCTACCACGTGAACGACCTCAAGTCTTTGAACAGAGTCGCCAACGTCAGTCAGGTCATCGACGTGTGTTGAAGGCAATCTCGGAGATCTTAAAGACGCGTGAGATCTTGGTAGTTTGGATAGTATAAACTTGTTTTAGGAAAGATCTTATGCAGATTATATTGTAAGACGATTATTGCCTTTGCCATAAGCCGATTTTATTGTAATCCTTTTATATGCTTAGGATGATTTTGTAAAGATAATAGAAATAATATCTTTCCATGACCGAATTGGAAGATATTATTCTATCTTATCTGACCTAGTTTGTGTGTATTTAATCTAAGATTTTAGGTTAGATAGAGCACGAACTCATACTCCCATTTATGATAAGAAAGAAATGAGAGTTCGAGAGAAAGACGTAGGCTTTTGTTAGATTCAGTGCGGGTTGTAGTTACTCGATTCCCAACGAGTTCTAGAGTGCTTGGGAAGTAGGTATAGATCCAGGGTGTTCTTGTAAACAATCCAAAACATCAATAAAGCAAGCTACAAATTTTAATCCTTCCAAGCGAGAACTTGGAAGGGAGTGTTTTTCACGCTTGGTTGATAGAGTTCATCAATCAAGTGTTTCCACTATAAAAAACATCGAGTTCAAGTAAGTCTTTCTTGTAGTTTATTTCCGCTGCATTTACTTAAGAGGTTGACGACTTAGTTGAGGTCAACAACCTAGAAGTACTAACGATCCTACAGTTGGTATCAAAGCTTGGCTCTAGATCTGTTTTAGTACTTATTGTTTTACAGGAAAGATGACTTCAACAAACACAGCAATCGGTGATTCGTTCTGGAAGTCACCAATGCTCAAAGCTGGTGCGTATGATTGGTGGGTCGAGCAAATGGAGACCCATATTTGCTCACTCGATGGACAACTCTAGAAGGTTATCGAGATGGGTCCTGAAACTTTTGTCACTGTTGATGGAAAAGAGGAGAAAAAGAAGGAAGATTATGGTGATGCGGGTTTTAAGAAGCTAGAATCGTGCTAAAAAGGTTCTTCACCATGCTCTAACTCCTAGAGATCTGAAGAATGTAGTCCGGTATAAGACGGCCAAGAAAATCTAGGATGCTCTCAAAAGGCTCCACCAAGAAAATGATGATGTGAAGAAGGATCGCATCATTGCTCTGGAAAGGGAGTATGAAGGAATGAGTCAAGAAAAGAATGAAAACTTGGGTGATTATCACTCAAGATTTCAAGCTGTGGTTAGCCAACTTGAATCTCTTGGTGAAAAGCTTCCTCAATGGAAGCAGGTTAGCAAGTTGATCCAAGGACTCAACGCAAAATGGAATGAAGTTGCTTCTGTGATGCTTACCAACAGTGAAACCAAGACACTCACCTTGGAAGATGTCATAGGAAAGTTGACTATGTATGGAGGAATAAAGCAAAGACGAGATGATTGCCTCAAAACTAACAAAGTTAAGAACATTGCCTTGAAAGTTGAAAGGGCCTTCGATCTTGCACAAGGTGATGATGATCAAGTTGACGGTGATGAGGAAGTTGCGTTTATTTCAAGAGCCATGAAAAGGCTTTGGAATTGCAATGGCAAAACTCCTTCTAAAGGAACAAAACCCGTCAGAGACATGAAGGAAGGGATTTGTTATCACTGTTCGAGAAAAGGACACTTTGCAAGAAATCGTGTCAAGAGGAAGTCAGAGGAAACAAAAGCGCTTTGTTGGCTACTTGGGATGATTCCGATGCTGAAGATGAGGCAAGCCAACAAGGAGAAGTGTGTCTCATGACCATAGATGCTCCAAAAGAGGTATATGATTTTGAACTTCCATCTATGTTGTCCAATAAAACAAAAGAACAATTGCATGCTATCATTGAGAAGTTGGGAATCCGGGTTACCAACCTCAGTGAAAAACTTGAGGAAAAGGAAGATAATATCTCTAATCTAATGGATGATAATCATGTCTGGTCACTCAAATGTGCTAAGTTAGAGAAGAAGTCTTCTGATTCTGAATCTCTTGCATGCAAAACTTGTGATAAACGTAAAACTGAAGTGGATGACTTAGAAAAGAAAGTAACAAACCTTGAAGGAGAAAATCTCATGTTAAAACTTGGTAATGCTAAGTTAGTCAATGACCTTGAGAATGAGAAGGCAAGTAATGAGTCCAAAAAGAAAAAATGGATAGAAGAGTTTGTTGCTAAGAAAACTGCTGAAGAATTTGCTAAAACTTTTGTAACTTCAAGACTTGGACTTGGATATTCCTATGTGCCTAAGGATTTGAAAACCTTGTGTCCACCCGAACCTAAAGGTAACACACTTGTATGTAATAACAAGGGAAGTTGTTCTACTTTAAAGGTGGGGAACCCAGGCAAAGGTAAACGACCTTGGTATTCAGGCCAGAAGGCACATACAATCTGGATGAAATTAGTTGAGAACTTAAAACCATCAAAAATTGATTTTCATGCTCGCATCAATAACAAACTAGTCTATCCTGGGTATAGCAAGTATGTCGGTCTTAAATCTTATAAAACTTGCTAGTATTGTGGGAAAGAAGGTCATCTCCAAAATGAGTGCAGGAAAAAGAAAAGAGATAGCAAATCTTATGGACTTTGGGAAGCTCATGAACGTGAGCCAACCATAGATCCTGAGAGAATCTATAATGAAAGATGTTCTGAAAATCATCACGTTGCCCAACCCAAAAGAGTTGTTAAACAACTCTAGGTTCGTAAAAACTGACTTTTACCTTGCAGAATGAAGTGAGAGAAAGCAGTCCCTAGTACTTCGATAGTGCTTGCTCAACTCATATGACGGGAAGCTTTGAGTCATTTATCTCACTTCACCAACAAGAAGGTAGCAACATCACCTTCGGTAATAATAGTAAGGGACAAGTCATAGGTATTGGTAAGGTAAGAATCTCTAAGAACTTTTGTGTCAACAATGTTAGTTATGTCAAAGGTCTTAGATATAATCTTTTAAGTGTTTCCCAATTATGTGCTAACAATCTCTATCAAGTAGTTTTTTATTCTCATGGATGTCAAGTAATTGATGTTAGCTCATGTAAGACTCTTCTAAAGGGAACTTGTGAGAACAATCTTTATAAAGTTGTTCCCTGGCTCTTGCCTGAAGAAAAGTTGTGTTTTCAAGTGATCGAAGATGTTGCCAACCTCTGGCACAACAGATTTGGTCATGCGAGTCTACAACTTATCAACAAACTTCACAATCAGGAATTGGTACGTGGGTTGCCTCAGTTGATCCAAACAAGTATGAAATATGTAAGGCCTGTGTGAAAGGGAAACATGTTAGATCTTCATTTCAATCGAAGAAAGAGGTAAGTACATCTAAACCTTTAGAATTAATTCATATGGATCTTTGTGGACCTATTGTTTTGGGCAGGATAATCGCACTAACACGTTACCTGCTTTGATATGGGAATTCCTAGCCAAAGATCAAGTGTAACGCGCTATAAACTAGATACAAGATGCATACTCGATTGAAGAATAGAAAAGACAATAGCAAGTAAGTTGTAATGTGTATATTATGATCGTAGTTTGAGATGAATCTCCTCAAATACAAACGAACACTAGAGTGAAAGTAGAACAAATGAACAGAGATGAATTAATCTTATGGTTTTTTTTCTCGAGTGCTTGTATCTCCCTCTTTTCCGCTTCAGTCTTGTTATATATAACCCTTTCCTCAATTCGGACCGTTAGTGGGAGGCTCAACGTATCCCGGAGATCTTGCCCGTGGAATTCATGAACTAGCCGTTTCTGCGTTTTAACCATGGGGTCCGAGATTTCCGTCATGTATTTATTGTTTCCTTCAATGACTCAATCTCACCACGTCTTCAACGTTTCTTCGGCCCTCTTCTTTAACCTCCAGATTGGGCCAATTATTCTGGGCTCCTTGATGCTCTTTTGGGCTAGATTTCGGAGGGCCCAAAAATACCCCCATCAAAAACCCAGGAAAACTCCCGCCTCCACTTTCCTAGGGTTTTTGATTTCGTGTCTTGGAACTTGTAGCAAGTTATGGAACGTCTAATCAACCCCTATTTAAAGCGGTTATGATGGCTTCCAAGACTTCAATTGTGCTTCTCGGTATCCAGGTACGTTTTCCCCTACTTTCGCTTCTTCGTCTTCAACTTCTCTTCTTCTCCAAACTATGGCGACTTCTAGCTCCCCTTCCCTTTACTGCCTTGATTCCACCCTTCCTCCTTCTCTGACATCTTCCGGTTTCCTCACCTCCTATCATCGGAGGAATAGTACTTCAGAGGACCCCCATATCTTCGCCTTTTCTGCGGGTTTTCCTTCGCATGCAGAGGTGTTCCTTCCTCCCCATGGCGTTCATGCGGATTTCTATGCCAACGATTGGGTATGCTTGTTTGAGTACCCTTTCCGTATTGGCCACCGTTTTCCATTTTCTCCTCTAGTCGTCGATTTCTTGTCCACCCTCAATGTTTCTCCGGGGCAATTACTTCCCCAAGTCTGGAGACTTCTACTTTCCGTTGATCAATTGTGCTCCTCTCGGGGTCTTTCCTTCAAAGCTGCCGACTTTTTCTTAAATTACCGCCTTTCCGAAGGCGGTCTGGGCCGTTTAACTTTGAAAACCTTCACCAACAAATCTGACTTAGTCTTCAACATATCAAAATCTGACCGGGGTTGGGCTGATAAGTTTTTCTTTGTGAGATTGTCTTCTCTAGGGATCGATATGTCTTTCTTGAGAAGTCGTTGGCAATTAACAGGTAGTGTTTCCCTTTTGTACTTGTTGGTCTTTATTCAAGTCTAACCACTGGATGTTTTCTTTGCAGAGTGTCTTGCTACTCCTCAACCCCGCAAAGTGTCATCTCAAGTTATCTCCCATATCGAGGCCCTCCCGTTGGAGGAAAGATCCTACCCCGAATTAGTAAAAGCGTGTTTTGCAGAGCCTGAAGATACCGAGATGTCGAGTAAGTCTATCTTTCTTCTCCTTCCCCGTTTCAACGCTTTTCGCTTCCTGTTAACCCTGTTTTTCTCATGCTGTTAGGCTCAAGGACTACCAGATCGACCGCTTCTTTGTCAACTTTGGAGAGGGTCGAAGCCAGGAAGAAGAGGAAAGCGGACACAGCCTCTACTGCGGATACGTCCTTGATGGTGTCCCTGCCTCCCAAAGTGGTAGACGATTCTCCCAAGGCCTCCTTATCAAAGAAAGGTGCATCTTCTCGCATGACAGATCTTCCCAGCACCATGATGTCCCTGGATATGGATGCTGAGAAATGCCTGAAATCTTTGATGCCTCTACAAGTGGACTGCCTCAATGGTTTAAGCCATCGATCTTCTTTTCCTGAATTTCTCGGCGAAATATTGGGGGCCTAGTGGCAGGTACTTTTCAGTTCTTTTTTCCTTCACCGTTAATTGTTTGGATATTCACTTAATCCGTACTTGTTACCTAGGGGCTCCAACTCACTCTTGCGGCTTATGACACCTTCAAAGATTACCCTGAGCAACTAGCTCAGAGTAAGAACAACACGCAGCTTGAAAAGGATAGGTCTGTCATCTTGGGACAGGAGAAGAAGGCTCTAGAGAAGAAGATCCTTGATCTGCAAAATGCCCTTGAGAGAGCTCTGGAGGACTCCAAGGCGTGGGAGGATAAGTTCAAGGAAGCATCGAAGAAAAGTGTCGCTCTTGCTCAGGAAGTTGAGGACACGACTGACTACTGGTCACTCAGAGCTCGTATCGAGATGATCGAGGAATTTGCTGCTGGGAAACACTCTTCCTGGGATGCTGCGAAAGAGAGGGAGCAATTTGAGAACTTGTTTCCTGAGGAGGTCAATGCGTCCAAGAAGTCTTCTCTCATCGACGACATTTCTCAAGTCGCCAAAGAAGTTGCCCTGGTCGAGATGGATAACCAGAAGTAGTACGAAAATGCAGAAAAAGAATGATTCCTTTCCGCTTTTTCTACTTCTCGAACTTTTATCTTACCCCCAGTGTGTTGGGGCTTTTTTTTTAAGAAAGGGCCTAGATGTGGACAGCTTTGCACCCCGTGTTGGTTTCAAGGGTTATGTTTATTTTGATAATGTTTTAGTAGTTGCTATGGCCTTGGATTTGTGTTTGACTTTTTTGCAGGTAAAGCAGGTTCAACGCCGGAGAAAGAAGATCAACGCGTTTGTGGAGAAATCGATTTGTTTCAAACACGTACTTGTAATTTTGCAATAGACTCTTCGTTGTATAGCGCTTTCTATGTTAGATGCAAAGGGAGAGAGAGAATGCTGGACTTGTCTGAATGTAAATATTTGCAATAAACTCGTGAATCGTGTTACAAATGAAAAAATCCACTTGCTCTACAATTCATGTTACATGTTCTCGTCTCTTGTATCTTTTGACTAGTCGTTGTGTGCACAGTGTTGCTTGATCATAAGGCGAGGGCCCATGTTTTGGCCTGTAACGTCACAAGGCGTCCCTTGTTAGTTTTTTCGAAACCGTTGTTGTCTTATGTATGTATAAAGATATAATGCGAAACTAAAGAATTGTGAAGTATACCTCATCGCGATTCATGCGTCTTTTAAAAGTGATACAACTTCAAGTTCATCGCGTTCCAACTTCTGGGGATCATTTTCCCATCTGGTGACATTAATTCGTAGGCTCCTTGTCCCGCGATCTTCGTGATCTGATATGGTCCTTCCCAGTTTGCCCCCAACTTGCCAGCATTCAATTCCTGTGTATTCTGGAAGACTTTTCTCAATACCCAGTCTCCCACTTTGCATTAACGCCTTTGTTGTAACTCCGAGCTACCCCCTGTCTATATGCTGCCATACGAACCGATGCCTCATCTCGTAACTCGTCTACCGTGTCTAAATGGTGTAACAGGTTAGGTAGGTTTGATTCTTCGGTAGTGAGTCCATATCGAACTGTGGGCAAAGTCACTTCTACTGGTAACACGGCTCCACATCCATAAACTAAGGAGAAAGGTGTATGGTCTGTGGCAGTCTTAGGGGTTGTTCGATCTGACCATAAGATAAGGGGTAACTCGTCTGCCCACTTCCCCTTTGCTTCTTTAAGTCGCTTCTTCAAGTTGTTGATGATTACTTTGTTACTTGCTTCTGCTTGACCATTGGCTTGAGGGTAACGTGGTGTTGACATTACCAACTGAATGTTGTATTGCTGGCAGAATGACCTCGTCTTGTCACTAATGAACTGGGACCCGTTGTCGCATACTATGGTGGACGGTATTCCAAATCTGCTCAAGATGTTTCTTTTTATGAAAGAAATGACCTGGGTGTCTTTGACTTCTTTGAAGGCTTCGGCTTCAATCCACTTGGAAAAGTAGTCAGTCATTGCCAAGATGTAAACACGTTGTCCTGAGGCTAGAGGAAGTTTTCCCACGATGTCCATTCCCCATTTCATGAATGGCCAAGGGGAAGTTATAGGATGTAATAGCTCCGAAGTATGATGTGGTATAGGTCCATGACGCTGGCACGCGTCACACTTGCGAGCGAATTCTACAGCGTCTTTGTTCATGGTAGGCCAATAATAACTCATCCTGCTCGCCTTCCTTGCCAAATTGCGACCCCTTGTAAGATTTCCGCATTCTCCATCGTGTATGTATTGTCACACCTTCTGTACCTCCTCTTCCTTTACACATCGGGCGTATATTCCTAACGACATCCACTTAAACAAGATGTTATTCTTAACAGTGAAAGTGCAAGCTTTTACCTTAAGTCGTTGAGCTTCTTCCTTATCATCTGGCAAAACTCCATCTCGTAACCACTTTAGATAAGGGGTTACCCATGACTTGTCTTCATCAGAAACCCGAATCTCCAACATGTCTACCTCCTTGGTTATAGATGGTGCATTAAGGTACACAAAAGGTATCTTGTTGTACTCCCTTGGGTCGATTGCGGATCCGAGGTTGGCTAAGGCGTCTGCTTGCGTGTTGGCATCTCGAGGAACTTGCTTTATCTCGAAATGTTTGAAATGCTTTACGATCTCTTGAACTTTTTCCAAGTACGCCTTCATCTTTGAATCTCTGGCAACATATGAATTCGTAACTTGATTTACAATAAGTAACGAATCACAAATTACCTCAATTTCTTGTACATTTAAATCCTTAGCAACAAGTAACCCTGCAATAAGCGCCTCATATTCTGCTTCATTGTTAGTAGCCTTGAATGTACATCGAACAGCTTGGGCTATCCTATCCCCCAGTGGTGACTTCAGGACTACCCCCAATCCTACGCTAATCTGGTTCGACGCCCCATCTGTATGCATCAACCATTTGCCATTCCCTGTTACGTGCAGCACATCTTGGTCTTCTTGCTCTGAAGTGGTAGGAGTGAAGTCGACCACAAAATCAGCCAACGCTTGAGACTTCATTGTTGTTCTAGGCTCATACATGATATCGTAACCATTTAAGTGGATCAACCATCTTGTTAACCGACCTGACAACTCTGGCTTTGACATAATACTCTTCATTGGATAATTAGTTCTCACAATGATAGAATGACTTTCGAAATAAGGACGTAACTTAATTGAAGCCATTACCAAAGATAATACTAGTTTCTCCACGGGGGAATACCTGGTTTCCGCATCGAGCAATGTTTTACTTACGTAGTAAATGGGCAGCTGATCTCCATTTTCTTCTCGGATCAAGACGGCGCTTACTGCTACTTCGGTCACGGCCAAGTATACATATAACCTCTCGCCTGGCTTGGGTTTAGATAATACATGTGGGTTAGACAAATAATTCTTCAATTCCCCAAAGGCTTTTTCATGTGCCTCCGTCCACTCGAACGACTTGTTTTTCTTCAGGATGTCGTAGAACAACTTGTTCCTATTTGAAGATCGTGATATGAACCGGTTCAACGCGGCTACTCGTCCTGTTAACTTCTGGACATCCTTGACGCATTTCGGTGATTGCAATTCCATTATGGCTTTGACTTGTTCCGGACTCGCCTGGATTCCCCTCTGCGTTACTATGTATCGGAGGAACTTCGCTGACGTCACCCCGAAAGAGCACTTGGTTGGGTTCAACTTCATCTTGTAACTCTGCAGGATCTCGAACGCGTCTCTAAGATGGGTAATATGGTCTTCCGCCTTCAATGACTTGACTAACATGTCATCAATGTATACTTCCATTGTATCCCCCAGTTTTTCCTGAAACATCTTATTAACCAATCTCTGATAAGTAGCACCTGCGTTTTTTAACCCGAAAGGCATAACTTTATAACAATAAGTTCCTTGATTGGTTACGAATGCATTTTTTTCTTGATCGTCAGGGTGCATCATTATTTGATGATATCCGCTAAATGCATCCATGAAAGTCAAGAGTTCATGCACTGCCGTCGCGTCTACCATTGCGTCAATATGAGGCAAGGGGAACGAGTCTATGGGGCATGCCTTGTTTAAATCGGTGAAATCTACGCAAACGCGCCATTTACCATTTTTCTTTTTAACGACAACGACATTCGCAAGCCAATCAGGATATTTTACTTCTCTAATCTTTCCAGACTCAAGTAAGGATTTACCTCGTCGTTGATTACCTGATTTCGTTCGGGAGCGAACTTACGCCTTTCATATCAATGCCTACCATATCCTCGTTTGACTGGTGGCACCTTCTTGTTGACATTTAATGCGTGGGTGATCATGTCGGGATCAATGCCTACCATATCCTCGTTTGACCAGGAGAAACAATCACTGTAGGACCGTAGGAATTCCACTATTTTCTCACGTAAAGTCGGTTCCAGATCTGCTCCTATTTTGATTTTCTTGGATGGCTCTAGTGGATCAAGAGCCACTTCTTCGAGCTCGGGCGTCTCCGGCTTTACATAGTAAGTGCTCGTTCTACAGTCCTTTAATTGCTAATCCGACGCCTTCTTCCCTGCTTCAAGTTGTAGGTTTTTGGAAGTCGTTTCTTTCATTGTTATGGAATAACATTCCCTTGCCAGTTTCTGTTCCCCTTTAATCTCTTGAATTCCCCATGGTGTCGGGAACTTCACGCATTGATGATAGGTAGAGGGAATAGCCTTCATCCCATGTATCCATGGCCTGCCCAAAATGACATTAAAAGGTGAAGGGCAATCAAGTACTTGGAATTTTACCTGGTAGTTAACTCCTCCAGCGACGGTGGGTAATGATATCTCTCCTAGCATGTTGCGTGATTCTCCACTGAAGCCCACCAAAGTCGTCGATTTTTTGACGACATCGTTCATCCCGAAACCTAAGTTGTATAAGGCGTCCAACATGAGTAAATTAGTAGAGCTTCCATTATCAACTAAAATTCTTTTGACAAGGAAATTAGCTATCGTTAAAGAGATTATTAAGCAATCGTGGTGAACTTCCTCTTCCTCGACATCGTCGAAGGTGATTGGCATCATGGCAAGACTCGCTCGTGAAGAAGCTTTTGGGCACTCTCTTCTTGTATCCCTTGCGATCCTTTTGGTTGCAGAGTAGGTTATACCACAAATTTCCGACCCCCTGTGATGACATTGATTACTCCGGTGTGCTTCGGTGGGGGTGGTGGACTGGCTCTTTCTTTGTTGCGTTCCAACTGCTCCTTTGCCTTTTCTGATATCAATTCTCTAAGATGCCCCCTTCGTAACAATTCGCTCACTTCCTTTCGTAACGCGATACACTCGTCGGTTCGGTGCCCATGATCGAAGTGGAAATCACACCATCTAGACTTGTCTTTCTGATGTGCGGGCACGTTACTCTTTCGAGGCCATTTAACAGTATCCCCCATGGTGTTGAGGGTTCGAACCACTTCGGTTGCATCCACGCAGAAGTTGTAGTGAGAGAGTTTCGGAGGCAGCCTAGGATTCTCGTATCTTTCACCATGTCTAAACATTGTTGTATTAATGGTAGTCTTAGCATGAGGTGCAGCCGGGTACGGAGCGTATCTTGTTTCTCGTCTTCCCTGTCTCCGGTCGGGTCGATGAGGGCTCACTGCTTTTTCGGTGAAGAGGTCGTATTCCTCTAATCGGACATGGGCTAGAGCTTTTACTTGTACTTCATCAAAGTTCGAGCAAGGATATTTAGTTAGTTCACGATATAAATCGGGATTACATATTGATATACCCCTTCGGAATGCCTCCACAGCTGTAGTGGCATCACATCCTTCAATGGTCACCAGTTCTTCATTGTAGCGGTTGAGGAAAGCTTTCAGAGATTCTCCCGGTTTTTGGACCAAGCGGTATAAATCACTTGATCGATTTTTGGCATGTCGACTGCTTGCGAACCTAATCCTGAACTTGTCAATTAACTCGGCAAAAGATGAGATACTTCCAAGAGGTAAGTGCGAGTGCCAATTGAGAGCGGGTCCGGATAACGTGTTCCCGAACCAACGGCACATGACAATCTCCTTCATATCAAAAGGGATTGTACTAATATTCATAGCATGTTTGAATGCGGCTATGTGTTGATCGGGATTTGTTACCCCTTCGTACTTAGGTACGTCGGGGACATGATACTTCCGAGAGATATCAACCCTCGCGATAGCGGGCACGAAGGGGGAATCGATGTAACCGTCTCTCCTTTCCATCGCTATCGGTTGAGGTGATCCTGGAACCTGAGTGATTCGGTCTTCCAAGGCTCGAAGGCGTTCCCGTAATTGGAAAACCTCAGTATCTTCCGGTATCGCCCTTAAGGAATTACCATTTACCTGATACCCGGTTACTGGTCTGACGACATCGGGTGTCACGAGACTTGGATCGTCCATGTCTAATTGCCTAGCGACTCCTTCCACCACATCGGTTCCTCGGGGACGAGTTGGAGCTGATTGTATCTGTGATCGAAGCAAATTGCGTTCATTAGTTAAAGTTTCAATTTGTTTTTCATATACCTCGGTGAATTTGGCATTAGCCTCTTTCTGGCTTTCCAGGTCTTTCTGGAGAGCAATCATTGTTGATCGGAGTTCCATAATGACGTCAGCATCGCCTCCTCCAACTCCCCGTTGCTCGGAAGTGCCAGGATTGCCATTGGTGTCCCCAGAACCTTGCTCGACTCCATCCACATTTCCTGTACCGTCTACGTTCCCAGTTCCGTCCACATTTCCAGCGCCTTGATTGTTTGTCTCCTCATTGACCTCGTGATTGTCGAGATCCCCTACGTGGTTATAGGTAGTTTGGATTCCCTCCATGTGATGGATCTTGCGGTTGTTTTAGCGTGACTTCTTTTTCCGCTAGGGCCCCACGGTGGGCGCCAATTGTTTTGGGCAGGATAATCTCACTAACACGTTACCTGCTTTGATATGGGAATTCCTAGCCAGAGATCAAGTGTAACGCGTTATAAACTAGATACAAGATGCAGAATCGATTGAAGAATAGAAAAGACAATAGCAAGTAAGTTGTAATGTGTATATTATGATTAGGGCTGGGACTTTATACCCGAGGAACCGAACCGAACCGCGCAGTTCGGATCGGTTCGGTTCGGTTCTTAAGAATTTGGCTAGGTATATAATTCGGTTCAGTTATTATAAATAAACTTCGGGTTCGGTTCGGTTCTTCAAAAAAAAACCGAATAACCGTTTGTATTATTAATACATAAAATTTATGATCGTTGTTTGAGATGAATCTCCTCAAATACAAACGAACACTAGAGTGAAAGTAGAACAAATGAACAGAGATGAATTAAGCTTATGGTTTTTTTTTCTCGAGTGCTTGTATCTCCCTCTTTTCCGCTTCAGTCTTGTTATATATAACCCTTCCTCAATTCGGACCATTAGTGGGAGGCTCAACGTATCCCGGAGATCTCGCCCGTGGAATTCATGAACTAGCCGTTTCTGCGTTTTAACTATGGGGTCCGAGATTTCCGTCATGTATTTATTGCTTCCTTCAATGACTCAATCTCACCACGTCTTCAACGTTTCTTCGGCCCTCTTCTTTAACTTCCAGATTGGGCCAATTATTTTAGGCTCCTTGATGCTCTTTTGGGCTAGATTTCGGAGGGCCCAACACCTATGCGTGTGAAGAGTCAAGGAGGTAATAGATATGTCTATGTTATTGTTGATGACTTTTCACAATATACTTGGGTATTTTTCTTGTCTTCTAAAGACCAGGTATTCGAAGAATTCAGTGCGTGGAGGAAGTTAACTGAAAAGGCTCTTGGAGCACCTCTGGTTTCAATCAGATCTAATCATGGCACAGAATTTGAAAATGTTCAGTTCTTGGATTTTTGCAAAGAAAATGGTGTAGGTCACAATTTTTCAGCCCCAAGAACTCCTCAACAAAATGGTGTAGTTGAGAGAAAGAACCGTACTTTGGAGGATATGTCGAGAATTCTGATGATCTCGAGTGGTCTACCAAGGAATTTCTGGGAAGAAGCTATCAATGCTGCTTGTTATGTGCTGAATAGAGCTATGGTGCGCCCTCTCTTGGGAAAGACACCCTATGAGTTGTTGAGAGGAAGAAAACCGAACGTCGTACACCTAAGGACGTTTGGTTGTAGACGTTTTGTACACAACAATGGCAAGGATAATCTAGGCAAGATGGATGATAGAAGTGACGAAGGAACTTTTATAGGCTATTCTCAACATAGCAAAGCCTATAAAGTCTTCAATAAGCGAACAAGGAAAGTAGAAGAAAGTGTTCATGTCGTGTTCGATGAGAAAACAATGGGAGGAAGCTCTATTAAAGAAAACGATGAAGGAGACATAGGTTTTCGTCTCTGTGATGAGTCAGGAGATGAAGTTGTTGAGATTGTCCGAAATTTCGTAGTCAACAACCCTGAACAGGCGAACGACGCAGACAATTCTGATATGCCTACTTTGGAAGAGGTAGAAGAACATGAAGATTCTGATGATGTTATATCTGATCCAAGTGAAGAAGTTGCAGAGACAAATAATTTTAAATACTGAGCAGGGTCAAAATAGTGAGGTGGTTGACCTCACTCAGCTTCAGTTGAACTATCAGCAAAAAGATGCTCACCCAGCAACCAACATCATCTCTGATTACTCAAAAGGTGTTCAAACGCGTTCTTCACTTCAAAATTTTTGTTCCTTCAACGCTTTTCCCTATATCATGGAACCCAAGAACGTGGATCAAGCCTTAAAAGATCTTGATTGGGTGTGTGCTATGCAAGAAGAACTTCATCAATTTGAGAGAAACAAGGTTTGGCACCTAGTTCCACGACCCAAAGATAGAACTGTTATTGAAACATGTTGGGTATACAAAAATAAGCTTGATGACTCTGGAAACGTTGTGAGAAACAAAGCTAGAGTTGTGGTTAAGGGGCATAACCAACAAGAAGGGATTAATTATGATGAGACATTTGCTCTCGTAGCACGTCTAGAAGCAATTCGTCTCTTGATTGCTTATTTAGCTCATCATGGATTCAAACCTCAACAAATGGATGTTAAGACTGCTTTTCTGAATGTCTTTCTAAAACAATAAATTTTTTTAGAACAAACCCCAGGCTTCGAAGACGTCACCCACCCAGATCATGTATTCAAACTCGACAAAGCACTTTATGCATTGAAGCAAGCGCCACGAGCTTGGTATGACAGGCTCTCTTAGTTCTTGCTACAACACGGATATGTTCGAGGACATGTGGATAAGACCCTTTTTCTTCTTAAAGAGGGAAAGCACACTCTGGTTGTGAAAGTCTACGTTGACGACATCATCTTTGGTTCTACGGATGATAAACTTGTGAAGAAGCTTACTAACCTCATGGCCAGTGAATTTGAAATGAGTATGGTTGGTGAACTTAAGTTCTTTCTAGGACTTCAAATTGTTCAAGGTAGTGAGGGTACAAGAGTTCATCAACAAAAGTACCTCAGGGAGTGTTTCAAGAAGTTTGGCTTGGATAATTCTAAATCCTTTGATACACCTATCTCTCCCACCACTTCTTTAGGAAAAGATGAGAATGAGAAGAAGGTTGACCAGACTCTGTATCGAGGTAATATAGGTTCGCTACTATACCTCACGACAAGCAGACTGGACATCATGTTTAGTGTTTGCTTATGTGCTAGATTTCAGTCTGATCCAAGAGAATCTCATCTCAAAGTTGTTAAAATAATTCTAAGGTATCTCAAAGGTTCTGAGGATTTGTGCTTATGGTACCAAACCTCTTGTGACTTTGGTCTAGTCGGGTACACAGATGTTGATTTTGCTGGGAACAAGGTTGATCGTAAGAGTACCTCTGGAATGGCTCAATTTCTTGGACCATGTCTTGTCTCATGGGGATCCAAGAAGCAGAATTCAATTGCTCTCTCTACTGCTGAAGCTGAGTACATAGGTGCTGCCGCATGTTGCACCCAACTTCTATGGCTCAAACAACAACTCCATGACTTTGGTTTAAAGTATGATGGCATACCTATTCTATGTGACAACACAAGCGCCATCAACATATCAAAGAACCTTGTACAACACTCACGAACCAAGCATATCAAGATTCGTCATCACTTTCTTCGAGATTGTGTTGAGAAAGTGTTAGTGACCATGGATTTCTGTCGAACAAGTGAACAACGTGCTGACATATTCGCTAAAGCTCTCAATCGTGAACCCTTCATACAGTTCCGCATGGAGCTAGGTATGATTTCCCTAAACTAATCTATTTCCCACTTATTTTCCCTCAATGATTGGCTAGATTAGATGATCTTTTTATGATTCAAAAGTTTCATGATCTTAAGGTGTTAAATTTGAATGTTTCCTTGTTACATACTCATGAACCATGCACATCATAATGTCTTCATTCTTTGCTTCTTGAGTTATTTATTAAGTGCATATTGAAACCATTGTTTGAGCCCAAAAGAGTCTAAACATGATGTTCCTATCCCTCAATACAAGCACAAATGACGGTTGACTCTACAGCCTACCTAAGCCTATCATGTTGGGGAGTCTCTATGAGCCTATTTTTATATGTTTTGATATAAACGGAGACTTACCTTCTTGATTGAAAAATCCACATAAATTATTTCCCCAACTTCTCTTTGGCCCCCTCATGCAAAACCCCAAAGAACTAGGCGTATTCTCTTTTTAATGGATGTTGGCAACTTGAGTGAGGTTAGTGACTGTGCATTATATGAGGAATGTCAATTTTCTAGAAAATTTGATGGTTAAGTGGTTGACGCAGAATAAGTTGAGAACGTCAGTTTCAGAGTAAGACAAGAATTACCTTTCTCCAACGTTATCTTTTTAAATATTTGAAGATCTTTTTGCAAAAGGAAATTTACCCTTTCAGTTGCATTGAATAAAAGATCTTGGGAAGATCTAGTTTCCATCACATCAACTCAGTACAAACTTAAATACGGAGACAATTTTACCAAATAGGTACGCTCTCTCTCTTGCAATTATTCTCGATCTCTTGCTCTCCTCCTTCTCTCTGCAATCCTTTTCCAAAAAGCTTGAACCTTTCTTCAATAGCATCACACCAAAACCCTAACCCCTCATCCCCCATTCGCGGCACTGAATCCCCACGAACCCTAGCCCTAAAGCTCGGGAAAGTTGTTGATCCTCAAACCCTGGCTATGCTTTTAGCAGCCATACAAACCGCCAACAAACCCGCTTCACCATTGTTGCTCGAAGGCCCCCAAATCAATCCAACTCAAGAACCAGGCCAATCCTCTCTTAATCCCATCGAATCTATGACTCATCCTTAAGAAAAACCCTCCTACCCAAACCCTCACTGAAACTCTCCCTCAATCTCCACAAAAATCTTTGCCCAGTTCTTCCAATCCCGCAGAGGAAGAGCAAGTTGAGTCTGAGAACTTGCGTCGAGTTGAAAGCCCCAAATCTCAAGACATGCAAGAGAAATTCGACTCTGTCCAAGAAGTAGTGAAGTCGATTGAGGCTATGGAGTCAGAAGAAAGAGTTTCTGAACCAGTCGTTGCGGAGAAGACGACTGTTGTGCTTTCGGCGGGAACAGACGCTCAGGTCAATGACCCTAAACAGGTCGTTGACCCAAGCAAGGTGATTGACCCCATTGACAACCCTGACTTACCTCTTTTGCCACTGGATATAGAAGGACATGATGACTCTGAACAAGGTACTCCTAGTGATCCTAAGCTCTCTTTGCTCAAATCTGTAGCATCCTCCTCTAGGGAAAAATCCAAAGAAGAAATTGCTAGGCAACTATTTGAATTTGAAAAATCCGATGAGGATGATATTGCGGTAACCAAGGAGTCAAGGAAACCAAAGACTAGGGGATCTAGTGCTAAGGTTACTGGAAAAAGAGGTAGGGAATTGACTCCCACTCTTGGCGAATCTGAGGGTGGTGACTCTGTTTTATCTAAGAAAACAATCTAGTCTAAGAAGAGTAAGAAGGCGCCCACTCGGTCAAGTGGACGACTTGCTGCGAGTGGAAAACCTAAAAAGGGTAGTGGAGAAATCAAAGGCGAAGGAGGTAATATGGTTGAGCGTGAATTCGTTAAGGAACTCATCATGTACGATGAGTTCATCGAGTTAACAGGATTAAAGGGTGTTTCTGAGTTGCTGTCAATTCAAGGCTGGGATCATTTATTTCATGAGGAAGAGAAGTTTAACCCTGGGTTGGTAAGGGAATTCTACAGGTCATTGAATGTAGAGGACAGGGAAAAGACGACCATGGGTCATTATGAGCTTAATGGAGAAAAGTTTACATTGTCGAGCATGGAGTTAGCCACTCTTCTGAAAGTGCCGCACAAGGGATTTGCTGAATATCATAGAGGTGCATGGCCTGAGGAAGTTGATTCAGCTAAGTTGCTCAAAAAGGTCACACATGTCGATGACGTTGACGGTGGTTCCGTTGCCACCAACTTAATGTGTGCCGAGAGGAAGGTTCTTTTTACTTGGGTGATCAGTAACTTGATTCCCCGAGAGCAAAAGAGGAGCACTGTTATGATCCAAGACATTCTTGTCATGGATAAAATTCTCAACAAGGAACCAGTCAACTTTGGTAGATTAATGCTTCTCCACATGGAATCTGTCAAGGAAAGTACTTGACATGCTCTCCCCTACTGTTCAATCATCAAGAAGGTGCTTCAATATCATGAGGTTTATGAGGCAGATGAAGAGGTAGAACACGTCCGTCACCTAAACTCTGACATCGTTCGCAAAATGGGCTATAAACTGGTGAATGATCAATGGGTGTCTAGGGATGCAGACAAGGATGTTGTTTCTGATGTTGAGATGGAAGATGCTGAGTTGGGCATTAACGCTGAAATAAGGGAAGGTTCTCAACCTGGTTCAATCATGAAGCTGTTATTTGATCTCCAACGCTAGAACCAGGATTTGCTTGAGAAGGTTGGGCAACTCATTTCAAATCAAAATGCGCTCAAAGCTGACGTTCATGACTTATCTGTTGCGCTTGTTGAAGGCAAATCTCAGAGATCTTAAAGACACATGAGATCTTGGTAGTTTGGATAGTATAAACTTGTTTTAGGAAAGATCTTATGCAGATTATATTGTAAGTCGATTATTGCCTTTTCCCTAAGCCGAATTTATTGTAATCCTTTTATATGCCTAGGATGATTTTGTAAAGATAATAGAAATAATATCTTGCCATAACCGAATTGGAAGATATTATTCTATCTTATCTGGCCTAGTTTATGTGTATTTAATCTAAGGTTTTAGGTTAGATAGAGCACGAACTCATACTCCAATTTATGCTAAGAAAGAAACGAGAGTTCGAGAGAAAGACGTAGGCTTTTGTTAGATTGAGTGCGGGTTGTAGTTACTTGGTTCACAACGAGTTCTAGAGTGCTTGAGAAGTAGGTCTAGATCCATGGTGTTCTTATAAACAATCCAAAAGATCAATAAAGCAAGCTACGACTTTTAATCATTCCAAGCGAGAACTTGGAAGGGAGTGGTTTTCACACTTGGTTGATAGAGTTCATCAATCAAGTGTTTCCACTATAAAAAATATCGTGTTCAAGTAAGTCTTTCTTGTAGTTTATTTCCACTGCATTTACTTAAGAGGTTGACGACTTAGTTGAGGTCGACAACCTAGAAGTACTCAAGATCCTACAAACCGAATGATCTCGGATTTCTTTAGATAAGATCGTGTGAAGCTTGATCTTATCCTTCCTTTGATCTCCTCAAACAACCGCCTACAACTGTCATATCTACGTAGAAGATTACTCGTAGAAGATCTGGTAACTTGCCATTAATAGAAAGTCGCATTCTGTTTGATACGCGCTTCCTAAATCTATCACTCGTTCCCTCCATCGTTCCTCACAATGTTCCGTCACTCGTGACTATGTACCCGTTTTGCTGAAACACTTACATGTAGAAGCAAGTTATACCAACTAAGTTTGTTAGCATCAAAACTAAGAGAAACCATGGAACAACCATTGTTCCAATAATTTCCCCCTTTTTGATGATGACAAACCTATACAAAAATGCACATCTAGAAACCAGTAGAAATATAGATCAGAAAAAAAAAATCTTGTATGGTTCCCCCTTAACAGATGCACAGTTGTTCCTACTCATCAGAGGTAACAACATATTCCCCTTAGCCAAAGTTCCCTCTGTATTTCCAGGATAGGACGCATCTCTGCGTTTTTCCTAACTTCCCCCTTTTGACATCATCAAAAGGTCAACAATCATCAAGCAAAAACATAGAGCAAATGAACAAATTCAATTGATACTCAAACCATTCATAAGCAAAAGATAATTGATATTATAGATAATTGTTGCAGGGATCACAACCAGAAAAACAAAAAAACATAAAAAGTCTTAGCATCCAAGAGAAACAACAAAAAAAAACTTTGAACTGGGGATAGATAGGCTAGGGAACTAGAGAGGGTCCACATCATGCATGGTTCGGAGGAGGTGGAATCAGCAGTAGCAATGTCAATGTCTCTCTTATCCAGGTAACCAATGATGGTACTCAGCTGAGAGGAAATCTTTTGAAGCTCGTGCAACATCTTGGCATTAACACCTTCACTCATTGAAGCACTCCCAACGTCCATCTGGGCAGTCTTCTTTGTAGTTGTTCCCTTTGAATCACCCTGGAAATTCATCCTCGAGATATTGCGCATATTTAGCGGTAACCCAAAGAACTCCTCACTTGAAGGCTTGTATGCCTTCCTCTCCTTCAGAATGGCCTTCACAAATTGAGGATAAGGCATGCCATGTTTCTTTCTTGTGCACTTAGCCATTTGCCTCATCACTATCGCAGGAAGACTGATGTGTTCCCTCCTCAGAAACTTGTCCAACAGAATCATGTCATTGATGGTGAGTGAAGTCCTTTTCTCCAGCCAAGGAACAACGACCTTGATCAGAAACTGATGCGCAATCCTTGTAGTGTAGCTCAGATCATTAGTTGAATAAGGACCAGCATCAGACGCCTTTCCAATGACGCGCTTAATTAGTTCAGCCTTGTTCCTTGGCTAGTTGCTCGAAGTATGCAACTCACTACAACCTTCACCAGGAACCTTCAAAATTTTGGCAACAGACCCCAGAGAGAAAGAAATTTCCGAGCCACCAACAGTAGAGAACCCCATAGGACCAGTCACAAGATCGGCTAGTTGGTAGGATGAAAAGAATTGAGCAAGAATAGACACATTTACCTTGACACCAGAACAACAGATCTTCTCCCATCCTTGAAACTTGAGAAGTTCCCAAAACTCCTCCAAATCATGCCCTTTTAGAAACTCTTTGTCGATCACCAAAGGAGCGACGACCTTCTTTGAAACCTTCTTGGATCTGGCCTCAGGTTCCATCGGCAGTTTCCCTTTCGCCTTGGAAGACTTGAGGTCTCTCTCAACCTCTTCTTCCAACTCCTCCTCTTCTTCATCACCATCATCACCAGATTCCTTCTTTTCTTCATCCTCCACCTCTTCAAACTCAGACCCAACCTCCTCATCATCTTCTTCGGGATCTTCTTCCTCAGAGGACTCCTGAGCCACCGGTTTCTTTGAAACGATGGAGTGAAGGCTATACTTAGTTCTTGTGGGAGCAAGCTTTGCCTTTTTGGAAGCAGGGGAGGGAGTTCTTTCCGTATCCGAGACATGAAAGATCTCAGTTGGAATTTTGGGGACTCTCTTCCTGGCCAAAGTCCTACCTCAGCTTGTCGGCTTAACCCACCCAGGCCGCAAGTGAACTGGCAAAGTTTCCACCTTTGCTTGATCGTCGGTGGTTTCCTTCGGAGGCGAATTCACCTCTTCTTTTTCAGACTCATCCTTGCCCTCCTTTCCTTCCTCTGTTTCAGCAGGCTTGTTGGAAGGGGTTGCAGAAGGAACCAAAGATGGATCCTTTTCAGACTCCGCAACCAGAGTCTCCTTCTCTCTAGAGACCTCAGCAGTGGTCTCTGCTCCGATGTGGGCTACAGCATCAAATTGCGTTTCGAGTTTGGAAACAGGGGAGGGAGAAGAGAGTTTGGCCTTTTTGAGGGATTCGAGTTGTGCTTGAAGAGCTTCGATCTCAAAGCATCGAGGCCATTAAAGTTGAGGACATGGGTGTTTGAAGAGGAAGCCATTGAAGTAATAGAGAGGAAAAATTGAAGCTTGAAGAAGATTAGGGTTTTGAAAGGTAAAAACAGAGATGTGGTGAAAAAATAATGACCGAGAGAAGGGATTATAAAGCACACCTCTTTCCTTGTTGATAAAGATCGTAATCTTCCCAAGATTTTCTATCCAAATCTTAACGGCTAAGAGTTTCCATAATGATGAAATTTCACCGCCATTAATTCTCGACTGCGTCAAACGTCCTATCGTTCCTTGCAAAAGCATTGTGCAACAACTGGATTTTTTTAAACGATCAGTCACAACGGCTATTACTCTACTACGTTCTCTGAATTGATTGACGCTTGTTCCGTTGCAACAAAATCTTCAATTGTAATCAAAGACGTTGCTTTAATTTTCACTATTCCCAAACCACTAGTTCCATACCTCGTTACCTTGAGTGGATAAAAGGCTATGTTAGAACAGACAAGGTACAAGAGACGTTCCATTCAAAGGTTTTTTTTTGTGGGCTTGGAAAATTTTTGACATCCAAACAATTATTCCCCGTTTAAAGGTAATCAAGGGGGTTCATAGGGAATGTTTGTTTGGACCAGGCTAAGGGACATCTTATAACCAACCATCATTTCGGCTTGAAGAGAGGGATAGAATAGATCAAGTTGGTTATTTTGGGCCAAAAGAAAATCTTGGATGTAAACAATTCAGTTTCAGTTCCTTTTAGCATGCAACACTTAACAATTTCTAATATATACAACATCAATGCATAGAGGAAATATATGAGCCGTTAGAAAACTTGTCAAATGATACGTAGTTCCCTGAGAAGTTACCTCTTTAGTCAGGCACTGAGGGAATAGAGGACCGGGACTTGTTTACTCCAAGGAAATCATTCCTAGCAACATCCTCAAATGTTCATAGGGTTTTCTGTCCAAAGCCTTGGTGAAAATATCTGTCACTTGATTTTCAGTCCTACAATGATCCATCTTAATAAAACCTTTTTCAACATTATCTCTTAAGAAATGATGTCGAATATCTATATGTTTGGTTCTAGAATGATGCACAGGATTCTTGGAGATATTGATTGCACATGTATTATCACATAAGATAGGGATAGTTCCAAGAGACATACCAAAATCCATCGGTTTCTGTTTTAACCACAGTACCTGGGAACAACAGGCGGCCGCTGCAACGTACTCTGCTTCAGCCGTTGAAAGAGCAACCGAATTTTGCTTCTTCGATCCATCCCCAAGACACCAAGCAAGGACCAAGAAATTGGGCCATGCCTGATGTGCTCTTCCTATCTACCAAGTGACCTGCAAAATCTGCATCCGAGAATCCAACAAGATGGAACGAGTTGTGTCTTGGATACCATAGACACAACCCATCGTTTCCTTTCAAGTAGAGCAGAATTCTCTTCACTTCTTTCAGATGTGTTTCTTTAGGATTAGCCTGGAATCTAGCACAAAGACACACACTGAACATAATATCTAGTTGACTGGCCGTTAGGTACAATAGGGAACCAATCATGCCTCGGTACATCGTTTGATCAACATCAACACCATTAGGATCAACATCAAGACGAGTATTAGGAGAAATAGGAGTATCAAAAGATTTCGTATAATCCATAGCATACTTCTTCAATAGCTCCTTGATGTACTTTTGTTGATGTACCTTTGTTCCCTCATCACTTTGTACCACTTGTAGACCAAGAAAGAAAGTGAGTTCACCGATCATGCTCATCTCAAACTCACTGATCATTAGATTCTTGAAGCTTTCTACAAGTTCGGGATTAATAGAACCAAATACAATATCATCAACATAAACTTGAACTACTAAAACATCACCGTCTTGTTCCCTTAGGAACAACGTCTTGTCAATCACACCACGTCTATATCCATTTGCTAATAGAAATTGAGTGAATCTATCATACCAAGCACGAGGAGCCTGTTTAAGACCATAGAGAGCCTTATCCAGTACGTAGACGTGGTCAGGATGATCAACATCTTCAAATCCTAGAGGTTGCAACACATAAACCTCCTCTTGTAGGTACTCATTCAGGAATGCTGTCTTCACATCCATTTGATATAATTTGAAACCTTTGTGAGCAACATAGGCGATTAGAAGACGGATGGCTTCTATTCTTGCAACAGGAGCATACGTTTCATCGTAGTCAATCCCTTCTTGTTGATTGTACCCTTTTGCTACAAGCCTTGCCTTATTCCTTGTGACAGCTCCGGTGTCATCAAGTTTATTCCTGAATACCCACTTTGTTCTTATTGCCATTTTGTGTTTTTGCTTGGGAACTAATCTCCATACTTTGTTCCTCTCAAACTGGTGCAGTTCCTCTTGCATAGCAACTATCCAGTCAGGATCTTTTAATGCTTCCTTCACATTCTTGGGCTCTGCAAGAGAGATAAACGCATTGAAAGCACAAAAATTCTTAATAGAGGAACGAGTAAGCACACCTTTATCGTATGGAGTGATGATGTTGTCAACTGGATGATCCCTCTTTTGATGATAGTTTCTAACTTCGATCTGAGTGGGATCTGTTCTTGACTCCTCTTGTTCTAGTTGATGTGTCGTTCCAGGAGATGTTCCTTCTGTTCGATCTTCCACATGATCATCATTTTGTGGAGTATCATCTTCAGGAAACAAAGTACCTTCTGTGTCATCTCCATCCAGATTAGGACTGTGAGGGGTGACTTCTTCATTTTGAGCTTGTGTACTTGAATCTGGATCAACTTCATCATCTGAGTCTATATTTAGAACCTTAAGTACGTCCTCGTTACTTGACAGGTTCCCTCCATTTTTGGACTCGTCAAAGACAAAATGAATGCTTTCTTCAAACTTCTTAGTCCTTTTATTGAACACCTTGTAAGCCTTGTTGTTGGATGCATACCCCAGAAAGATGCCTTCGTCACTCCTTGGATCAAACTTGCCTAGCTCGTCTTTTCCGTTGTTGTGAATAAAGCACCTGTATCCAAAGACTTTCAAGTGGGAAATATTTGGCTTTCTTCCCTTGATTAGTTCATATGGAGTTTTAGAAAAGTTGGAACGTATAGTGACTCGGTTAATGATGTAGCAAGCGGTACCGACTGCCTCAGCCCAAAAGGATCGAGGCAAGTTACTTGCCAACATCATAGTACGAGCCATATTTTGCAGTGTTCCATTCTTTCTTTCTGCTACGCCGTTTTATTGAGGAGTCCTCGGCGCAGAGAAGTTCTGAGACACTCCATGTTCATCACAATAGCTATGGAACATGAAATTCTTGAACTCTGTTCCGTTGTCCGACCTGATAGCCTTCAATTTTTGTCCTGTTGATGCTTCTACCTTCTTGATCCAGCTTTTGAATGCCATGAACGTCTCATCTTTGGAACTTAGAAAGAGAGTCCGTGTATATCTAGTAAAATCATCAACAATAACAAAAATGTACCTGCTACCTCCATGATTTCTCACCCACATTGGACCACACAAGTCCATGTATATCATCTCAAGGGGATGAGAGGTGCTAATCGACAATTTTGGCTGAAAAGATGACTTGCTTTGTTTCCCTTTCACACACTCTTCACACATGCTTTCCTTTTCTGTAAGAATTTTGGGAAGTCCTATCACTAGATTTTGTGAGTAGAGTTGATGAATTCCTCGATGATTTACGTGACCAAACCTCCTATGCCAGAGATCGGTCTTATCAACTACTGTAACAAAGCATAACTCTTCATGTGGTTGGAAACTTGAATCGACAAAATATACATTGTTGCGCCTCTTTCCCTTCAGGACCACAAGATTTGAATTCATGTTATTGATCGTACAGTCATCTAAGGTAAAACATACCTCGTTGTTCCCTTGGTCACAAAGCTGAGCAATACTCAACAAATTGTAACCAAGACCCTTCACCAAGCTTACGTCTTTGATGCTAGTTTTATCATTTAGCTTGACTTCACATGTTCTAATGATTTCTCCTTGATTGTTGTTGCCAAAGGAAATGTTTCCTCCATCACTGATCTGAAGTGAGGACAGAATACTCTCGTTCCCTGTCATGTGACATGAACACCCGCTGTCAAGGATCCAGCGGATGTTCCCCCTCACTTCCACCTGCAAGAAAGAAATCACGTTTTAACGACCCAAGCCTACTTAGCCTTCCCCTGTCAGTTAGGAGAGCTCACAAAATGATGAATTTGAGATTGAACTAAAGTAGCTTTCTGTGGACTCTTGGAACTAGAAGTAATATTTGAGGGATCAACATGGTTTTTCCCTTTATCAGTTTTAGAATCTTGCTTCTTTTGTGATTGTTGAGCCGGTTTCTTTTTGTTCTGATGAGATTTCTCATACCCTTGATTTTTCTTACCAGACCATTGTTTCTTGTTGTTCCCTGTATTCTGGTTGTGAACTGTTTGAGCCAAAATTTACCAAAGGTGAAACCTTGGCCTAAATCGGGCCTTGATCGAATGAACTGAGAAGAATATGAACGAAGGTGTGTGTTTTATTGATGTAGAAATCAGAAGAAATTGTGTGAAGCAAGCGTCAATCAAGCGTATCTTCCCCTAAGGGTTACAATAGCTTATATAGCCTTTAGAGCATATTCTATCCTAATCAAAGATATAATCTTATCTCTAACTAACAAATATTTGCTTATCTCTATCTTATAATGAATACAATCTGGAGAAGAATCTATCTTGTAACAAACATATATCGGGCCCTCTCTCCTCCAACCGACTTTGTTGACCCCGAAAATCTTCCGTAACTCTGTATGCGTTGGAGATTCTCTGTCTATGGCGCAACGCTTCGTCACCTAAAATCTGGGTCTAACAATACCCCTAAATGCAATTTCAAAATTTAAATTCAAATTTCGAAAATTGCATTTAAGCTTGATAAGACGTTTCAGAGATTGCCTTGGAAGACGGGATTTGATTTTGCCGTTTCTCTTTAATGACCCGAGAGACTATTTGTGATTCTCATCATTATCTAACCCAACGCTTCCTTTCCTTCTCAATTCCTGCTTTCGTCTTTCCAGGTAATACTTCTTCTTCCTCATCTCTAGCTTTTTCCTACTTCAGCCTCCATGGCCAAAGCTTCGAATTTCGTTTCTTCTTCATCCCTGGGTCCGCAAGACCTTCACCGCTGTGATATGACGTCGGAGGAGATCGCCGATTGGATCTCCTTCGGTGGCTTCCCGGAGGGGACCCGTTTCCACGCCCCGACTGTCGAATTCATTGATTGGGTTCGGCCAGGGTGGATCTGCTTTCTTGATTACCCCTTCTCTTTAGGTTTAAAATTTCCTTTCTCCCCTTTCATTCGCGAATTCATCCAAACCCTAAAGGTTTCTCCATGCCAAATCCTTCCGACCACTTGGCGCACCCTTGCCCGAATCAATGAGCTTGCTACAGAGAGGGGTTTGGAGATGACCATGGGAGAACTTCTCTTGGCATATAAAATCGTTCCTCAGAGGGCGGGTCGCATCACTTTGCATGCTAGGGACACGAAAAACCCCCTTATTCCCAAATTGCAAAATTTCCTCCCGGAGCTGGCAATCCCGATTGTTTTTTGTCGAAAAAGCATCCTTAGGCGATCTTGATGATGGAGTGAAAGACGTCTTTCGAGATGAATGGAACACATCTCGTAAGACGATCTGATCTTCTTTATTTAAACCTCTTTTTTGCATATTCTGGTCTTTCTGTCCTCATATCTGTCTTTCTTGTGCAGTACCGGTGGGAATCAACTCCAAGAGCACGGATACGGGTGTGTGTCGACGCCTGCTAAAGATCAAGCCTGAAAAGCGAACGCCCAAGAAGATCTGTCCCGACCCAGCGGATAGTGGTGAAGACGAAGAATCTCCAGGATCCGACGAAGACAAGACTGAAACAAAAGTCACTCCCCTGTCCTCTGACATGATGAGTTCCTCCAAGAAGAAATCAGGTTGGTTACTCCTTCCTCTACCTTTCATGTGTTTGATTTCTTCAGAAATTATATTTTTTTTTTTAAAAATTTGTGTCTTCTTTTCTCAATGCGGCTAAAAAAAACTTCCCTAGGTGCTATCGTGGACACCTCTGCCGCAGCAATGGTTCGTCGGCTGAGATCTGGCGGGGTCAGGCTCCCCTTGTCTCCTCCTCCCAGCTCTGAGACCAAAAAATATCTCTCGTTGAAGCGGAAAAGAGTCGATGATTCTCTAACTTCTCACGTTGCCAAGAAAGCGGAGCCAAAAGATCTCCTCAGCTCTTTTGGGGACACCTTGCTCCCGCGCGTGAAGATGGACTTCCATGCCCTCACCTCTGACGCCGCATTTAGCCACGTGGGTGCAACGCTGAGAGTGGTAAACTTGCTTAACCGATCCTTTAGATACTCGCTGTCATTTCTTTGGCATTTCTTGAATGTTTTCCTGCCTTTTTTCCCGATTTATCTTGCTCTTTCAATCCCGCAGGCCTTCCAAGAACTGATGGCCACTAACGCCCGTTGCCAAGAGGAAATGAGGGCGTTGGAGGAAAAAGAGAAGCAGGCGAGGGATCTGGCTGCTTCTTTGGACAAGAAGGTGGGCCAACTTCAATCGTCGGTAAAGGATCTTCAGGCTGAAAAGGCATCACTTGAGGCGAAGGCGTCGGAGGCGGAGAAGGAGATCGAAGGTTTTTCCCGAGTGGTGGTAAACGTGGCAGCATATTACACGATGAAATCTCAAGTGGAGCTGCTGCAGGACTTTGCTGATGGGAAGAGTGCCAAATGGGACTTGAAGACGCAGCTGCAGGTCCTGGAGGAATACTACCCCGCCGACCATCCCTCTCCTGGCAAGGAATACCTGGTGGCTGAAGACCAGGAGGATGACGTGAACTCCCCGATTAAGGAAAAATGTCAAGATTATGATGGTGGGAGCCCATCCAACAAGGAAGGTGATGGTGGGAAAGTCGTGGACAAAGAAGAACCTTCGACCCCAGCTGGCGGACAGTAAGCTCCTGGTGCCTCTCTTCGATCTCTTTAGAAGTACTTTTTTTTTTGTTTTTGCTGGATGATTTGTAAGGATATTTTGGTGATGTTGCGGCCTGGGGCCTAAAAACTCATACGGCGTCTGATTTTGAATGGTTTTGACGTCCTCCGAATGGCGCAGCTTTATCTTTATCTGCTTGTTTATCTGTGTTTGGAAATTTGCGTTAGTGTTTTAGCATAGGGAGGTTCTTGGAGAATCTCCATAAATGCGCTACCCGCAAGTGGGGTTTAGGTGTTAGCGTAAGGAGATTTGTGGAGAATCTCCATGAATGTGTTGCCCGCAAGTGGGGTATGCGTTAGGTTTTGGCGTTTAAAGAAGGAGTTTTTAATGCTCCTCTCGTTAGCGACTTATTTGTTCTTCTTGCGTTAGGATCACGTTTTGCGCGTTGAGTGTTTTAATTTTCTACAAAGGGGCCGTGCGTAGTTAGTTACGATTAGGCTTCCTTTGGCCACCGCCAAGGGCGTTCTTGGGCAGTGGATCCTTAAATTAGGATGTAGTGTCATCGCGGCGTCCCGCGCATATGGCCTGGGTTATATGCTATAGCTTTCCCCTTCCCGTACTAATCGGATGTTTCGTTAAATCGGAATTAGATAGGGGGTAACCAACTTATGGGTTACTTCGTCGACGTTGTATTCGTGACGACTTCGCCATTTCTAGACGGTATTACTATGTGTCTTAACAGTGGTATTGTGTATTCGACGCGTTTCATGTCGTATGATTAGCGTGTGGGTAACCATCTTATGGGTTACTTCATCAACGTTGTGTGCGTGATGACTTAGTCGTTTTCAGACGGTATAACCATGTGTTTGAACAGTGGTTTTTGGTGTTCGGCGCGTTTCATGTTGTATGCAACGTAGATTGGCGCATGTTCGCGTTTATAAGCAGTAAGAGAAAGTGCAAAAATAGGAGAACATTTTCTCGCAAATTATTATGCAAAGAATGTGTAAAAACATGATTGATGAGATGAGAGTTTAGAAACTGCGTCCGACAGTGTGAGCAAGTGCTCAGAGTCGTTTATTTGAAAAATCCAAATATTGCCTAAAGATTCTCTAAGCTAGAGCTAAGAAATAGCTAAGAATAAATCATGATAATGAAGTAATTAGAAGTAATACTTTTTTAGGTGGGTTGCGTTCCAGCTTCGTGGCACCGTTGTTCCGTCTTTGGATTCTAGCTGGTAAGCTCCGTTTCCTGCGACTTTGGTGATCTTGTATGGCCCTTCCCAAGTGGGTGCTAACTTGCCAGCGTTCGCTTCTGCGGTATTCTGGAAAACCTTTCGCAATACCCAGTCTCCAAGCTGGAAGCTCTTCACTCGAACATTTTTATTGTAGCTCCTAGCTACTTGTTGCTGATACTTTGTGATCCGATCATGGGTTGCCTCTCTGAGTTCCTGGATAGTATCCAGATCCGCTTCCAACTCTCGTCCATTGCTCTCTGAGGTGGCGAGTCCATACCTTGCGGTTGGGACTAGTATTTCAGCTGGGATAACGGCCTCGCAGCCATGTACCAGTGAGAATGGAGTTTGTCCGGTGGCCCCCTTCGGGGTGGTGCGATCGGCCCAGAGTACGTAGGGTAATTCCTCGGCCCACTTTCCTTTGGATTTTATCAGCCGCTTCTTCAGGTTATTGATGATTACCTTGTTGCTAGCTTCGGCCTGTCTGTTGGCCTGCGGGTATCTGGGAGTAGACATGACTAAATCAATGTTCCACTGCTTACAGAAATCACGCATCTTCTTGCTTATAAATTGTGACCCATTGTCGCAAGTAATCTCCGCGGGGACCCCAAACCTGCTCAAGATGTTGCGCTGGATGAATGAAATTACTTGCTTGTCTTTGATCTCTCGGAAGGCTTCAGCTTCGATCCATTTAGAAAAGTAGTCTGTCATGGCGAGGAAAAACACCTTTTGTCCTGTAGATGGGGGTAACTTGCCAACGATGTCCATCCCCCATCGCATGAATGGCCAGGGGGTGATGGATGGATGGAGAATCTCTGGCGGTTGATGTGGGACTGGTGCGTGCCTCTGGCATGCTTCGCATGATTGAGCATACTTGATGGCATCTTGGCGAACGGTGGGCCAATACCACCCTTGCCTTAGGATTTTGTTAGCAAGGCTGCGACCCCCAGTATGATTACCGCAATCTCCGTTGTGCACGTCATACATGATTTTCTCGGCCTCTTCTTTCTCCACGCATCGCTGTAAGAAGCCTGCCGCCGACTTGTGGAAGAGGACCCCTTTTAGAATGGCGAACTGCGTTGCTTTTGACCTTAAGGCTTTGGCTTCTATCTTGACTTCGGGTAATTTGCCGCGAAGGAGCCAATCAAGGTATGGCTTGGTCCAGTGGTTGCCTGAGCTGACCCCTGGACTGGTGGATGCTTGGAGAATATCTGGGGCGAGTTGCTCTGGTGGTGGTTCAGCAGCCTGTGTCACCGATGTTTCTGTTATAGCCGACTGTAATAAGTGGACTAATGGTATATTGTCGTAATCCCTGGGGTCCAGGGTAGAGCCTAGACCGGCTAGGGCATCGGCCGGTGCATTTTGATCCCGAGGAACTTGTTCGAATTGTATTTGCTCGAAATTCTCGGATAGTGCTTTAACCACATCAAGGTAACTGGCCATCCTATCATCTTTTGCGTCGAAGATGCCCAGGATCTGATTAATGATGAGTAAAGAGTCGGCGCGTACCTTGATCTTCTTGATGGACAAATCTTTAGCCAATTCCAGCCCAAAGATGAGAGCTTCATATTCCGATTCATTGTTGGTGGCTTCAAAATTGCATCTAACCGCCTGAGCTATTGTTTCCCCCCTTGTCGACTTTAGCACGACACCGAGCCCTGCTCCTCTTGCGTTTGAGGCTCCATCAGTGTTCAGGATCCATTCTTCTTCAGGTTCGTCGAGGGATGACATCAAGACCTCGCCTTTAGCGCTTTCTTCAAGAGTCGGGGTGAAGTCGGCAACGAAGTCGGCCAGTACCTGCGACTTGATTGCTTTTCGAGGTTCATATCTGACGTCGTACCCGCTTAGGTGAATTGCCCACTTTGCCATTCTTCCTGAAAATTCTGGTTTTTGCATGACCTGTCGGAGGGGGTAATTTGTCAAGACGATGATAGTGTGCGACTCGAAGTATGGTCGGAGTTTATTTGAGCACATCACGACCGCCAGGACCAGTTTTTCTGTTGGAGAGTAGCGCGTTTCTGCGGACACCATCGTTCGGCTAACGAAATAAACCGGAACTTGTTGGCCGTCTTCTTCTTTGACCAGGACTCCGCTTAGTGCGCGGTCTGATACAGCTAAGTAGAGGTGTAGCACCTCCTCTGGAGTTGGTTTAGCCAGTAATAGGGGATTGGCGAAGTAGCCCTTCAGCTCTTGGAAGGCGGCTTCGTGTCTGTCTGTCCACTGGAAGCTTTTGTTCTTCTTTAGTACCTCGTAGAATAGTCGGCACTTATCCGAGGACTTGGAGATAAAACGGTTTAACGCAGCTATCATGCCGGTTAGCTTCTGCACGTCTTTTATGCTTCGTGGGGATTTCAGGGAAGCAATTGCCCGCACTTGATTTGGGCTGGCCTCAATCCCTCGCTTGGTTACCACGTGTCCCAAGAAAGTCCCAGATTGTACCCCAAAAATACACTTTTGGGGATTCAGCTTCATGTTGTATTCTTCGAGGACTTTGAATGCTTCCTCTAAGTGCCCCTTATGTAGGGAGGAGCTTGTGCTTTTTACCGCCATATCGTCGATGTACACCTCCATTGTTTTGCCAATGTGGTCGCGAAACATCCGGTTGACTAATCTTTGGTAAGTGGCCCCGGCGTTTCTCAAACCGAAGGGCATTATACGATAGCAGTACGTTCCCTGCCCTGTGATGAAGGAGGTCTTCTCTTGATCTTCCGGCTCCATCTGGATCTGGTGGTAACCGCTGAATGCGTCCATGAAGGTAAGTAGTTTGTGACCCGCGGTTGCGTCCACCATTGAGTCTATGTGGGGAAGAGGGAAAGAATCCTTGGGGCAGGCTTTGTTGAGGTCGGTGAAATCCACGCAAACCCTCCACTTTCCGTTCTTTTTAGGCACCACGACTACGTTAGCCAGCCAGTCGGGGTACTTCACTTCTCTGATTTTCCCGGTGTCTAGTAATTTTTTGACCTCTTCATCGACCGCTTGTATTCGTTTCGGGGCAAACTTTCGTCTCTTTTGCCTGACTGGAGGATGTTCAGGGTCTACGTTGAGCTTGTGTGTGATGATGGAACGGTCTATCCCAGTCATGTCTTCGTGACTCCAAGCGAAGCAGCCCCTGTGTTTCTTCAGGAATGTTACCAACTCGTCTCTGACTGATGGCTCAAGATTTTCTCCGATCTTGACGACCTTCCCTTCCTCTAAGGTCACTTCCTCCGCTTTTTCTCCGTCTTCAGTTCGTTCTGGTGGAGGAGTGACGTTCTGTAATTGCTATGCCTCAGGTCTCAGAGTGGTTGGCTTGAGGGCTGCCTTATAGCACTCCCTAGCTAACCTCTGATCCCCGCGAATTTCTTCTATTCCCCATGGTGTTGGAAATTTCACCGTTTGGTGGTAGGTGGAAGCTACGGCTTTCATGTCGTGTAACCAAGGGCGTCCCAAGATTACGTTGTAGCATGAGGGGCAATCCATCACGAGGAAATTGACCTGCATATTTACGCCTTTGGCGAAGGTTAGGATGGCGATGTCGCCCACGGTATGCTTGACCTCGCCGCTGAACCCTACCAGAGGCACCGGGTGTTTATGAACGTCATTTTCGGACAAACCCATCTCCTTCAAGGCGGAAAGGGTCATGAGATTCGTGGAGCTTCCTGTATCAATCAATACCCTTTTCATCAGCACGTTCCCAATATGCAAGGATATTACAAGACCATCGTGATGCGGCTCGGAAGTGTTCTCTGCATCGGTGTCGTCAAACACGATGGCTGGTCCTGGAGATTCTCTGGCGCGATGCCTCGACGACTGAGGTCGATTGAAGCTGCTTTCCCTTGCGTGGCATTTTGCTGCTGAGTACGATAGTCCGCAGATGCTTGACCCTCCGGATATCACGTTGACCACTTTGTCAAGCGTTGGAGGATTTCGCCTTTCTTGGTGCTCGGCTTGAGAATTCTCCAGCAAATCTTTGGGTACTCGAGCTTCTGGAGCTACGTCTTTTATTCTTCCCTCCGCAACTAGGCGGGCCAATTCCTTTCGGAGCATAAGGCAGTCCCGAGTCCAGTGTCCGTGGTACTCGTGGTAATCGCACCACTTAGTCGTGTCTCCTCCCGGGTGAGGAGTTCTGTCCTTTCTCGGCCACCTCACAAGTTCTCCTTGCTTCGCCGTGTTTCGGAGCAGCTTCTCCGTAGATATGTTAAGTCTGAAGGACTCGAGCGAGGGAGGCATGGGTTCCCGTTCTTTGTCATTCGTCCATCGTGCTTTGGTCACGTTGACCTGCCCTGAGGTAGGCCGTGAGTAAGGATGGGCGCGACGGTCTTTCCTCTGATCTGTTGAACCTCGCCGGTTGTCAATAGGTCCCCTTTTTTCGGTTTTCTCCGTCTCAGACGATCTTTTCCTCAGGGTCCTATCCTCTTCCAACCGAACGTGTGCCAAAGCCCTGGCTTGTACCTCTTCAAATGTGGCGCGAGGGTGCTTAGTTAATTCCTTGTACAGGCCGCCATCGGGGGTGACCCACTGTCTAAATGCTTCCACTGCGGTCGTCACGTCGCAAGACGGGATGGAGATTTTCTCGCGATTGAAGCGATCCAAGAATTCTCTAGTAGTTTCTTGGTGGCGTTGGCGGATCCGATAAAGGTCGCTGGATTGCTTCTCAAATTTGCGGCTGCTCGCGAATTGGGACCGGAAGGTGTCTGAGAGATCCGCGAAGGACCTAATGCTCCCACGAGGGAGGTTGATGAACCAGGTTAGGGCTGGCCCCGTTAAGGTTGTACCGAATCCTTTGCACATCATTGCCTCTTTTGAGTGGGATGGGACCGCACTCGTCATCATCTTCTGTTTGTATATGGCCACATGCTCGTTCGGATCCGTAGTCCCATTATACGTGGGCATGCTTGGTACGGAGAACTTTTTTGGAATCTCTACTCGGGCGATTCGATGAGAGAACGGAGACTCGTCGAAGCCGTCGGGTGCTTCAGGCTCTAAAGGTTGGAAACCTCGGCTTCCCCTCCGGAGTTGGTCAGCGATGGCGCTTATTTGCTCGGTTACCTTTCTTCGGATGGATGCGTCTAAATCGATGGGCTCGCGCCGTTCTCGATCCTCCCCATCGGTACCTTCATCTTAAATCCAAACTCCTTGAGATGGCGCTCGGCGTTGGTTAGCTGCTGACCGGAGATTAATTGGAGGATTATCGTCGTGGGAGACTTCTCCGTGGCGGACTCGACCAATGGGCTCCGGAGTCGCGTCTCGTTGTACGGGTGTCTTGTCTCGGGGATCCAAGTCTGCACCCTTTCCAGAAGTTCCTTCTCCACCGTCGAAATCTAGCCTTCTTATTATTCCATCAGTGCGTCGGGTGACACGAAGGGAGCGACGCCCCGTAGCCAGGACCTCATATTGTTGCTTGAGTTGGCTATTTTCGGCGGTGAGGCGTTCTACATGAGCGTCGTAAAAGCTTTTTTGTTCATTCAACGCCTTCTGGAGGAATTCCATGCGTTGTCTAAGGTCCGACATCTCCTCGTCCTGAGATCGAACGCCCTGACTTTCGAGATTGTGGTCGCCCTCGACGACCGGAGTTTTAGGGCTTCCTTGCTCGTTGTCAGACATCGTGTTCTTTGATCCGGAAGAGACTAGAATGGTGATTCTTCTGATGGTTGTATCGATCACGGCCCCACGGTGGGCGCCAAATTGTTTTAGCCAAAATTTACCAAAGGTGAAACCTTGGCCTAAATCGGGCCTTGATCGAATGAACTCAGAAGAATATGAACGAAGGTGTGTGTTTTATTGATGTAGAAATCAGAAGAAATTGTGTGAAGCAAGCGTCAATCAAGCGTCTCTTCCCCTAAGGGTTACAATAGCTTATATAGCCTTTAGAGCATATTCTATCCTAATCAAAGATATAATCTTATCTCTAACTAACAAATATTTGCTTATCTCTATCTTATAATGAATACAATCTGGAGAAGAATCTATCTTGTAACAAACATATCTCGGGCCCTCTCTCCTCCAACCGACTTTGTTGACCCCGAAAATCTTCCGTAACTCTGTATGCGTTGGAGATTCTCTGTCTATGGCGCAACGCTTCGTCACCTAAAATCTGGGTCTAACATGAACCTTTTTGTTAGACACTTCTAATCTAACCTTACATTCCTTTTGAACATGACCTCCCCCACCACAGTGATAGCACACCCTATAATATTCGCCGAGATAGCGTTTAGGATGTGGTTTCTGGAGGTTACGTCCCTTTGCACATTCCTTGGAAGGAACTCTGTGTTGGTTCCCTTGAGACTGTTTTAGATATATCTTATGAGCCGTTTTTCCAGAATACCACTCAGAGTTATCATTTAAATTACTCTCAAGAATCTTAACCCTACCCTCTAGATGCGTAACTTTATCTCTAGAGGATTGAAGTTCCCTAGTTTTTCTTTCCATCTTTTCTTCAAAGCTAAGGTTAACAGGAGGATATTCATATTTATCTTTACCATAACCAATACCACACCTAGCTGTATTAAACACAATCTGAGTTCGTTTATTAAGCTCATTCTCTAATTCCTCTCCTTTGAGTTTATAGATAAGCAAATCCGTCCTAAGCTCGTTATTGGTTTCAGTGAGAGTCTTAATATCTTTCTTTAGATCTTCACACTCTGAACACGGAACAACACTAGTAACAGTAGACTCTAATAATATTTCTTCAAGATTAAGACATTTCTCATCAAAGGCTTCTATTTCATCTTGCATTTTTAAGTTATCTTCAAAAAGCTTTTTAACAAGAATGACAAGATCAGATTGTTTAGCATTTTCTAAACTAGCAAGGAATTGTTCAGGAGTAACCTCTTGGTCGACATCTTCAGTCTTCAGAGTCATGGCACAGATCTTTGATTCAGATTCATCATCTGAGTCAAGATCCCATGCAGCAACGTAGGCCTTCTTCTTCGCATTCCTAGACTCGTTACCTTGGGGACAACTCTTAGCATAGTGACCCTTTTCTTGACAGTTGTAGCAGGTAACGTCCTTGATTTCCTTCTTCTCATAATTGACCTTTTCTTTTTCCTTCAAGACCCCTTGCTTCTTGCCTCTCTTGTAGAATGCCCTCGTCATTTTTGTTATGAGGGCCACATCAGAATCTTCCTCTGAGGTATACACTCCTCATCCGGCAGTAATGTTCTTAATTGCCTTCTCTACTTTGAGAGCAATACCCTTGTCAGAACTTGAGGTACTACTTTTGACTTTCTCATATCGCTCATAGTCCGTCAGTTTCCCAAATATTTCATGAAGAGTGCATGTCTTCGTGATTGGATTTTCTCTTAGCAAGCCTCTAGTCACAACATACTTGGGACCAAGACCATCCACAATCGTAGAGATTTTCTCCGACTGAGTGATGTCCTTTCCGATACCAAGATGGTTGATTCAATTCACCAATGCCTCGAACCGAGATTGGTAGGTGGCAATGATTTCACCATCCTTCATTTGGAAGTTATAGAACTCCTTCTTGGCATCCTTTTGATGGCTTTCCTTCAGATTTGTACTGCCAATGTGCATTTGCTCAATAGCCGCCCATGCCTCTTTTGTGGTTTTGCAGTTAAACACTCTCAGCAGATCTTCAACACCCAAAGGCATTGTTCAGTAACATTTATGCCTTGTAGTTTTTCTCCATTCCTGACCATTCAGTTGGTCCCCATTTGGACTTTTTGTTCTTCTTGTCCTCAGGAATGACGTAGTCTCCATCCTCAATGACTGTCCAAGCTTGGTAGTCATTGCTTTTGAGCCAAGTAGCGAAGAGGATTCTCAAGTGGTCATACTCTCCAGCAACAAGTAGTGGAGGCTTGTTGTTTCCAATCCCGACGTTGTGAGTGTTGTTTAAATTCATCCTGTATTCCTGCACTAACACAAGTCAGGGAATGATAGGCGTGAAATGATCGTTCAAATCACGGCTATGCAAAACAGTCCTAACAACCTAAAGACTGTAGTCTTAGGGAAGTAAGGGTCGAATCCACAGGGAGGAGATTTATCTTTCTATGTGAGTTTTATGTCAATTAAAGTAAAAGGGGGTTTATGAAATAAACTACTAACTAGCATGCAAAAACTAATAAGCAATTAAAGTTTGGTTTTTTTATCAATTTAGGGAAAATACTTAGTCAACCAGAGATCCACATTCGTATGACAAGTTGATCATTGATGCACTCAATATCGCATGCATATGGAATTCCAATTCCTTTTCAAAGATAATTAATAGCATAACCAGATACTATCAATCCTAACTAATTGAATAACCCTGAAACCATCAAGATTCAATTCAAAAGCAGCATTAAGAATAGGAATATAATCAGGATACAATTCTAGCATAAAACAACCAGCTTTTATACTAGAATGCAATTTAACTCTCTTCTACAATAGACTAGCACAACCAGATACTAGTACAATGTAGTTTGCTACTATGAAATAGAGAAACTCAACTAGTAATTTCTCTAAATCTAGCAATTGAGATTCAATAACAACAACCCTAGAAATTGCTGAAATCAATCACATAAACAATTCAAACAAGAGAGTAAAATAATTCCATGCAATAGATAAAGCGTAGAAATCTCACAACTAAAAGTCAAACGATGCTTCAAACTGTCTGACTAAGCAAAGAGGCTTAGTTCTCCATGAAAGGCTAAAAACTCTGAAAGAAAATATGATGATAGTGTATGAATGAGAGATGCAACTCTCAAAACCTAATATATCAAACTAGGTCTAAAACTATATCCCAAAAATATAATATCTCGGAATAATAATGATAGAAAAGGACCAATAGAAACAAAACACGTGGCAAGTAAAGATCTCCGCGGCTGTCAGTGGCGGCGGGCGCCGCTGGGATGGCGGCGGGTGCCGCCAGCACCTCGGTTCAGAACTCAGGTCACACTTCGGGGGCTGTTTTGACTCACTTCGAGTTGGAATTTGGACTCGGAGTAAAAACATGAATTGTAGCTCTTTTAACTAGCTTTCCAATGATACCAATATCAACTTCATCGGACTACTATAGCTCCCGAACGAACCCTCACAAGACAGAGGTGTCGAACCAGCAACTCCAACGGATGGCCCGAATTCAAGCACTCTTTCACCGGTTTCCATTCCTTTCACACTTGTTCACTTTAAGACCTGTAAAACAACATAGAACAAGTGCAAAAACCCAAAACTCCTAGACACTAAAGAAACTAACTAAAACTACCTAAAAGCAATGCAAAAGAAACGTAAACATGCGTACTAAACACTACCTATATGCAAGCTATCAAATTCCCCCATGCTTAAACCTTGCTTGTCCTCAAGCAAGTCATAAATCCAAAACACACCACAGAAATGCAATCATACATCCATCTCAAGTGAAACAAGCATTTCACATATAATCAAAAACCCGACCAAGACTTCCTAGCATGTATTATAATAAGCAAAAAGTAAAGCCCATTCATTCATTCTAGACCTCACCAAGGTAAATTGTGTTTGCACTCAAACTCTCAAATGTTTAAGGGTAGGTGTTTCGCTCAAAATCAACCATGAAAACTAGACTACCATAAGCTTGCATCAGAGTTCTAAATCTCCACCGCTGAGAATTAAACACATAACAAAAATCAAGAGGTCTTTTTAAGGGTTGTAATGGGGCCAAGGTAAAAAGAAATTTGGAAGGGATCATATTTGGCATGTGTTATTAAATCCGAGATAAAGAACTAATCCTAAACCCAACTTCAACACACTTTCTTTTCTTACTTCTCCCAAACTTTTCTTTCTCAACTTCATACACATTTTTATACACTTTGTTTCTTTCTTCACTTTTTTTTCTTTGCCTCTTCTTCAACTCTTTCTTTACTTTATGAGACTACTAACAATTAAACTGAACTTTTTCGTTTGCTTTGCACAAACTTTTCATCTTCATCATTTTTTTTCACTTTGCAACCAAGAGTTGAATTTCCTCTTTTTTCACCTTTTCTTCCAACTCCCCCATACTTATACATAACTCACACAAAACAAAAACACAACCTAAAGTCCTAAATCCCGGATGGGTCAAGCTTATTTAGCTAGGAAAATTTTGTGGAGTTATCAAAAATAGGCTTAAAGCTCAAAAGAAATGGGGTATCAAGAACATGGATCTCGTAAGGTAGGAAGGGAAATAATAGGCTTATAAAGAAACATTGCCTCAATCATTTTAATGTCATGCATTTAATCATATAAAGCACCCTTGAAAAAGAGTCATAACGCAAGTTCTAGAGCTAGATAGTCATGGTGATACACTCAAGAATGTAGAGAACAAATATAATCATGAAAGGCCAAAAATATCTCACAAGGCTTATTTTTGTCTAGAACTTCAGAATGAATCAAATACCCAAGCTAAATACATGCTCAGTCCTATAATCAAGGTAATTAATCAATGATCATGCTCATATCATATCAACTTCAGCAAATCATGCAAATCATGGGTTAGAATTCATACTCAACTTAGAAACACAAGAGGTCTTACACAATGAAGAAATATGAACCTAAAATGCAATTTTTTTTTGAATTTTTTTCTAGATTTTAGTCAATGCAAAACATAAAGTAAATATGCCTAATCTAATGCAACTACATGAATGCAAAGCAAGTAATCCCCTTCCCCCATGCTTAAATCTTACATTGTCCCCAATGTAAAGAAAAAGTAAAGAGAAAGAGAAAAACTCACAAACCAACTACTAATATGGGTCAGGGAACGGTGGTGGCCGCGACGGAGGTTGCAAGGGTGGCGGAGGGGGTTGCCCTATGCGCTTTGGATGTTTCTTCAACTCAACTACCTGTGTCTGCACAATAGAAGACAAAAGCTTCTTGCTAGGCAAGGTAAGTGGTAAAGGAGCTTGTCCCAAAAATTCAGGAGGAAGCTTATAGTAAGCATCCAACTTATTAACAGTGTCCTGCATATTAGGTGATAAAGTGAAATCCAAACTAGAATCAACAAGAGATTTCATATCATCTAGGTGGTTTCCAACAAGAATATCTTTCACAACATGCGCAAGGACATCAACAGCATACACAGAATGATTATTAGATGAAGATTTAATGGCATCGTAGATATTATGATTTATAATCTGGCCATTAAATTCCATTGTCAGTGAACCAGTACTCACATTTATTTTGGTATTAGCTGTTTTCAAGAAGGGTCTCCCTAACAGAATAGGGATTGCATGATTATCATGTTCCATATTAAGCACATAAAAATCAGCAGGAAAAGTAAGATTACCAACCATAACCAAAACATCCTCTACCACTCCTATAGGACGCACAGTGGACTTATCAGCTAACTGAATAGAAATATTAGTTGGCTGAATAGGTCCCAGTTTCATAGACTCACAGAGAGAGGAAGGTATAACATTAATGGAAGCACCTAAATCTAACATAGCCTTGTCAAATTTAGTACCTTCAATAGTTATAGAGATAGTGAACATACCTGGATCCCCGCATTTCTTGGGTAAGTGCTTTTGAAATATTGCTGAGACATGTTCGGTCACCTTCACCTTTTTCTTGCTTTTCTCATCCTGAATCCTCTTTGTAGTGCACATCTGCTTTAAGAACTTAGCATAACGAGGAATTGACTTAATCATATCTAGTAGGGGCATGTTGACCTCAACTTTTCTAAACATCTCAAATATGTCCTTGTCTTGCTTCAATGGCTCTGTACGCTTTAATGCAGATGGGAATGGAGCAACGGGCTTCCATTCAAGAAAAACAGGAGTTTTAGAAGCCTTCTCAACATCTGAGGCATCTACAGATGGGCTGTGAGTAACATCAGAAGGGGGAAAATCAATTTCTGAGAGGCGGCGGGCTGGCGGCGGGTGCCGCCAGGGGGCGGCAGTCGCCGTTTTTTTCGGAAATTTGAGCACCGTCGTGGCGGTCGCCGCTGTCTTGGCGGCGGGTGCCTCCATTTAATTTTTGGTCGCCGCCAATTAATTCCAATTTGTCGTAGCCAAGCTCCTTTTGGCGGCGGGTGCCGCTATCCTGGCGGCGGTTACCGCCGTCGTCTTCGACAGATTCGTCCACTTCTCTGTCCTCAAGTTGTCTCCCACTCCTTAACATGATGGCACTGACATTCCGAATATTCGGGTTGACTTCTGTTTGATAGGGGAGCTTACTCGAATCTCTTGCTTACAGCTTCAGAGATTTGACTCATCTGTCGTTCCAAGTTATGAATGCTTGCTAATGTAGTATCTTGGAATTTGACTTGATTTTGAACCAGTTGAGTCATACTATTTTGATGTTGAGTCATACTATTTTGAAGAGTGAGGTTACTTTGTACCAACATGGTCATCATGTCTCCCATAGAAGGGGATGCATTGTGATTCTGTCCTTGGGGCCTTGGCACATATGGTTTAGCTTGTTGAAACTGATCATGTTGCTGCATTGACTCAGGCTCTCTCCACCTGAAGTTCTGATGATCTTTCCAGCCTGGGTTGTAAGTGTTTGAATAAGGATCATTTCTTGGCTTCATTTGGTACCCTCCAACTACATTCACCTCCTCCTGTAGTGTAGGACATGCATCAGTAGGATGAAAGGCGTCATTACAGATTCCACAAGCCTTAGCCTGTTGAGCAGTACCCTTCAACTTCAACCGCCTCACTTCTTCTTTCAGCACATCAAAATCAGCTTGATCAATTTTAGAGTGAGAGTTGGCGGCTGACAGGTTTTTAGAACCTCTTCCAGTATATTGCCTAGACTCATCAGCCAGCGTAGAAAAAATGTCTAGAGCCTCTTCATAGGTTCTTTTCATGATGTTTCCACCACAAGAGGATTTGACCAATCGCCTGTCTTCCTCAAAGAGTCCCCCATGGAGATAGAGAATAAGATCATGATTAGCATAACCATGGTAGGGACAACTCTTTACCAGCTTCCTGAAGCGCTCAAAATATTCATAAAGCGACTCATTGGGGAATTGCTCTATGTTACAAATCTGCTTCTTGAGTTGATTAGACTTGATTGTGGGGAAGTATTTGTCCAGAAACAACTTCTTCAAGTTCACCCAAGTAGTAACGCTTCCAGGAGGTAGAGCATGATACCAGTCTTTAGCGGATTCCTTTAGAGAAAAAGAAAACGCTCTCAGCCTCATCTGTTCTTCAGTAATATCAGAGGGACACATGCTGGTGCAAACATCAAGGAACTCATCAAGATGTTGAATGGGATCCTCAAGTGGAGTTCTGTTGAATTTTGGGAGTAGATGAACTACTCCTTTTTTGAGCTCAAACTTCACCCCATCACCAAGGGCTGGGAATTGCACTGCACGTGTAGGCTGATTCAGATTAGGAGCTGTCAAGCTCTCAAGAGTAACTCGCTGATCACCCATTGCTTCAAACTCTTCTAATAATGCACGCACAGCTCGGCGAGTTCTAAACAGAGTCCGTTCAATTTCTGGATCAAATAAAGGATTTGAAGTATTAGTAGCACGGGTGTGAACCATAAGATAGGTTCACACCAAAATTGGCACAAAAATCACACAAAAAGACAATTATTGCCTCCCCGGCAACGGCGCCAATTTGATAAGCGTGAAATGGTCGCGCAAATCACGGCTATGCAAAACAGTCCTAACAACCTAAAGATTGTAGTCTTAGGGAAGTAAGGGTCGAATCCACAGGGAGGAGATTTATCTTTCTATGTGAGTTTTATGTCAATTAAAGTAAAAGGGGGTTTATGAAATAAACTACTAACTAGCATGCAAAAACTAATAAGCAATTAAAGTTTGGTTTTTTTATCAATTTAGGGAAAATACTTAGTCAACCAGAGATCCACATTCGTATGACAAGTTGATCATTGATTCACTCAATATCGCATGCATATGGAATTCCAATTCCTTTTCAAAGATAATTAATAGCACAACCAGATACTATCAATCCTAACTAATTGAATAACCTTGAAACCATCAAGATTCAATTCAAAAGCAGCATTAAGAATAGGAATATAATCAGGATACAATTCTAGCATAAAACAACCAGCTTTTATACTAGAATGCAATTTAACTCTCTTCTACAATAGACTAGCACAACCAGATACTAGTACAATGCAGTTTGCTACTATGAAATAGAGAAACTCAACTAGTAATTTCTCTAAATCTAGCAATTGAGATTCAATAACAACAACCCTGGAAATTGCTGAAATCAATCACATAAACAATTCAAACAAGAGAGTAAAATAATTCCATGCAATAGATAAAGCGTAGAAATCTCACAACTAAAAGTCAAACGATGCTTCAAACTGTCTGACTAAGCAAAGAGGCTTAGTTCTCCATGAAAGGCTAAAAACTCTGAAAGAAAATATGATAATAGTGTATGAATGAGAGATGCAACTCTCAAAACCTAATATATCAAACTAGGTCTAAAACTATATCCCAAAAATATAATATCTCGGAATAATAATGATAGAAAAGGACCAATAGAAACAAAACACGTGGCAAGTAAATATCTTCGCGGCTGTCAGTGGCGGCGGGCGCCGCTGGGATGGCGGCGGGTGCCGCCAGCACCTCGGTTCAGAACTCAAGTCACACTTCGGGGGCTGTTTTGACTCACTTCGAGTTGGAATTTGGACTCGGAGTAAAAACATGAATTGTAGATCTTTTAACTAGCTTTCCAATGATACCAATATCAACTTCATCGGACTACTATAGCTCCCGAACGAACCCTCACAAGACAGAGGTGTCGAACTAGCAACTCCAACGGATGGCCCGAATTCAAGCACTCTTCCACCGGCTTCCATTCCTTTCACACTTGTTCACTTTAAGACCTGTAAAACAACATAGAACAAGTGCAAAAACCCAAATCACCGGTTTGTGATTTCGGATCCTCAACCATGTTGATTCTTTCCAAAACCGAATGATCTCGGATTTCTTTAGATAAGATCGTGTGAAGCTTGATCTTATCCTTCCTTTGATCTCCTCAAACAACCGCCTACAGTTGTCATATCTTCGTAGAAGATTGCTCGTAGAAGATCTGGTAACTTGCCATTAATAGAAAGTCGGGTTCCGTCTGATACGCGCTTCCTAAATCTGTCACTTGTTCCCTCCATCGTTCCTCACAATGTTCCGTGACTTGTGACTATGTACCTGTTTTCCTGAAATACTTACATGTAGAAGCAAGTTATACCAACTAAGTTTGTTATCATCAAAACTAAGAGAAACCATGGAATAACCATTGTTTCAACAAGATTAAAATGCATCAAGAAAGATGCAAAGGCCGAATCTAAACCATTCAAAAAAAAGTATCATTTACCTCGGGAATAATAGAAAAGACGCCAAGAGGAGCCGACCCTAGCCTCGTACTCGTCTTTTGATGGGAGAAAGGGAGAGAAGGAGAAGAGTTAGAAAGAGCACGGAATTGGGCCTAGAGAGAAATAGCGGCGACGAAAAAATAGTGGAAGAAGCCATTGATAAACCTAGGAATATTGTAAGCGTTGTTTTGGGGTCATATTTGTGGGGAAGGGTAATATTGTCTCTGAATAGAAAAATTAAGTTATTTACCCATGTTGCCACTATAAATGAAGCACCTCTTTTTTCCTATTTTCCACTAAACCCCTAAAGACTTCTTATTTTTTTGTTACTAACTCTCCATCTATTACAATTCTTCATTTTTAGGTTACCGATTGTTTTATGAGTATAGTCTTGTAAGTTGATGAGTTAATATACAATTCAGTTTTTGATTTCAAGGTGATGATTTTTGCCATCATGTTTGTCTTGTTTGAGATGAAGTTCTCACTTTGGTGCCGTGCCTAGCAATGCAAATTTTGTATGTTGTTGCTTGTCCTTGGTACGAAGATATCGCTATAATATTTCTTCTTATGGTTCATAAATATTGTTTCATGCCTTTTTTGTGTACAACTAATTGTTCTTTTGGTTCATGTTTATCTAACCTTATGTTCATCTTATAGTTCATGTCTTTTAGTTCATGATAGTTATTATTTTGTTTCATGTCTTTTGGTTCATGATAATTGTTCTTCTAATTTATGTTTTTTTTAAGATAGGTTCATAATAATTCTTATGGTTCATGACTTTTAATTCTTAATAGTGTATCTTATAGTTCATGTCTTCTAAGTCATACTAGTTATTTTGGTTCGTGACTTTTGTTCTTTTAGTTCATGTTTTTATAAGCATAAGTTTACAATATTTCATCTTACGATTTTTATTTCATAAAAGTTGGACTAATGGTTCATATCTTTATACGATCAGGTTCATAACAATTATCAATAAGGATCATGAAATTTAATTCATAATACTTGTTATTTGTGTCATGTTTTCATAAATGATATTATGTTGGTTCAACGCATTATATGGTTAAGTTCATAACAATTGTCATTAAGGTTCATGAAATTTAATTCATAATATTTTGGATATGTAATCTAGTACATAAATCGTATTTTGTGTCTTTATATGATTAGGTTCATAATATTATCAATATGGTTCATGAAATTTAATTCACAATATTTGTTACTTGTGTCATGCATTCTAGTTAATAAATGGTATGAGTTAATGATTTGGTATGCTAGGTTAATAATTTATGAACAATTGGTAAAAAAAAAGTGTTTTAAACACTAAGTTGACCATTTGGACATTTTGTTGAGCACATGGTGGGCGGTTAGATGAGCATTGGACATTAGCCTTTGTTTTCAATCAAAAACTTGAAATTGTAAAGCAAAACATACACAATCTTCATATGTTTGATTAAAATCAACAAAAAAAATCAGTCCAAAAACACACAAAATATGTAAATCGTAGTACCAAGCTCTCAAATTTGAAAAAACCCGAAATGTGAACTTGAAGAGAGCTATACCAATATTCATGAAGAGAGAACATGAATTGGGGTCGGGATCAACAAAAAAAAGCGAATCAAATTAGAAGAAGAAAGGGGCAACAATTCTAGAGAAGAATTCGATCGAAAAGAGTGAATGAAACTCCACGTTTAATATGAAGAAGATGCCCCCCTGTAACACCCCTATTTTGCAACGATAGGTGTTACCGCCAGTGACCTCGGATTTTACCATCCAAATTCACCCAAGGCTTTATAAGGTATTAAGTTAAATAAAAACATGTGGAATTATAAAGTTATTACAATTAAAAGAGTTGCTCATATACGAGACTTTAGAAGTACTATTACATAACATGGTTTAGTTTAGCAAAACATAAAACCTTAAGGGTTGTTTGGCAGCGGAAATGAAATAACATTGTTTTTGCATAAGCGTAGAGTGACCCGAAAGTGAGCAAAACACCATACTTGGTTTAAAACCGACCTTCCTTCCTTCACTTGATTGATCTTCGTCCTTTACGCCTTTGGTGGAGGTTTCCTGGATTCTGGCATTTGGCGCGAAGGGCGGAAAATACCAGGCAGAAATGCGGAAAAACAGAATTAGTCTAAAGAGACTAAGCAAGCGAGAACGAACATCCTTAAGGTAGTTTGGTAAAGTATCGAAATTATTATGAGGTATTCGGGATGTGTTTCGAAAAGTTTATACTTTAAGTGGAGCTATTAAGAACGGAAATGAGTGAATCTCGAGATGAGATAACTCTTAAACCGAAAGAACGAACTACGAGATTGTAGAACGTCAAGAATAGAATGAATGTTGGCACATTAATTACACATATGCTTTTAGAAAACCTCTCGCGCCCTTGCGGACCGAGAGTCGGATCGATCATTTGAGACCGGTCCGGTTTTGGTTTCTTTTAATGTGCTAAAGCACTTACTTTCTTTCGTGATCAAAACTTTAACATTAGTTAACAATTTTTTTAAGAGTGTGGGGGGCCATGAATGGGCCGACGTACCACTTACGGGAACTGAGTTCCGGCACCTAGCTAGGGTGCACACGTCCCTCCTCCAAGTAGGAGCAGACAATAGATCATGATGCTTAAAATCGTAGGAAAGTTGGTATTTCATGATACGACTTAAGATGTTATATAGAGGTGTCGGGCCGAGCCCGCACCCCTTGCTACACTATTTATGAATTTAATTGCGAATCTCGAAAAGAGATTTTAAACAAACAAAGGCCACGCAAACAAGCCTAGCATTATATCTACTAACAATAATAATAGTAATAATGCTAACAATGGTCATTATTTCTAACAATCGGTATTTCCTAGGTTCGTTTTTATTTAGCAAGCAAGGTGTTCCCAACATTGAACAAGTTAACGGAAATCGAATTTATCGAAAAGGTTCAAGTAGAATGTCCACTTGCCTTGGATTTCTTTCGGAAAATTCGTAAGTCGGAATTATAAGCTCTTAGAGACGTCGAGTGCTTCGACCTATTTGACCGAAAGGGAAGACGAACGAAACGTATTAAAAATCCTATTTTAATCTTAACTACACTTTTCTCTTATTTTCCTTTTCTAAGAGAAAGAAAATTAAATCTAAATTATTTTAGTTAACAATTAGATATGAGATAGAAAATAATAATCTTTATTATTATTTTCAAGATAGTGCTCTTTATGATTTTGAAATATTTTATTTAAAAGAACATGTAAGGCCTTATTTAAATATAATGGAAATTCCTTTTTAAACCATGTGCAATAATTAAAACATACTTAAAATATGATTTGCATGTATTTTATTATTTTTCAAGTCAAACTTTATTTTATTCCCAAAAGTTTTATGTGACAAGGCTAATTTTGACATGCAAGCATATTTTAACTATTAAAACCCTTTTTCTAACTATCAAAATTTTTATACAAACTACTTAGTAAAAATTATTATTATAATCAATAATAATATTAAATGTCATGAATGATATATTATAAAAATATAACAAAGTCTCTTATTGACATGCATGTATATATTACCTTACAAAATACTTTATTTCCCACATGCAAAATAATATACGAATTAAATAGGGTATAATTATGAAAATTCCTTTTTCTTTTATTAAGAGGAGTATATACATATTTATTTTTACCTAGTGAATATAACTAGGTTGCATGCAAGAGAGATTTTTCCCAAATATTTTTATAAAAATCCATGCACAACTATTTTAATTTTCTTAAGTGGATAAAAACCTTATAAGTTCATTTTTAACTCTAGATGGTTCAAAACATTTTAACAATATTCATTTTAGCTAAAATTGACATGCAAAAGAGTTTTAAGCTATTAAAACTCTTTTAAAAATACATACAAGGCACTTTTAATTTAATTTACATATTTTGTTCTTATTACTCTTATTTGAACAAAAGTTCATAGAAAAGATTATAATTAGATTTCTAAGCACATGCAAGAGAATTTAATTTATAAGAATTCCTTTAAAAGTGCATGCAAAGACACTTTTAAGTTAGTAGATCAAACTTGTCTTTATTAGACTTTTTTATATTAAAAATCATATAAAAACAACTCAAATGGTTAAAAAGGACATGCATGAAGATTGCATGCATGTAATGTTATCTTATAAAATTATCATGACAAAACTTTATAAAACAAAGAATTTTTGTATAAACAAAGAAAGAGGTCTAGGCTCTTTAAATTAAATAAAATCATAATTTTCCAAGTTAAAAACCATTTTTTTATAAGTTGAGGATTTATTAGAATTTCCCATATGACTTGTAAAAATAATTTTCTCTTAAAACCCTTGCATGCATGTTATAATTTATAAGAAATATGTACTAGTTTTATAAATCTCATAATCTGATTTTAATATATTTAAAAGGGGAAATGGGCCTAATAACATATTTAGCATTTAAAATCAGCCCATAAGAGTGTAACACCCCGACTTCAGACAGGACGCTACTTAGAAGTAGACCTTACCAGGTATTACTTAAGTAGGTTGACAACTACACTTTAGGATCTTGCAATGCGGGCACGACGAGAAAACTTAACAAAAACATCCAACCTTTCATTTTATAAAAACATAGAAAACGTAGTTATGCATGTATTCCCGAAAACATAAATATTCAAATCCGACGAATCACTACTAACAATAAATTATTTGAGGAAACAAAGACAAATAATAATACTAACTCCATCATAATAGTAAAACCAACATCCTAGAAAGTCATAATGAAACTAACGTAAACCCGCCCCTACTATGACACGCGCTCTTCACCGCTCCGCCCCGCCATCTGGCCTCGGTTCATGCACGGTTCCCTGGTTCATACCTGGAACTAAAAAAATAATCCCCGAAGGGTCAGCTACTAATCTATCAAGGTAAAAAGAATATGGAAATTGCAAGACGTTTAAAAACATTTCCAAAGTCAGCATCCAAGTCCACAACCGCACTCATAACTCTAAAGGCCAATACCTAAATTAGTTATAATTAGTCACACATAGCCACATACACATTCACAAATACAACCTCACCACAATGCAATTCCTCCATCTCGCAATCCGACCACCAAGGCGCTCATCGCCGCGCCGAGTGCAGAGACAGGCCCTCTCACTCCACTTCACAATCTTCCTTCTAACCCCCGGCTAAGCCTCCACTGGAGCACTTGCCAAAACAAATAGATAATAATTTTCGTTTTGAAGGGGCACGGTTTCCCTGTCACCCGGGTCATACATAGCCAACTCTTCCTCAACGCCAGCTACGATGAGGCCGTGTCGGAAACGGTACCAACACAGAGAAAACGTTCCAAAAATATCTTGGCGATAAAATGCGTTCAAAAATATTTTACACAAACAATGATTCATGAAGTTCAAAACAATTTAAAAAGGTATTCGGGACTAGTTCCCAAAACCCGCCCTACAATAACGGTATGCAATCTAACAGGATAGAGAAGAACCGAGCAAGTCGAAAACGACTTACCTCGAAAAGAAAGGTCCTTTGACAAAGACGGAATTTAAGAGCTTGAACAAAAGCGAGTCCCTAAGAAAAGAATTAATGAGATAGATCGAAATTAGGTACGATTCAAACCTATAAACGAACCCTACTAACATTACCACCCAATTAAAGACGCCTAAGCCCGATCCAAATAAAATACTACCCACTGAATAACAAATTACAACGTACGAAAACTCAAATTAACTATCTTATACATCAATATTTATTAAACCACCATTACCCCCCAACACCAGTAGCTAACTATCTTATTCATCAATATTAATTAAACCACCATTACCCCCAACACCAGTAGCTAACTATCTTATTCATCATTATTAATTAAACCATCATTACCCCCCAACACCAGTAGCTAACTATCTTATTCATCAATATTAATTAAACCACCATTACCCCCAACACCAGTAGCTAAAAGCCAATGATCGAGACAGCTCCCTCCTCAAATTCTCTCAAGCTACTAACCAATACATGATATTAACTTATAATAACTATACTATTTTATTCCAAATCAAAGCCAACCTATCAATTACTAGCTATCAACAGGTTATTACGTTTCAAAAACCAGTCTGAGGCCTAATCACCCAACCCAACTCGTTGGAGGCTTGCACGGTCTGAACGAGCACAATCGGTGCAATCGCTCGCCACCCAATCCCTTCCCGCTATCCCAACCAGCATCCAGCCCATGGTCTGGCTCCTTTCCGATCAACAAAAACGACCCAACTCCAACCCATGCCCATTGAACAAAGAGAAACGTAACTCACCGGAAAGAATAGCGAATTCGGCGATAACGAAATCGATCTGTGATGACGGAACCGATCGGCGTACAACTATGGAAGGCGAACAGAGAGGTGTGGCATAGGTGGGGACGCTTATCGGAAAAGATGAGCCTGGCGAAGAGGGTGAGCGGCGTCGATCTTCTGGGTAGCGTCGGCGATTGAACTCGTATCAAAGATTGTTCCTTTCTCCGCTTGGAGTTGCACGCGAAGGGAGAGAAGAAGCAAGGTCTGATGGCGATGAATTAATGGGAAGGTAACGAGAGAGATTGGTACTTTGTTTTGCAGAAGATTGGTATTCCGAGGGTTAGAAGATCGTGATAAAGATATAAGGAAAAGATTAAGCTAATCTAACTAATTATACAATAAAAATATTTGGTTAGATAGGTAGATAGTCAGGACTCACGAGGTTAAAGGAAAAAAAAACTAAATTAGGTAATTAGTTTATAAAAAGATTTTATGGATAAATCTTGATGTTTACGAAGATCTATTTTTCTATTCGGAGTTTCTTGCGGACTAAGAAACTCGATTGCTTGTAACCCAAGGAACTCATTTTTTTCCGTCCGAGAAGGAAAAACGAACCCGAATATTACAAAGAGAGTATAATAAAAAAGGCCCAAAGGTAGAATTGTACCCTTCTCCTTCAGTTGAAAACACGTACAACAAAAGCAAAAACAATTCAGGACGGTCGATTGAACAGAGGAGGCACAGGCGAGGGAGAGGCGGCTCCGTCTGGTGGCACCAGTGGCCAGCGAGTGGGCGGCGCGGGCGGCACAGCCAAGGCCGGCGTTCACCAAGGGGGGTCGGAGGTGGTTGGAGCCCAAAAAAAATAAAAACCCAATTTAATTTGATTTTTGGGAAAAAAATCAGCTTGCTCTTGAAAGGGTTTTGGGTGAGAAATTGGGAGTGTTAGAGAGTAGAGTGGTTGTTTTCTGATGTTTGTGAGTCCCTTTAAATAGGCAAAGAGGAGTAGAGAGGAGAATCATGGCAATCATGAGTAGAAATCTTCTCCCATGGTGAGTGGAGAGAAAAATATTAAAATTCTATTAGGTAATAGAAAGGGAGAGAATATTGTCTGCATAAAATCCTACCCAAATCTCATCTCTTAAAGTCCCAATTGGAGCCTCAACCGATCGGAATTTTGGCTTGGCAAAAATTCCAATGAAAAGGAAGGGTTTAAATACAACTGGTTGTATTATGATATCAGAAACACAAACTAGCATAAATGGCAGAGGAGTGGGAGAAGGGGTAAGAGGTCAAGGGTGGTCTCTATTTTTTTTTTATAAAAAACCCTTTTTAATGAATTATGAGCTTTTTAGATGAGCCGGGCTAAGGTCCATTGTCTTGTTTTTAAGAAAGGACTATTTTTTTAGAAGAGCATTTCCGTTAGGATAATAATTTATTATATTCCATTTTTAATAAATTTTATTTATTAGATTAATTATTGCATAAGAATTATACTCCATTTATTTTAGAGAAAAGTTTCGAATAAAAATGAATATTATGAATTTATTTTATTCAATAAATGATTAATGATTAAAATTATAAAAAAAATTAATCATAAAAATAGCGGTTATTACACCCCCCCCGGTAACTTGTGTTCTAATTGAATGGATAAAAGACAAATATGGCCCTCCATGTATAATATTACTTGAACTCGTGTGTTGATGATCGTAACCGTAGACGTATTATGATCGAACGGTTGAAATTTGCTCGCATATTACACCCTAATAACAACCTCATCTGATCGTGATTCATAATAAACAGGTGCGACAAAGAATTCACCCTACGATTAATAAAAAAGAGTGAATTTTAGACCCAAAATGTATAAGTAAGATCACTTCTTCATCTCTTATAAATCTATATACTATTAATAAACTCGAATCTCTCTATCATATTCGTCACTCATCTAAATATGCTACATAAGCATCTTAATTTTTAAATTTACTTCTTTACCCTTTCTTCTTTTTAGTATTTACAATCCTTAAAAATATATAATATAATAATATTACTATTGTTATTAATATACAATGATATACTACTTTCTTTTATGGACAATTTAAATATTATATAACTGTGCATCATCATCTTTAATATGTATCGTTATTTTTTTTCATGGCAAGTATGAAACTATCCATACATAATATCACTTATATATAATGATCTGCTACTTTTTTCTAATGGAAAAAATTTAAATATTATATAATTGTACATCATCATCTTTTCAATAATTAAATAATAATATATAATATTATATTATTACTAATGCTATTAATATATAATTGTATCCTTAAATTATAGTATGGTTTTTACCCTTTTTCCAATATTATTTGTACTTTCTTTTTTATCATGTATCTTAATTTTTTTCAATGATAAATAGTAAATTTAATATTATTCCACGTAGATATATTTAAATGTTCATTTATCTCTTTTTCCTTAATATTTTTTAGAATTTAAAGTGCCTATATATTATAATAATATTATCTCATCTATCATTATTAATTACCATATTCAATTAAAAAAAATTAATTAACTATGTTATTAATAAGAATCCTTTACATATTGTAATAATATTACCTCATTCATTACTATTACTTACCATATTTAAATATAAGTATTTCAAACTTACCATATTCAATTAATGAGTATGGGAATATTATTCATTTTTTAGTATTTATATATCTATATATTATATAATATTATCTCATTCAAAAATTAAATTACATATACTATTATAAATATAGAAATATTTTTTTACATTCTCTATGTATTATAATAATTTGCGCTTGAAGCTTTATTTAGGAAATTATTTTATTTTATCAAATAAGTTCATGTAAAATTCAATCAACAAGTATGGTTCCTACATAATTTTTTTTAAATCATCGCCGCACATAGAAAGTAATAAAAAATATAATATTTAATCTCATCTAATAAAAAATATAAAAAATATAATATTTAATCATATCTAATCTTTACTTTATCCAACTACAAAATGAGTTTGACACCACCTTAAATCAAAATAAATTGTTTTTAAATTATATTCCATAAATAAATAATTTTCATCTTTATCTTTCATATTTTATTATATTTTATTTATTAATTTAATTATTATTTTATTTAAATATTCCCTCTTCCATATTCTAATATATAATTTTTTATTCATATGTTATCTTTTTTTTTAAATTAAATATCTATGAAATATCATTAAGGAAAAGGAGAAATGTACATTATTTTACCTTAATAATCTTTTTTATTCTCAACATTAAACTTATTAATTTATTTTATTTGATTCCAAAAAAAATTTATACATTGTACAAGCAATAAATTACTTTTATTATATTTTATATTATATTTTTATTTAATATCTATAAAATGTCCAACCATAGTCGTGCATGGCACGATGGGTATATCATCATCTTTACAGTATTGTCTAATTATCAATACTCAATATACTATTACTAAAGTTGAATCCTTCTCACTTATGTTTCGTCCATCTAACTATATATCACGTCGATATATTTAAATATTCATTTACCTCTTTGTCCTTAATATTTTTTAGAATTTACACTCTCTACATATTATAATAATATTATTATCATTATTACTTACCATATTTAATTAAAAAAATTCAATTCTCTAAGTTATTAATAAGCATTCTATACCTATTGTAATAATATTACCTCATTCAATAGTATTACATACCATATTTAACAAATGAGTATGAAATACTTATCATATTCAATTAATGAGTATGGAAATATTATTCGGTTTTTTTAGTATTTATTTACCTATATATTATAATAATATTATCTCATTCAAAAATTAAATCACATATCCTATTATAAATAATAATAAAAAAAATTTTTACATTCCCTACGTATTATAATAATTCTCGCTTGAAACAGTTATTGAGGAAATTATTTTATTTTTATCAAATAAGTTTATGTAAAATTCAATCGACAAGTACGGTTCCTACATAGTTGTTTTTTTCAAATCATCGTCGTGCATGGCACGACCGGGTCTTGCTAGTTATTTCTATGCGAAAGCACCTACCACGGGGAACAAATATAATACGTAAATAGATACTAGTTGAGTTCCCGTGATACTCACTGGGTAATTTACTAAAAATTATACAATAATCGGATATTAATAAAAAAAATACTTGTATATAATATAGCAATAAAATTATGTAATTTATAAAAAAAACTTTAAGATTGTGCCACATATTTTAATTGAATATATCTAAAAATTATTTAAAAATTTGACATTATTTTATTAAAGTAATATCACGTGACGCAATTTTTTCAACAGTCATGGTTTTTACTTTTTTTTTTTTTTTTTTGATTAGGTAAGAATTAGGAGGCTCTCCACTTAGGGAGGGCGTCCTAGAGCATCCTGACGGATGAGAACATTAAGTTCTGGGTGATTCCTGATAGCGCATGTAGGAAGACTGTGGCTCAGTCTAGCAAGTTTATCAGCCATAGTATTGCATTCCTTAGGCACATAGGAGATTCGAACCGATTGGAAATCAAGGAGGGCAATAAGGATATCGGTCATGATGATTTCTATTTCCCACGGGCAATTCTTTTCTCCTTGTGTTGCTCTGATTACTTGTATATTATCACCTTCAATTTCAATGTTTTTATGTTGTCCTTGTTTTGCTAGTCGTATGTCGTCTCTCATTGCTAGGGCCTCTGCTTTGATTACCGATATTCTTCCATAATTTCTTGTTGTTAAGTTTACAACATTTCCATTGTGATCTCTTAAAATTGATCCTCCTGTAGCTTGTCCATTTCCTAGTTTTGATCCATCAAAGTTACATTTCACTACATCCCGTGGTGGTTTTTTCCATTCTGATTGTGTTTCTTTTGGTTTTTCCTCCTTTTGCCATTTATAATCATTATTTCTTCATCTTCATTCCAGCATTTGATCTTTCCCATTGATCTCGTTGAGTCTTGATGTATTGGGGTAGGTCTTGTATGTAATCATCTGGTGTTTGTTGAAAGACTAATTTATTTCTTTGGTGCCAAATACACCACCAAGAAATCACAAGATCAGAGAACTCCGTCTTTCATAGCCTGCTGAACAAGTCATCTAATATTTTTTTTGGTGTTTTATCTTGTGGATCGTAGTTACATAGTGTTTGTTCTATGATCGGACTTACCTTTTTTATTGTTTTTAGTGTGTGCGGGCATGTGGTGAGCAAATGGGGTGTATCTTCTATTGTGTTAAAACACATTATGCATCCTCCAGGTGTTGCGACACCTTTTTCCTTTAGTCTTTCTTTAGTTGGTAACCCATTATTACTAACTTTCCATAGGAAGTTTTTTACTTTTGGAAATAGGTCTAGTTTCCAAATCCAACTTGTCTCACTTGGTTATTGATTTGCCGTTTGTGAAACTAGAGCCAAGGCTGAGTGTGTTGAGAACCATCCATTTTTTCTTGGTTCCCAATAGAGTCGATCTGTGATATCATTATATGGAATTGGGATTGCTTTGATTATATCAACTTGTTGTGATGACAGGATATGTTCTAGTTCAGTGAGATTCCATTGTCGGTTTTCTGTGATGAGTTCTGATACTTTCATTTCATTTCTAATAGTAGAGGGGTATTTTGCATAGTTCTTTAATGGTTGTTCAATTGCCCAATTGTCTTCCCAGAATTTTATTGAGTTTCCATCACCAATCTGCCATATGAGTCCTTTTTCAAAGTGCATTTTAAGACTAAGGAGCTTTCTCCATTGCCATGAAGTATTTGACTCTATTTTGTAAGAGAAGAGGGTATCATTTCGTAGGTATTTTTCCTTTATTACTTTTACCCATATATTCTCTGGTTCTGCAAGTATTTTCCAAAGGAGTTTCATTTGTAGGGCATTGTTCATATGCTCTGTTTTTCTTATGCCGAGTCCTCCATGTGTTTTTGGTTTACATATTTAATCCCAACCAATGAGTGGCTTGTAGTACTGATCTTTGTTCCAGAAAAAAGTTCTATTTATTCTATCTAGATCGTCATGGATTTTTTTCGGCAACATGAAGCTTTGCATAATATAATTTGGCTTCATAGTTAGGTTCGATCTAATTAATGTTGCTCGTCCTTCTTGTGAAAGAGCATTCGCCTTCCATTTTGAGAGTTGGTTGTTTGCTTTTTCTACCGATTCTGTAAAGGTGTCACGATTTACTTTACCGTTGATGATTGTGCATCCTAAGTACTTTTCAAGGTTGGTCATAGATGAGATCCCCAAAGCTTGTTGAATTTGTTGTTTTTGTTGATTGTTCATGTTTTTGATGGTTGTAAAGCTGACTTGTGATAGTTCACCTTTTGTCCTGAAACAGTTGCATATTCTTCAATTATTGTTTTAACTTTGGTGCATGCGCCCTGAGTCGCTTTCGAAAAAATGATGATGTCATCCGCAAATGCTAGAAAAGGGATCCTTGTCCCTCCACGTGCAACTTGGAATCCTACTGAGTATCTATTTTGTTCACTTTCTCTTTGAAGTTTTCTTGCAAGAATTACAGTACCTATCACAAACAGAAAAGGTGAGAGCGGATCACCTTGTCTAAGGCCTCTTTTAGGTAAAAAAAGATTTGTAGACCCATTGTTTACCAATACTGAGTAGGAAACTGTACAGACACAATCTCGAACCCAACCTATGAATCTGCTGCTAAATCCAAATTTTCTTAATACTTGAAAATGGAATTCCCAGTCTAGCCTATCGTACGCTTTTTCCATATCTAGTTTAACTGCCACCCAACCATCTTTTGTCTTGCTTCCTCTAAAGGAGTGAAATATTTCATGCGCAATTAACACATTATCTTGAATAGCTCTATTACTTACAAAGGCTCCTTGAAGTGGGTGTATTATTTTGTTTATTACTCTTTTAATCTTTCCGTTATGATTTTTGAAATGACTTTATAGATTGTAGAACACAAGCTAATTGGTCGGTAGTGGTTTGTCGATGAAGGATTATCTATTTTAGGAACTAGTGAGATAAAAGTATGGTTGATCTGCTTTAGTATGTTTCCATCATGGAAGAAGCTTTTTACTGCCTTTATGACTGATGGGCCCACAATGTCCCAGTATTTTTTATAAAATTCCGCCGTCATCCCATTGGGTCGTGGGGATTTGTTTGAGCCAATTTGCATTATGGTTGATTTTACTTCCTCATTTGTTACTGCTTTCGTTAGGTTGATTTTACTTCCTCATTATGGTTTCTACTTTATATATTCAAGTTAAAACGACTTGATATTATTTTATTCAATATAAAGTAAGATATGTGGTTATGCGTGATACAAAAAGATATATTTTCAATTAATTATAACCTTTCAAACATAACTATTATCAAGATAAAAAAAATATATATACTATATAAAATGACCCATTAAAATTATTATTTGTTATGTAACAAAAGATAACACTTTAATAAAATAACGTAACATAAAATGTCAAAGATTTGTTTAAAAATAGTAATAATAATAAGATATATATCTACATCTTAAAGTTTACAATTAAAATTATAATATATAGTGACATAATAATAATAATAATAATAATAATAATAATAATAATAATAATAACATAACAAAAGATAAAATTTTAAACTAATAAACGTGATAAAATTTGTAATCATAAAATAATTAATTATAAACTATAGTTTAGAAATCGTGGTTCCAAAATTTTTGTTGATCATAAAATAATTAATTAAAAACTATAGTTTAGAAATTGTGGTTTTCAAAATATTTTTTTTCCTTAGATATTATATTCTATATTCTATAGTTTTGTTTGATACTATCTTCTCCATTTTAGTATTATATTTTTTTTTATTTTTCAAGCGCATTATCAGATGAAAAAGAAAATTATCTTTTAGATTTCGATACGATATTATCAAACCATAATTTTTTTAAGTTTTTTTCGTAGATATTATATTCTATATTCTATATTTTTTTGTTTGATAAAAAAAACTCGCTCTAAGAAATGTTCTCTCCCTAGAAGCGACCCAAACCCTAGCACCACCAATGCCATGGCCGCCACCGCCCCCGGAGAACAACGGCTTCAGCGAACCCGCGACCCCGAATCGGGTCAATCATCAAAACAAATGGAAGAAATTCTCCAAGAACCCCTTGTCTCCCACCATTAACTCTCAGATCCATTTCCTGAAAGAAACGATTTGAATGCTTCAAGTGTTCTTCGCATGTCTCCCCCTCCAATTGATGGGGCTTAAAACTCAAGAGCCTCCATGGCCAACCAACAATCTTTTGGTCCTGCTGCCTGTTGCAATTTCTCCCAAATTTTGCTCAATCAGATCTGTGAAAAATAAAGCGATGCTACTTGAATTTCGCATCCAAAACTCAAGCCAGTGCCTGAGAAAATAAATGTGGTGGACATGGGTCACTTCCCACGGATTTCGCTTCGTTCCTGAACGGATTGTGTCTCAATGGTTGGCGGTGGTGTCGTGGATTGTGTATCGGTGTAGGGTAAGTTCTCTTGTCCCTGATCTTGATGTCCTCTTTCACTTGCTTGTACCGTTTCGATGTGCTTACAAGCTGCTCACTTGTTTTTGCTACAAGCCGAAGCACTGAATCTTTCTTCCTATTTCTCCTTTTGTGTTTAACCTTGATTTCACCCACAAAGCGCACACACATATCTTATCCTTGGAAAAAATCAGATTCCTTCATCAAAATTGGCTGGGAATGGAGTACCAAAAGACCCTTCTCCAAAAAAGAGAGATAGAAACCCCTTCACCCAGAGTGCTTTCACTCAACTTAAACAATCATCGGATGGTTGCAAAAACCGAATAGACTCAAAGAAGGACCATAACCCCGTTGAAAGCAAACGATCCTTTGTGTCATTTGTGACATTTGGTGATCGGAAAAATGCTCCCCCTTCTCGTGTCTTTAACAGTCATGTACTGGAGATGCTTGTTATGCTCCTGTTGCTTTTGTTGGAGCAGGAGATGATCTTTGATCTCAGAAAAAGGAAGAAAATAAATGCAAATAAAACCATAATGAGAAAACTCAATCAATCTCTTTTGTATTACGGGCATCAAGGCTCCTGTAATTGCTCTCTTTTATGGCTGCGTGCTTGTTTTAAACATGTGTCTTATTCTCTCTTAACCGTTCTTTACTCCATTCTCTTGTCTGGGCAAGTCTACAATAACAGTAGCTTTATGCTTACTGAATGGATCTTTGGATACCCCATTTACTGCTTAAAAATTGCTATGCAAAAATCATGCATGCACTTAAAAACTTTGTTGATTTTCGTTATTACTGTTGTGATTGGCGGTAATAAAATCGCGGTGTTTAAAATCCAGAATCACAACATCCCAATGCATTCCATCATGCCTATAGTTGTTTAGTTGTCCTCTGTTCTGCAGGATAAGCTTGTGTTTGGCACAATGAAAAAATCAACAACGAGTAAACATGGGGGCGGTGCCATCAAGCGTTTGGTTGATTACACAAGACCACCAAGGCGAAATAATTACCCACATGGGTGCTATACCAGCCTCTTTAATCAAAAAATTGTGCTTAATAGCCGCTTAGATCTCAATACTTTTAAAGGGTGTGCGTTGGTTTTATGGAGCCACAACACAAATATGCATGTTCACATGTGTTGTTGCATGATCATAAAAAGATCTATTTGGTGGCACTTGTATGACTGGAGTTCATTCCATTCATACGGTATAACCACCCTTCATAATAAATCCGTCCGATCTGACTATGATTGTTGGAAAACTAAGGTTCAAAATCACAATCACAATCAAAAAAGACATCATGGATAAACTCCATTACAATCCTAAAAGAAATTGAAAGGATGCATCTAAACTCTTGGGCTCTACTCGAGCACACTCTGGCCAAAAACCACTCCAAAGCGGTTTTCCTATGAAAGTCTGCTTATGGAATTGTAGGGCATTAAACGAAGGTCCTTTTGGACTGAAATTAATTCGTTATGCCGCCTAAATAACATTAACCTCATTGCTCTCGTTGAAACGAAAGCGAAAGAACCGCCAGAATGCAAATTATGGCAAAAAGCTGGGTTTGATTCCCTAGATTTTATCCCGACTATCGGCCTTGCAGGAGGCCTTTGTATCCTTTGGAAGGGATATTAACTATCAAATGAAACCCTAAAAACTATACACAAAGATACTCGGTTTATCGGCCTCCATTATACGAACCTTGATACATCTAATGAGATGATTATCATTTTTGCTTACGCCCCACCCAGGGCACATGATAAGGAGCAATTTTGGAGAAATCTCAGTGACTTTATTAGAAATCAAAGTCTCCCTTCTATCATTATGGGACACCTCAACGAAATCCAACACCCCGACGAGAAACTCGGAGGCGTCATTCCGAACCCATCTCGTTTTGACCGTCTACTAAACTTTAAGAACGAGTGCGATGTGTGTGGCATTCCCACCATTGGGAATAAATTCACGTGGAGAAAATCAAAAAACTTGGAAAATACAATTTTGGAAAAATTGGACAGAACCCTAGTAAGTGATCAAATAGTTCAATGGTACCTTGCCATTGCTACCAAAAATCACGTGTTCACGTTACTGCCCTATTTCGTGTCATCTCCCTACAGGTAGTCCTTTCAAAGCTCAAACCCTTCAAATTTGAAATGATGTGGACCGAAAGGAAAGACTTTCAAAATGTTATCAAACAAGCGTGGCGACATAACGCAGGTGGATCTCATATGTACAACCTCATAAAAAAATGCAATTGCTCAAGGCCAAAGCAAAAGAATGGAATAAACACACTTTTGGGAACATCTTCGAACAAATCAAAAGAATTGATGAAGAGATTCTAACCATACAAAAAGATATAATAGAAAATAAAAACCTACAAGTAATCCAAAAAAACCGATTGTCCAAAAAAAGGACTTGCCTCATTCAATTCCACCACTCGTACTGGAAACAGAGGGCAAACAACACCCACATTAAACTTAATGATAAGAATACCAAATACTTCCATCATATTGCTAAAGGAAGGAGAAACAAGACAAACATAAAAGTAATACGAACAACTGAAGGTACCCAGATCACAGGACTAGAGAATATTAAAACAGAAATTAAATGGGACTTCTAAAACGGTTTCCGGGCAGAAGTGATAAATCACGAAAAACTCCGGAATATGACTCAAACAATCCAGAAGGAAATACCTGAAAATGACAATGTTGAACTCACTAAACCTGTGACGAACGCGGAAATCAAGAGGGCCATGTTTGATATAGGGGACGATAAATCTCAGGGCCCTGATGGAATGCCGACTTGCTTCTACAAAAAAAATTGGCACATCGTCGGATTCGGAGTCATAAAAGCCGTGAAAAGTTTTTTCCACTCAGGGAAACGACTCAAACAAATCAACCACACCTTCATAACCCTTCTCCCTAAATGTAAAAACCCTAATTCCTCGAATCATTATAGGCCTATTAGCCTATGTAACACCATCTACAAAGTGATCTCAAAAATTCTTACTAACTGCCTTAAAGTCGTTCTGGAAAAACATATCCACCCTATGCAAGGGGCATTCCTGCACAAGCGGAGCATCCATGATAACACTCTTATTGCTCATGAGATTTTGCACTCATTCCGGAACAAAAAAGCGAAGGATGGGTGGATCGCAATCAAACTTGATATGGAAAAAGCTTATGATCGAGTAAGCTGGGAATTCCTGGAGTCCGTCCTGAACAAGTTCGGATTTAATTCCAAATTCTTAGGCTGGATCCGAGAATGCGTTGAAACATTGTTGTTATCTGTCCTTTTTAATAATGGACCAACTGACCAGTTCTTTCCTAAAAGGTGTCTAAGACAGGGTGACCCATTGTCCCCATACCTTTTTATTATTGCAGCTGAGATTCTCGCGAGACAACTTCATTTGCATAGCACCAACCCAAGTAGTGGAATAGGAATACAAATTTCACGAAACGGCACGAAAATCTCGTTCCTGGCATTTGCTGATGATATTATTATCTTCGCAAAGGCTAAAAACCAGGCTTGCAACAACATTAAAAACATCATTGATGATTATTGCCAAATCTCTGGCCAGAAAGTCAATTTCCACAAGTCCGCGTTCCAAGTGACTAAAAACACTAACCACAATACGTGTAATCAGATCAAACAAATTCTCCAAATTAACAATACAGTCGCACTGGATAAGTACCTTGGGTGCCCTATTATCAATGACAGGGTTACTCAAAACACGTTCAAACCCCTAACCCTTAGAACTAGAGCACAACTTTCTAAATGGAAAGCTAACTCCCTTTCCCAAGAGGGTCGGAAAACCCTGATTAAGGCGAACCTATCGGCACAACCAAATTTCCTCATGCAATCTTTCCTCTTGCCCAAAACTACCCTTAAAGAACTCAACTAAATAAACAAAAACTTCTTCTAGAATAAGGAAAGAAACCACAAACCTCTAATCAGTTGGAATTCTATCTATCAACCACCGGCTCGCGGCGGTCTTGGGATAGGTAAAGCGAAAGAGATGAATCAAGCTTTTCAGATGAAGCTCCTTTGGAAAATCTTAGCTGAACCAGACAACATATGGGTACAAATAGTCACGGAAAAATACATAAAATCCGAGGGGCTATATAAATACCAGAAAAAACAAAATACATCATGGCAATGGGCTAAGCTAATGAGCCTTAAAGACCTCTTCCTTAAAGGTCTCATTTGGCAGATCAGTGATGGTAAAACTGTCAGGTTTTGAAAAGACAATTGGACAGAATCTGGATGTCTGACCCCGAAAGTTAACGTAGAACACAATACGAATTATGAGGCCCTCGTGGAGGAATATCTCTTAGAGGACAACTCCTGGAACTGTGATAAGTTAGAACGGGCCCTCTCGCCAGACGACGTCCAACGAGTAACACAAATAATCACACCACTGAACAAAATCCCAGACAGACTGTACTAGCAACCAAGTAAGAACGGCTGGTACTCCACCCACTCGACTATGCAGTGGATTCATAAGAATAAGGGAGAACCCCAAGTTAACTTAAGCTGGATATGCAAGTTAAATATCCCACCAAAAATAAAAAATTTTGTGTGGAAGATTGCTAGAAACGGTCTGCCCACGAAATGTTGACTCGCCGAAAATCACATTAGTGTCGTACAGGGGTGTGTCGCATGCGATAAACCCAACGAGGACATCAACCACATTCTTATTGAATGCAAGCGTACTAAAGATACTATCCACAACATCAACCCTAAGATTGCTAGGGTTATCAACCAAGTTAAGATAGAGGAGAAAAAACCTGCTCAGATACTAGATGAGATTAGAGCTCTGTTGTCCAATGTTGAAATGAAAAACCTCATTTGTTCTTGGTGGAGTATCTGGTTTTTCAGAAACAAGGCTATTTTTTACTCAACCGAATCCAACCAAATAATCCAAAATGATAAACTCTGCGAGTTTATTCTCAACCAAATAAAGGAATGGCACAACACCAAAACGAACGTTGTCACTGACACAATTGTTAGTGACCAAGTCGAAAAGAATAAAAGACACCGCGCTAAATGGAGAAAGCCCGCAACTAACTTTACTAAACATAATTTTGATGGTGCAGTTAATGCGGAGGGGATGGCATCGTTCGGGTATGTCCTCAGGGATTGCAACGGAGACCCCATTCATTTTGACAGTGGACTGATTGGTCAATAGTCCGTTTTGATGTCCGAGACCATCGCCTTACGACAGGGAATCTTAGAGGCCACCCGACGTGGCATTTCCCACCTCCAAATCGAAGGCGACAATCTTCAGTTGGTCAAGTCCGTTCTTGGTGACTGACGCTGTCCTTGGGAGATCGAGATGTTACGTGCTGATATCCATTGTTTGCTTGCCCGTTTCCGGTGTTGGAGTATTGCCCATGTCACTCGGGAGTGCAACTCAGTGGCGGACTACATTGATGTCTCGTTTCGTAGTGTCTCTTCCGTCCCTCTTACAGTTGATCTGGTTCTACGGAACCTCATCCTTCAAGATGCTCTAGGGAGGTCGTTAGCATGTTAGCGGCCGCCCTAACCTCTTTCCTTATCAAAAAATATATATTTTTGTTTGATAATATCTTATCCATTTTGGTATTATATTATGGTTAATTTTTCAAGCGTAATATAGATAAAAAAAGGAAAATTATCTTTTAGATTTTGTTAGAATATTATCAAACCAAAAATTGTAATTTTTTATGGTGTTTTAAAAAAAATATATACATTAATATGGTGATGACATGTGGCAAATTCGACGTGATATATTCTCAGAACGACATGTGAACAATGATGAGATGGTGCAATGAAATAACTACAAATCTTATTGATTTTATATTTCGATTTTTCTAACCTATGCCCTTGGGGCATAGGTTAAGGGACTAAAAATGGTAATATATTTGGAATTTGTATTTATTTAGATTTAATTATTCTTTCAATAGGGTTTATTAGTTTCTTATTAGGGTTTTAGTTCCTTAAATTAGTACAGGACAGAAAAACCGTTTATATTTTATATATACGATTTTTCTAACCTATGCCCGTTAAGGGACTAAAAATGATAATATATTTGAAATTTGTATTTATTTAGATTTAATTATCCTATGCCCTAAGGGCATAGGATAGAAAAATCGTTATATATAATAGATAGATAGATTAGATAGATTAGTAACTTAATCACACGGGACAAAAAAAAAAAACAAAAGAAAAAGAAATAATTGGGCATATTGATTGGGGGAGTATTTTGTTTTCGCGTCGCTTCATCCTCCTTCCCAAAGTCCATGGCTTCCGAGTCTTCAAGCTCTGTTTCGAAAGGTATGATTTGGACGACATAATTGCCGACTTTAAGTTTAATGCTTTCCCAATCTCATTTTCTTCTTTCTTTCTCTTGATGCAGTTATAGTTCATTTGAGGGCTACTGGGGATGCTCCGATCCTTAAGCAAGCCAAATTTAAGGCATGAAATTAGCGATTTCGCTTTTAATCGATCTATTCGTTTGTTGATCGCCGTTTTCCTTGACTATTCAGGAGTTTGTTTTTTGTTTCCAATGAAACTTCGAATATTTTTCGTTTTTTGAAGCCCTAGGCCTGCGTCTGTATGCATCTCCTATGATGTTGAATTTTGCAACATTTATTGTCGAATTGGACGAAGTTAGCGATGGATATCATATAGTTATGATGTAGCATTAATTGTATCAGGTCATATGTGCTAGATTATGAAAGGAGGCATATACTGGATCTATTGCACTACTTCAGGTGTTCTGAACCTCTTGCTTTCAAGATTTATTGCCCGTGAAATTGTAACTGTGAACAATTAGATCGAAGATCATACTTTGATGCTGTTGTGATTCTTGTTTCTACTGACAGGGAGCTAGGTCTCTTGAATTTCATATTTCATAAATATATTATCCTAACAGTATCTGGTTGGATTAGGACTAATTATGTTATGTGAAAAATGTTCTCTTCATCTCTAATTTTGTTGGCCACAGAAGCTAGTTATTGTTAAAATGTGGTGTTTCAAACAAGTTTTGAGGTAAATTTCTGAGTGGTGGAAAACTAGAATCATGATTGCACATTGATCCTTCAACTGTTGAAGCACTCTGACTGTTATGGATCCTTATAAACTAGCTAGTTCAGGTTATTTGATAGATACAGTTGGATACTTGGATGTAGTTGTCTCTTTGAGCAATTTGTGTAGAGAGAAGAATTTTCAGGAATGAGATGATGTTGTTGTCTAAATTGGTAGGCAGATTGGGCAAGCAAGCAAGACGGCCAAGACCAGATTTCTTGTTTAGGGAAGGCTACATAAATTGAGCTTTGCTGTATTTTTGGGAAAGCCAGCAATAGTAGATTTTTTGGTTGACCATACTTCTCTTTTCTTTTATCTTGCATTTCGATGGTTTGAAGTTATGCAGCATTCAGTTCGTGTTGCTCCCTTTTTTTTATATGGACTTTATCTTTAGTTAAATTTACACTATTCGTTTGTCTTAGTTTATATCCATCTACTATCTCATGTGTCAACTGTCTCAATGACATATATACCTGAGCTTGATTCCATTAAAATGAGATAAAGGCTAAGAATAATTTAGTAGATTTACTTTATTCAATAAAAAATGGGTTGTAAGTCGTCTGAGAGGAAACATCTCTGCCATTTATTACCAAATCTACCGTCCTTCTGATTCAATTTCTGTGGACTTGCAGATTTCTGGAACTGATAAGTTTGCTAATGTAATTGACTTCCTCCGACGGCAACTTCATAGAGAAACGCTGGTAGATGACTCTTGTAGTATGCCATCGGTTCATTTTTCCTTTTCTCTTTTCCCTATATATCGTAATGAAATAATGCTCTTTTAATTTTGTTATTTGCAGTTTGTCTATGTCAACAGCTCTTTTTCACCAAATCCTGACGAATTTATTTTAGATCTCTACAATGTAAGTTATTACTTGTATTAAATTGCGTACCATTGACTTGTGAATCCACAGAAACTATAAGTGCAGCTATTTTTTTCTTCAGAATATCTTCCCTTCCTGGAAAGTCTCCACATTTGATAATTGTCATTTTCATGCTGTAAGCTGTCACATCACTGAAACTTTAGTGACCATATTAGTAATAATATTGTAGGATTAGGTTCATGCTAGCATTCCTATTCAGTATTAACTTTTGGAGTTATACTTCTGAAGGAATCTAAAATTCATGAGTGTGCTCTTATCTAGGACTCTGATATCATTTCCCTGTTAAGAAAATGAAGGGATTTAAATTGATCATCTGATGTACTCTTAATTGTCTTCATGAATTACAATGCCCTAAAGGGATTGGATTGCTCTACCCTAGCAGTCCTTGTTCTGTTGTATAATTATGTAGCAAAAACTGGTTCTTCCAAAACTTGTGCTTTACCAAAAGTGCAATATTATTTACTACATTCTTCAATTTTTGGAAGTGGAACTACTCCTGAAACATTATGTTTGCAACTTAATTTAAATTTACCGTCTCTTTTCATTTAGGATTTTCTCATCCCCAAACCATAAATTGTTGCTTTGCTGATTTTGCAGAACTTCGGTATTGATGGCAAGCTGGTTGTCAATTATGCTTGCTCTATGGCATGGGGCTGAGTATGTACATGGATTTATTCAGGGTAAGTTCATTAGCGGTGTGCTCGTATATATCAGTTTTCTTAATTGATTAGCTCAGAAGATTTTCTAAAGTGTCCTTCTCATGTATTATGGAATCCTTGGATGTATTCTTGATTTCTTTTTCTTGGATTTCCTTTTGTTCTGGGTTCTATTCCAGTCGGCATGTTTGGTTCTTGCTTCGACTCGTCTCTCCTTTGTCCAGTATTAATCAATTGAAAGGGTTCTTCATTCTTGTGCATTTGGCATAGCCATGTCCTGCTGCTTTTACTATATATCATTTCTTCTTTTGTTATCTGTCTAGTTTGTAATATATATCAAGTTGTGGAACAACTGCTTGGATTACAGTTTTAAGGTGTGCTTTGTTGTTGATTTTAGCCACAATGTTTTTCTTTTGTGCACATGGATTAGTATACTTACATCCATAGTGGTTATCTCAATCATTCCACAGTAGCTTGGCCATACCCCACCCAAAAGAACAAAGAACAAAAATGTTCAAAAAATCAGCCTTGATTGCTTTCATCGCTGTCCTAAATTTTCTTTTATGTCTTTGGGGACCTTGTGATTCTGATGAGAAAATCTCAACTTTTTATCATACAGCAGTTGGAAAGAGAACGGTGCATGGCTACTGACAACTTAACATTCAAGGTCACTTAGGGTGGATTTTTAGATCATCTCCTTGGAGAGCTTCTATGAAAACAGGTTATTTGTTGCCTTTCACTGTGAATTTGTCTTGGACGTTGTCATATTCAGATAAACACTTTCGTAAATGTGACAATTAAGGCGTTTTATGTACATAAAAACGCCATGAAATGCTGATCACTACCCCACAAGCACATCCCATGTGATACACTTGTCCTGTTTGTTTAACCGTTGCTATTTTACACGAGGATGCTGTGGGGGCATTATTGGATTCAGGACCATGTAGAACTTAATCAGGTCTGTGTGATTCTGAGTTGACACCACTTCGTAAAAGGGAAAAAGTAGGATTCAGACACGTTTCACATGGTCCAACGACACAAATACCGTTTCCAAAATCATTCTTTGTAAGACTGATAGCAGAAGAGGCCAAAAAATACACTCATACATCTTTCGCTTTCCAGCTTTTTTTTTTTTTTTTTCTGGTCTTAGAACTGGTGTTTTTTGAGCCTTTGAAGCCTACTTAGCTCTTGCATAATCTACTGAGTTGCGTTAAATGGTTTTGCCTCTGGGGACATGGCACAGTGGAAGGCGAGCATTATTACTTGATTGATAGGGAATATGCAACTATTATCCCTTGACTAGTATACTTTCACTCCAAAGTGTTTTTCAATGACAGGGAATATGCAACTATTATCTGTATGATGCACACGTACTAAACCCTGGGAGTGTATAGTAACTTTTGAATTACTAGTGTTGGCAAGCCTATTATACCGACTAACGCAAGCAACTTAATTCTGTTTGTTTAAAGTCAAAGTCTATATGTGAATCTAGATTCTAGCTATCATTAATTGCATTATTGCTCTAATTGGACTTAACTTTTTATGGTATGGTCCAAATCTTTGTTTAACCTCCAATTTGCTGATAGACAAGGAAAGGACCCTATGAGTATTACCTTTGGAATTTACATGTTTAAAGACTTTAAAGGAACGTAGCTGGCGCCTGGCTACATGGTCAGTAAATGGACTGTATCTCTATCATTTTTTTTTTTACTTTTTTTGCTTTATTATTAAGAAAATACTAGTAGCTCATCTTCATAATTTCTCCTATTTAAAAAATGTTTATTGATCATACAAGTTCACTCTTAGGGTGTGTTTGAATAACCGTATTTGATAATATGATGCAACTTAATACATAAAATTCGGTAATCAAAAGGCACCATAATTATATCTCTGTGGATTTTTTCATTGTAATCGTGAAATGAAACATTACCAATAGGTTCTCTAAACATTTCTTCAAAATGGAGAATTAAAAATCATATTTTTCACTTTATTTAGGTTTTACGGTTCAATTCCAACAGTTTCAATATTTGAAGAATTCTCTTGTTATGTCCCGCGAGAGAGATTAGAGTTAAAGAGTGAGGATTAGAGAAAGAAAGATAGAAGAAGAGATTAGGAAGAAGATTGAGAACAAGAGAAGAACAGAGGAGGATAGGGAATAGAATTCATTTCAATATCTGGATGCGTATTACAGAGAGTTTCCCCCTTTTAATATGTTTTCACATATTTACAACCAAGCCCATACTTCCCTCATATTATACAAAATACCCCTTATTTGCCTAATGACACACTCATATCCAATCATTACATTACTCCCCTTCTTAAAGAATCTTGTCCTCAAGATTCATAAAAAAAATCAGGAAAGTAATGAAACATCAGCCTAATCAGCCTCTTCAATAACTTGCATTTTCATTGACTTGCTAAGCTGAATTTGTGAACTGGAACTTGCAAAATCAGCCTCTTCATTTGTATTTCTAGTGTAGCTTGTAGTCAAAGTTGACCAAACTTGCAACTGTTACCAACTCAAAGGCAAACTGAAATTTAGCCCAAGCAAGACAGCAAATTCAGCAACTGAAGCAACTTATACCAAGATCAAATTCAGCGGATGAGTTTGAGCAGAAGCTGGCAAGTAGCAGAATTTGATCAATGTACTCGGGTACTCAGGTAAAGCAACAGTAAGAGATCACAAAGTCCAATTTGTATTTAATCTCACACGTGCTAGCCATTCTACCACTCAACAATTATTGGAAAAAAATGGGCAAACAAACTCTTGAATTTTTTCCACCAGGAACTAAACTAGCTGATGCGCAACTCACCACTGAATTCTGCTCACCAACTCCATTTAAGGGCCCACTCACCAACTTCTCTTCTCGTAGGCAACATAGAAGACTATTTGCGCAATTCAGTCAACTACACTTCTTCAAATTGAGTTGCTAACAGCTCATCATTTCTCAAATAGCTCATTTGCAAAGTGATGGACTCAAGTGTCTTAACAACTGCACATACTCTTTTCATCTAATTAAATTGCTGGAAGTAAGGCTTACACTGTTGTATCAATACCAATTTGTGCACTTTTCCTTTCAGCACATTGTTAGCACACACGATTAAAATCTGATTTCCCACAGTAGTTTCTTATGTACCATATCTCTTTTCCCAACTCCAGTCATTTGCAACAACCGACTACCTCCTGGATCCCATTGCAGCCTTTGATCTACAAATCCAGCCTCCACCACAGCATTGTAACCTCTTAAATCCAAAGCCAAATTAGTAACAAGCAAAGCAAAACCTCCACCCGGATCAAAAATAAAAGAGCTAGCAACTTCATTCGACTTGAAGAAACCTCTTAACACAATCGACAATTCAACAAAACTATCAATATATGGAGCTAACAATGTCTTGGGCGTGTGCTGGTTCACTTCAACAAAGATCCCTGTCCATACAGTGACCTGATCAACAACCCCTCCTGGGTCGAAATTTCGACTACTACGACCCACAAACATATGTTCCTGTTGAATACTAGAATTATTGATACTTGAATGTCTCATAGGCTGACCCTCAACAATTCCCGGATCAAAAATACAATTACCCATAAGCACATTTACATTCTCCAATGGAATAGTATGTTCACCGATGTTGAATCCTATAATGGGCATAACAACAAACACTTGGCGTACATACAGATTTGCAAAGAAATCAAATGAATCCACCTTAGAATCACTCAAGCTAACTTTCATGAAGTCAATGGATTCAGCAAACGCCCCCATTGTATCACATGCCACATCAGGAATTTCAACTTCTAAAGATTCAGAATTTACCTCCAAACTTGTGTGAGGAATCTGAGTTTCTTTTATGTATTCTTCAATTTCTGGGTCCGAAGCTTCACTCGTTACACGCAGCTCCTCATTTCCCTCTGTTGTTGGCCCATAGGTTGCTGTCATGAGATTGAGACCCTCGTTCATCTTCAAGGAAGACTCGTTCATGGAATGATTCCTAACCAAATCAGAATCCAATTTCTTGGTTTCACTGGATGAAAGTTCCCAAGATGAATCCGATTCTTTGAATTCTTCCACTTGGTTCGCATCTTCTATCGTCGCCTCGAGCTGGTTCACTCTACGAATGGTCACATCTTCTGCCGAAGAATCATTCTCAATCAACCCACTGCTGGCTCGCCCAACAACAAACAACTCCATTCGGCAACAGTCGTCGTAGATACACCTCCCGTTCAAGGAATCGAACGCTTTGATGACGGAATCACCATTTTTGAAACGAATTCTTGAATGGTAATGAAAATCTTTATCAAAAATCTCTATGACTTCGATATCGCCAATAGTTGAAAAAACATGATTCAAGACTTCCCAAGAGATTAGGTACTCCACTTGATGAATCTTCACAAAAATTGTGCGGCTTTCCTTTTCTTCAAGTCCATCGCACCATTGAATCTGGCCAGATTTTGGGTTGATCGGTAAACCCATCGACCTCCTCAACATGTTGATTTTCCCATCCGCATCTAATCGGCCCCATAAGTAATCTGAATTCACGATTTCTTGGGCGAAACGTTGCACAAAATCCGCCATGTTTGTCTTCAATTTGGGAAATAGGGCAAAATTCGAATCGATCTTCCACTGCCGAGAAAAGAACGGCTCTGATACCAATTGTTATGTCCCGCGAGAGAGATTAGAGTTAAAGAGTGAGGATTAGAGAAAGAAAGATAGAAGAAGAGATTAGGAAGAAGATTGAGAACAAGAGAAGAACAGAGGAGGATAGGGAATAGAATTCATTTCAATATCTGGATGCATATTACAGAGAGTTTCCCCCTTTTAATATATTTTCACATATTTACAACCAAGCCCATACTTCCCTCATATTATACAAAATACCCCTTATTTGCCTAATGACACACTCATACCCAATCATTACATCTCCGTATTTAAGGAAACTCTCCCTTTTTTGTCTCCTCTTTCCATATTTTGGAGAATGAGATGAGGAATTTGTTGGACTAAAAATAACCCAAAATTTCTCAAAAGTCCAAGTCTAAATTTATCAAATTTTAAAGAAACGGTTGGAGATGCTTACTTGTCACTTGTAAATTTCAGAAAATTGCCTGTTTCATGTTTTCATGCTCATTATTTTTCTCGTGATACTTTCAAGTTCATGTAATTTTATAATTATCAACTTTTAGAGAACAAAGAGAGTAATAGACATCTAAAAGACAAAAAAAGGAAGAGAATTACATTTCAATGAAGAATATGTACAAATTTGTCCTGATATCTTAATGGGGCCACCAGCCAATTTGTCTAATAATAGCCCTTTTGGCTTAACTTTTGTCCATAATAATTGTACACCAATCTCCTTTATTCCTTACTCCTACCATTATGCTATGCAGATTCTTTTATACATTAGACTCTCCGAGTTTGAAATATCTCTATGCAACTGTTTTTACTTTCTGTTCATCTTCTTTTTACTTGAGTATTATTATTATCATCTATAGCATAAATTTAACTCTTCACTAATCACTTGATACAATTACTAATCATGACATATTTTCCAATAGCAAAGGCTGCTGCAATAGTGCACATATTCCTCTGTTTAGTGTTTAGTGACTGGTTTTCTGTTCCCTTGAATTCCACTGCTGAATCCTAAAAGAATTGCATTCCAACATCTCATAAGAGACAATTGAACAACTGGCACCAAAAATGCTGAGTGCTGAAACAAGTTATTATAACTCTTAGCACCAAATTATGAGAAAGAGAAGTTTGGCTCTTACCCTACAGAAAAACAAACAATTGACATTAACTCTTCTTCTCATCTAGTTCAAGGAATCTGTTGACCCACTCAAGATTTTCATTGGAGAAGTCAAAGAAATCATCTACATTAAAATCCATGTCTGTTTCCTCTTCCTCTTGATCCCTGCTGCTTCTGTTGTCCACCTCTGCATTCTTATTTTCATCTTTTCCAAATACCCTCCTCCTACTTTCCGTTTTGGGATCCGGTTTCCGAGCTGATTTCCTCCTCCTGGTTTGCTCCTCTCCTTGATTTAGTTTCTTGCTCAAATGAGAATTCCAGTAGTTCTTGATCTCATTGTCGGTTCGACCCGGAATACGCCCCGCTATGAGTGACCACCTTAAACATTCAAGTTGTTAATTAAAAAAGCCAGTAAGCAACAGTAAAATTAAAATAAAATTTAATTGAGAGTTAACTCGATCAAGGAAGCAACTTATTAATTACCTGTTACCTAGAAGGTTGTGAAGCCTTAGTATCAAATCCTCCTCTTGATCTGATATGTTGCCTCTTTTTATGTTAGGCCTCAGATAATTCATCCATCTAAGCCTGCAGCTTTTCCCACACCGATTTAGCCCTGATCGATATCGATCAACGACAAAGAAACGAAATGAGAAGATTAGCATACTCAACATATATACCAAATTAATCTAGAACAAAAAAGAACCTGCTTTGGCTGCAATGGATTGCCATCTTCTTGGGCCGTAGATTTGAATGACTTGAGCAAGCTTTGTGTCCTCTTCAGCAGTCCAGGCTCCCCTGTTTACACCTTTCTTCATGTTGATGGGATGACAACAAGTTGTTGGTTTTTTGGTTGCTTTGCCTCCCTCTCCTTGTTCTTGACTGATTCTTCTTGTTTGGGTTTGAGCCATGCCCATGGAGAGGAAGAGAGTGCTTGGATGATTGGATTGGATGTAGTAGCAAGTAGTATTATTGTAAAGCAGAAAAGTGAGTGTTTAAAGTGTGGGGTTTTTGAATGGGACCCTGATGAAGTTACTTATTAGATCATCTGCCCTTCTTCAGAGGGAAATAAATAGTGTACCAATTTACTCTGTGTGAGACTGAAATGTATTTATAATCACCAATGGCAATGGAGCATCATATATATTGAAATTGAAGGGTTTAGAGACAAAAAGTACTAACCTTTCTCCATACAGGATGCACATGAATGAGTCATTGCAAGGAGAAACAAATAAAAGACAACTGAGCTAATAACAGACTAAGGGCATCTCCATTGGTAAGAGACCCTTTGGATCTCTCACCATTAAAATAATATTATTTTTATAGTTATTTTATTTTGAGGGACTTAATGGGTTTTTGTACTTTCATTAGTAGAGACCCAATGGGTCTCTCAAGTTTTTTTTTAATTTTTAATGTTTTATGTTAAATTAAATATATACTCTCAAATAATATTATAATAGTATTTTACATCCTAAATAATATCTATATAATATATTATAATAATTTATAACTAAATTTTCTAATAAAGCATAAATATGATTTCAAAAATATTAGTTTTTTATTGAGATAGGAAAATGTGAATATATTTTTGTGTGGGTAGGAGATAGGAAAATGACCCTATATATAGAAAAAAAATATTAGTTTTTTATTGAAAAGGATTTCAAAAATATGTGTATATATTGAGGACATATGATTTCAATATGAATCATTATTTTTTCTACCAAAAAATATAAATTATTACACTAACTATATTCATGTTTTATTTATATATATAATTTTTATGCAAAACTTATACAAAATGGATTTCTATAGATAGAGAATTTAATTTTATGCATTTTAAAAAAAAGAATAATTTAAAAACACAAAAAATTAGGTAAATAAATCAAGATTTATGTTTTAATATTTAGTTTTTATTATTAAATCTTATCCGTTCAGATTATGACACATGGCGCGCATCCAACGGGTGGAATTTAAACCAATCCCTGTGCGCCACGTGTGCGTCCCTCAAGGGCTCTCAAAGTCTCTTATATGAGGGACGTCCCTCATGCTTCCCCCCTTTATTTTAATTTTCCTTTTTTTTTTTGTTGAGGGACCTAGGCTGAGCCCCCCAATGGGGTGCTCTAACAGTACACAAATATTATATTGTATAAATATATATAGTGGAGTACTAGACTAATTAATATAGTATAAGGTATACCTGTATATGCTTGTTTGCATTGTGAAGAAAAAGTATCTTTTCTTATATAATATATCCATAAAATCAAATCAATTACCAGTTATACTATATAAACATGAATTTCTTCACGGTGTTTGTAGAGCACACATTTTTCAGACATTCAGTAACTTGCTCATTCATGAAGGAAAAAACATCAGTTTTTTTAGTCAATCTTCTGTTTTCAAATACAAACAACACAGACTCTTTTAGTTATGGCGGTATTAACTTTTTGATAGACTATTACTTGATCTCTGCACTATTCTTCAAGTTAATTAGACCGTTACAAAATATTACTCCGTAGTTAAAATACACTCGTCTAATGCTCACCAGCTTTATTGGATACCCTTTCGTTTGAAACTGTTGAATAGTATTGAATTAATTACAGCCCTAACCGATCTACTCTGCAACCTATATAAATGCTCCGTACCCATTATAATTATATGCATGATCCACAATTATTGATGATTGATGAATGAGGAGGCTATAAAGTTTGCAGTCATGGGGGATGTATTGTATCAAGGCCACGAAAAGGCTGCTAATGTAAACTTCAAAAGAGAGAGGGGTCATAAATTGAAGTTTCTATATCTAGCTGAAACTAAATGTGATTTCCAGCATCTATATGTATCATTCATAAACTTAGTTTCAATGAACTTGTATTTTGTGCTCCAAAAAGGAGGCTTGTGTCTTCTAATCTGCAATAATCCATTTACTGGTTGTTGTGAGTTTATTATTCAATCAACTATATATATAACTAGGTGGATGGCCCGTGCTATTGCACGAGTTCTCATTTATTATGTTTATATTATCTAGGCGAAGTTATATTTTTTCGTATATTATTCGTATACTCCTTTCATATAATTTTTTTGTACTTTAGTGGGATTTATCATCCCTAATATGAGCCTTGCTGATATTAAAAAATATTTAAATAATTAAATAGACTGTTGAAGTGTAGTTGATTAATTGAGTACAAAGATAATATAATGTTAATTGTAGTATGTTATTGTTAAGTTAGAAGGAATAAAATTTTGAATGTCAAAATTAATGTATTTTAAAAATAAAATTGTAAAATTCTCAGCTATATGACTGTGCAATAATTTTCCATTTTGTATTATTTATATTTAGCGATAGATTTAAGCATCCATAAAAAAACTAATATTAAAAAACATTGATATTGTACCTTGTCGTAAATAATCACTATCAGAAAATATAACCACAACACAAACATAAAAATAAATACGAAAATAATAAAAGATATAATTTGAATAAAAGAAAGACATTTTGGGAGTTGTCTTTTAATATTTATTTCACATTTGCTTGTAGACTTGTCAATTGGATCAGGTTCTGGTTCGGTCATTTCGTATTCGGGTGGTATCGGGTTCGGGTCGTTAGGGTCATGGCTTAATCGAGTCAGGTCTCTACTGATTTTCGGACGGGTCGGGTTGACCAGCATGTCAAAAACATTGAATTTTTTATAATTATTAAAATAATTTTTAACTAAATAATAATAATATTTATAATATATTATTTTTATGTAGTTTAATAATAAAATATATTATAAGTTTCAAAATAAATTTTATAAATTTATAATTATACCAAATCGGTCAACGTAACAGGTTTTGTGTTTCAACCCAACGGGTTGCAGGTTTATCAGGTTCGGTTTATTTCGGGTTTCGTGTTCAAATTTTCGAGTCTTGACCCTAAAATTTTCAGGTTGTTCTTCCGGTCGGGTTTGCAGGTTGGGTCAGCTTTTGACAACTCTATTTGCTTGCATAAAACAATAATATCATAATATGTAACCATCATATAATTAAACATGAGTAAAAAAAAGTGTTAACAATCCAAAAATAGATTACCTCAATATTTTTTCTTAGATTATATTGTGACCATGATCAATCCTTTTTCCGGATACAAAAAAATTGATGCAAATAATTTATCATTTATATTTTTGCTCATCCTTTTCTTGTTCATCACCCTTTATTTCTAATCCTAACCCATGATCATTTTTAAACCCAAGGAACCTCCCAATGACCCTCGTATTTTTTTTAAGCAAGTGAACCTCATATTTGATATTTAAAGGAAATTTAAAAACTCAATCAATTGAAGAAGGTAACAGTTAAATTTGAGAAGGTCAAGCCAATTGATTTCATTTTTAAAAATATTAACTTTGTCTTCAATTTAGAAAGAGGATTGTGGGCTAAAAACCCCCAAATTAATGGTCATAACTAAGAATAATGGAGAGTGTTGGAATTTGAGGAGCTATAGGTTAATGTTAAAATTTTTACAAAGGCAGATTAAATTAATTTTTTTTTTCAATCTTTCAATATTTTTCCCTTGCAACTTCAGCTTTTCTATTCATATTAATTTGATCTCATATTTTTTTTTTCAATGTGAATTTAATCAAAAAGAATTTGATAAAGCATGCTCGAATTTAAAAATAAAATATTTGTTTATCTTTTATATAGGTTGGTTTTGAATAAATTTTTCTATAATCTAATATTAAGTATATTATAAAATATTTGTATTATTTATATGTTGGTTTTATATGTTTGATTTGAAACTATATGATATAGGTTGGCTTTTGTATATTATATACTTGGAATGAATTTATAAAAATCTCATAAATTGAATATTCGGGATTAATTACACTGTGATACCCGGTTTGGTCAATGCCGAGAACCCAGTTTTCTTGTTTTGCAAGTAATGTCGTGTTTCTTGTTTTGCAAGTGATCTCGTTTTTAACTGAATTGCAGACTAATAACTATGAGTTTCAAGTTTTATTAATCTTCGTTAATTAGCTTAAAGATGATTCAGAAATAATTATTAATAAATCCTATCACAAGTGATAGCCTAATAAAATTCAATATCTATCCTATCTTACTAATTAAATAAACTATATTGTTTAAAACTAATACCTTAAGTAATTTAACTGATAAGATGTTTCTCGTTCTCTTCCATATATAATAATCTCAAACTATCCAAATTAACAAATTCATATCTTTGAAATCATATTTCTCGGATCCTTTATAAACCGAGAGATCCACGTTCTGTTTCCACCATCAATCTTCATCGTTCATCACCATCGGCCAACGCTCCTCCTTGCTCGTTCCGATCCGCGAGAGGGCCGCCCCAATCGGTGTCTATCGTGTTCAGAGATCAACCGCTCACCAGACCTGCCGACGCCATCAACGATCGAGTCGGGTAAGACCGTCGTTCTCCTTCCGTTCTCCTTCTCCGACGACTTTACAGTCCCGTTTTTTTTCCTCCGTTCATCCCCATTGTTTCCAATCAATCTCCTTTCGACCCGTCTGTAGAATAGGACGTCATCGGGGAGGCCGCGATAGTCGTCGGAACTCGTCGCCCCCGTCTTTGTCGATCGTGTCGACCGGGTGAGTTTTTCTTTGCCTCTGTTTTTATTGTTGAATTGTTCTTGAGTCGGGTTGGCGTTCCAGTCGAAGAAGGCGGGGAGGAGTAAAGGACAGGCGGGTTGGGTGGCGACTGGCAAGTGTGAGGGGAAGTCGGAGCAGCGGTGGGCTATCGTCGTGGACCGCCGGCGTCGGTCTACGGCCCGCGAAACCGAGGAGTCGGGAAGGGTCGTCGGGCAGGTGCGAGCCCAGATCTGGGTGGATGAGGCCGAGTGGAGGTGAGGCTTGGGGGAAAGGGCTGGCGTGCAGGGTTGCCGCCGGGAGAGGAGTGCTGGAACTCCGTCGGGTCAGGTGAGGAAGAAGAGGGAGTGGGGCCCGCAAGGTCTGGTCAAGACTGCTTGCTTGGTCAAAACGATGGAATTGGTAGAAGGAAACGGGCTGGACAGTGGGCCAAGTCTTACCCAATTTGGGCTGGGCTGATTTATTAGAACAAGGAGAAGGGAATTGGATGGTTGGGCTGTCGGGCTTAGGTGTTAGTTGCCTTTGTTGTTGGGCAATTTTATTTAATTCCGTTTTGGACCGAGGGAGTGATTTGAGCATACAAATTTTTTAGGAGGAAGGAAGTGGGTTGATAGGATTAGCGGATAATTATATATATATATATATATATATATATATATATGTTAGTGTTGATGGTAATTTCCAACCGCATGATATAATTTGGCCTCATGTTACGTATTTTTGTGGAACCCCAGTTGTCATGGTTTTCCATAGTATATTTAGTGGGATTTGATTAGTATGGCTAATGGACTGAAGCATGAACATAAATTATATAGTATATAGGAGTAATTCTCATTCTAGGTTTTGTTAGAGGAAGTGTGGGTTAAATCTAACTCAAGATGTTACGTTACTATTTTTCTTTTAGGAAATCGTCTTTGCTCACATTCTTAAATTTCAACTTTTTCGGGGATCCTTCGTTCGAGGTAAGTCGTTTTTCGACTTGCTCGGTTCTTCTCTATCTTGTTAGATTGCGTATCGTTATTGTAGGGCGGGTTTTGGGAACTAGTCCCGAATACCTTTTAAATTGTTTGAACTTCTTGAATTGCTGTGTGCGTAAAATGGTTTTGAACGTATTTTATCGGAAGGATATTTTTGGAACGTTTTCTCTGTGTTGGTACCGTTTCCGACACGACCCATCGTAGCTGGCGTGGAGGAAGAGTTGGCTACTTTGACCCGTGTGACAGGGAAACCGTGCCCCTTCAAAACGAAAAGTATTATCTGTGTGTTTTTGGCAAGTGCTCCAGTGGAGGCTTAGCCCGGGGTTAGAAGGGAGATTGTGAAGTGGAGTGGGAGGGCCTGCCTCTGCACTCGGCGCGGTGATGAGCGCCTTGGTAGTCGGATTGTGGAAAAGGAGGAATTCTTGTGTTATGAGATTGTGATTGTGAATGCATATGTGGTTCTGTGTGACTGATTATAACTAATTTAGGTATTGGCCTTTAGAGATATGATTGCGATTGAGGATTTGTATGCTGACTTTAGAAATGTTTTCGAAACGTTCTACAATTTCCGTATTCTATCTAGCTTGGTAGATTAGACGCTGACCCTTCGGGGAATATTTTTCAGTTCCAAGTATGAATCAGGGAGCCGTGCAGGAACCGAGGCCAGATGGCGGGCCGGAGCGGTAAAGAGCGCGTGTCATAGTGGGATGGGATTATTTTTACGATAGTTTAGTTGTGTTATTTTTAGGATGTTATTTTTATTAATATGTTAGAGTTGGTATTATGACTTGTCTTCTGTTTTCGTCGAATGATTTTATTGTTGGTGATGATTCGTCAGATTCAGGATATTTATAATTAGGTTTTCGGGAATTCATGCATAACTGCGTTTTCTATATTTTTATAAAAGAAAGGTTGGATGTTTTTATTTCGTTTTCTCGTCGTGCCCGCGTTGCAAGATCCTAAAGTGTAATTGTCAACCTATTTAATAGTACCTAGTAAGGTCTATTTCTTAGTAGTGCCCCGTCGGAAGTCGGGGTGTTACAAGTTGGTATCAGAGCCAGGTTGACAACAGGGCACATGGAACTGACCAACAAAGAGTACCCGAGGTCCAACTTAAAACCAAAACCGGCCGGTGTTTTCAAAATGTTTTTACTGGGGTAGTCATGTTGCATATAGGGGGTAGGTGACACGTCGCGACTCCGCCACCATCAGCTGAAGGACCTCCGGTAGTTTAGTAATTTTAACATTCTAATTCTAAGTGTCAGTTGGACAAAATTTAATCCCGTTCGTAGTGGTATAATTATTAAGGAAGTGTGAGGAATCAACATAAGTAGGATTGTAGTGTTGGGTTATATGGTCTCCAAGAGCTTCGTAATACCATCATCGAGTTGTTGAATCTAGTACAAGAAGATGCAGAAGTGATCGACATCGAAGGAAGATGGAGCAAGATGGAGAAAATCTAAACTAAGCATCTAAGTTATCGGATTGGAAGTAGTCGAACCCAAACTAGGAATGTCGATTGAAGGAAGGATGTTGCTCTTTAAGAAGAGCCGAACACCCGACTTAAGAAGACTTCCGAGGAGTATCAAAGTGTATGCAGCTGAAGATGGAAGCACAAGGAGTGATTACAATAATCAATAAAGCCATTTACGACAAGGCATTGAGCAGCAGATTGGGACGATCGCACTAGTGAAGTTGAATAAGGAAATTGTACCGTCTATAGAAATGAGACTCAGAAGATGCGTAAGCTTGGGAAGAAAACATGTTTAAACAACGAACTGTTATTGGAAATGGTTGAGGGATGCTCTAGTTAGAGTTATTTAAGACTAAAGCCTCATGTATGAACTCTGGAGAAGTAGTGGTTGCAATACCACATTTGTAGGATAAAAGGAAACATAAGGGAAAAAGACCTTTGGGTATTGACAATAGGAGAAGGATGTTATGGTAAAGAAGGAATAATCCAGAAGGAGCTAGAGATACTATCATGGATGCAAGGAGATATTAACACTACGGCCTAAGTCGTGTCGTTCGAACGCAGAATATATCGGTTAGTTGATACAAGTCGGCCATGATTCAAGTAGTGGATACGATCTCTAGATATCTAATGTTCATGAGCCTTTGAGGATGTCTTCATGAAGAGATACCACGATTATCATCCTAGCAATGGGAGTAAATCTTACCCGTAACTCGGAGTCCAGGATTAGACTGATCTAACGGATTTGCATAAACTTGATCGAGATATTGGAATTAAGGGCTTGCAGGAAACATTGTAGAGGTCAATTTCGGAAAGCATTGAATTTTATGAAGTTTATGGTACAACTATTTGGTTATAGACAACTTTCTGAGTAAACTACCATTGTTCGATTTTGGTGTAAATAAGATGATCGCATGAACCGAGATCATTCTGTCTTCCACATTTCGTAGCTGAGGGTATGTCCCAGATCCTAGTTCTAGACTCAAGTATGAGGAGATGGAGGTGGAACCAGAAAACACTCTCCGGAAACAACCGTTAAAGATTTTAGATCAACGAATGAAGAAGTTGCGAAACATGCCAGGAGATTCTGTTGGTGCTGATTCAGTGGCCTCGACGAGGAGTCGAGGAGGCTACTTGGGAGAACGAATCTATGATGAGATAGAGCTACCTGGAGATCTAACCAGGTTTAGTAAATGGGTTTGAGGGGAGAGTTTAATTAATAGCTAGTAGGAGTACAATATCGATGCTTGTTTGTGTGATTGCCTATTTCTCTTGACTTGGTTGTTTGATTGTTCGGTTCTCGTATAGCGTGTTTTAGATGTTTAGTAGTGATTATAGTTTTTTTCTTTTATTCGATAAAAGTCGGTTCTGGGACGAACCGTTTTCTTAGAGGGAGGTATTTGTAGAACTTGACAATAGGTCTAGTAATCTCTTAATTATTCCTCGGTTACTTCAGTTCCGTTCATTACTAAGTTTCGGGACGAAACTTTGCTTAAGGGGAGTAGTATGTGATACCCGGTTTGGTCAATGCCGAGAACCCAGTTTTCTTGTTTTGCAAGTAATGTCGTGTTTCTTGTTTTGCAAGTGATCTCGTTTTTAACTGAATTGCAGACTAATAACTATGAGTTTCAAGTTTTATTAATCTTCGTTAATTAGCTTAAAGATGATTCAGAAATAATTATTAATAAATCCTATCACAAGTGATAGCCTAATAAAATTCAATATCTATCCTATCTTACTAATTAAATAAACTATATTGTTTAAAACTAATACCTTAAGTAATTTAACTGATAAGATGTTTCTCGTTCTCTTCCATATATAATAATCTCAAACTATCCAAATTAACAAATTCATATCTTTGAAATCATATTTCTCGGATCCTTTATAAACCGAGAGATCCACGTTCTGTTTCCACCATCAATCTTCATCGTTCATCACCATCGGCCAACGCTCCTCCTTGCTCGTTCCGATCCGCGAGAGGGCCGCCCCAATCGGTGTCTATCGTGTTCAGAGATCAACCGCTCACCAGACCTGCCGACGCCATCAACGATCGAGTCGGGTAAGGCCGTCGTTCTCCTTCCGTTCTCCTTCTCCGACGACTTTACAGTCCCGTTTTTTTTCCTCCGTTCATCCCCATTGTTTCCAATCAATCTCCTTTCGACCCGTCTGTAGAATAGGACGTCATCGGGGAGGCCGCGATAGTCGTCGGAACTCGTCGCCCCCGTCTTTGTCGATCGTGTCGACCGGGTGAGTTTTTCTTTGCCTCTGTTTTTATTGTTGAATTGTTCTTGAGTCGGGTTGGCGTTCCAGTCGAAGAAGGCGGGGAGGAGTAAAGGACAGGCGGGTTGGGTGGCGACTGGCAAGTGTGAGGGGAAGTCGGAGCAGCGGTGGGCTATCGTCGTGGACCGCCGGCGTCGGTCTACGGCCCGCGAAACCGAGGAGTCGGGAAGGGTCGTCGGGCAGGTGCGAGCCCAGATCTGGGTGGATGAGGCCGAGTGGAGGTGAGGCTTGGGGGAAAGGGCTGGCGTGCAGGGTTGCCGCCGGGAGAGGAGTGCTGGAACTCCGTCGGGTCAGGTGAGGAAGAAGAGGGAGTGGGGCCCGCAAGGTCTGGTCAAGACTGCTTGCTTGGTCAAAACGATGGAATTGGTAGAAGGAAACGGGCTGGACAGTGGGCCAAGTCTTACCCAATTTGGGCTGGGCTGATTTATTAGAACAAGGAGAAGGGAATTGGATGGTTGGGCTGTCGGGCTTAGGTGTTAGTTGCCTTTGTTGTTGGGCAATTTTATTTAATTCCGTTTTGGACCGAGGGAGTGATTTGAGCATACAAATTTTTTAGGAGGAAGGAAGTGGGTTGATAGGATTAGCGGATAATTATATATATATATATATATATATATGTTAGTGTTGATGGTAATTTCCAACCGCATGATATAATTTGGCCTCATGTTACGTATTTTTGTGGAACCCCAGTTGTCATGGTTTTCCATAGTATATTTAGTGGGATTTGATTAGTATGGCTAATGGACTGAAGCATGAACATAAATTATATAGTATATAGGAGTAATTCTCATTCTAGGTTTTGTTAGAGGAAGTGTGGGTTAAATCTAACTCAAGATGTTACGTTACTATTTTTCTTTTAGGAAATCGTCTTTGCTCACATTCTTAAATTTCAACTTTTTCGGGGATCCTTCGTTCGAGGTAAGTCGTTTTTCGACTTGCTCGGTTCTTCTCTATCTTGTTAGATTGCGTATCGTTATTGTAGGGCGGGTTTTGGGAACTAGTCCCGAATACCTTTTAAATTGTTTGAACTTCTTGAATTGCTGTGTGCGTAAAATGGTTTTGAACGTATTTTATCGGAAGGATATTTTTGGAACGTTTTCTCTGTGTTGGTACCGTTTCCGACACGGCCCATCGTAGCTGGCGTGGAGGAAGAGTTGGCTACTTTGACCCGTGTGACAGGGAAACCGTGCCCCTTCAAAACGAAAAGTATTATCTGTGTGTTTTTGGCAAGTGCTCCAGTGGAGGCTTAGCCCGGGGTTAGAAGGGAGATTGTGAAGTGGAGTGGGAGGGCCTGCCTCTGCACTCGGCGCGGTGATGAGCGCCTTGGTAGTCGGATTGTGGAAAAGGAGGAATTCTTGTGTTATGAGATTGTGATTGTGAATGCATATGTGGTTCTGTGTGACTGATTATAACTAATTTAGGTATTGGCCTTTAGAGATATGATTGCGATTGAGGATTTGTATGCTGACTTTAGAAATGTTTTCGAAACGTTCTACAATTTCCGTATTCTATCTAGCTTGGTAGATTAGACGCTGACCCTTCGGGGAATATTTTTCAGTTCCAGGTATGAATCAGGGAGCCGTGCAGGAACCGAGGCCAGATGGCGGGCCGGAGCGGTAAAGAGCGCGTGTCATAGTGGGATGGGATTATTTTTACGATAGTTTAGTTGTGTTATTTTTAGGATGTTATTTTTATTAATATGTTAGAGTTGGTATTATGACTTGTCTTCTGTTTTCGTCGAATGATTTTATTGTTGGTGATGATTCGTCAGATTCAGGATATTTATAATTAGGTTTTCGGGAATTCATGCATAACTGCGTTTTCTATATTTTTATAAAAGAAAGGTTGGATGTTTTTATTTCGTTTTCTCGTCGTGCCCGCGTTGCAAGATCCTAAAGTGTAATTGTCAACCTATTTAATAGTACCTAGTAAGGTCTATTTCTTAGTAGTGCCCCGTCGGAAGTCGGGGTGTTACATACACCTTTATTGTCATCAATAATTAAAGAAACACTTTATAAAACTTGATAATCATAATTTGTATTTTACTTTCATTTAGAAATAAAATTTTATGCCCAATAATAAAAGAAAATTGATTATATGTAAATGTATTACAATAAACAAAAAGAAAAATATATATTGCTCAAGAATTATAACTTTTCTATAATTTTCTTATACATGCTCTTAAGCATTAGAGTTTTCCTAATCTATCTCCATGTCTTCATACGGAGATAACGTACACTTACATCCATGCATTTTGTGTGTACATCCACATTTTCGCCTCTTCTCCACTGCCAACTTAGCTTCTTGTAAACTCTTTTTAAACTTTACTTTAATCTACCATTTTTTTACTTGTTTTGAACATGTATATAGATAGGAGATATTGCATATGCATATTTAGGTGTCAATAATGCCCCTTGAGGACACGGAGAGTGTCGTCTTTCCTTCTATAAAAAAACATTTAGGTGCCAATATGAAGAGGATGAAGTGACTTTTTATATTAGAAAAGTTGGAGGTTTAGAAATGTGAAAAGTTGTTTCAAAATGTGAAAAGTTGGATGACTTAATTTGTATGTTACAATTGTTCTTTTAATATGAATATTTATTTTGATCATATTTATTTTCTTCTTATCTTTTGATAGATGTCAAAGCCTATTTAAGGTGCAAATTGATATTCTCATTATCATTGCAAGAGAAAAGGACTATTTTATGGATTGAATGAATGACTTACAATACCATTAGTTTAATTTGATATTTAGATTTTTTTTCTCTCTTTAAATGACCAAAATTTTCTTATTTATATGATATATAGATATAAATATTAGAATAAATTTTAAAATTATTAATGATATTTTCATTAATAGTACAATTATTACTAAATAGTTATTTTTAAGTCATTAATAACTTTATGAGCATAATATGTTACAAAATTGACTAAATGATATTGTTCTATGATTTACAACTACTCGTGATAGATATTTTCTTTTTCTTTTTCTTTTAATAATATAGGTATTGTAAGATGTTTCTGTTGATTTATTAATATCACAATGTTACAATATATTTATTAATTTTATGCGCATTTATTGGTAAAATATAACTATATAGGCGTTTTAGTTTTCAATCATTCATTTTAGCCTATTTATGACTAGTGGTGATGCCCGTGCATATGCACGGGTCAAATTTTTTCCTAAAGATATATTTATATATTTATATATTTAAATTAAATATTTTATCATGCATTTTTCTTACTATATTTATAAATATTTAAAGTTCACTTTATAAAATTTGAAGTATACTTTTTGCATAAGTATAAGAATAATTTTAAAGTATAGTTTTTGCTCGTGCATTTATCATACGAACTTTATATGTCATGGAATAACGGTATTTGAAATAAGAATAATTCATTTATTTATAAAATTAATGAAAAAGTTAATTTGTTGAAATATAATACAAAAATAATTAAATTAATATAAAAATATAACAACTTTAACCCCTGGGACAAACTTACCCTTAAAATAATCATCTTTATTATATTATCCCCTCTATTTTAAAATCTAAATGTCCATCCTAATGAAAATGAATTGAATTTTAAAAAGTTGAAGAGACACCTAAATAGAAATAATCTCTTGTAATTAATAATTTATTTTTTATGTATTAATTATCGTAAACTTTCAAAGTGACTTCGAAGACAGTTGAAAAGTTGAAAATTTAAAAAGTTGAAAAAATGAAAAGTTGAAAATTTTAATGGTCATCAAAATTAAATTGGCCATAAATTAGAATAAAATTGAAGATATTTTTTGTGTATTACTTATTATTTTTATAAGCAATGAGTTAATTAAATTATTTAAATTTTTTTCTTTTATTTTAATTGAATATTTGGTCATAAATGGCGAATTGTTTCTTTATAATATATATATATATATATATATAGGTAGATAAGAAGAAATTTACTATTCTAATTGATATTTTATATCATTAATTAGTGATTTATTGAAATTAAATTGTAACATTGATGATATTAATATATGGGGGGTTTAGTGTTGTGGTCAAATTTAATTTAATTTTTTTTTTTTGACTTTTGGTATTCTATATGTTTCAATATTAAGTAAATGATTAATATGATTTGTATGAAATGATATTAGATTTTTGAGCATTAATTTTCAAAAACATTTAGTTTTATAGTATTATACAAGACTAGGTGAATGGCCCGTGCTATCGCACGGGTTTTTATTGATTATATTTTATAGTATATATAGATAGATTGTTTTTTTTTCACTTTACCCATCTCTAAGATGATATATGTTTATAATATGCAAATGTATGGTTGAAGTGAAATTATTAATTCAAAAATTATGTAATCTATAGATTTATAGAAATATGCACACAAATAAGTAATGTAAGTTGAAAAGTTGGATTTGCTAATCCTAACACTATTTTGGTGGAATATTAATTCTCTATTTATTTATTAATTTAATGTATTTGAGACTAATGGCCTTCCATTACCTTGGATACAAATACAGGTTTTGGAGGTGGCATCAAACCGATCGAGTTTGATCGATGGGTCTTAGAATCCTGTTCTAAATTAACATACGATCGAAATTTGATTAGTACATAAATAAAGAATTTAAAGCAGAAGAGCTTTTTACTAATTAATGTGTCTTGATGTAGGATTTTGATGCATAAAATCTTAACACGGTTGGCCTTGTCTCCTCTCTTGTATGCTTCATATGCTTCTTTTTATGGAGTGTTTGTGAAAGCTTTTTCTTTCTCCCCCATGGCTTCAACTCTGTATGCATATATAGTGGGCTCGGATGCCTCTTCAAATTCCATAGCCTCTCCACTTTAATAAGTCATTTAGCCGTTTACTAATTTAACATTACTGATATTGGCTTGAATTGGAAAAGTTGACACCCATTAGAATTCCAATGACTCCTTGATCGGATTTAGCAATATATTGTCATCATCATCATTTAAAGCATTAAATGCTTGTATATTTATGCTTTGTTACGTTTTTTATTTTTACGCACAGGTTTATTTTGTGCAAATAGAACAAATTTGTATCCCCTTTTAATATCTAAATATTATCTAAGGTTTTATAAGTTCGGAAAAAAAATCAATCATAAAAGCATCTATATTTCTCCTTTTTTGTGTCTACTATGTTGATTGTCTTTTAACATTTAAAAATATGTTATTTTTGTAATGATCAATTATTTATGGAGAATCTAAGTTTTAGCACTAATTTTATATTTTTATATTGTTAAATATTTTACGTGATTAGAATTCATAACACGTTGTATCTTCAAAAATTACAAAATCTTTAGTTATTATATATCTACCCTAAAAATATATTCTTAAGCGCAATCCAACTATAATAGAATTTTAACACAAAATATTTATTTTTCAAATGTTACTTCTTTCTTCTAAATATTTGTCTTCTTCCATCATCTTAAAAATACCATTTTGATTTCACCTTTGATTATATAAACAATATACCAAAAATATAATAATCTTACCATACATAAGAAATATTTACATCAAATGAACATAATAGCTTTCATGATTTAAATAAAAAGTAATAATGTTTTACCTTAATAATTTAGTTTGATGATCCTTCGATCCTGTTTTCTCATGAACGTACATATTCTCTCATTGTCTTATAGCCCATATAAAAAGACAAAAAATACACCAAGAAAACATGAGAAATTAAAATTAACTATATATTGCCTATGAAATTAGGCATGAGAGTTATTTGGAGCGAGAAAAATAATAATAATTTCTAAATATAGTGGTAAAAGAAATTAAATAAGTTCCTTTTTGTTGAATTAAAAAAACATAAAAAATGGAATAAAAACTTTAAAAGAAACAATCAATTACCTCATTGCCCTTTGCTTGTATTTCGTAATTCCTTTCATTTTTTAAAACAAAAGTCTTGCATCTATTGGTTTACTCCCTCTTTTTCGTTCTATAAAAATCCTCCAAATTAGCTAAACTTCATCCTCCAACACATAAATAAGGATGATATAATACATAGACTTTATTGCTAGTTAATAATTATATAAATTCTCTTTTCTTATTGAAAAAATTAATGTACTAAATTTGATCTTATCTAGTTTTTTAGGGGTATGAAATGTGAGGGGATAGACAAAATTAATGTAATAAATTTGATCTTATCTAGTTTTTAGGGGGTATGGAATGTGAGGGGATAGACAAAATTAATGTAATAAATTTGATATTATCTAATTTTTATTAATATGTTTTTTTTATTAAAATCTCATTTCTCATTTTAATATAATAATATAGATGAAACTTTATACATATTTTATAAAAATAAAATATAACTTGAGATCCCAAATTTATGAAATAATTTGACATTTTTTTCAAATATTTTTTATTATCAAGATCGGTGAATTTAATAGTGAAATTTATAGTAATTAAAATATATAGATCTCTAATAATTTTTTTTTTAATAATTTATCGTATGAATAGAACGATGATATGTAGAATATATATAATACAAATTTACTTTGAATAATTTATAGGTATAATCCTATTCTATGATTTTAAAAGTTTAATATATGGATCATTGATACATGATTGTTCATCAAAATGCCTTATTGATACGGGATACATAAAATTATATGATTATTAATTATTATTTGTGACAAATTATGGATTTCAAAAGCCGTTCAATTGAAAGTTGTAGTCTTGTGTTTGTAATAGAGGTTTATACAAATGGATCTTTAGTATTATTTTTTTGCATTTTTTGTTTTTTTTTTCAATGAACTTTAATTAATTTGTAAAATTTGAATTTTGTGAAGAGGATTTAGCCTTGTAGTATTATAGACATATGTTTAATTTATAGGTTTGTAATAATAGAATTAGTATAAATATTTAGGCAATTGAAAGAGGCATTAATTGCCCAAAATTTTTCTATTTTATAGTATATATAGATTATAGATATATAGAAAGATAATATCGTAGAATTTTAGAAGGGTAATATGAAAGGTCACGTAATTTACTAAACATCCAATAATGTTGAAAAATTTACAAAAAAACAATAATTAATTTGATAGGTTTTTTATATATTAAAATAAAAATTGAAATATGTTCATACGATATTGAATTTTGAATTTTTTTGTTACAATAGTTTATTCATTGTGTTATTCAAAATTATTTTGTCCAACTATTTAACGCTTATTTTGTAAAAGTTGAATATATTGTGGTAATACTTTGATATTTGAAGTTTTTCGCCTAGTCACAATTAAGCTAAGTTTTTTTTTGAACAAATATTAAAAATATAAATTTTAATACTAATATTAAGTTTTAATATTTTCATATTTTTAAATATTTTACGTAATTACAGTCAATAACATATTGTTCATATTATTATGGCTTCAATATTCTCTTATTATATCAATTTTTTTGTTTTTTTACCTAATATCATTCTTATATTTTTTTAATTCAAAATTAAACTCAATTAAATAAAATATATTTATATTATATATAATTAGGATGTTACACCAAATTCTCTTTGTATTTCATACTAAATACCACTCTTATTTAATGTGTGGATTTATGGATTGCAATTGAATGTTTGAAGTTTCTTTAAACTTTTACTCTTCCATAGCTAAATTATACATAATTGTTTTATTTATTATTTTATATAATTTTAATGCCCATAGACTCTTAGCCATCTATACATAGTTATTATCATACATAATTGTATTATTATAATTATTATTATTTGTCTATAAACACTTATTGCATCATAGTTTTTTTTTTCACACTTAATATATAATCGATAAATTTTGCAATTCAAAATTAAATTCATTTAAATAAAACTTATTTAATATGGTATTTAATTATGACACTACACTACAACTTATTTGTATTCTACACTTAATATCATTCCTATATTTTTTAAAATGTCAAATCCAAATGAATAAAATATATTTAATATGGTATTTAATTGAGATAATAAATCATAATCTCTTTGTATTCCATAATTAATATCATTCTTATTTTTTTGCAATTTAAAGTAAAATGGAATATAAAAAAAAATAGCATGTTGTGTCTTAAGAAATTATAAAATCTTTAGTTACTATATATTTACCCTAAATAGTATATTCTTAAGCACTCCACTTATAATAGGATTTTAAACACAAAATATTTTTTTTGATGTTACTTCCTTCTTGTGGTATTTGTCTTCTTTCATCATCCTAAAAATATGGATTTGATTTTGTCTTTGATTAGATAAACAATATACCAAAATTATAATAATCTTACTATAATAATTATTACATCAAATGAATATAATATCTTTCATAATAATTTAAATAAAAAGTGATTATGATTTACCTTAATAATTTAGGTTGATGATCATTCAATCCTTCTTTATCATGACCATATTCTCTCATCATCTTATTGTCCACATAAAAAAAACAAATACACCAAAAAAATATGAGAACTTAAAATTAACTATATTTGCCCATAAAAGTCATTTAGAGCAAGAAGTATAATAATTTATGAATATAGTCATAAAAGAAATATAAATAAAATTCTATTTGTCATTGAATTAAAAAACATACAAAATGGAATGAAAGCTTTAAAATGATAAACCAATTACCTCATTGCTATTTGTTCGTCTTTTGTAATTTCTTTCACTCTGAAAAAACAAAAGTATCTCATCTAGTAGTTTAGTTTCTCTTTTGCATACCATAGAAATCATCTAAATTAGCTAAACTTTATTCTCCAACACATATATATGGATGACACAATACATGAATTTTATTTTGGATAAATAAATTCTCTTTTTATTGAAAAAATTAATGTAATAAATTTGATATAATATAGTTTTATAGGGGTTATGGAATGTGATGGGATAGACAAAATGAATGTGAGGAGTTAAATACGGGGTTACAAAATCAGAGAGTTAGAAAGGTGATAAATGACAACATCAACATCTTTTTATTTATTTATTTTTTATAAAAAAAATCCCATTTTGAAATTTTAATATAATAATAGAGACGAATCCTCATACATATTTATAAAAATAAAATATAATTTTAGACCAAAAAATACGAAATAATTTGATAAATTTTTCAAAGATTTTTATTATCAAGACCGGTGAATATAATAGTGAAAATTTATAGTAATTGAAATATATATGACATCTAATAATTCATTTTTTTAAATAATTCATCGTATGAATGAAGAATACATATTATAATACAAATTTTCTTTGAATAATTCATATATATATATCTATTCTATGATTTTAAGAGTTTATTATATGGATCATTGATACATGGTATTTTTTTTTCAAAATGTCTTATTGATACGTGATACATAATATCATATGGTTACATGATTATTAATTGTAACTAAGTTTACAATTTTATAATATGTAGATGTATGGCTGAAATGAAATTATAAAATATCATATTAATTAAGAAATTGTTTTAGCAAATAGAAATTTTGTTTATATGCTAATATATATGTGTATGGAATTTTATGTCAATTATATGTGTATTAATGGCCAAAAAATCTTCTCTCAAGGTTTAAATGTTTATAAATATAAATTATATTGTATGCTTGCAATGGAATTATAAAAACCTTATAGGTTAACAATATCAATCTTATTTAAAGGTTCATGTGATTTTTTTCCCTTACTTAATCCAATTTAGATAATATGGTTTGTTTGAAACAGTAACTCGTTATATTATTTTTGAATAAAATATAGATTTAGATAATATGGCTTCATTGTTATTTTTACAAAAAATTAAATTATAAAATTCTTCTAATAAGACACAATCTGTTATTTTGTAAGGCTTCGCAGGGGTAAAATTTTTTCATTTTTATTTTATTTAAACATTCTAAATTAAATTAGTTAATACTATTGATAACTAATTAACTATAATAATTTCTCGGTAGAAAAAAAGGTAAAAAATAATTAAATACTTGACTAAATATAAAATTATTAAGGTCGAACGACCGAAAACCACCCGTATAATAGGGCATATTTCGCTAAACCACCCGCTATATTGGAAATTACCGAAAACCACCCGAATTACAGTGTCCGTCCAAATTCGCCCACCCACACCCACTGTACCGTTAAATAATCGTGAACGCGCGCGTGGCACCGCGTTTACTTAATTCATTTTCTGGCTTTTCCTTTTTGCAAAAAATTCTTTCATCCCCCTCTCTGTTTATCAGCCTCCCACGCCTCCTCCGCCATTAAAACCCTCCTCGTGCTCGAGACGTAATTCGATACCATCTTTTCCTCCGACCCCAACCTCTCCCACCTCTCCCTCCACCTATCCTCCCTCAAGTCCCTCGTCGACAAGCTCCGCCACTCCCCCAACCTCGGCGGCGACTTCCGCTCCATCCTCCCCCAACCTCGGCGGCGCCTCCACTCACAAGCTCGCCCGGGTCGCCGACAACATCGAGTATTAAATCCATGTCTGGATCGACCGCGAGAGCCTCAAGAATCTCGTCAAAGCCCTCGACTCATTCTCCAAAAATTCGAATCTGCAAAAGAACGCCAAGAAGAGGAATTCGCGTTGATGGATCTACTTGCCCAATTCCAGATTCGCGTCTCCCAGGGTTTCAATCGCGAGCTACAAGATTTCGTACTCAAATCGAAGGTGTTCGTCAGCCTCGAATCGATCCTTTGCAACCCTAACTGCTCGTGCACGTTGTGCGAGTGGTCAACATCCGTAATCGAATCCCTAATTCGATTCAACAAGAACGTGTTCGTAGGGCAAGTGCTGATGGGCCAAACCGTGCACGCCTTAATCTCCATGAGCTCCATTTTTGTTCTCCGAATCCTCTGCCACCATTGGAGCTGAGGTATTGTGGGGTTCTTCGCATTGACACTGCGAAAAATTGAACAGTACAACAAACGCCATTGCTATGGTGGTCTTTTTGGGTTGTGTTTGTTTGCTGGTCTTTATGAAATCCATTCAGTGTTGTAAAGTGAAATGTTTGAATAAGATTAGTGGAAATTTTGTCCCAAGTTTATGCTACTGAATCATTTCGGTAAGGCTAAAATTGAGATATGGATGATAATAAGAAAGAGTGAGTTTATTAATATTTTTTGGGGACAATTGGACAACTGTAACGCGCAGCCACGCGCACGTTCACTATTATTTAACGGTACGATGGGTGTGGGTGGTTGAATTTGGACGGACACTATAATTCGGGTGGTTTTCGGTAATTTCCAATATAGCGGGTGGTTTAGCGAAATATGCTCTATTATACGGGTGGTTTTCGGTCATTCGGCCAATTATTAAATAATTAAAGATAAAATTCGTATTATATTTACGTTTATAAATGAGATAGAAGCCATAATTTTCATAATTTTTTTATTAATTAAGAGTGGTATCGGCCCTTTGTTTCCCGAAGGTTGGTCCGACTTCACATTTGAATGTTGTTTCCTATAAAGAAATGAAAGATCAAATTAATTTTTGGAAGGATAAAAGTCATAAGATTTTAAAGAGTCTTGGTATGGAATCACCTTTGTACTACTCTTACACCAATGAAGCAAGTCTGAAATTGTTCCTTCAATTAATTTCTCAGCACTTGCCTCACCTGCTTGTTGATGCAAAAATAGGATAATAATGAATTTAGCATTAACAATATGGGAAAAAAGGGGAACAATCACATGCTAATATCTTACTTTTGAATCAAATAATCATTTCTCATATGCTGCATTAAAATTGATTATGTACACAAACTTAAACACTCACCAATGGAAACAAAGATGACGACCTTGTCTTGCTGTTCGAATTGTGAAGAAAGAGTAAGAAGTAATTGTTTCTACGTTTATGAGGTTGTATATAGTGTGAATTTGTAAGGTTGAGGGAAGAGTAGGAAGTAGTTGTTCCTAAGTTTATGAGGCTATATATAGGGTGAATTTTTAAGGTTAATGGAGAATTGTTACAATAATGGGTCAATTATGTTCGGTTTCCTTTTACTGCCAAAAACTTGTATAAAATTGGATGATTATCGGCGGCCTTTTTCAATTCGATTGCAACGCTTGAACCTTCATATTCTCTGCATTCAATGTAATAAATGAGATTATTTTTAATGGGATGACTATGGTTAATTGTGTGTCATTCACTTTAAAAATGTTTCAACATTGATACTATTTACATTGTAGGTAATAAATGGCTTTTTCTTATGTCAGCTTTTTGGAAAGGAAAATTTAAAAATGGGCTTAACGTCATTTGGTTCTTTATGGGCTTAGAGGCCCAATTTTTGTTTTACCATTTCTTTTTTTTAACTCAATCATTATTACATTACATGTTTAGTCATTAATTACTCAAAATTTTCTATTTTATATGTTATATAGATATAGATTAGATTATTATATTCTATGTATAAAAAGTAATATTGGGAAAATTATGATAAATCTATTTTTAAAATTTCATACTATTATACCTCCATAAAAATCCTAAAATGTTTTTAATCAATTCATAATATATGGAGAAAAAAATTTTCATTATTGTCCTTAAATAAAGTTCTAATTTTTATTTATTTTATAAGGTTAAGGTCGTATTTATGTGTATGGTTTTTAACTATATATCTACCAATCACAATAGAAAATTTGGTCTACATTATGCTCAATAGTCAATATGCATCTTACAAATTTTATAGAATTCTTTTTTTGTTAACTTTTTTCAACTTTATAAGATATATAGATATAGATAAATATAGTATATTACGTATTTAATGTCCCTTTTAGGTTCTCTTCTTTTTATTGCAAAATTAATTTTAGAGGGTATGGAATGTGAAGGGATAGAAAATATGAGGTAATTATGACCACTATAAAATTAATGATTTAGAAAGTGGAAAATGGCCACATCAATATCTTTTTGTATTAAAATAAAATTTTCTTTTTTGAAAATTCAATATAAGAATATGAATTAAGTTCATATATAGTAATGTAAGAAAATATGCTTTTAGATCTTTAAATAACGAAATAATTTGATAATTTTTTCAAAGATTTTCATCATCATCATTTATGAACTTAATAATACAAATATATAGTAATAGAATCATATACGACTTCTAATAATTAATTTTTTTATACTTTAAGTTAAAAGCATCAATCATTCATAGTATGATTTTTTTAGGAAAAATTGGCCTTGTTAAGTCATTATTTCAATCAATATACATAGTATTTTTAAGAAGATGAATATATTTTTCATGAGGGGGAATAAACGATGAATATATAGATCGAATTATAATATTGAATGAAATGACTGCGTTGTATACTTACATAGAGTTATCTTCTTCCTTCAATCAATATACAAGGTATTTTTTATGCGATTAAAGTTGGTACCATCTGAACCAATAAAGTAGGGAATTATTGATTATATATATATAGCAGGGAATATTTATTTTAAAAATATAAGGATATTGTTTAGATTTAAGTAGATGTATATGGAACATGTTTCTACATAGATGAAATAGACTTAATTAATTTTGAATATATTAAAAAATATACATACCATTTGAGAAGGACTCTCCACACTCACACAATTGCCTCATGATTGAACCATGACCTCGGATGTAGATCAATGGAGTAAAGAAAGAAGATGATGGTAGTGTTGGACAAATGAAAAGTTGGCTTTGCTTGCTCTAAAATTAAATTGGATAGGTGCAGTGACGGACGTAGGATCTTCTAGAAGCGGGGGCACAACTTATATTATCCGAGAGGGTGGAGATGTCGGCCGTAAATCGGTGATACTAGTGACATCGTTTTTGGGATTTCTTTTTTTTTTTACTTTTTTTTATTAAAAATGATTGTTAAAGCTTAAAAAATAGAATTTATTAAAATAGTCGTTCCATAATGTACTTTTAAAATTAAAATATACATTGACGGAGAAAACATAATTCAAGGTCTTAAAAACTTAACAAACTAGAATCGAAAAAAGACTAATTTAAACTAACGAAGAAAAATAAAAAAGGATAAAAAAACATGACAGATAAAACATATTAAAGTAAAATACCAAAAAAACTAGAAATGTTAATTTAGGGGATGACTAAAGACTAATTTAAACTAAGGAAGAAAAATAAAAAAGGATAAAAAACATGACAGATAAAACATATTAAAGTAAAATACCAAAAAAACTAGAAATGTTAATTTAGGGGATGACTAAGAGACAAGATTCGAACAATACACTCTCCGCTAGTAAAACGAGGACTAGACTAACTAGACTAATTAATACTTATAGTATTAATATAGTTTTTTTTTAATTTTATACTTTAAAAAAATTAAAACAATACAAATAAATAATTAGTCGAAGGGAAGTGGGGGCACCAGCCCCCGCCGGCCCTCGCCCAGGTCCGTCTCTGGATAGGTGTTTATAACATATGAATAGTCAATTTGTTATTATACTAATTAACTTCTTTTTAATTGGCACTTTAATGTAATGAGACTAATGGTCTTCCGATACCATTTATTTTTTTGCATCATGTTCTTGATGGAATCCCAAGAACTTCCTAAGCAAGCTAAAACCTATTTCTTTCAAATAAAATTAATACACTTATTGACAATAATTGATTAGTCTCTCTAAGTATATTGCATGTAGATTAATATTTTTTAATAAGAAGTTGACATTTCAAACTAATATTCAAAAGAAATATATAGCATATTAAAAAATTATAATTTTAATTTCTATAAAGCTTATTCTTATGAATTGTGATATTTAATTTCTATAAATTTTGATATTATGTGCATATATATTTATGCGTGAAATAGAATTATAAAATACCTTGTTAAATATACATGTATTATTAATCCTCAAAATATATATTTTAGTTTATAGGTTTATAGATGTTTATGTTTATATATATTATAACTGATATAGCTTTTTCTAATTTTATTTGGAATTGAAATTGGCATTCGATCAATGCTTTATTAAAATAGGTTATGGTATGATATAAAAATATATATGAAATTAAATAGTTCGCAAAATATACATGAGTAGTAATTGCCACTTTTTTCTAGCTTATATGTTTATAGATAGATAGAAGATTTATAGATAGAAGATTAGAAAAAAAAAATAGAAATAAATATTAGGTCATTTTAATGAGACATTGATTGCCCAAAATTATAATATCCGTGTCCGTTTTAGGTCCTGTAAGTCGGAAAACTGGTTCCTTCGCTTACAAGCAATTGAGTTCTTGATCCGCAAGTAAACTCGTAAAACAAATTAATTAGTAATCCGTCTGTTTTGACAACCAGTGGACTATATCCTTGTCGTTCTTATGTAAATTATATCTAATCCGTTCCGAATAACCCGTTCCCTGGAAAGCCAAATCTTATCCTAAATGATCCGAATAACCAAATTATACACCCATTCACTCGAAAATCAATTATATACCGAATAAACAAATTAAATACCGAATAAACAAATTGATCCTGAAAACTTATCCCAATCCAACCGTATCTATCAAATCTCGATAAACCCCTCTATATTAATAACCCATCCCGCGGAGCTGATCGAAGATTCATTCAACTCTTTTCCCCCTACTGTGCATAGAAGGACAGAGGTCGTGTCGAGCCTTGCCGATCACCAAGCCTACCAAAGTGTGTCTGCGTTCGCCACCGACGACGTCGCCGATTGATTCCGGTAAAGTCATCGTTGTTTTTCCCGTCCTTTCTCTCCAGCGGCATAATGCCCTGTTCTTCTTTTTCCGTTCGTTCATGTTGTCCTTCGATCAATGTTTTGACTCGTCTGTAGGTTAGGACGACGCCATTGGAGAGCCGAGAGAGTTGTCGGAGTTCACCATCTCCGCCATCGTCAAGACGACCGCCGGTGAGGTTTCCTTTCCTCTAGTTTTCCTTGCTATTGTTGTTTTGGGCGGGCACTAGTTTTAGGTGTGGGTCGGAGTGCGTCGTTAGCCGGAAATCAGTGACGAAGTGATGATGACAGAACTGGGTGAGGGTCGCCGGTAGGAGTGGGGTCGAAGCCATCGAGAAGCACCGGCGGGGCGCGAACAGGGGCGGCGAGTGATGCTCGTCTTCGCTCTTCGTTGTTGCCGCCGATTGCGGGTTGGAATTGCAGCAGGGGCGGAGATTCGGTTCGCGGGATCGCCGTCGGAGGAATCATCGATCGAACGCAGGCCGAGCTGCGGAGGTGCATCAACGAGGGGAAGAAGAATGGATTGGCGAAGAAGAACGAGTGGACCCCGCGTTGAAAAGTCAAGAGGGTGGGGGGGATTGGGCCTCGCGATGCTCTCGAATGAATACCGGGGAAACGCGTAATTGGGCCGGTATAATTGCCCGCATAATATGGTGGGTTTGGGCCGATTAATTCGGACATGGGAATTAAGTTATAATTGGGGTGGGTTGTTTGGTAGGCTAGGATTCGTGGGTTAAAATAGTAGCTAAGCTCCATTTTATTTTATTTTATTATATACATACATACATACATATATATATATATATATATATCAGCTCGGTTAAGTTCGGTGGTTTAAGTTTTTAGTGTGTCACCTTAAACGGGTTACCTTGGTTCGGCTCGTATTTGGGCTAATCTCTTATTAAATAATGCTTTAGGGAATTGTTTCCGCTCACGTTCTTGATTTCCGTCTTCTCTGAGGATCCTTCATTTCGAGGTAAGTCGTTTTCGACTTGCTCGGCTCTTCTCTATCTTAGATTGCATACCGTTATTGTAGGGCGGATTTTGGGAACTAGTCTCGAATACCTTTTTTAAATTGCTTGAACTTCTTGAATTGTTGTGTGTGTAAAATGGTTTTGAACGCGTTTTATCAGAAGAGATTTTGGAACGTTTTCTCTGTGTTGGTACCGTTTTCGGCACGGCTCATCGTAGTTGGCGTTGAGGAAGAGTTGGCTATGTATGACCCGTGTGACAGGGAAACCGTGCCCCTTCAAAACGAAAATTAATATCTATGTGTTTTGGCAAGTGCTCCAGTGGAGGCTTAGCCGGGGTTAGAAGGGAGATTGTGAAGTGGAGTGAGAGGTGATGAAACCCGAAATGAAAGGCTCGCTGGAAGACAAGAAACGAGATTATTATATTCGAAAGTGCAAACACTTGCTTCTTTATTTATGACTTTCTTTACAGCGAGGTTTACAGGCCCACGAGGCCAACAGATTATTTGAGAATTACACCCTTCACCTCCTACGATTATCCGAGATCTCGACCTAACAATGTCCGAGATCCCCCAGTGGCCAGCTAGCTCTAAGCGTTACTTGCCGGTCCCTTTGAGCGAGGTCGAGTTGCGGGGTCTTTGGTGTTAGGTAGAGCGAGGTGTAAGAGGCTGGCGAGGTGGTGTAGCGAGGTATTTGATATGAGCGGAGACTCTGTGAGGCTTGAAGTCTTTTTGTGGACTTCGCTTGTCTATTGCGAGGCCTTTTAACGGTGTTCCGATCACGTCGATCTTCAACGAGCAAGAAAGTTCTTGAGTTCAAGATGTTTCTCGACCCCTTTTCCATTCGAGAATCTCCTCTTTTTATAGAGGATTGGGGAGTCGAGTTTTGGTCGTTGTCCGATGTGGGACGCCCGAGATCAAGGGCTCTGATTGGCCTAGAGGCGAGGCAGCCGGTGATTGGCTCGAAGAGCGGCGTTCGCTGAGTGGTCATGGTGGGCTGGCGCAAGTAGAGTCGGTTACGAGGTCGAGACCTCGCTCCGAGGTCGAGGGGGACCTCGTGGGGTAGGAATTTTGTTAAAACAAGTGGGTATGGTTGTGGGCCCCAGGATCATCCTCGGGGGTCCCTTTGACCTGGTTTGACCCTCATACCTCGGGCCCACCTCTTGCTTCGCTATTTTGAGCATCATCACAACCCCATGGCCTGGGGACCTCGCCCCGAGGGTCGCAGGGCATAAGTTCTCAAAGATTTGCGAGGCTCTGAGAGGTGGGTAGGCATTTTGCGAGGCTTCAAGGGTTTCCGAGGTTCCTGGGGAGCATCTTGCGAAGACCTCCCTTTGCGAGGTTCCACACTTAGCTTTTCTTTGGTTGGCAAAGGTAAAGCTTTTTTGGGCTTGCTCCTCGTGTTTTGCTTAATGGGCCGCGCAGGAGGGACAGGCCCAATAAGCCTAACTGGGTAGGGGAGGTCCCAGCCTGCCCTTTATAAGTGTGTACTTCACACGCCTCCCCATTTATTTCTTCTTCCCAGATTTTCGCCTTCTCTCTTTCTGTCTTTTTGGCTTCCTGCGAACGGTTTCTTCAGACGGTTTCCGGCGAGCCTCAGCCATCTTCCGGTTGCACCACCGCCTCCTCCTCGTCGATTCTGAACAAGTAAGTCTTCGACTTTTCTTCTCCCGCTTCTTGTTTTCTTTTGATTTCTCCCTGCTTGTTTTTTGTGCCGTGTTTTAGGAGGCGATGGAGCGTCGCCTGGTGTTTCGCGCCGGCATCATGGTGGCGAAACAACGGTGGTGAGGTCGGCGTGAGTTTCCATCTGCTTTTTCTCGCCGTTTTCCCTTTGCTCCTTTCTCTTCTTTTCTCTTCCGTTTCGCCGTGCGCCCTAGCGGGCAGTGGTTGCCCCTTGGTGTTTCGTACCGCCGACAAGGTGGCGGGACAGTGGGGTGAGGGTGGCGAACGCCATGCACTCGAATTCCTCGCCCTCCAACCGACGGTTGTCACTTTTTATTTTTCGGCGGTTTTGAATTTTTGAAGCTCTGGGAAACCCAAACGTCCTGACGACTGATTGATGGGACGTTAGGGTCTCCACCGCCGCTCTCGACCGCTGGCTTCCATTTCATCTTCTCTTTCCTCTTTCTGGCGCTTCGACTTCTTCCTTTTTGGCGCTTCGACTTCTTCCTTTTTGGCGCTTCGACTTCTCCCTCGCCGTCCTATCTTGTCAGAGTAGCCCCTGGGGTGCCACGTGGCTCCTTGCCTCTTATGATCCGGGATTTCTCTTTCTCAAGAGGTTATGACCTCGCACTGCTTTTCTTCCGAGGTTACGACCTCGCACCGCTTTTCTTCCGAGGTTACGACCTCGCACCGCTTTTTTCTTGGTTATAGTGCCCGATGTCTCAATGCTTCTTTCTTTTCCAGGTGCTAGCCTTCCGCGGCCTGGACATCGTTCTTTTCATGCCTAGGAGAGCCTCTGCTAGCCCTCCGCCCGGCTTCGCTTTCAGAGTCCAAGAGGGTTTTTACGAGGAGGTTTCGGAGTCCGCGGGGAGCGTAGAACTCAGCGACTCTCAGAATCCGAGGTCCCCTTCGCTGGTCTTCAGCGAGCCTTCTTCAAGCGACTCCGAGGTCTCTATTAATTCGTGCTTCTCCCATCTTCGAACGTCGTCGGGCGTTGAAATGGCTTCGTCTTCTACCCCCGACGAGGTTGTTACTGAGGTCGAGGCGCGGCCGGTTGTGGGGACGACCTCAGCGCCGCCTCCTTACGTGCCCCCGAGCTTCCCTGCGGCGTACATCACCGACGCCGTGTCCCGCGTCCCGAGGGTCCTGGAGGAACGGATCCCCATGACCCTGGGTTCCGCCGAGGCTTGTCTATCCGAGGGGGTGGCCACCGAGCTCGAGCTGAAGGACCTCACAGATATTGCCAAGGACTTTGCTTGGCCCGAGGGGGTTGAGTTGGCGCTTCCCGAGGAGGGGGGTCACTCCTTGGCGTCTTACGACAGGTGCGTGGTTGTGCATCTCTTCAGCCTTCAGGCTGCCCTTGGCCCAGCATTTTGTTGATTATTTGTGGGCCATGAGGATCTGCCCTGCGCAGCTATTTCCAAACGCTTGGCGGTTGTTGTGTGCCTACACGATTCGCAGTCGCGAACTCGGGGACGGACCGAGACATGACTACCTGTCGGCTTTATTCCTAGCGAGGAGAGACACTCGGTCCCGAAGCCTTATCAACCTTAGCACACCGCTTATCAAGATCACCACGGCCCCTTCGAACGTCGGGCCGTGGAAGCCGAATTGGTTCTTGGTTCGCGACCCCACCGGGAGATATCTCAATTTTCCGGTAACGCCGGGCGAATTTGTTCGGTGCGTGACCCCGCTGGAGGTCGATGAGCTCAAGGCGCTCAGGGTCCGATACGCCACGGCGAGTCAGGCACCGTTTCAGGTGTATCTTTCTCAGGACCAGCTTGAGCGGGCTGGACTGAGCCTCAGCCTCCCTCCCCGCGAGGGAAAAGAGGGTACTCAATCTCTTTCCTGACATTCCCTGATTTGATTTTTTTTGAAGTTGAGGGGCGAGGTTTACAACCCCGCGGGCTTATTTTGTCTCATTACTGTTATTAACTGGCCTCTTGCTTTTCTTATCTAATTTTTTCGTTCTCCTTTTTTCTTTGACAGTGAACCTACTCGGCGCTCTTACCTCGAAGTCACAGGGCAAAAGGCCTGTGACTTCTTCCTCCAACGCTACGAGACCCCAGGGCCAACTTGGGGTCGTCATAAAGGAACTGGCCTCGCAGGCGAGGCCTCCCGCCCCGCAAAGCAAGACGACAGCCCCGACGCTGAAGGCGCCGGCGGCGAAGACGAGCGGGGGGGTGGCGTCCAAGGGGGACGCCGCAAGGACATCCTCCCATCACTCTCGAGGGTCCGGGGATAAGGCCGGGTCCAAAAGGAAGGACGAGGGTTCTCCTCGGGGGGAGAAAAGGAAGAAATGAAAGGAGGATGGGCAGGGGGAAACCCCGGGGGGCGTGATGGTCGAACGCCCTGGGCCCGCGAGCCGAGTTATCTCGGCCACCAGGCCTCCTGCCGAGAAGTTCCACTGCCCTGGTCCTTCCCGGGGCGTGTCCGAAGACTGGGACAGGACCGTTTGGCCCGACGAGGTTGCATGGGCCAACAACCTCTCGGAGGCAGCCCTCAACGATGAGATCCTCCGCTACTCCGCGATGGTATATCTTGCCCTTTTTCGTTCATTATTTTTTGTTTGGCTTTATTATTCTTGTTCTTGTTTTTACGTGCTCTTTTATTGCTCCAGAATACCTTCTTCGCGAACTACAACTGCGGCCGCGTCGTCCTTCTCCATAGGAAACTGGGCAGGATGGAGGCGAGGCTCCAAGAGCGGGACGTCGAGCTCGAGAAGAAGGGACAGAGCCTTGCAGAGGCCGAGAAACGCGTTCGCGCCGCGGAGATCGCGGCAGCGGACGAGGCCAAGGAAGCCTCGAGGGCCAAGGAGGAGCTGAGGAAGATGAGGGAGGAGAACAAGGATTTGAAGTATGAGAACGGGGATTTCAAGGACGAGGTCAAAAATCTCAAAGGCCAGCTGTCCGAAGAGCACCAATTCTTCAGAGAGAAGGAGGCGGAGCTTCGGAAAGCCGAGGAGGAGGTTACTAGGCTCCAAGGGCGTGTTGTTGAGCTCAGCAAGGAACTGGACCTCGAGGGGCCCAGGTATGTGAAGTCCGAGGCCTTTCAGGCCGAGATGGTGGAGAGTGTGAGGAAGATGTTCCAACAGTCCGTCATGATGGGGGTAAAGCAGACGGTCGCGAAGTATGGGCACCTCGACCCCCGCATCAAGTTTTTCATCCCCAACTATCAAGAGACTATGGGGGAACTTGAGGGGGAAGAGCCTGAGGGAGAGTGCGAGTTCTTTCTCAACGAGGATGGAACTGTGGCTAGCGAGGCGCCTACCGTGGCAGCCATCGCCCAGGAAGACGCGCCCGGCTCCCAGCCTTCTGCCATCACCGCCCCTGCCCCGGAGACTCCCCAAGGACCTACTGCTCAAGCCCCTGAAGATCCTCCGAAGACCTCCGACCCTGCCGCCGAAGCCTCGAAGATGTAAAGGATGTCGTTGTCTGCTTCTGTTGTTTTTTTGTTTTTTTGTTTTGCTTGTTTTGCTGGTGGCCCTGCGGGGCCTGTAATTAAACATCTGGGCACACGTACCCCAGCTTTTTATGTTATTTTCCTTACCTTATGATTGCTTGTTTGTTCTAGCTTTCCCGTATATGCTCGCACATATTATCTACCCAACCCCATGGCCCGAGTGTCACAATTATTGTGGTATTCGGGCCACATCGGGTGTTTCTGATTATGTATCGAGATCTCGAGCTTTGCTTCAATGATTCGCCGAGGCCCCGAGCCTTTTCCGGACTTCGCACAATGACTTTGCCGAGGCCACGAGCGGGAAGTGAGGGAGGATTTTAACGAGATTCTCCAACGCCTCGCGTAAAGCGAGGGATGGACTTCGCGTGAAGCGAGGGTTGGACTTAACGAAGATCTCCAACCCAAAGCGGGAAGCGAGGGATGGACTTAACGAAGATCTCCAACCCCAAGCGGGAAGCGAGGGATGGACTTAACGAGATTCTCCAACACCTCACGTGAAGCAAGGGTTGGACTTAACGAAGATCTCCAACCCCAAGCGGGAAGCGAGGGATGGACTTAACGAGATTCTCCAACACCTCGCGTGAAGCGAGGTTTGGCCTTAACGAGATTCTCCAACACCTGGCGTGAAGCGAGGTTTGGACTTAACGAGATTCTCCAACACCTGGCGTGAAGCGAGGTTTGGATTTAACGAAGATCTCCAACCCCAAGCGGGAAGCGAGGGATGGACTTAACGAGATTCTCCAACACCTCGCGTGAAGCGAGGGTTGGACTTAACGAAGATCTCCAACCCCAAGCGGGAAGCGAGGGATGGACTTAACGAGATTCTCCAACACCTCGCGTGAAGCGAGGGTTGGACTTAACGAAGATCTCCAACCCCAAGCGGGAAGCGAGGGATGGACTTAACGAGATTTTCCAACACCTCGCGTGAAGCGAGGTTTGGCCTTAACGAGATTCTCCAACACCTGGCGTGAAGCGAGGTTTGGACTTAACGAGATTCTCCAACACCTGGCGTGAAGCGAGGTTTGGATTTAACGAAGATCTCCAACCCCAAGCGGGAAGCGAGGGATGGACTTAACGAGATTCTCCAACACCTCGCGTGAAGCGAGGGTTGGACTTAACGAAGATCTCCAACCCCAAGCGGGAAGTGAGGGATGGACTTAACGAGATTCTCCAACACCTCACGTGAAGCGAGGGTTGGACTTAACGAAGATCTCCAACCCCAAGCGGGAAGCGAGGGATGGACTTAACGAGATTCTCCAACACCTCGCGTGAAGCGAGGTTTGGCCTTAACGAGATTCTCCAACACCTCGCGTGAAGCGAGGGTTGGACTTAACGAAGATCTCCAACCCCAAGCGGGAAGCGAGGGATGGACTTAACGAGATTCTCCAACACCTCGCGTGAAGCGAGGTTTGGACTTAACGAAGATCTCCAACCCCAAGTGGGAAGCGAGGGATGGACTTAACGAGATTCTCCAACACCTCGCGTGAAGCGAGGTTTGGACTTTTAACGAAAATCTCCAACCCCAAGCGGGAGGCGAGGGATGGACTTAACGAGATTCTCCAACACCTCGCGTGAAGCGAGGTTTGGACTTTTAACGAAAATATCCAACCCCAAGCGGGAGGCGAGGGATGGACTTAACGAGATTCTCCAACACCTCGCGTGAAGCGAGGTTTGGACTTTTAACGAAAATCTCCAACCCCAAGCGGGAGATGGGCTTTTAACCCGGAGTTTTTATTTTTGAGAGAGATTTTGAAAGTCCCACAACCCTTTATTCACAAAAAGCAGTAACGGAGTTCAGAGAGTTTACACGAAATATTTCCTTAACCGGTCGACGTTCCACGTCTTACTGAGGGTTCGCCCCTCGTTGTCTTTGAGCTTAAAGGCCCCGGGAGCGACCTCCTCCTCGAGGATGTATGGTCCCTCCCAGTTGGGGTCCAGTTTGCCACCTTCAGTTCTTCTCAAGACGAGATTGCCTGTGGCCAGGTGCCGAGGTCTCACCTTCTTGTCGTGGTAAACGGCCACGCGGCGCTTGTATTCCCTGGAGCGAAGGTCGGCTACTTCGCGTAGCTCGTCGCGGAAGAGCAACTCGACCCTGAGATTGGCCTCGTTCTCCTTTTCATAAAAATCGAACACCCTCGCCGATGGGACCAGGGTTTCTACCGGGACTAGGGCCTCTGCCCCGTAGGTTAGGGCGAACGGCGTTTCTCCGGTCGCGCGGCACGCGGTGGTGCGGTACGTCCATAAGACGAGCGGGAGAAGCTCTGCCCAACGACCTTGCGCCATGCCCAGCCGCTTTTTTAGATCGGACAGGATGCGGGCGTTGACGTTTTCTACCTGGCCGTTGGACTGAGGATGGGCCACGGAGGAGAACTTGAGGGATATGCCGAGTTCTGAGCAGAATGTCCGGGTCTCTTCATAGTCAAATTGGGGGCCATGGTCGGTCATGATGGTCATGGGAACGCCGAAGCGGCAAACAAGATTCTTCCACAGAAAGTCGCAGACCTTAGTCCCTGTGATCTTCGCCATTGCTTGTGCCTCAACCCACTTCGTAAAGTAGTCGACGATGACCAGGATATACCGCACCTGACCGGGGGCCTTGGGGAAGGGGCCGAGGATGTCCATCCCCCACATCGCGAAGGGGCACGGTGCGTGGATGGAGCGAAGCGGCAAGGTCGGGGCGTGCAAGAGGTTACTGTGCCTCTGGCATCCATCACATCGCTGGACGTAGTCCCTTGCGTCTTGCCGGAGGGTGGGCCAGAAGTACCCCAAGTGGGCGATCTTATGCGAAAGGGTTCGCCATCCGGGGTGGCCGCCACAGACCCCTTCATGGGCCTCATAGAGGATGTGCTCCGTCGACTCGGTCGGGACGCACAGTAGGTTGGGTTCGGCGTAGCCTCGGCGATAAAGGCAGCCACCTATGACGCAATACCGCGCCACCTGCATTTTCAGCTTCCTGGCTTGCGCGGGGTCCTCTGGGAGGACCCCGCTTTCCATATACCGTGTTATCGGGATCCTCCAATCCTCCGCGGTGACAGATAGAACCTCGCTGTTCACACTCCGCGAAAGTTTTCGCTCTACCATCACGCGGTTCCCCACCTCAAGGGGAAGGGCGGATCCTAACCTTGCTAGCGCGTCTGCTTTGGTGTTCGAGGGATGGACTCTACCGCGAAGGTTTCCAGGCATGACACCAAGGCTTTGACCTTTTCCCGGTACGCGGGCAGGAACCCCGTTTTGGTGTCGTACCGACCGTTGAGCTGGCGCGCTACCAGCTCGGAGTCGGTGTAGACCCTGATTTTCCGGGCCCCACTGAGGAGCGCCATCTCGATTCCCGCGATCATGGCTTCGTACTCGGCCTCGTTATTGGTGGCGTCGAAGGCGAAGTTAAGTGAGTACTCCGTCTCGATCGAGGGCCCAGCGAGGAATACTCCAGCCCCACCACCGGCGTCACATCGCGAGCCGTCGACGAACACCTTCCACTCTTCCGAGCTTGTTTCTGTTTCGGGGAAAGTGACCTCCACCATGAAGTCAGCGAGGGCCTGCCCCTTCATGGCAGTTCTCGGGAGGTAGCTGATGTCGAACTCGGAGAGCTCGACTGCGCACTTCGTCATCCGCCCGGAGAGGGCGGGCTGGTGGAGGATTTGTCGAAGTGGGAGGTTAGACAGGACCTGGATGGGGTGCGCATGGAAGTAAGGGCGCAGACGCCTTGCGGCGGTCACAACCGCCAGCGCCATCTTTTCGGCTGGGGAATACCGCTGCTCCGCGGGCTGGAGCACACGGCTCACGAAATAAACTGGGTGCATGGCCTTTCTGGTGAGCACCGCGCTGACCGTCTCGGGGCTGACGGCCACATAAAGTTGCAAGTCTTCACCCGCCAGTGGGGGCGACAATGTGGGGAGCTTTGTCAGGAAGGCCTTTAGCTCAGAGAAGGCGAGCTCCAGATTCTCGTCCCACACGAACTTGTCATTCTGCTTGAGAGCCGCGAAAAAGGGGAGGGACCTTTCCGCCAGGCGGGAGCAGAACCTCCCAAGGTAGTTGACAGCACCGTTAAGCCGTTGCACCTCGGTGCGAGACCGTGGTGACCTCATGGAGAGGATCGACTCGGCCTTGGTAGGGTTTATGTCGATGCCCCGTTCGCTAATCATAAAGCCCAAGAATTTTCCCGATGACACGCCGAAGACGCACTTCTCGGGGTTCAGGCTGAGGCGGTTGTGCCTGAGAGTTGCGAAGACCTCAGCGAGGTCAACCAGATGCTCCTCAGGGGTCTTGCTCCGGACAACAATGTCGTCGACATAAGCGGACACGTTCCGTCCGAGATGGCTTTTGAAAACGCGGTCGACGAGGCGTTGAAAGGTTGCCCCCGCATTTTTCAGCCCAAACGGCATGACTTTGTAGCAATAAGTACCGCGCTGGGTGATGAAGGATGTCTCCTCCTCTTCTCGCGGGTTCATCAGGACCTGATTGTACCCCGAGTATGCGTCGAGGAAGCTCAAAACCCCGTGACCTACGATTGAGTCAACGAGCTCGTCGATCAAGGGCAAGGGGTAGCTGTCTTTGGGACAGGCTTTGTTGAGATCCTTGAAATCGACGCACATTCTCCACTTCCCGCTGGCTTTTTTGACAAGCACGACGTTGGACAACCATCGGGGGTATTGGACCTCGCGTATAAACCCCGCAGCCAACAATTTTGCCACTTCGTCATTTGCGGCGCTTGCCCTTTCCTCGTTCATTTTTCTTCGTCGCTGCACCACAGGGCGAGTGGTGGCGTCGACGTTCAGAGAGTGCTGGGCTACGGTCCGCGGGACACCTCGGAGGTCCTTCGCAGTCCAAGCGAAAACGTCGCGGGACCCTGCGAGCAAGGCTTCTAGCGACGTCGCCGATACCCCCGAGAGGCACTCCCCGAGGTAGATCTTCTCGGACTCGCTCTCGAAAGGGGATATCACCCTTCTTTCCGGCTCTGGAGTGGGGACTGTGAAATCCCGGACTTCGAGGTCGGCCTCGCCGAGAGATTCCACCATGAACACCGGGCACTTTTGCTTTGCAGAGGTTGCATAGCAAACGCGACCTTCCTCCTGATTGCCCTTTACCTCTCCAACCCCGCCATCGACGGGGAACTTCATCTTCAAGTGGTAGATAGAAACTACCGCCTGGAACTTCATCAAGGAGACCCTCCCAATGATTGCAATCCACACCGAAGGCAGGCGCACCACTGTGAACTCCACCATTTCGGTCCTCCTGGTGGAGCCGGTGCCGAGCGTCATCCAGAGGTCGATGAGTCCGGCCACGTCGACCTCGTCCCCCGAGAAGGAGGTGAGTTTCCCAGCGTAGGGCCTCAAGGAGGTCTCGGAGATGCCCAATTGCTCGAACGCGCCATAGTACATGATGTCCACGGAGGATCCCGTGTCCACTAGTACTCGCTTAACCATCTTTGAGCCCATCTGCGCGTGGACCACCAGGGGGTCGGAGTGTGGCATGTGAAGCCCCTCGGCATCATCTGACGAGAAGGACAAACCTACGTGGGCACGCGAGGTTTGTGCGACGTTGAACACCGAGGGTTCATGATGGCTTTCCCTCGCGTATCTCTTCCGCTCTGCCTGGGTTGACCCAGCCGGTGATGGTCCGCCCGAGATGGTATGGATGTACCCATCGGGCGCCGTTGCCTGTCCCGACCGGGCCTGCTTCGAGGGCGCCTGTTGCTCGACGTTGTTGTTGTTGTTAGCCTGGGTCTGACTTGGGCCTCGCGGCTCGAGGTTGGCTCCCGACGCGGGGTTGGCACGACCCTTTTCATTTGGGTCATATGCGGGACCTCCCTTGCCTCGGTAACCCCGCGGTCTCCTGCCAAAGCAGTTCCAGCCTCCGCCACCGCCTCCACGGTTGTTGTTCCAGTTATTGTTGTTGTTGTCATTGTTCCGGCTATTGTTGTTGTTTCTGTTGTTGTTGTTGTTGTTTTTGTTTTTGTTGTTGTTGTTGGGGTTGTGTGCCTGCGTCACATACGCATCGCGCGCGGCCGGCGCGGCCGCCTTTGCCTTCCCCTTGGCCTCGGCGACGATCTCTTTGTCAGTTCGTGGTCGCGAACTCTGGTTGGTGGCATCCTCGGCGTATACTTGGGCCGTGATTCGGGCGCACAAGCTTTCGTATGTCTCCGGATTCTTATAAAAAATGCGGTTTTTGAATTCCCCGATGCGCAGGTTGCCCATGAGGGTGTCGCGCACCGACGACTCGTCGACGTGCGCGATCTCCTCCACCGCGGTCGTGAACCTCGTGAAGAAAGCGCCTAAGGATTCGCTCTCCCCCTGCTCGATCCCGCGGAGGTCCCGCATGTTCTTCTTGCGCTTCCTGGAGCCGCTGAAGTGTGTGACAAAGGAATCACACAGTTGGGCGAACGAGGTCACGGAGCCGACCTTCTTGCTTGAGAACCATGTCAACGCGGCCTTTTCCAGGGTGGTGGGGAAAACCCTGCAGAATATCGCGTCATTGTAACCATTGACGTTCATCTGGACTGCGAAGTGTTTTACGTGCTCCTCGGGGTCCGCTGAACCGTCATAAAGCCCCATTTGCGGCCTTAAGAAGCCCTTGGGCATGGGCGCGTTCCGGATCGCATCCATGAACGGGGAGGTGATCTTGGCTTCCTCCTGATTCTGGGGCGGTGGCCTCGAATTATGCGATCGAGACCTCGGGTAGTGCATCGCGCTCCCCGCTGTTTCGGACAACTCTGGCTCCTGCAGCCTCGATCGGCGCGATCGGGACCGCGAGATCTGCATGGGATCTCGGGGAGGTCTCTCTGTCGACGAGCCGTTGGTGGAGGACTCGGGCTCACGCGCACGCCTAGGGATGTACGCGGGGACATACTCGGAGTGCGGCTCACCCTGGGGGGGATAGGTACGTACGAAGGGGCGAAGCCCTGCTGGTATTGTCCATAAGTCGGGTAGGGGTATGGGTTCGGGGCTCGCCGCCCTGCTCGAGGCCTTGGAATGGGAATGGATTTTGCGGGGTGGTGTACGTCCATCCCGGAGGGACCACGAACGGGCAGCCCGGAGGTCCCGCGGCTGTCCATTGCGTAGTTTCTGGCATGTTGTCGGGGTGTTGAGGGAAGAAATTGTTTGGGCAAGCCATTTTGAGGGAATCGAAGCCAAGGTTTTGCACGAATCGAGGAACTGCTTAGGATGAAGAAGTTCCCACAGACGGCGCCAGTGATGAAACCCGAAATGAAAGGCTCGCTGGAAGACAAGAAACGAGATTATTATATTCGAAAGTGCAAACACTTGCTTCTTTATTTATGACTTTCTTTATAGCGAGGTTTACAGGCCCACGAGGCCAACAGATTATTTGAGAATTACACCCTTCACCTCCTACGATTATCCGAGATCTCAACCTAACAATGTCCGAGATCCCCCAGTGGCCAGCTAGCTCTAAGCGTTACTTGCCAGTCCCTTTGAGCGAGGTCGAGTTGCGGGGTCTTTGGTGTTAGGTAGAGCGAGGTGTAAGAGGCTGGCGAGGTGGTGTAGCGAGGTCTTTGATGTGAGCAGAGACTCTGTGAGGCTTGAAGTCTTTTTGTGGAGTTCGCTTGTCTATTGCGAGGCCTTTTAACGGTGTTCCGATCACGTCGATCTTCAACGAGCAAGAAAGTTCTTGAGTTCAAGATGTTTCTCGACCCCTTTTCCATTCGAGAATCTCCTCTTTTTATAGAGGATTGGGGAGTCGAATTTTGGTCGTTGTCCGATGTGGGACGCCCGAGATCAAGGGCTCTGATTGGCCTAGAGGCGAGGCAACCGGTGATTGGCTCGAAGAGCGGCGTTCGCTGAGTGGTCATGGTGGGCGGGCGCAAATAGAGTCGGTTACGAGGTCGAGACCTCGCTCCGAGGTCGAGGGGGACCTCGTGGGGTAGGAATTTTGCTAAAACAAGTGGGTATGGTTGTGGGCCCCAGGATCATCCTCGGGGGTCCCTTGACCTGGTTTGACCCTCATACCTCGGGCCCACCTCTTGCTTCGCTATTTGGAGCATCATCAAGAGGGCCTGCCGCTGCACTCGGCGCGACGATGAGCGCCTTGGAGGTCGGATTGTGAAATGGAGGGATTGCATTGTGATAATGTTGTATTTTTAAATGTGGATGTGGCTATGAGTGACTGATTATAACTGATTTAGGTATTGGCCTTTAGAGATATGATTGCGGTTGTGGACTTGGATGCTGACTTTAGAAATGCTTTTAAAACGTCTTGCAATTTCCGTATTCTTCTAACTTGATAGATTAGTAGCTGACCCTTCAGGGAATATTTTTCAGTTCCAGGTATGAATCAGGGAACCGTGCAGGAACCGAGGCCAGATGGCGGGGCGGAGCGGTGAAGAGCGCGTGTCATAGTAGGGACAGGTTTACGTTAGTTTATTTATGACATATTAGGATGTTGGATTTATTAATATTCTGGAGTTGGTATTATGTTTTGCTTATTTTTATTTCTTCAATAATACTTAGTAGTGTTTTGTCGGATTTAGATATTTATATTCTCGGGAATACATGCAAAACTATGTTTTCTAATTTTTATAAAATGAAAGGTTGGATGTTTTTATTAAGTTTTCTCGTCGTGCCCGCGTTGCAAGATCCTAAAGTGTAGTTGTCAACCTACTTAAATAGTACCCAGTAAGGTCTATTACTTAGTAGCGCTCCGTCGGAAGTCGGGGTGTTACAAAATTTTTCTAAAGTGTAGTTGTCGACCTACTTAAATAGTACCTAGTAAGGTCTATTTCTTAGTAGCGCTCCGTCGGAAGTCGGGGTGTTACAAAATTTTTCTATTTTATAGTATATAGATAGATAGATAGATAGATAGATAGATAGATAGATAGATAGATAGATAGATAGATATAAATTACATGAAATATTCTTTTCAAAATAATTATTATTTGCTCATTTTTTTATATACCTTTGCTCATGAGGAAGATAAAAAATTATTTTGGACAAATCTTAAATTTACCCTTTCTTCGTTTTTTATGGGTTGGGCCTTGTCCGGTTCGGCACTTTCACTTTTTTGTGCCTATGTCCGGACCGGAGATCGGTTAGACATCGTAAGGGGTGTTGCTCCTCCCTCCCAAGCCTCTCTGCTGCATACACACCACTAGATCGGAGAGTCTCGAACTTGGTGACTTAAATTTTACCCTTCCTTCTAATTGGTGACTTAAATGAAATCTCATGTCCTGTTGATAAATTGGGTGGTCTCATCCCAACTCTAAGTAGATTTAACCGTTTACTGATTAAGACTTCGGGTTCCCTTTTTATGGGTAAAAAAGTTCAAATGTTGTTGAAAACATTTTTGAAAGGCTTGATAGGGTTTTAGTCCATCGGTCTTTAGCCCCTTCCTTTTCATCTTTGTTAGTTCACCATCATCTTTTTACTACTTCGTACCACTTTCTTATAACCTTCTACCTTGGTAATTCCAAGCCTTATCTTAAATTTTCTTTTAGATTTGAAAATGTTATGTCTAAGTTGAAGTTTTTACCTCTTGTTAAAAAAGTGAGGACTTACAGTTTGTCAAGTTCCATTATGTTTCGAATTTCTATGAAAATGAATCTCTTAAAGATATACTCCTAAGCATGGGCCAAATATCATACGAATAATAACTATGAACAATTAAAAATCGCGGAGTAGGAACTTCAAACTCTGCAATATGATTTACTAATTAACCATCGTAACACACATACTATTATTCTGTTACAAAAGACATCTAAATAAATATAATGCACTTTTAGATTTTCAACATATTTTCTGGAAACAACGAGAAAAAGTTATCAGATGTTCGTGTTTTTAGTATATTTTAAGTGTTTTTCTTAGGTTGTTTTAGTGAGTTTTAGTGTTAGTTTTGTGTGTTTTTGGATAAGTTTGCATATTTTGTGAAAAGTATGGAAGCTACTCCATTTTGTGTCTTTTTGTAGGTTTTTGAAGCGGAAGGGAGCGTTTTTGAGCAAACCTGGAGTCAGGTGGATGGTGGAGTGCATATAAGGAAGAGAAGAAGGAGTACATCTTAAAGATCCCGGTGAAGTTCAAGAGAAGCTGTGAAAAGTGTACAAAAACCCGAATCAGAGAGCTCGTTACCGACTTGTGAGGGTCGGTACCGAGCTGTGCAATGAGGTTTTATTGGGGGAATTCAGAAAGTGTCTACCGACCCTGTGCAGGTGGTTACCGAGGTGGCATGTGTCAGTAGGCGGCGCCGACTTTGAGAAAATCTATCTTTTATCTTGTAATCTTTTTAGCATGGTAAGTTTTTATCTTTTAGATCTTTATAAGATAGTTTCCTCTAGTATAAATACCCTTGTTCTAGTCTAGTTTAGGAGGATCCGTTAGTTATTTTTGGAGTTCGATTGTGGGGAGAGATGCTAGTTCGATTCGATCGATCGAGAGAGAGGTCGAGTTTGTTGTGTTCTTCGTTGTTCCTTGAGATCGAGCTTGGTTGTAAGACAAGATTTTTATATATTTTCAAGTAAGTTTTAATTCAATGTTTTCTTTCAATATAGTTGTTTGTTTTGATTCAATCATGAGTGAGTAGTTTACTTTTCTAGGATCGGGGTTGAAACCCGACATAGTTATGCATGATTCAATGAATGTGTTGAATGTTTGAATGCATTCTATCCTTTTATCTACTTGTTTATGATTATACTTAGACGAGAGTCGAAGTAATTTGTGTTTATCGCTTGATCGAAAGAGAAAGTTGTAATCTTGAATGTTGATATTGTTCGATAACGAAAGTTTCGAGCTTTGGATTCAAACTAAGTAGAGAAGTGAATTGATTTATGAAAATTGATTGATTTGCTTGTTTAGGTCAACGAAAGTTGATAGATTTATCTTAAAGGCATGATAATTATCCTTCACATTAGTTCATATGCATGATTATGTCGTGGTAACCCTTGTCCTAGTTGTTTTTATCATTTGAATTTCCTTTGTTTTTACTTTCGAACAGACTCATTACCGAGGTACACAGGTCGGTACCGAGCCTGTAGTTGCATTGTTTTGATTGCGTAGTTTTAGTAGAAACCCAGTGTCGTTATCGACCCTGACAAGGTCGGTACCGAGTTCTGTCGTAGCCTTTTTTTGCTTTGTTTGCTTTGTTTTCTTGTTTTAGTAGTTCGGTAATCAAACAACCTTGCTTCTCGTGGACGATCCTAACCTCCCTATACTCAACGGGGTCTTGACTACAAATTTATTTGTTGTTAGTTAAAACCCTCTCAACAAATTGGCACCGTTGTCGGGGAAGCAACAGTGTTTGTTTGTTTACCTGTGGGTCTGGGAATAGCCCGACCCTGTTTTTGTTTTTAAATTTGTTTTCTCTTGTTTGTTTTCTCAGCTTATGCCAGCAGGATGTCGCAAGCTCGAGTTTGATAACACTGGTTATTATTCTTAACCTGAACGCACCCTGCACCGCAAAAGAAGAGGAAACCAAGCCATGGCAATGACTCCTGAAGAGATGGCACAACAGATGGCCGCTCTCCAGAGGCAGATGGAGGCGTTACAAGCTGATCGAGACGCTGCTGCCGCAACAGCTGAACATGAGTGAGTAAATGTTGAACGTCACCGAGAGGACAATGCTCGTCTACATGAGCAGTTGATTGCCTATCCAAGGAATGCCAAACAGTATATGCATCCAGAACTGAGGGTGCCAGAGTCTGCAATCGTGCTTCTAGAGATAGAGAAGACTTTTGAGATCAAGTCTCAATTTATATCCTTAATCAAACGTGCTCAGTTTGAATGGAAACCTACTGAGTGCCCTTTGGAACATATTAAAAATTTTCTTGATTTATGTGACACTATTGCTGCTAAAGGTGTCTCACTAGAATATGTTCTATTAAAAGCTTTCAGGTGGTCTCTTACTGGAAAGACCCTGAGCTGGTTGGAGAGCTTACCTCCTAAGTCTATCAGGACTTGGAAGGCTTTGTATGATCAATTTTTAACAAAGTTCTTCCCTCCTGCCAAGACAACGAAGTTGAGAAAACGCATCACCTCCTATCACCAGCTGCCTAACGAGACCTTCGTAGAGACATGGGAGAGGTTCAAGGAGATGCTCAGACAGTGCCCCACTCATGGGCAACCCCTATATGTGCTCCAAGAAATCTTATTCCAAGGGAATAATGCAGAAACGAAGAACCGCATCAACATGCACACTGTTTGCGGTTTTATTAAGATGGATCTCACTGCCACATGGGAACTGCTGGACAAGTTGTCTCATTACGATGCCATGTATGGGACCCAGTAGCCACCCCAGCCACAAAAGCGTCTCTACATGCCTAATAAAGACGAAGTTGATCCCGATGTTAAAAATCAATTTCTACAGGATGAGATCAACCGTTTGAAGAAACATGTACGTTTTTTGAAAACCTCTCAACCTTGTCAAGAGTGTGGCTCTTATGCCCATAGTACTTTTGCATGCACTAACATTGAGTAGGTTAGAGCTGCTGAGATATACGCTGATTTCATTGATTTTCATCTAATTGTGATTATTGAGGTCGGCCTCGGAATCTGTGCAGCTAGGTTCCCTAATTATGAGTCGACACTCTTCTTCCAAACATCAAACTCTCCCCATCTTTTCATCTGATTATTGAGGTTGGCTCCTCAATAATCAGATGAAAAGATGGGGAGAGTTCGATGTTTGGAAGAAGAGTGTCGACTCATAATTAGGGAACCTAGCTGCACAAATTCCGAGGCTGCAAGGGCAACTCCCGGGCCGCCCCGACGAGAACCCTAGATGACAGATAGCGGTTGTACACCTCAGGAGCGGGAAGACGCTACCAGATCGCGCCGAAGATAAGAAGAAGGACCCCGGTGCTAAAGAAGAAGCCTCGACCCAAGTCGACAACGTACCGAAGAGGGTCGTTACCTCTTCGGTACGCTGATTTCATTGATTATTGAGGTCGGATTCCAATTGGGTCGGTACCGAGGTAAGTCGAGACCATTTCCGAGTACAAGTATGGGGTTTTTCTTGTTAGTTTGAATGGATCTTACCTTGGATTTTTATGATGTTTTCAGGTACCAAATGGCAAGCACAAGCCGAGCCAACTCTAGGGCTGGAAAGAAAAGGAGGACTCAAAGATCTCTGTATCCTCCACAAATGGACGTGGTAATTTTGCCTACTCGATAGCAACGAGCGGTCTTTGATTCTGTCCTTCAAAAGGAACACTTCACTAGGTGGTTCTCAAGATCAAGTGCCAAAGCTAGCGACATTTACGAGGATCTCAAGCACGCCTTCGCCATTCTTGGTATACTGCATCTACTCAAGAAGGAGGAAACCCCGCACTACCCGACCCTCACCTCCGAGTTCATAGCCACTCTCCAATTCAGTTTCAAGTTAAAGACGTCAGTAGGAAAGATTAAGTTCCGACTCGGCAATGCCAACCATGAGTACACAATGGCCGAGTTCAACCGTCTCCTCGGTCTCCCCAACCACTCTCGGAATTACAAGGCTCTCGACGATTTAAAGGTCACCGACACATGGAGCTATATTTCTGAGGAGATCAATCCTTCCGCACCGGCACTTCCAGGGGCGCGCATCATCAACCCCATCTTCAAGATTATTCTCGGAATCTTGAGCGCCACCTTTTGGCCCAAGAAAGAGCATTCAAGGCAGACGAGGATGGAGGTTGGATGCCTCCGAACTATTCTTTTTGAGGACCCCGCCCCCATGAATTTGGGGTACGAATGGTTGAAATATGTAGAAAGGCACGAGGCCTCTTCAAAGGAAGTCAGGTGTGGGAACTTGGTGAATCTTTTGACAGAGGAACTTAGTGTCGACCTCACACGCTACACCCTGCACAGTCCTCAGAAGATGGATACAAAATACTGGTATTCTTCCGGCATTTTTCTGAGAGTTCATGGTGGAGTCGCCACCAAGGTGCTTGGACAGGAGGTGATGATTATGCGGGACAAGCTGGAGTTGCTCTACGTGCCAAATTGGTACGAAGCCTGGACGTCTCATTCGTTTCCTTTGGACAAGAAACCTCAGGATGAGCCGACACTAAGGGCATGTGAGACGAGGTATGATAGAGATGGAGCTGCTATGGATGAAGATGAGGCAACTACGGAGGAGCTCGATAACGAGGCCGATGAGGTCGGTACCGAGGTACTTGACGAGCACACCGACCTCGGTACCGAGAAACTTGGGCTCGATGATGAATATTTCGAGGTCAATACCGAGACATTCAAATTTGGTAACGAGCCTGCCCCTCCACCTACCGAGCCACAATCGTATGGATTGGTGCCTTACAACCCGATTATCTATCAAGACCACTTCCAGCCCCATGATCACTACCAACCGCCGCCCCATCGCAACTACAGTTCAAATGTTCCTCCTCCCTGGGATGAAGATTTGTCTTTCCAGATGCAACAGCTGAACCTGTAGCAGACACAGCTTACTCAACGGATGGATCGTTGGGAGGGTGTGTATTCCGCTCGCATGGCTCTAGAGGATTCAAGGCATCAACAAGCTGACGCTCGTTGGAGGACAATGGAGCAGCGTGTGACGGTTGATGAGGAGCTCTTGAGGACGATGTATGAGTTCATGGGCAACTTTGAGCGTCAGTTTCCACCGCCACCACAGTGATGATCTCAGCCTTTCAAAGATGTTTCTTCCGCTTCATTGGCTATCTTTTGAGTTTCTTTTTTTTCCCTTTTCTTTTCTTTTCTTTTGCTTTATTACAGTGGGGACACTGTAAGTTTAAGTATGGGGTAGGGAGGGAAAAGAAAACTTGTTTAGTTGTTTTTCCTTTGTTTTTGAGTTCTTGTCTTAGTTGTCTTTGTTTTAAAAATAAAAAATCACAAAAAAATTGAAAAATTTTAAAAATTTCAAAAAGATTTTAGAGCAGATGAATACCTTGTCTTTTGGTTCTATGATAGTTGATTGCTTGCATGACCATGTAATTTCCTTTCAACATGTTTTTGATGGTATAGCCTGAGTCTTATGATGAAATTGTTTTTATAGAGGAATAGCATATGATGAAATTGAGCATGTATAACTGTTAGCATGAGTAGTTGCAATCCAACACAAAAATTGACCTTGTCAGTTCTTATTTTTAGCCTTGAGTTTTCTTGTGTGACTTACTCTCTTTATGTATATTATCTCTTGGAATTGTGATGGTTATCTATTTCTCAAGACCAATGAGATTTTTAGTTCATTACTTGTGAAAGTCATATGATAGAGAACTTATTTTTCATAAGCCTTATTTATCCTTATCCACCCTTACATGATCCTTGTTTTTGACAGCCAATTTGAGCTTTAGCCTTTTATTTGTTGCTCCATAAAATATTCCCTAGCCGAGATAAGCATGACCCTATCTGGGGATTAGGACTTAGTTGGAGAGGTATGTTTTTGTAGGGTGCAAAAGAGTTGTTTTGGTTCAAAATAAGGGTTTTTGGATCGATACCAGCCTATGTGGGCTTAGCCTTTTATGTAAAAAGCTTAGCCTTTTATTTTGTTTTTATGTAAAAAGATCTCTTGGTTAAAAAGTATGCAATAAAGGAAGAAAAATAATGTTTGGATCGATACCAGCCTATGTGGGCTCGGTACCGATGGTTTGAAGAAAGAAATGAAGAGGAGAGAAAAGTGTAGCTCGTTACCGACCCTCTCAGGTCGGTACCGAGGCAAGTCGAGAGGAAATGAAGAAAAAATGCAGAAAAAGAAAGAGAAGGAAGAGTAAGGAAGTTGTGCAGTGTGTTTAAAGTATAAACCAGATATTCTTTTAAGTTTTTATGAGGCTTTCTAGGATTTAAAAGGTGAGTGAAAGTAAGAGCATAATGTTTGAGTGAGTTTGGTATATGTTATTATGAGGAAGTTTTGGTGAGATGTGAGAGTTTTAGGAGTCTTTGATTCCCGGATACTATTAGCACCACATGGCCAAAATATTTCCACGCCTAATTGTCTTTACCAAGCTCCATTACAACCCGGCCGAATGGAAACTTCTATGAAGTTTTTCATTGAGCCTAAGTTTTCTTGATGATTTTTGCTTGTTTTGACAAATCTTTGGTGGAGAGTTTGGTGATATAAGTTTCAATTTCTATGAGTTTTTGCATACAAGATTGAGTTGAGAGATGAATTTATAGCCTACACACATGAGAGTTGAGTGAAACACTTTATCCTTGGTGAGGTTGGATTGTAGTTGCTTATGTCTATTGGTGCTTATATATGTGTGATGACGTTAATAGTCATTTGCTATTTTTGCTATGTTTTTGATGTTGCTTTTCAGATGAAGGCTATTGCTTGATAAGCATGATGTTTGGTTTTGGTTAATGTTTAGTGATTGCTTGAGGACAAGCAAGTTTAAGTATGGGGTATTTTGATGTTCGTGTTTTTAGTATAGTTTTAAGTGTTTTTCTTAGGTTGTTTTAGTTTAGTTTTAGTGAGTTTTAGTGTTAGTTTTGTGTGTTTTTGGATAAGTTTGCATATTTTGTGAAAAGTATGGAAGCTACTCCGTTTTTTGTCTTTTTATAGGTTTTTGAAGCGAAAGGGAGCGTTTTTGAGCAAAGCTGGAGTCAGGTGGATGGTGGAGTGCATATAAGGAAGAGAAGAAGGAGTACGTCTTAAAGATCCCGGTGAAGTTCAAGAGAAGCTGTGAAAAGTGTACAAAAACCCGAATAAGAGAGCTCGTTACCGACTTGTGAGGGTCGGTACCGAGGTACACAGGTCCTAGTGGTAACCCTTGTCCTAGTTGTTTTTATCATTTGAATTTCCTTCGTTTTTACTTTCGAACCCACTCGTTACCGAGATACACAGGTCGGTACCGAGCCTGCAATTGCTTTGTTTTGATTGCGTAGTTTTAGTAGAAACCCAGCGTCGTTATCGACCCTGACAAGGTCGGTACCGAGGTTTGTCGTAGCCTTGTTTTGCTTTGTTTGCTTTGTTTTCTTGTTTTAGTAGTTCGGTAATCAAACAACCTTGCTTTCCGTGGACGATCCTGACCTCCCTATACTCAATGTGGTCTTGACTACAAATTTATTTGTTGTCAGTTAAAACCCTCTCAACATTATCCATCTCCAAAATATGGATAAAAACACAAAATGTTTTCAACCTGTCTCCAAAATTTGCTCTTTTAAACAAAAAATTCTTTCCATCTAGATCCATGATGGTCTTGTTATCTTGATCATGCAAATTTTTTAAAAGATATTACTTCTAAGGTAGCTCATTGGTTCTAGCTAAACCTTTCTTGCAATATATCTGATACGGATTTAAATATTATTCCTCATTTGGTATTTGAGACTCATAATCTGGTATTATGTTACATTTCCTACTTTTATTGATATTAAAAAAAGGGAAATTATGTCTGGTACCCCTCAGTTTTGCACTTTTCCGGATGGTGTCCTGAAAAAAAAATTATTCCGAGTGGTACCCCGAGTTTTAATCATAGTTCGCCCCGTGCCCTTTTGTCCACTTTTCCTTCCTTTCTTATACAAGTCCGTAAAAATCAAAAATTAAAAAAGGGAATTTGTAACAACATAAAGATTGGTAAATCTGTACGTACATAATATATAATTCTAAATGAATTTAGGAAACCAATTAATAAACCTCAAAATAACAAATTAACAATAACTTAGTCTATTCTTCCAATTTTTTAATTATTCTCTGATAATTAATCCTATTAGTGCTAAAGAGGAATCTATTCTAACTCTTCGCTGAACTTAATAATGATACATTTACAATTGAATTTGTCTCCTCCTTTTCAAATGTTGTCCAGGATACTACTCTTTATTGATTCAAATAGTACCGATGTCACCAGTGCTAATATCCATCTGACCCATAAGTTCTTGCTTGATCCACAGATCCCTACATACCCATCTTCTTCTCTAATGAAATATTCCTAAATTTAACCCTCAATCAAAAACTCTAAGCTTAAACCCTAATTTCAAATCAAAATCATATATGACCACCAAATTGAACATAAAAACAACAAATCAAAACAAGAATATGCTAAATCACACTTTAAATCACCCTAAATTCAACCATAATCACATCAATTTCAAAAATATGCCAAAAAATCCCACTACACTCATTTCTACTACTGTCCACCTCCCTTTGTCTACCACCCGTTGTCCTTCTGTAGTCCGTCCTCTGCCCTCCATCCACCGACCAACATTCTAGCCGCTGACCCTCATCCAATCCTTCGTTGTTCGTTGTTTGTCTTTCGTGATAAAAAAAAGTTGCAGATCTTTATTTTACTTTTGTTTTAGAGTTAAAACTCCCATTTTTTATTTCTAATTTTTTAAATATAAAAAACTAACAAACTTCATTATGAATGGAAGGAAAAGTAGAAAGAAGGGTACGAGACGAACTAAAATTAAAATTCAAGGGTATTATTTAGAATAACTTTTTTTCAAGGCACCATTCGGAAAAGTGTAAAACTGAGGGGTACCAGACAAAATTTCCCTTAAAAAACAATTTTTAATCTTGCCCCGAATTGTTTTCCTGTAGATTTTTTCCAAAATCATTGGTCCATTCTGGGATCTTTTGTTTGCCTTGTTGTTAATGCGTTTTTTCATTCTTGATACATGCTTCGTTTTATTAAAAGATCATTTATAACTCCTATACCTAAAATTGATTTTTCGCGAAATATTAACCATTTTTGACCTATTAGTCTGTGCAATACCCGATGAGGTATTTTTCTATCGTTATACCTATCAAAGAATCCTAACATAACCAAACTGAGTAGAATGGTAAGTAAGAGTCGATCCCACAGAGACTCGTGTATAAGTGTTCTTACTTGAATGCCAAGTGAACAAAATATGGGGGGTTTTATGATTGATTTTCTAACTCTAAGATGCAAATTAAATTTAAATATGAATGCAAAGATGTTTATGACAATATGAGAAAGCGTGTTCAACTAGTTAAATCCGTTATGATATTGCTTTGTTGATCATTGATCTCTTGATTCTCACTTCACTTGAATAATCTATCACGGATTTTAATCCAAACTTCAGATTTAGTTGATAGAACTACCAGTCTAACAACCCTAATCATCTAACAACCTAGAAGACCTTCTAGATTCAATTAGACAACAACATACAGATTCATACTTAGAGCAACCAGACATCTAAGTGACATGTGAATTTATTCCCTTCTACAACTAAATATCCCGACCGGGTCTAAACATTTATAGATTCTACTTTATCTAACTAATCCCAACCGAGAATTAATCCGATTAGTTGTAAATTAACCTAGAAATTCTATTAGGTGACCAAACTAACAAAACCATAGATAAACTTTGATTCAATTAAGCATAGGGAATAAAAACTACTCAAGTTTGTTAAGAATCAATCAAACCTCACAACTCATGCAAATCACAACTTCAATTAACTAGTCAAACTCAAGAGATTTAGCAATGCATAATTGTATTAAGAAAACTTAAAAATTTGTTTTAAAGGTTGCCTCTTGAGAAAACTCTCAAGGAAAGAAACCATAGTCTCCAAATTGTGATTAGAATTATCCAACAAAAAGTCAAACTAAAGCTTATATACCCCATGATATCCAAAGACACAATATCTCCAAAGCTACATAAAAGCCCGTCAGAAATTACATGAAAATAGTCCAACTCGAAGCCTAATCCTCGGCCCAACTCGCTCGCACCAAAAACACCGAGCACGGTCTTATAACAAGGTGCACGACTGCGTCTACCCCCCTTGAGAAAGGCTCCAAATTTGACCTCATTGTCGGGATGGCGCGGGCTAATGTAGGGTAACGCAGTCGCGTCTCACTTTCCCAGCCCGCATCTTCTTCATTGAGACAACATTTAGGTAACACTTCAGAGGCTATTTTGACCCTCTTAGAGTTGGAATTTGGACTCAGAGTAAAATATGAATTGTAGCTCTTTTAATTATCTTTCCAATGATACCAAAACCAACATTATCAGATCACTATAGCTCCCAAATGAAGCCTTACAAGATAGAGATGTCGAAACAACAACTCCAATGCATAACCTGAATTTATGCTTTTGTTTCCCACAACCTCTTAGGCCTTAATGATCATCAAAAGTGACTTGCATAACTCGAATGAGCTCCACATGTTCTACCCACGTCTAGCCTCTAAAGTCCACCATAATCGTCGAAGATCCGCCCTGTCTATGCTTGTTTACCCAAAGATCTGCAAAACCGAACAAAACAAGCGCAAAATCCGAATTTTCTAGAAAACCTAAAAACCTAAGAACTAAGATAAATTATGCTAAAACCATGAAATATAAACATAAATATGCATCCTAAACACTACCTAAATGCAAACTATCAATACCATCTATACGGTTATTACGGAATTATTGGTTATCTGCTTAGCAAATATTCTTCCAAATATAATTCATCCTCTTCAATGTGCATTTGTCAAAGGTCGTCTTATTTAGGATAATATTCTTTTAGCACGTGAAATTTTTCATACATTTCATAAAAAGAAGATTGAAAAACAAGGATGGATGGCTTCAAAATTAGATATGTAAAAAAAAACATATGATAAACTTGACTATAATTTTATTAAACTCATTCTAATTAACTTTGGATTTCATGTTATATGGTTCTATCTTGTTATGTCTGGTATTGCGAGTTCTTCATCATCGGTGATTGTTAATAATGAGCCTAGTGATGAGTTTTTGCCTTAGTGTGGTATTTGACAAGGGAATCCAATTGCTCCATTTATTTTTGTTATTGCTATGGAGTATCTTGCTAATACTCTTCAACTATAATATTCTCTTAATTCTAAACATGTTGGTATGCAGTTAGTTAAGAATGGAACATGTTTGCCTTTAGCTTTGTTGATGATACCCTTACTTTTGCTAATGCGACTCACTACACAACTCTGTTGATTTAGCAACCACGTGGTCGCTAATAAAAAGAATTAATAAAGATTTCTCTTCCACATGGTCTCCAATTTAGCGACCACTTAACACGTGGTCGCTAAATACTCGCGGGAAATTTTGTGCGGCAATCGTGGTCGCTAAGTGTGTCTTCGCGGTAAAATCGCCGCCAATTTAGTGTCCATGTTGTCTCCGTAAAATTCCTTTATATATAAATCGCAAATCCTCATTCATTTCTAAACAAAAATACCCACAAAACAATTAAAGAGATATACATACTCATTTGTGCGGATTTTGCCCGCATTTCATAAACGGAGAAGGTTTTCGTCGAATTTTGCCCGCATTTCATAGAAGGTGAAGGTTTCCTTCGGATTTTCCCATCTTCTATTTATAGGTATGTAATTAGTTTTTTGTTTAATATAGTAAAATAATTATAGGAAAACAGTGTTATAAATGCTTAGATTAATTAATTTCGTATATATAGTTGAAGTTTTACGTATAATTGTAAATTGGTATTTAATTTAGTGAATAAGTGAACTTTAGTTAGCGACTAAGTCGACAATATTTAATGTCTAAGTGGTCGTTGAAGTCTTAAAAAATAGTTTTCCGGCAAAACAATTAGCTAAGTATAGAATGAGAAATAAGCTAAGTATAAAATGCTATAATTAGTGACCATGTGATAGCTAACGCTAAAATTTAAATTGAATGGATATATTTGTGTATTGGTTTACTGGTAAAAATGCGTAAATGGATGTATTTGCGTATTATGGACAGTTGTTTGAACGACCAATTTGTTCGTCCTTTAGCAATTTGTGGAGTTATGCAAGTCGATGTCGAGTTTTAACCCACATGAATTACGGCGTCCTTGTCGAAAATGCAAGAATAGGAAGCTTATTTCTATATATGAGGTGCGTTATCATCTTGTTACCAAGGGGTTTGTTCCTCACTATTACCAGTGGAGTTCGCACAGGGAGACAAATGAGATGTATACTACATTGATGGTTGTGTCTAGATAGTATGAAGGTTCAACCAGTAATGATCCGATGCCACCAACTCTTGAGAATGAGAATCAAAGGGAGTACATGGTTTATGATGGTTTTAATTCTCGACCTTGTTACACTAATCTCGTACAAAATGAGGAGGAACGAACCGAGAGGGGGCATTATTATCCCGAAGCGCCCATTCCCGATGCACAACATATGTACAAATGTCGGCAACCGCGAATAGGAAATTGTGGCTTGGATGTGAGGTCATCCAGTTGGAGGCAACAAATGAGGTACTTAGCCTGAAGTCAAAGTTAAGGTCGACGGAGCGAGGATATACGACATAATTTCCGATTTCTGTGGACGCGTATCTCACCCTGAGACAACATTACTGGCCACATTCTATGACAAAAAAAGCTAGTTGAGGGTCTTGATTTATCGTATGAAGCAATAGATTATTGCTCAAAGTCTTGTATGATATACTGGGGTGCATATTTAGAGTACGCAACTTGCAAAATATGTTCACATCCTAGATGGAGCCAAGGCCAGACGAGGCTCATTCCCTACTCTTGTATGTTTTACTTGCCAATCACGCAACGATTGCAGAGGCTATATGCATCAGTGATGATGGTTGAACACATGCAATGCCATGCAGAGCACATAGAAGAAGATGGTCGGGGGTGATGCGACACTCGTCAGATGCACAAGAATGGAGTCATTTCAATGCAGTGTGGTCAGATTTTGCCGCAGAATCGCGAAATGTTAGACTATGGGTTATGCACGGACGGTTTCAATCCGTTCGGTTCTTTAGGGCGGTATTACTTTTCGTGGCCTGTGATTTTGACACCGTACAATCTTTTGTCGTCAATGTGTATGCGAGAAGAGGTTATGTTTTTGACTGTGATTGTCCTTGGACCAAAAATCCCGAAGAAAAAATTAGATGTATACTTGCAACCGTTGATAACCGAGCAAAAGAGTTTGTGGATTACTGGGGTGAACACATAAGATGCGTGGAGAAAGCAAAATTTTGTCATGCTTGTAGGTGTGGAGAAAGCAAAATTAGCGACTTCCCGGCATATTCCATGTTGTCAGGTATGTTATTTGTATGTTAAAAAATGGTTAATTAATTATAATCATGTTATTAAATTTATTGCGTTGACCCGATATATGTTTGTGTAGGATGAAACACTTTTGGAAAATACGGTTGTCCTTATTGCATGGAGGATACAGATGCATTTTATCTAACTCATGGACGCAAATGTGTTGGGTCGATTGTCACAGGATGTTTACAAAAGAAGAACATCACTTCTGAAACAAAAAGACTGATTTGAAGAAGGGTAAAGGGAATGTTGTGGTTCCCCGGTACTCCGTGACGGATATGAAATATTAGACTAGATTGACAACATGGGGTTGATGAAGATAACTGAAATGGGAGCCGAGGAGCACAATGTCGCGGTAAGTATTGGAAAGGATGCGTGACTTGACAAAGAGCTAAGGCTAAGTCGAGTCCTCACGGTCTCTACACGTCGTTGCCCATTCCAAACGCCTCATGGGAAGATCTTTCCATGGATTTTATTATGGGCCTCGCTAAGGCGGGGGCATGGTAGAGATTGTATCTTCATAGTTGTGAACTACTTCTCTAAGATGGCGCACTTTGTAACATGTAAGGGAAACAACAATGCAATCGAAATTGCAAACATGTTTTTCGAGCATGTTGTGAAGTTACATGTAGTACCTAAGACTATTGTTAGCGATAGAGACACTAAATTTTGTAGCCATTTTTGGAGAACTTTATGGGTAATGTTAAGCACACAACTACTCTTTTCTATATCTTATTATCGCCAAACCGATGATCAAAATAAAGTGACCAATCAGACCCTTGATACCCTTCTTCGGACGGTGCTTAAGGCAAACCCACGTCGGTGGGAGGACTTACTATGTATTGTCGAGTTTGCTTATAATAGGTCCATCCACTCGGCAACTAAGAAGACGCCTTTTGAGGTTTTCTATGGGCGGAATCCATACATGCGTTTGGACTTGGTGCCACGGCCCTTGAAGACCGGCGACCACATCGACGCAACCAACTGACACCGTGTGTTTCTTACATAAGCGCACCCAGATCCGACTTGAGCATTGCGTGGACGAATACGTTGTCTAACATAACAAGGGGCGTTGTAAGTTGGTCTTTGAGCCCGACGATCTAGTATCGCTCTATCTCCACAAGGAACGGTTTCCCGATGCCCGCAAGATGAAGTTACATTAGTGCGACGATGTCCTATTCTGTGTCCTTCAGAACATTTAGGACAATGCCTATTAGCTTGACCTCCCCGATAAATATGGAGTTCATGCCACAGTCAATGTCACAAACCTCTCTCCCTACATTGAGCCCAAGTATGATGACGAGGAAACGAAGACGTTTCCCACTCGGGGGTGGTGGTGGTGATGCGGCCTCACCCATGAACGCCACCGATGAGGAGCAAGCCATGTCACTTCGCTCGGACGGTCCTGTCACTTGCAATTGTGCCAAGGTCATCGCCAAGGTAACCCAATCGCTCGTGACCCGGATCCTCGCTAGCCATGGTGCACCATCACCCATGCTATCACAGGTTTCCCTTCTCACCGTCGACATCATGGAGCATTGTCCACATTAGGTGTGTTGATCCCATGTTGAGTGGCAGTCTTGTGTGCCAATTAATTGGCGTTGCGGTCTCGCCAAATGCTCGTGCGCGCGTCTAGGCCTTCCGCCTTGGTCTTGACACTCTCGGTGTCTTGGCCACGACCTTAGGCCATATCTTGTTTGTTTTAGTATTATTTCCATATGAAACATTTCTATTTATGTTATTAATGATTTTAGTAAGTAGTTCTTGTCTTTTCAAGGATGTGGGCCTTTGTTTGCATACAAGGTCCATTCCGTTGTCTGTTTGCTTGTCTAGGGTTGGAGGCGCCTCTTTAAAAGTCTCCATCAACTTTCTTTGTCAGTTTACACACCATTCTAGTTCAGTTAAAGTCGAGATTGCTCCTTACTTGGACTCGTGCCTCAATCCTTCTCCTATCTCTTAATCTTCCTCTTTCGTCAATCCCTTTGGTCGATTTCTTATCTCTAGGCCGAGAACCTTAAATCTCACAACAAAGCTTCCGCAACGTTACTCACATAAACCTAATACATGATCAAAGGCTCAAGATCCGGCGTTCTTGAATCCATCGGAGTCAAGGTCACATCACAACATTAAGGAACGAACAATAGGCTTTAAGAAGCATGAGTGCGATTGCCATCATGCATAGTATGAATGACTAGTCCGTGATCACTAGTGAAATTAATTTGACCACCATCGGTTTATCATGTTTGGTCCATAGGACGAAAGTGGGCCCGTTTGGTGGTTTGATAGCATCAAACTTCACCGATAGAGAAATTGTGATTGTTCCACCACTAGAATTAATAGTCAAGAGTTTCTCATTGGTAGTTGACATTTTGAGGAGGGGGTCGATGTTGTTTCACAAGGGCTAAATTTGCTGAAAGATTAAAGGTAGCATACTTTGTCTTTTTTGTGTATGTGGAGTTGATTTTTATGGGGTTGGGATTAGGGTCAACAATTTTGGATAGACTATGCTTATTTTTGGATTAGATATTCTTTTGGAGAGTAGAGTTTGGAATTTGCATGATTTTAGAAACTTCTTTGTTTCTATTCCTTTTTTTTGGATTGAATCGTCCTCCACCTCAATTAGATTTTACTTAATTATCGATAACAACCTTAGACAAGTTATTAAGTCCGTTTGAATTTTTGGGATAGAATCACCCTTCTCCAAACTATCGATATCATCATAATTTCCTTCTAGGAACATAAAACGAGCTAGCTCTCGTAGGGATCATAATAATGGGAATGGATTGGTCCAACAATTTTGCCATAATACTAGTGTTGGATTAGTCTTGATAAACTACCAAGGGAAAATTATCAATAATTTTTTTATGTAGGTCATCTCTCATTGGGCTTCTTAACCAAAACTCACTTTTTATCATATTTCGACCACAGGCATCGACTTGGTCACCGACTCTCCCAAAGGAGAAGCACGTCATTAGAGGCATTCGCATTGTTAGAATGTCCATCTGATGAGGTATTTTTCGTGGTCGTTTATACCTATCAAAGAAACCTTAGCTTAACCAACTCAGTAGAGCGGTAAGTAAGAGTCGATCCCACAGAGACTCGTGTATTAATGTTATTACTTGTGTGGCAAGTAACCAAAGGTTTTTTTTTGGAATGTTTAATCTAAACTAATATGCAAGAAATAAACTAACTATGAATGCAAAAGATGATTTGAATATATGAGAGACAAACGTGTTCAACTAGTTAGATCCATCATGATATTGATTCGTTGATCATCGATTCTCTTGATTCTCTTCTCACTTGAATAATCTATTGTGGATAATGATCCTACTAAGGATTAAGATCCAAACTTCATATATAGTTGATAGAACTACCAGTCTAGCAACCCTAATTAAGTAACAACCTAGAAGACCTTCTAGATTCAATTAAATAACAACATGACGATTCAAGTTATCAATAGAAACAAACAACTTAGAGCAACCAGACATCTAAGTGACTTGTGAATTTATTCCCTTCTTCAACCAACTTGTCCAACCGGTACTAAATTGATTAAAGTATGCTCTTGATCTAATTAACTCCAACCGGTAATTAATCAGATTCAGTTGTAAATTAACCTAGAAATTCTATTAGGTAGCTAATCTAATAAAACCCTAGAATAATTCTGATTCAATTAAGCACAGGGAATAATTTCTATTCAAGTTTGTAGAGAATCATTCAAATCTCACAACTACTTACAAATCATGACTTCAATAACTAGCCAAACACAAGAGAAATTAGCAATGCATAATTGAATTAAAATCAAACTTACAAAGGTTTCAAAGTCTTCCTTGAGAGAAAAACCTAGCCTCCAAAAGTTGATCAAAAGTTATTAGAAAATAATCTAACATAAAGTATTTATATGTCTACTAAAAATATCCCTCAAAAGATATATTAAACACACATCTCGGCCAAAATACAAGCCCATAAGTCAAAATATCAAAGCCCAAAACCAAGACTCGGCCCAAACTCTTGTCCGCTGAAAAGTCCGAATTGCGCGGCATCGGCCCCCAAAAGCGCGGCTGCGCTTTTTCCTCCCCGCGCACTTGGCCACCAGTCGAGAATGCGCGGCTTCACTACGCGGGATCAACCCGAGCTTTTGGCTTGGCTTTATTCTTGTCTTGGCTCTTCTCCATCCATGCAATCTAGCACATCCTAGTCATTCCTTAGCTCCCTTGGCTCGTCCACCACCACCATGGTCAATCTGTATTCGTCCCGCTGTTGCTCCGGAACCTAAAAACCTGTAAAACCGAGCAAACCAACGCATAATACCCGATAACACAAAAACCTGAAAACTACATAAAAACTACCCTAAAACTAACTAAAACATATATAAAACATGCAACTAAGCTATTCCTATATGCAAGCTATCACCATCCCATATTTAAATGTTGAGATTAAACTAGACTAGTTAACAACCAAGTGGATTACTCTTCCTATTATTAATTGATTTTAGGATGGAACCTAACTGGGCTAATGTGGTATTAGAGCTATTCGCCGAACGGCTTATCTAGTTGCGCTTGAAGGGGCGTGTTAGAATGTCCATCTCACATTTGAAAGTTGGGATTAAACTACACTAGTATATAACCCAATGGATTACTCTGCCTATTTCCAATTGGTTTTAAGATGGAACCTAACTGGGCTACTACACATTGAATCAACTATATGTTCCCATTTAGCCGAAATTTGGAGAAAATGGACTTGGATAAAATCACCTCCATGCTTAGACGAACAAATTACACCTCACTGACTTGGATGTGGGTTTGTCAACTTAACTGACTTTCACTGCTCTTTTTCTAATCAAATATAGGAACTACTAGTCAAAATAATCAATATGGAGCCAAAGAATACGAATCCTGACCACCAAAGAAGTGATTGTGTGAATTCTAACATTAGATTGAGAGGTGATTAACTCCTAACATCTGTGGTCCTTGCATGAAGACGTTGTCATAGCCTTCATGATTGCCAATTCTTGTAATCTAGAAATTGTTTTTTAATGTCAATGTGGGAAAAGGCCATAGAAGATGCTCATTTTTTGGTGTGTCATTTTCCTTTATATAAAAAAAAGGAATAATGAGTGTCCTTTCATGACTTCCATAACTCCTCCTTAGTGGTTAGTGTGTTGGTTAGGCATTCAAGTCTTTCAAGATCGTCTTTCCCCGAAGCAACATCAGCCTCCGTCATAGTCCTCTATATATTCAAAAGTTTGATACATTCCCACACTAAAGTAGTTACATCCTTATAAGACACTTTTTGTGCATTTGCTCATTGTTGAGCCTCGACATTGGTTGGAATATCGGCTACTGCTTGCACTTGTTCAATATGGAATTAGCAAATGGGAAAAGGGATTAAGACATGAACATCTTGGAACTTAAGTTGTGCAAACGGAATCTCCATGAGTTCCTTAGATGCATCAATAACAACATTCTTCTTCTCCTTTTTTGGAATAGAGCCTTGCTATTCCTTGCAAACAAGGAATCAACCTCCCTAGGCATAAAATGGATTTATGATGACAACAAAGACAATGAATTTATGATGACAACAAAGAGTGATTATAAGAAAATTAATGAAGTGAATCTACATTTGATAGAAGATATAAAAGTATAGAATAACAATTCTAATAATCCAAAATTGTTCTAAATATCATATGCTTTTATACAATTGCACACTATACTCCAACATTCCAAATTTCATAAAATATCCTATAGTTCGGGAGTCGTTGCTCACTCTGCCCTTGAATTGTCCACATTTTGGGTGAATAGCAAATTGCCTCCTCACCTTTTCAGGTTATGACAAAAATGTCCAATTCGTGCACAAACCAATTTTCGAAAAAATATAAATCTCTTCCTTGAAGAATTAAAGCATTCAAAAACTATTATTTTAGATCTCTTTTGGTTATAAAATATTCTTAGTCAAAATTCATTAAAAAATCATTATCCTTTATATAAAAATATATTAGGTAAAATTAATAACATAACCTTATATGTTTAATTTTCTCATTTGTAAGAAAATAATGCCGTTATTTTGCTAATATAAATACCCAATTTCATAAATTGATCAAATTGCTCATTAAATCATAACTTTGAATTTACAAGTAGTTCATATTAATACTTTTGTCCATTATTATTTTTTGAAATAATCTTAGACAGAAGTTCATAAGAATTTTAATATCCCTTTTTAACTTTTAGTATTGAACTAATTTTCTCCATTATTACTTTTATTATATTAGCAAAATAATAAAAATAATGATATTATTTTATTATAAACGAGAAAATTAAACCTAAGGTTTTGTTATTACTTTAGAACTTATCAAGAAGGTTATTAAACTTACCCAATATATTTTATATGTAGAAAATTAATTTATAAAAAAAATTCTACTAAGAATATTTTAGAACCAAAAGATATCTAGAATGATTATTCTTGAATGTTTTAATACTTGATTGACAAGATTTATAATTTTTAAATATTTATTTGTACACATATTGGACATTTTTGTCGCAAAATAAAAAGTTGAGGGGTCCATCCGCAATTTTATCCAAAGTATGGAAACTTTTAAAAATAGAGTGTAAAATAATCACTAAAATATAAGATATTTTCTGAAATTTGAAAATAAAAATAAAAATAAAAATATACTACCAGATAAAAAATTGGGATATTTAGATCAAGTAGAATGCACAACGAGGAAATCAAATGTTCATAGTTAACTAACGTCTGAAAAGGCATATGTGTATTTTTAATAAACCCCGTGAGACACTTTAGTATTTAAAAATACACTAGAGACTTTAAGGTATATAAAAACGCTTGTAATAGACAATAATGTATTTTTTTCCATTTGATTAAAAAAAACAGTTTATATTATTTAAAGCCCGGTTCAAGACAAAATATTCTAACCCTAAGTTGTTTCTAATTCCACGATCAAAAAATCTGCATTTAGCCATCCTTAATCGTTCATCACTCCAATCAGCGCACAATTATCTTCATTGTTGGCTGCTACATTCGAATCAATCGATTTGGCTTCAAAATTGGTGTTTACTTGGTGAGTGACATGAGCTTTTAATTGCTTACGTAGATTTTGTAGTTTTGATTACCTAAATTGATTTAGGGTTCCCCTAATTTCCATTTAGAAACATTACGTAAAAGAGAAAAATTGTCGTTAGGTAAGTGTACAACTTAGATTGATTTAGAAGCATTATTAAAGCAAAAATTTTCATTCTTGTATGTAGTAAGTGTAATTTAGGGGCTGCTACCAAAAAAAATCAACAACCAAAAAATGGATTGATAGCACACTAAAAATCAGCTTCTGTTGGACAACTTCTGTTGATTGGTTCCTTGAGATTTATGTTCAACAAGCTGATCAGTAGCCAAAAAGCGATTGATAGGCTGATAGCACACTAAAAATCAGATTCTGTTGTTGGACAACACACTAAAAAGTCAGCAAGTTGATCAGGTTTAACGAGCTTCAAATTCAAGTTCAACTATTCAATCACAACAAGCATTATGGCAACAACATGCACATGCACAACAACAAGCATCAATTACAACTACAACAACTAAAATTCAGCAAGCACTTGAATTCAATTGCAAATATTCAGTTACAACTACTAGTTCTCGACGTTGGCCACTAAAAACTTATATCGATCTATTTGTCTTTAGAAGGCATCAATTGCAACTAAATACAAAATACTTTTACAACAAATGAGAATACAACAATGAAGAAAATGGACCATCGTGTTAGAAGATACCTAGATAAGGGGAGGTAGGAATGGTTTGGCCGGTTCAATATATTGGGGTCAGAATATTTTTATTTTAAACCAGACTTTAAATAATATAAACCGTTTTTTTAAAATTAAATGGGAAAAATACCTTATTTCAATTACAAACGTTTTTATATACCTTAAAGTCTTCAAGTGAATTTTTAAATACTAGAGAGGGGAGGTCTATTAATAACAGTTGACACACTATTTACAATGCTTTTATGGAAGGATAGAAGTAAGATGTATAGATAGATTTATGTAATGATAAAATGAAAGTGCATTCCACAATGTTTTGAAACAAATCCTCTACCATGTATATAATTTGCAATGTAGTTATGACTTTTCATTTTAATGTAAATAAATGAGTTTGAATTTATTTTCTACAAATAAAATTAATGTAAATATACAACGCACCCGACTTGCCTGCCACCTGCACCACCTTGCCGTTGCATAGACAGTAGACCCAACACCAACCCTATCGGAGGGGAGAAGAAGATTGAAGAAAAAGACACCGAAGAAAATGGATTATCAGCTTAACCACCAACCACGCGGCGGCGTTGGCGGCGCAGCCTCTCTTTTCAACTCGTCCTCTGACCTCAACAACAGTTCCTCCTCCTCCCCGATCTCCACCCACCACCACAACAACAACCACTCCAACCACCACCAGAACAACCAGCATCAGCACAACGATCCGATGCAGTCGTGGTGGGAATCGGTCTCCAAGGCTCGCTCTCGCATCCACGCCCTCCTCTCTCTCCTCCCCTCCGAATTCTCCGATTCTGATTCCCTCGCCTCTCTCGCCGACTCCGATCGTCCCGCTCGCTCCCTCCTTGAATCCCCCGACGCCTACACCGCCATCTCCTCCTCTCTCGCCTCTCCTGTCTCTGGATCTGGCGACGATCCCCTCTGTCAATGGCTTTACGACACTTTCCAGTCGTCGGACGCCGATCTACGCCTTGTTGTCCTCTCCTTCGTCCCTCTCCTCACCGGCCTCTACCTCTCCCGCCTCCACTCTTCCTCCACCATTGACGCTACTGCTCCTTCGCTCGCCGGCTTCGAAGCTGTACTGCTTGCTCTCTACGCTTCTGAGACCAAATCCCGAGCCGGCAAGCCGCTTCTCATCTCAATTCCGGATCTCTCTCAGCCGTCTCTGTATCACAACCCTAGCCCCACCAGATACACCAGCAGCAACAATCTTCCTCCATCTCAATCACAATTCTCATCCGTAGGAGTTTTGTCTCCGGCCCTGGAGCCCCAACTTGCCATCAAATCTACGAAAAGAGGATGCATTGTGGGCGTCGCTCTTGATTTCTACTACAAGCACATTTCTCAGATGCCGAATTGCTCCAAAATTGAGCTCTGTCGCTTTGCGACTTCCTGGGCTGGCGAGGATTGCCCTTGTGCTCGTTCCCTAGACCCCAATCATGATCATGGCTTTGACCATGACGATCAAGAAGATGCTGCATCATGTACTGCATTTGAGAATGATGAAAGATGCGATTACGAAATCCAGAATGTAGCTGACCATATGGGAAGATTAGATATTCATCCGGATTCGAATGGTGATACTGTCAAGGGTTTGAGAATTCCTCTCCCATGGGAGATGTTACAGCCTGTGTTAAGGATCATAGGCCACTGTTTGTTGGCTCCTCTAATCGCCCAAGAGATCAGGAATGAGGCTGCTGTGGCTGTCAGGAGGTTATACGCAAGAGCTTCTCATGATCTGTTTCCTCAGGGAATCCTTGCAACAAGGAGTCTTATTCGGCTTGACAATCGAGCTCGTGCTGTCGCAGAAGCCACTGCTCTGACGAATTCGTCTTCAAATGTTAACACACCAAGTAAGAGTAAGAAGCCTGAGGTTCTTTTAGTTTCGAAGTGATCAAATTTTAACTGGTTTTGTCTGACTTTATTTTTCATTTTGATTCGTTTGATGAATATGAGTGTGCTTTTGTTCCTTCATATATTCTTCTACTTATTTATTTTTGTAGGTTTAAGGAATTGTTGGATTTGATTGTCATTAACTAGTCTTTAAATTGGTGCTGTATATTGAAACTTGAAATGTCTATGAGGATCATTCACTGTGAATCCAGTATTACCGTCATTTCATTGCTTGTATAAACTTGCTTGAATTTATATTTGCATAGCTTGTGGTATCTTCTTGGATATGAGATATCACCATGATCAGACATTCAAATTTGCTAGTATAAGCATCTACATAGTTTATCACCGTGATGATCATTTAATTGATTGCCATGTCGTTCGGTGTGTGTTTTAACGTCCTTTCTTGTGCAGTGTTGTGTTTTCTGGTTCTTATTATGCTTTATTTTTTACCTGTTGAGTGAACTATTCCGTGCTCATGATAGCTGATATTAAGGCAGTGCTACTTTCCTTCCATTGTCGTTCACAGTTCTTTCCATGCTATTATTAGGATAGTCCCAAGTGTCCATATCTCCCTACAGGTGGATTTGTTAAAATCTTTTTAGTATCAACATCCTCCTCCCCTCTCAAAATCTTTGAATTGGTTTTTAGGGTTTACTTAGTCGGTAGAGAAATTTAGATAATGTACCTTTACAGTTTATTTAATACCCTACCAGATCCAAAGGGCCCTGGGGAGTAGCGAATTGGGCAACTCTGAACTTGACCTTTAGGTCTTGAAGTGTTCATAAATGAGATTGTAGACCCACTACGCTGCATATTTTGTCGTTTGCGGCCGCGAACTTCCTTTGTATGCAGCCTTTAATTGCACTTGGAAATCTTAAATTACATCCATCATATGCATTTTGAATACGTTAGACACAATTGCTACTGTGCATGTAATATGTTTATGAATTTGGCAATTTTGTGGGCAGGCTTTGAAATTTGGTCGAGTTCTTAAATAGAGCCAAGTCTCACTAGTATCCTCTGTGTAGTATATTGTCTGTACGAGCATGGCCATTCATTCCTAGTTTCCTACACAATCCATTAGATCAGCTTCTCAATTCTTTGGGGTTTTGTAACACAACAGACAACCTTTATTCCTTACTAGCCAATTCATCATGAAGATACCAAGTTCAAAAAATGCAGCCTACAAATTACAAACATGTTAGTAGTCATTTTTCGTCCAATTTAGGAAGCTTAGTTCCATGAATGGAAAAGCCAGACTTGGCCATTGCAGTGTTATGGCCCTTGACAATCAAATGCACCTCAGAATTTGAATACGGGTCTTTGTAGGATCTGTCCATCTTAACTTGAAGCCATTTATCCTCCCCTGTCTTAAGCATGCCACTCTCTCCTGTCACCTTTTGCTTGTGCAAAGATGCGGCTTTTGCCGAGTCCAGGAAGCAGGTGTTGCCTGTTGTAGCTGCTGCTGATAATGAACTCCACCTTACTATCCTTGAAGCCTTGACATAGGCATGAGCTTGAAGGTACGATCCATAGTAACCACTCCTCTCTTACCTTCCCCTTAACATGTAGAAACCAAAACCGAAGTACAAAAATAAGACAAACAACTGTAGATTTGCAGCCTATAGTGTTCTTTTTTTAGAGCATGGAAGAGTATATATACTACATGATTTACTTTGAATCTATTATCTGCTGCATATAGTCATCAATAATGCTGCATATAGTCATCAAGTTTTGTGGATGAAACAGAATAGAAAGGTCTTTGACTCGTCACAAGGACTTATTGACTAGTATTTACAGCACTCCAAAGGCCAGAGATGGATGAAACAGAATAGAGAGCTGAGAATTAAAAGAAAACCTTAGGTAGATATGGATGGATATTCTCCAGTGCCGTGGTATATCTCCATTGTCAATTGAAAGTGAATCTGCATCAAGCATAAGTCTTGTCCCTACTTGGAGCAACAATCTGTAAAGCATAGATACGATCGATCTATTACTTAAACTGAATGCATCTCTAATGACTATGTTGACTGCATCACAACAATTACCGAATCAATTGCGTGAAGGAGATAAGCTTCGATTTTGATAGGAAACGGGAAGAGAGAAGAGAGGAAAGAGAAGAAGGGCGTGTTTGTTTAGATGAAATGTGATCTCTAGCCTCTTGAAATTTGCAAGTAGGGATAGTGCGTGGTGCTTGCAAAATATCTTCCTTGTCTAATTCGTTTAACCGATCCAACGACTAATCTCGAGACAAGGGTCCAAAGTTCACATCTGCTTCATCAACTCCCAGATATAACTCCTTGACACCACGATCATGACAGTAACATACTATATCCAGTTTAATTAGGAATGATTCTAATTTATTCATACATAGACAATTGCGGGTTAATATATCCACTAAGGGATGTTACTAGCTTGGGTGTGTAATATGCAAATTTATTTGTATTCATTCTAATTTGATAGCCATCTTTAATTGGGTATCACACTGGCTATTAACTAGTAGTCGAGTGGACGCATCTCAAAGCCCTGAACAAGAAGGCCAGACTTGGTACCCCGGTAGTTGTTGACAAGCAGATCCACAACTGCCCCTGAATTCCCCACGTTGAAGAACGTCCCCATCTCAATCTCCAGCCACTCGTCCTCCCTCCGCCTCACCCCTCCTTCCTTGGACGGGTCCAAGTAGCAAGACCTGGTGGCGTTGCCCACTATCAACTGCACCGGAGCAATGTCGAAGCCTCGGAAACGAGGAGTGCGCTGGTAGACAAAGTATGCCACGTAGTTGGTCGCCGGTGACAGCCACTCCTCCCTCACCGTCCCGGCAATATGCAGCCACCATACTACTATGCATTCCGCCACCTTCAAACTGCATTAATTTATATGTCATTGTCTTGATCTTAATTTGTACTCAATAGCTAGTCATCACCAATTAGATAGCTATTAGAATGAAATATGATGAATGAGGCAGCTTAATTAATCGAAAGCTATTATTTCTTGTTTTGCACTGCCTAGATTTAACAAAGAGTACTGTACATTTGTGAAAATCTTGTCTATATTTGACTACAGAGTTTATGCATCTCTTATGGTAAAAGCATTAAGAATATAAGAGATTATATAAAGCTCTTGTAAACCCTAGACGAATTAGGAATGTATACGTAAATCAGTGGTGATAGCAACTCGATCTATGTCCGAGTAAAATGTAGAGTACCTAGAAGTGGGTGTACTAGGAGACAACCAACGCCAGTATTGAGGTTTCTCAAGGTGTGTGATCTCGAGTGCCTCTGCCCCTAGCATAAATGTCTTCCTTGCCCTTCCATTTCCATCTGTTTCAACTTTCTGTGCCATTAAATGTTGCAAGTGATTTTTGTTCCAAAACCATCCATGATCCATCTGGGAATCTACTACAAGCAAGGTAAGAGTGAACTACCGAATCAGTCAAGAGTAACGACTTGTGGTGGAATGAACGGATGAGTGTTTCAATTCCGCCAGGCAGCCATGCTGATTTCGATTCTATCCGCAATCTAAGCTGTTGAACGTTCTTGTCGTCTGCAGAGCTATAATCCTTTGCAAATTCATCAAACAAACTTTGAGCTTCCTCTTGAGATAAGGGTTCGACCACAAAGTTCACTTGGGTTCTCATCTCCTCACACAAATCTAAACTCCTGGACACCACCAAAATCCTACACACATTGACAAAGTTAAATCACATGGAAGTGACATCCAACAATTACAAATGTTTAGTGTTGAGACTTGAGAGTTGTCCCACATTTGAAATTGGGAACTGCAATTGCCTATATATAACTTAATGAGCTACTCTACCCATTACCATATGATTTTGGGTTGGAACCTCATTGGGCTTGTATGCTATAAGTTACTTGCCTACAACCATTGTCGTCGTCAGGCCATGGGATGCCGATCTTGCTGAGATCGATCATTTTTTCAACATTGTCTAAGATGATCACAATTTTCCCCATGCTCATAAGCTTATCATTCAACCTCCTTTCCCTCTCTGGAAGGGTCTTAACCTTCAGTAGAAACCCGATCCTCTCAGAAATCTCGTCTTGCATGTAAGACAAGCCTAACTCGGTCTCTTCCATCTCGCCACCACCACCTGTTACGATGACGGCATTGAACTCCCCGCTCGACTCGATCTCCACAGCAAGTTTCTTGATGAGCATGGTCTTACCAACGCCCTTCGCCCCATGAAGCCCAACAACAAGCTTGTCTTGGTCCAATAACGCCTCTTTTAGCCTCTCAAGACATTTCTCCCTGGATGGGATGGGTTTGTATCCAGAAGCCAATGTTGGAGCCAAGGGAGGAGGCTTTGGCTCGAATGACACCCCGCCTATGAATGAACATCTTTCCATCAATGATTTGATTTGTTTGGAATGACTATTTGCTCTCTTTGCCACATTGTACCTATTACGTAGGATCAGTTATTTTTAGACTTAGTACACCGCAAGTACTACTTGGACTCGCATAGAACATCAACTAGGGATGAGAACTGGTTACTAACCAATTCTAGAGAATGGGCAAACCGCCACCCATGGGGTTCAGCTTAACCGTTGAACCAAATGTCCGAAGGCATATTAGTATTACACTTTAGTTTGTCATTGATGAGAATGTATAGAAGAATTAGTATATACGTGACTTGAGAAATAATTAAGTAATCTAAACTAAAATATAATAATATAAATCATATGCTAAAATATTATTCTAATCTGATATTTTTTCCTGATTTGGATTCATGTAACCTTGTATTCTTTCCGCCTGATTTGATCTGATTCATGTAATCTCGTGAATTAAGTTCTCTTTTGTAATATTATAAATAGTAAATGATAATTATAACAACATCTTAATGCTTGGTAATAATTCCCACCACAACCTCTTAGTACCTGAGCTTGCAGTTGCACTGACATTTGAATTTCCAACATGAACTTGGTGGGTGAATGGAGTCAAGAAGAGCCTCTACTGTTTTGATCTCCGAGTTGCTTTCATCTAACCATTTATCCACCTGTTGTTTGATGTCTCGGCGGCTGGAGCGGGCATCATTCACCTCTCTTTGCACGTCAGATAGCCTGGCCTCGAGGATTTTGGATCCTGCTCTAAGAGTTTCAATGTAAGTTTGGTAGTCCCAAATGTAATTGAGCACCTCATACAATTTGTCTACGCCCTTGCTCAAAGCAGGTTCAGCCACTATGTTTGCTAATTCTGCCATGGATATGAATATGATTGGTACGTATCTTAGAGCCCGAGCTTCAATTGAATTAGACAGGAGAATCCCTCAGCTTCCAGGATCGAAAGCCCGAAACTGTGTTTATTGAATCAGCTGTCTTGAAAATATTGAGTAATATTTGTACTGAATTTCAGCCATAGGAATCATATATTGACTTGCTGAAAACTCAAATCGATGTTAACTTCTTCAAGGAAAGTATAAATTTCTTAATCAGAAGCCTAAATTGATTTTGCTAACAGCTACTGTCATAAAACAGCATACATATGAGCTTAAAAGGACACATAAGTGGTACTAAAACGTGGGAATCCAGCAAGGGAACTTGGATTAAGGCGCGGATTTACTAGGCCTATTTGTTATTTGTAACATAATATGTGAACCGTTGGAAATTTAAGGGTTTTTGACATATCTTTTGTTGGATCGTAAATGCTTTATAAGTAATAGCATGGAACAAGGATGGTTCTATGGACAACAGAATGCGGGTAACGGCACAACGACTTATAAAGAAAATCTAAAACAACCAACTAATTACTTTAGTAAAACCTCTCCATCGGATCTTATCACTAAAAGGAATTCAAATAACACTTTATTAATATCACAAGTACACATGGGTTCCATCCTAAACCAATTGGCAATAGGAGGAGTAACCCAAGGGGTATATACTAAGCAATTTTATATCTCAACTTTAGATGTGGGAATATATTCTAACACGTCCCGCAAGTGCAACTGGGGAACTAGCCCAGTTGACACTTGTACAACATGATGGGGTGGGCCCAAGATTGAGGGAAGCCATTAGGCGTGGGAATCTACTATATATAAAAGCAATAAGGTTTGGAGCCTCCACATTGAGCCACGTCAGCTTTTGCCACATGTTGTTCCGTGAATACGACACCTCATCTTTTGCCATATGTCACCTTTTCCTTAAGCCATGTCATGATATTTTAACACATCATATGCCATGTCATACAATAATTAATTATTAATTAAGCCATGTCATATAAATTTGTCCATGTCATATACAAATTACATCCACAATTTCAAAATATTTCATGTCATATTTGCGTATAATTACAAAAAAAATTCATACATTAATTAATACAAATTTACATATTGTTTCTCTTCCTCCTCTTTATAATATCGTTCTTTCATTATATTCGAACCTCCATCTACCGCTTCCACCACGATTTTTATTTTTAAATGTCATTATACAAACAATGGCAAATTCGTTCTCCCACGTCATTCTGATTCACAATGATCTTCGCCTGTCTCCCTTGATACTAATGATGAGGCCAAGGTCCCGCTACCGATTTCATTCCTATTCCCGTCGATAGACAACCTTATTTCCCAATAATGGTGATCCAGAAGTATCATCATCATTCTCCCTCATGTCATTGATGAAGTTATTGTCCAGATCGATCTACTGTTTCGAATCGTCGTTTAGATCTCCCGTTTGGATCCAAATTGCCCTGATGTCTCTAAATTGCACATGGTTAGTGGGATTTTAACCATTTCAATGTGGAATTTTTTTTTTTTGGTTGAAGGAGAGGCGGTACTCTCCGGCCCCTCAAGGGGGCATTTTATTAATAATCAGAAAAAAGGGTTAAGTAGTCAGCAAACGGGGGATAGCCCGACCCCTAACATCATCAAGCAACAGTAAAAAAATCCCCTCAGGCGGGGCACTCAATACATGAAGTCCTAAAGGAAATTGAAAAGCAAGAGAGGCAAGGTAGTCAGCAACGGTATTCGCCTCACGATAGATGTGACGGAATCGGATGGACCAATTCCTACTAAGGAAGCCTTGGCATCACGAAACCAGGCTAGAAAGAGGGTGACTCCTCTTAACACCAGTGCTCAAGAGGTGTACAATTAATTTTGAGTCGGCCTCAAGGAGTACCTGGCGGTACCCATTGTCCCAGGCTAACTTTAAACCATTATACACCCCCTAGAGCTCCGCCATCGGGACCGTGCAAGTCCCTATATTGTGGGCGAAACCGTGTAACCACTTGCCATTACAATCCCTAATAATACCCCCCGACGTGGCTCTCCCATCTTTCAAGGATCCATCTGTATTGATCTTGATCCAACCTTCGTCTGGCTTGCACTAGTGAATATCTTGCATTTCTTGGACAACATTATGGCCACTGAATTTATACTTACCAGTGCTGCAAAGCGCTTCCCTAGTGCGATCGAGAATGAAAGATTTCTTGTCAATAGTGGTAGCTCGATCTTCAAAGGCTTTGTTATTCCTCCACTTCCACGTCCACCAAAGCGTAGTGCCGAAGATAGCGTTCCATTCCAGATTCCCTAACTTGATTCCGATGCTCAGGTTGTGACGGATCCAAGTAGCGAAATTATCCTGAAAGAAATTGGGATAAAAATTAGTAACACCAAAACCATTCCAAATGTGGCTAACCTGGGAGCAATCACGGAACATATGCTCGTAAGATTCTTCATTCGAGCAGCCATAGACGCAGTTTGCAGCTGTAGCAATGTGTCTTCTTCGCCTTTCTAAGTTAGACAACACGCCCCCCATAATAGCTAACCAGCAGAAGCAACGCACTCTTTCTGGAGCTTGCATCCTCCATAACCTGTGGAAAACAGAGGTATCAGTGCCATGACGATTAATATGTCCACAAATGAGATTATATCCCGAAGACACAGTGTAGGACCCATCGGCCGAAAGCGCCCAGCATAACTCATCATCCAAATTCTCGTCTCCCTGAATAACAACAACAGCTGCAAGTTTCAGAAGTTCAATGGACGACAGCGTATAAGCTAACTCATTCCATCTCCAGCCATACTGCTCATCCCAGTAATCGGAAACAACCATGTTCATCATCTCCTCATCGACTTCCGCAGTGGCGACATCGGCAAGAGGGAGATCAATTAACCAGGCGTCGACCCAAAATCTAATAGAATTTCCGTTCCTGAGCAACCAGCGTGAGCCCTTAGTGATAACTTCTGTCACGCCCTTCCTGATACACTTCCAAATATTGGAACAAGCAGCAGAATTCCCAAGAGCTCTGTCCACATACTTATTTTTCAAAACCGAGATCCAAAGATCGCCATATTCATTGATAAAGAGCCATGCCAGCTTTCCAACAAGGCCGACATTAAGCTCTTGCATTGACTTGACTCCGAGCCCCCCATTCTCTTTAGGCTTAATGATCACCTCCCAAGCCACCTTATGTATACGTCTCCTTTCAACCGAACTTCCCCAAATGAAATTTCGGTTTATTTTGTCAATACCCTTACAAATGCTAGCAGGCAGGAGCGTGGCCGACATTGTATACACCGACAAAGACGTCAAAACCGAGTTCACAAGAGTAATCCGCCCCGCGAGGCTCAGCGTCTTGGCCTTCCACCCAGCAAGTTTATTATTGAACTTATCCATGAGATGGGCATAAGTATGCTTGTTAATCGATTTATGAAGAATAGGCATGCCAAGGTAAATACCCAAATCAGTGGTCACTTCATAACCACTTTCTCTTTTAAGTTGCCTTACAATTCTCCTGTTCATGTTTTTGGAGACAAAAATTTTGGATTTGCTGCTGCTCACCTTTTGTCCCGAAGCGTTGCAAAAAATATCCAAGCACCTCTTAATGACACGAAATTGGTCCATCGAGGCTTCCGCGAACAAAATTATGTCATCCGCAAAGAAAATATGTGACAAAAATGGACCATTCCTCGTTAACTTGATGGGCTTCCAAGCCCCACTGTCAACCGAGTTAATGATCAAATGACTAAGTCGCTCAATACAAAGTAAGAAAAAGTACGGCGAGATGGGATCTCCTTGCCTAACCCCACGGGTCATAGCAAATTGAGAAGTAGCTTCCCCATTCCAAAGGATTTGCATACGGGGGGAAGAAACACACGCCATGATCCACCTAATCCACTCGTCCGGGAAACCAGCCACCTTAAGTGTGTCTTCGATAAAACTCCAACTCAACCTATCATAAGCCTTTTCAAGGTCGAGTTTGAGAATCATCCAGCCCTTTGACTCCGTTTTCTTTCTCATGGAGTGGACGACTTCTTGGGCAATGACAATATTGTCGGTAATCATCCTGCCAAGGATAAAACTTCCTTGTGTAGGACCGATAATATCTGAAATATGAGGTTGGAGTCTATTAGTAAGCACTTTGGTAACGATCTTGTAGAGAACATTACAAAGGCTTATGGGTCTAAATTGTTGGATCATTTCCGGTTTAGAAACTTTGGCAAGCAGCGTGTCATTAACGCCTTCTGGCATGCTCGCGGTCCTAAAGAAATCCTTGACAAAATTCGTAACCGAGCCTCCAACAATACTCCAACTCCTTTGGAAGAAACAAGCCTGAAAACCATCGACACCCGGTGATTTTAGCGATCCCATAGCCTTAACAGCCTTCCAAACTTCCCCTGTACTCACCTCAGCTGTCAACCCCGGGATCGATTTCGGGAAGCTATCCAACTCAGTCGGTTCTACAGTGTAAAGGGTTTGGAAAAAATTAACCGCCAGGCGCTCCAAATCCGTTCCATTGTCAATCCAGATTCCCTCGTTATCTTTCAGACCTTCAATTCTGTTGTGTTTTCTCCTGATAATAGTGGAGGTATGAAAGAAAGTAGTATTGCGATCTCCACTAGTAATCCATTGTTCCCGGGACTTCTGAAACCACAAGATCTCCTCCTGTTCAAGAACATTGTCCATGTCAGATTGCAAACTTTTTTCCATATCCAGCAATGTCGTTGACGAACCCGTAGCAAGATTCGACTGCACTCTCTCCAAGCGAATCATGAGATCCTGTTTCCTTTTATGAATGTTCCCAAAAACTTTCCTGTTCCAATGACAAAGCTCTTGTTGAAGAAGAGTGAGAGCCATCGGCGTATCAGCAACAGTGCACCAGCATTCCCTGATCAGATTTTCAAAGTCCGGATGCATCATCCAAGCCGCTTCAAAACGGAAAGGCCTTCTTTTCTTGTTCAAGTTCAAGTTGGGACAGAGGTTGAGCAACAAAGGGCAGTGATCGGAGGAGAACCTGGGTATGTGGCGAACTCTGGCCTCAGACCATCTAATACGACTGTCCAAGTTGGAAAACACCCTATCAAGACGTTTATGGACCACCGTAGAAGGTGACGATCTACGACTCCACGTGAACAGAGGACCAACAAAACCCAAATCCACCAGGCTGAGATTGTTGCACCATTTATTGAATTTATGAGAATCAGAATGCAAGCCTCCACTTCCTCCTTTCCTTTCATGAGAAGCCATAATGCAGTCGAAGTCGCCTCCGATCAAAATCGGCCCAGACACCCTCTTGACAGCCCTTTCTAAATCTTCCCAAAAAACAGTCCTCCGAGCGACGGAAGGGGGCCCATACACAACGAAGAGATGAACCCGATTGCTTCCATCCATAAACGAAGCCTGTAAAAAATTATCATTCCTCCGATCAATCCGCAAGTCCGCAATACTATCATTCCAGAGTAACCAAACTCCTCCGGCATAGCCCTGAGCTTCGATTCTTTCACAACCATTAAAACCAAGTTTACTCAGCCGAGCACAAGCTTTATCCGCTATCTCCCCAGAAATTCTAGTTTCAAAAAGTGCCAGTACATCAATCTTATGATTCTTGCAAAGATATCCGATGGCCCTTCGAAAACCCGACTTTCCTGCGCCAAAACAATTCCACATTAGAATATTCATAACAACCATAAATAAACTGACAAGAGAGAAAGGGATTAGGAAATCAGCAATCAAGGCCTGAACGGCCCGAGTTAATCTCTGCCATCGCAGAATCTCGCTGTTGTTCCATGGCTGTTTTCGGGTGTTGATTTTCCGTCTCCATAGTAAACAGCGGATTGACATTGGCCACCGTGTTAGCCTGCAAAATCGATGCTCCATTCTGAAACACGGAACTTCCAGGGGGCGTATCTGAATTGACTACCAATTGTATCGTGTTTTTGGCTGCAATTTCATATTCCAAGGCCTCCAACATATCGTCTGGTGGACGACGTCTTTTAGCATTCGAGCCCAAAACCGGCCCACTTATATGCCCCAAGAAGCCCGAGCGTTCAACATTGGTAGGTTGGGTTCCTAATTTTTTCCTCGAACCTCTCTCCGTTCTCTTATTCGAGAGGGCCTTTTGCTGCACATGGGCCTTCTGTTGGATGGACCCTGAAGGAGCTGTTGCTTTGAATTCCACTACAGATATGGACGTAGTGGGCTTGGGATTAACATGGGCTGCTCCCGATCCGCTCGGCGATAATTCTTCAGGTTTGTCATCCGCTTTTTTTGTTGAAGCCGTTGGAATAATATCCATATCTTTGTTCAAATCTTTGCTCATATTTCCAATCTTCTTATCTTTCCTTTTCTGATTAATTCTTCCCTGATTTCCGTTAGCTTTATGACTCTCCTTGGGATTCTGTATATTATTTCCGTTGATTTCATCGCCTTGAACAGACAAGGCCTCAAATCGGTTTATTTCCGGAACGATCGTAGAAGATGATGGGAATGAAAGTTCTTTCCCCTTATCCATTCTAGAATTGCCTTCTTTAGCCATATACTTCCTTACTGGCTCCTTATGATGCTCCTTGGATTGATCTTTAGAATCGTGTGTGGCTCTCTGGTTTCCTTTTTGAGGGCGATGTTTCCTAAATGGTATCATACATTCACCATAGCTTCCATTTCCTGTTCTCGCCGCTTCATGCGCCGTCGCCGGTCTTTCAGCCGCCGGAGTCCCCACCACATTGTCAGACGCCGGCTTCTCATTTGACGGATTTCCTGTCCCTGGCGATCCTTGAACATTCTTAGAGCGTTGCTCTTGTCCCGCCGCTGCTGTTGTAGCTTCCTTACATGGCCGAAAAGGACAATGTACCTTCAAATGACCAAATCTTCCACAATCGTAGCATATCGTAGGAAGACCCTCATACTCCACGAGGAAGCGATCACTATTGATAGTGATCGTGCCCTTTAGCGGTTTTTCAAGATCAATTTCAACGCAAATGCGTGCAAACTTCCCTCTATTTGTGTACAGAGTTCTGGAATCAACCCTGATAGGGCTCCCAATCCCCTCAGCAATTTTGAGAAGGAATTTCTCCTCATAGAGGGTAACTGGTAAATAAAAAATGCGGATCCATGTTGGCGTGGTCTTGATCGGCGACGAGGTGCGGAGGTTCGGAGCCCATTTTCGGACCGTCAAGCATCTACCAAAAACCATCCAAGGACCATAAGTAAGAGCCATGAGAAAGTCTTGTTCCTTTTCAAAACGGACTAGGAAACATCCATGAGTAAGGTCGAGAATATGTAGGCGATAACTAGTTCTCCACATCTCTCGAATCTTTTTCTCCATGATTGGGAAAGCCACCGGGTGTCCACGAAGTTTCACCACCACCGAAAGCTCCCAAGCCGAAGCAAGAGCGTTCATAACATCTTCCGCTATGACGACGGCAGGATCACCATCAGTTCCATCCGGAAAGACAATATTAATCTTCCCTTCAAGGAAATCAGCATCGATTGTTGTCTTCTGGTGGTACGCATCCCCGGAAGTAACTACTTCTTTCCAAGAGACCTTCGGGTCCGGCGGGTCTCCCGGAGGTCCGTTTGGATTAGGGGCGTCAAGTTGCATATCTTGTTCATTGCTGCCGGAATTAGTAGTCGGATGTTCATCGGACGATGACATAGCAAAGAGAGCGTTTTTATTATTTACTCAATGTGGAAATTTACAGATTATATTTAATGAAATGTTGATACATAGACAATTGCAGAAACTAGCAAAAAAACATATACAAACGGTAGAAGCCGGAAGACAAAGAAGAACCAACATGGATGATTCAATTGGAATAGGGTTCGGGTTATGGATTTCTCTCCGATATGATTTATTATTAATTTCCCTAAATATAATTACAATACATCAATTACCAATACAAAATTTTAATTATGCACGATCTTTTTAGCTAATAAAAATTAGTTAGGATTGTTTTTTTTGTTTATTGTTATATGAACGAATCAATTTATTTTGATTAAATATTTTATTGCACATTATCACTTCAATGCAAAAGGAAAATTGGCTTTTTAGGGAGATATTGCAAAGCAACATTGTATATTGAAAATCTTTATATTTTTTATCTGAATAATATCTCGATGCACATATTTTTTCTGATCTAAAAATATATTTCGGTGCATTTAAATTATGATTTTTTTATAGAAAAATAGTCATTGTAATTTTTACAACAATATGTTCATATCCTTTTAGATAAGAAAAAAATCTCCATATATTACCATAATAATATTTTTTCATTGCTTCAAATCGATAAAAAATTCCGTCCACCACTCAATATTTACCAAAAATAATACATCAATTTCGTTTATTTTTGTTTTTAATTTTTTATTTATCATCAAAACAACTTATATAAATCTCATTAAATACCATTCACATTAAATTAATTATATATGTATAAAAACTTTCTTTTTAATAAATCTTTTAATCTATAACTGTTTAATCTTTTGAACTGGATTTGGATAAGAAAAATCTCATTTGATTGTTTAATATTTTGGAAAGTTGGAATTTCAAATTTTGTACAAAATATATTTTTTTTCTTAATCTTTTGAACTGGATTTGGATAATAAAAAAATGTTATTTGATTGTTTAATATTTTAGAAAGTTGGAATTTCGAATTTTGTACTAAATATTTTTTTCCAAATCGGTTTGGATATGAAAATTGATTTTAAACAATCAATTTTTTTTCCCAAATTGGATCTTTGAAGGTATATGTACTATGGATCTGACCATTAAGGGCCTCAAAATGAAATTATAATATTTATTTGTTTTCATATTTTTCTATAAAAAAATTATTTTGGATAATAAGCGATTAACTAATTAACTACTCTATGATCTTATCATTATCTTGAAAATTGTACAGTATTTTTTTATAGTATTTTTTGTAATTTTCTATAATTTGGTAATATTCTTTAGATTTTATTTCCAATTTTATGTCATTTTATGAAGAAGATTTTGGTTGACTATAATATATATTACGAAAAATAATATATATTTAAAAAGTAACACATTTAACCCAAGTCATCTAGAATATGATTTTTTATTTAACCTACTTACTTTCACTCTTAAATTTCAATAAATTTATAAATTAAATTTAAATTTAAATGACCTTTCATTATTATTAAACTTATATTTAAACTTAAAATAATATCATATTTCTTAACAAAGACACTCTTTCAAACTAGATAAATAATTTATTTTTCATTTAAGATAAATGAAAACCTAAATTTATCTGGTTTGAGCACAATCGTCTATTAAATTTTAAACCAATTTTAATTATTGTATATTTTGTTATGGTTAAATATTGAGCTCAAATTTAATTATTAATTTAGATCTCAATAAATCACATCTTTTAAATTAGATGATATATTTAAAAAATAAAATCTTCTTTTTAAATTGTGATATATTTTTAATTTAAGGGAAATTAAAACCTAATTCTATTTTATTTGAATATATCATATCTTAAGTTTTTATATTTTGTGTTCTAATATTGTTAAATGTAAAACTAAAATTTAAATAAAATATTTTATAAACTATTTTCAATATTTGTAGTTTACATTTTTATCATTATAACAATGTATATAACTATTCAATCCTCATAATTCCATTTTCAGTGTATTGGTCGAAATAAATGTGTATGTGATCATGATTCCATTTTATTATAAATGTGAATTTTTTATTATATTTTTTAGATAATTTAATTTACACCTTAGACAAAATAAATATATTTATATAAAATTTAAAACTATAGAAAAATAAATGTGAGTTTAATTGTATTGGAATTTGATTATAATTTTTTATCTACCTAATTTTTTTGATAAGATATCGAAATTATGATTTAACATTTAACATTGATTTGTATATTTGTTCAAACTTATAAAATACATAATTACTATTTTTCACTACTTAAAAGACAATTCATATATTATATAGAAATATAATATACATGTATTTAGGCTCCGTTCGGTAAATCGGTACTTATCGGTGTTGATGCTGATGTTGATGTTGATGCTGATACTTATGGTTGTTGATGTTGATCGTGGATGTTGATATGGGATACTGATATGAGTTGTTTATTTTCGAAATAGTCCGGAATGTGTTCGGTAAACTGAATTGCTGATATTTTAAGTAAGAGGTGCAAAATTACTAAATATGGCTTAATGAAGGGTAAAAAAATAAAAAATAAAATTTAATTGGGAAATCATGTGGGTCCCGCTTACTTATATTTTGGTAGAAAAGTTAGCTTATTTGACATAAGGTTGGGAGTGTTGATTATTTTTTCAACAGATAAGTATCAGATATAAGTAACTTATTTCAAATAAGCAAATTTTACCGAACACATAAAACGAAGCTTATTTTTTGCATATAAGTAACTGGGTACTTATAAGTATTCAGATAAGTGTTGCCGAACGGAGCCTTAATCTATTGACAGAGACATGAAGTAAGTAAGAAGATGCCGTTTTGATATAAACTTCAAGAAAAATTATGAACAAAATCCGCGCCTGGCGCGGGTAACTACACTAGTATATTCTAACACGTCTCGCAAGTGCAACTGGGGAACTAGCCCAGTTGACACTTGTACAACATGATGGGGTGGGCCCAAGATTGAGGGAAGCCATTAGGCGAATAGCTCTGATACCATATTAGCCCAGTGGGGTTCCATCCTAAAACCAATTGGCAATAGGAGGAGTAACCCAAGGGGAATATATACTAGGCAACTTTATGTCCCAACTTTAGATGTGAGAATGTATTCTAACAGACTCACTAGACTCCTCCTAGCAATCTTGTGCTTGCTGAATGCTTCTGGTTCCTCATCCGAGTCTAGTTCCACACAATAGTGGCAACATAAGCCTTCTTTCCGTAGTTCCTAGTGTCATCATTCTTGGGACAATCCTTCAAGTAGTGCCCCTTGTCTTGGCATTTAAAACAAGTAACATCCTTGATGTCCCTTTTGATGTAGTTTCCCTTGTCTTAGTCAACTCTTCTTGCCTTCCCTTAATTGTAGAGAGCGCATAGCATGAGTTACGAGTGTTGTCTCAGAGTCAAGATTGTCCAAAAATTCCTCATTCTTGACATATTCATAGGATTTTTCAATCTTGAGAGTAATTCTCTTGTTAGAACATGATTCCTTAGCATTGTCATAGCTCTCATAGTCCATAAGTTTTCCACAAACTTCATGAAAATTGGACTGCATGGTGATTTGATTCTCCTATAGTAGTTCTCTAGTGACTTTATGTTTAGAGCTGAGGTCTTCTATCTCTGTGTCCATTTTCTCTACCTTTGAGTAATGGTCTCCAAGTTCAAATTGCTCTAATTGTTGGACCAGAGACTCAGAGCATGATTGATATGCTAAGACCGTCTCATCATCTTTCCACTTGAAGTTGAGGAAGTCCCTTTTCGCCGTCAGTTGGTGAATCCTTTTCATATCTAGACTACCAACGTGCATTTTCTCAATAATAATCCACTTATCTTTAGCAATTTGGCAGTTGACCACCTTATGCATGTCTTATGTTCCCAAGCAATGTTTAGAAAAATCTTTGCCTTGAAATTCTTTTCCATGCCTTTCCACTTTGTTTCACACCAAAACTTTCTATCCTTCTTATCATCGGCAACCACGAAGTCTCCATGCCATATATACAATAATTGACCAAGACTGATACTCATTACTCTTAATGCAGTTGGTGAAGATCGGAGCACCTTCTAGTCGAACTCTGTTGGATTGAGTTGGGGTGGTATGTTGTTCCCTAGTTCACTAGAATAGTTGTTTGTGTTGTTCTTCGAAATCATCTTATAAACCTACAAAACGTAGAAATCTAGAACAAACCTACTATGATACCAATTTTTGGATCGTAAATAGCACTACTTCATATCTGACGAAATACACCACATAATATATCCCGGACTTGACATTCATGAGGTATTATTTCATTAAAAATAAAAAAGGACTATTTGGAATATAATTTACATATGCGAATGTTGGCCCACTCTGATCTGATTCATTGGCGCCGTTAGTTTTATGCATGTCCTTGTAATGACACTTTCGTTGAATATTACATCTCTGCTATGAATCAACTTCTTGTTTTGGTCATCCCAAATACGATAGCCAAAATCGTCCTCGTAGTAGCCAATTAAAGTGCATTTCTTAGATTTCCAATCAAGCTTAGTTCTACCATGATCACTAGTGCACATATGCTACACAACCAAAAACTTTCAAATGCGAAAGTTTTATCTCTTTTCCGCTCGATACCTCTTTTGGTATTTGGTAATCTAATGGAACCGATGGACCTCGATTGATCAAATAAGTTGTTGTATTGACCGCTTCTGCCAACAACTGCTTCGATAGACCTGATTGAATACAAATACTTCTAGCTCTTTTTATCAAAGTTCGGTTCATACGCTCTGCTACACCATTTTTTTGAGGTGTACCTGGAACTGTTCTCTCCATTCGGATCCCCATGATCATAGCAAAAGATTTTAAACATGGTGTGTACATATTCACCACCATTGTGGGTTTTGAACCTTTTGACTTTCACACTGTCTCATTTTTTACCATGGCTTTCCATTTCTTGAAAGCCTCAAAAACTCCAGACTTGTATTTTAGAAAGAATACCCATACCTTTCGAGAGTGATCATCGATGAGCGTCATAAAGTAGTGTTTCCCGCCAATAGATGAAGTAATTGTTGGTCCCCAAACCTCAGAGTGAACAAGCCCTAGTTTTCTTTCTTTGAGGTTCTACCATTTGTTTGAAAGCTCACCCTCTTTTGCTTTCCAAGTTTGCATCCTTCACACTATCTACCTCTACTGACTATAGACCTAGGAGTTTCCCTTTTGAATGCATAATATTCATCCCTTTCTCACTCATGTGGCCAAGTCTCTAGTGCCACATATTGGAATCTCCATTCCCTCTTGCAATTGTAATGGAATAACATGCACCCACTGTCATGTAAAGAATACCACTCCTTTTTCCTTGAGCAATTGTCGTTGCACCCTTTGATATCTTTCAATTATAACCATGGAAGCTTGTGTTGTAGGCTTGTAGCCTTCGCTGGCCAATTGCCCAACTAAAATCAAGTTCTGTCCTAGGTTGGGGATGTGTCTGATGTCTTTTAGCTCCCATACAAACCCATTCAACTTGATTTTCACTAAACCTTTACCAATGATTGAACAGGGTTGATCATCACCAAGGTACACTTTTCCAAGGTTTCTTGAAACATAGTTCTCGAAGAATTCTTTCATCGAAGTGTCATGAAATGATGCTCTGAATCTAACACCCAAGACTCTTCCTTGCTCTCTTAAGAGCATATTAACGAATCATCTCCTTCTGTGGTTGAAGTAATATTTGCCTCTGCCTTTGTCTCCTTGTTCTTCGGTGCATTCTTGCACTGATTCTTGAAGTGCCTCGTCTTTCCATAATTCCAACACTCGATCGTCTTTGAGTTAGATGGATTATGTGGATTCCTCAATCTAGACCTCTTGTCTTTCGATCTACCTAGATTGTTCAACTTATCACATCCATTTCCTCTGGTTGAACTTCTTCCTCGTGACTTTGTATGCAATACTGAAGCGGTTGATGATTCACTTGACCCTTTCCGTAGGATCTCTTCATTGAGAACCATAACACAAACATCATCAAATTTTAATTTGGTGCTCCCTAATGAGCTACTCACATATGTGACAGTAGCATTCCAATTGTATGGAAGACAAGACAAGAGGATAGATGCACACACTTCTTCGTCGAATTCTATTCCAACAGAATTCAACTTGGTTGTGATCGTGTTAAGTGCATTGATATGCAAAGCCATCGAAGCATCTTCTGTCATCCACAAATTGAATAAACAACTCATCAAATGAACTTGTTGTTTGATGCCGATGACTTCTCATGCATATTGGAGAGAGCTGCAACTGTGGTCTTTACTTTTGCTATATTAAGAGCAACATTACGAGATAACGTTAATCAGATGACTCCAAGCGCCTTTCGACTTCTTTCCTAAGAGAGGTTGATAAAGATTTTTTTAGTATAGATAATCTTCTATTTGCATCTTCCAAAATCCGAAATCCGCACCATCGAATTTTTTGAGTTTCACCTTTCCTTCATTTGCAACCATTGCTCCTACTCAAATCTAACATCCGTTTAATTGTTTACAGCCAAAGCTCCGATACTAATCATCGGAAAAATACACAACTTTTCTGATTTATCATATTGGTGAGAATGAGAATAGATAATATAAAACACACATGCAAAAATGTTTGGTAGATCGTGTTTGTCTTTAATTCTTCAGTAAAACTTTTATTAGAAAGATAAAGATATAAAATGTGTTTATAACACATTCCCGGATTACACTCAACAATTTTACGCTTAAAATTCTCTCAAAAGCTTCCTTATGTTTAACACTGTAAGCTTCTCTCTGTATGTTTTGGATTAAGATATCTAACAGAAGAAATCCTATAAGATTGTATAGGTTTACAAGAAATCAAATCAATGGTGGAAATTCTGCCATCAATACTTACCTTTCATTTTTGTTTGCTTTATTTATTAAGCCTGCTAAACAAATGACAGTGATTATTCTCTTTCAGTAAACTGAAATTATAAAATGACTATTTCTTTAACAAATTTGAGTAACCAAAGAGCTTGTACATGAGGCCCTTGTAAAAATTAAAAACGAAAGAGGAAGGTTTCCTAGTTACCGGTCATTGAATAATGAAAGTTTGAAAAAGAAGATGAGAGAAAATATATAAACAAATTGCATTTATCAACCCCACTTAGCATTTTATTGGTTAAAATTCACAATTGAGTATATGATAAAAAAAATTTGTAACTTGAGGGTTATCACACAAAATTTGAAAACTTATTGTGTACCATGAGAAGTTTCCTTAACATGAGGATTATCAGGTAAAATTTGCGTAAAAATTTAAAACTAAAGAGGATGGTGTTTTGGTCAAAATTCGACCAAGTGAGATAGCTGACGATTGAAATCGAGCGTAGGGCTTTTCTAACCGATAAGCAAAGTTTCGACCAAAGTACGAAAACAGAGATGAGAACTTAATTGCGACTGTAAGTGTTTCTTTTGATTCAGAGGGTCGATTACAACTCTTTTTCCATGCCCCATGTTACATTTGATTTCTACTTCTTATCCCCTAGTCTCATTGTCTGTTACTACCCATGTTCCCCAACTCACATCCCACTTTCGAGGCCATTCCTGGGCAGGTTTAGTTACCTCTGGCTTGCCTACTCGCTCGCGTATTTGTTGAGCTGGATCGTGCTTAAGGAGTTTTGGTCTTCGTTTGATGGGACGGTGCAGAAATGGGCTTCAGGAGTTTTGGGCCCAACAATAGCCCCAAAAGATCGAATCAATTTTTGAATTGCCAAGATCTTTTCACTGTTGGTCTTCCGCGATCCTCGTTTCCCAAGTTATGCCACGTGTAGCGCCAAGATCTGCAGGGGCTGCCCGATATCGAAGTCGAAAGGATGTCTGCTGCCTTTATTTACTGCTACCCTTCGGAAATCATCATTCATCTTCTCTCGCTAGTCTTTCCGAGGTAAAATCTCTCTCTTTGTTCTTCCTCTGATAAAAAATCCTTTCTTCTTCCCCTTCTCTCCAATGGCGAGAAATCGTACAATTTCCAAACATGATTTCCAGACCTCCGGGGTCTTGCAGGAATGCGACAGTATGACGAACGTCATGACCTTGCAGGAGATAAACCAAACCCTCTAGGACGGCGGTTTCCTTGGGGGGGTGGCTTTGTGCCCTGAGGGTGAATTCCCTGATTGGGTTCGCCCTGGTTGGGCATGCTTTTTCGAGTTCCCTTTCACTATCTCCTGCCATTTCCCTTTTCTCCCTCTTGTCCGAGAGTTCCTGGCAAGATTTAAACTTTCTCCCGCCCAACTGCTTCCTTCAACCTGGAAAATCTTGTACTGGGCGAGCCAGATGGTTGAGACTGCCGGAGTAGAGCTCACCGTCCCTGATCTACTCCAGTCCTACCGTCTTGCGACGGTTCAACGTGGGCGGTTTATCTTACAGTCTCGGACTACCCAAAGGCCGCTGGTTCTGAACTCCAAAGTGAATGGGAAAAACTGGGCTAGCCGTTTCTTTTTTTTTGTTGAGATTGCATCCGTGGGCCATGAGTGCCATTCTCTCCTATTTGACAGATGGAACGAATCTAGTAAGATTTTTGCTTTATTTTCGTTTTCTTTCCTCAGCGTCGTTAACTCTCATTTACCTTCAATCTTCATTTTACACAGGCATACCCGACACGGTGGAACCTCGAGCTCAGTCCAAGAAGATCATCTTGAAGCTATTCAAACTGCCATCCGTACAAAGGACTTTTGGAGGGTCTCCCACTGGTCCGTCTGAAGGTGAAGAGAGCGCTACGTCGGCTGAATCTGAACAATCAAGTGAAGAAGAGAGTCTCCTGGTGGTGAAAATGTCATCTGCTCCTGTTTCTGCTACCGTCTCAGGCCCTTCCAACGGTATGAAAGAAACGTCCTTCGTTTTGGTATTTGACTCGCCTTATTTTGTCCCTCATTTCTGATTTTATTTCCCTTCAATTTTCAAATGCTCACTCCCGCAAGTCTGTCTCGGCCTTCTCTGCCTCTGACCTCATTCTTCGGAAGACCAAGTCTAGCGATTCAAAGCCACCGACTGCACTTGTTATCAAGGCCGAAGCTCCTAGGTCTTCCCGCAAATGCCAAGCAACGGACGACAGCGATCCTATGGATTTGTGAGACGATGCTTCTTTTGAATGGCAATGTCTTCAGCAATATCGCGACCTGTCTTTCAAGAAGAGACATGCTTCCACCTCCGCTCATTCTTTGGCTACCGAGGCAGGCTCCAAGGCTTGGAAGGTAACTGCTCATTTTTTTCTTATTTTCCCCTACTTCGGTCGTTACTGGTACTGCCTGGCTTCTGACTGTTTCCCTAGACGCAGATCATTCAAGAGATCGGCTTGATCATAGACGAGATGGGCGAGGAGATAGCCCAGCAGGAGCAGTGGAAGCAGGAAGTGGCGAAGTATCGGGACGAGGTGGCGAAGGCTCGGGAAAAGTCTCTCGCCCACTCGAAGATGCTGGCCTCTAAGGAGGAGGCTGCAAGGGCACGGGTGGTTGAGTTGGAGCAGGAGGTGCTGGGGTTGCAGGTCAATGTTGCGGAGCTTGAGGTAAGAGCCACCGATTCCATGTCTGTGAGGAAGGAGGAGGCTGAAGAGATCGAGGCCTACTATAGCATGCTGTCCCGACTGGAGACCATGAAGGAGTATGAGGCGGGGAAAGCCTCCTGGGATGCAGAGAAATTTCAAGACTTATTCTCGGCTACTTATCCAAGAGGTGCTCCCCCGGCTCGGGTCGCTGCTATGGTAGGTACCGATGGTTTTCCCATGACCCCGAATGCTCAAGGAAGTCAGGACGCGGAGGCGGTGGACACGGATGGTGAGCAGGTGGAGAAGGATGGAGCCCCGACTGACCTTGCATAATTTCTTTTCAAGTGATGAAGGATTCTGGCGGCTGAGGCCGTTTGTAAAAAAAACTTGTTTTATCTTTTGTTTGCTTTTTTTAGCGATGGACAAGTAGTACCTTTGTTCCGTGCCGATTATCGGGCGGTTCAAGGGCGTTTTGATTGGTGGCTGGGCCACGAATATTGTTTTATTTTGCCCCCCGTCACGAGGCGAGGGTTTTTACTGCTTGTTTTAGCTGCTTGAACCTTGTCTGGTTGTTTTGCTTTCTGTTTCCTTTGGTGTCTTTTGAAGATGTTCCTGTTGAGTGACGGTTGTCGGAGGAGCAGCCCCTGCAGAAGGTTGTCTGTTAGTCAAGAAGTGTGCATAGCAATGGCTCGGGGAGTAGGGAAAATCCTAGCCGGCGTTATGGGTGACTCAAGGGATGCCCCTAAGCCCATGCCTGCTTGAGAGCTTATCTACTTTTGAAGGCGCGCGATGGACGTTACCCGTCAACATTCTGCAGTGCCCCGACGTTGTCTGTCGACGATCTGGTGTTTTCCGGCTGTATTGGCAACGTGAGGAATGGACTCTCTCTGCCGGACATCAAGTGTCTGGGGAATGTTCTCCCGGTTACGGTTGAACTAGCGGTGATGCCGGATAGCGGGCGTCTAGGAGATATCTTCCTGTGCACTGTCACCATTTGTAAAAGCTTTATTTTAGAATCAGTTTGCCCTCGTTGTGTCAACAGTTGTAATTTTAGGTATTCGTACCGTTTTTATTTGTACCCGAGGGTTCTCCTCTTCTGGAGACGATTGCCGGGGATAACTTCTGGTAACATTATTCTAGGGAAATTACAATGGAAACGATTTAATTCACATATTGTCTGTTGACGTCCATGTTTTTAGCATAATTTTAGTATGTTTTTCTAAGTCTTTTAGTTTAGTTTAGTTGAGTTTCTGTGAGTGTTTTCTGTCTTTTTAGTATAGTTTGCATATTTTGTGAAAAGTATGGAAACTACGCTATTTGTATGTTTTTGTGTAGGTTTTGAAACGGGTTTGGAGCATTCAAGGACATATGAAAGGAGAGGACTAAGCTAGGAGGAACAAAGAGAAGGAAGCTAAGGAAGAAACTCCCGCAAAATCCAAAGGAAGAAGGAAGAACAAGAGAAAACAAGGCAAAACCAACCTCGATACCGAGCCTCTGGGGATCGGTACCGAGGCACTCAGCCCAGCCGGCCAGGATAATTGCTCATTAATTGCTTTTATTCCGTAATCTTTTATCTCTAGTTGGTTTTGTTTTTTTGCAAACTTTTTAAGAGGGATATTCTAGTATAAATACTCTTGTTTGGACACAATCTAAGGGGGCTCTCTCGTTAATTTTTTTTGGGACGAATTTTAAGGGTTGTTAGAAGACAAGGTGGTTGCTTGGAGCACAAGGAAGAAGATTGTGGAGATTTTCTTGTGCTCTAAGTGTGTTCTAAGAAAAGTTTGAAGTTTTAATTCAAGTAAGCCTTCAGTTTTAATTAAGTATGTTTTCTTTCAATCTCTTTGCTTGTTTTTCTTCAATCATGAGTGAGTAGTCTTATTTTCTAGGGTTGGGGTTAGAAACCCAACATGATTGTGCATGAATGGTGATGTGAATTAATGAATTGAATGCCTTCTATCTATTATTCTACTTGTTTGTGCAAAAGCTTTGACGAAAGTTGAAGTATTTCATGTTCTTAACTTGATTGAAAGAGAAAGTTGTGAATTTGAATAGAGATAAAGTATGAGACGAAAGTTGAGAACTTTAGATCAGAATAAGTAGATTAAGTGAATTGATTTATGAAAATTGATTGATTTGCTTGTTTAGTCAACGGAAGTTGATGACTTTATGTTAAAGGCATGATATTTATGATTCATATTGTTTGAAATTGCATGATTGTGTTGTGGTAGACCCTTATACTAGATTTTCTCCTATTTTTGAGTGGATATTCAAACCCAGGTACCTCGATATCGACCCTGCCCAGTTCGGTACCGACCTACAATTTCCCCCTTGTTTTGCTGTTTTACTTAGTTTTTCAGCTATGTTTGCACCTCGGTAACGACCCTGACAAGGTCGATATCGACCCCCCTTCTAGTGTGTTTATTTGGTTTGTTTGCCTTGTTTTGCTTTGTTTCTTTGCCTTGCTTTCTCTTTTGCTTTTTAGCTTAGTAATTAGACACAACCTCACTTCCCGTGAACGATCGTGACTTCACTATACTCGAGTTTTGAACGTGTGGTTGTAAGACGATATTTCTTTAGTTTCGAATAAGTTTTACTTTTCAATGTTCTCTTTTAATAAGATTGTTAGTTTTGATTCAATGATGAGTGAGTAGTTTTCTTTTCTAGGGTCGGGGTTGAAACCCGACATAGTTGTGCATGGTTGAATGAATGTGTTGATGTTATGATTGCCTTCTATCTTTTGAATTACTTGTGTGTGCTTATGCTTAGACGAGAGTCGAAGTAATTTGAGTTTATTGCTTGATAGAAAGAGAAAGTTGTGAACTTGAATATTGATAGTGTTCGATAACGAAAGTTTCGAGCTTTGGATTCAAAACAAGTAATAAAGTGAATTGATTTATGAAAGTTGATTGATTTGCTTGTTTAGTCAACGAAAGTTGATAGATTTATCTTCAAAGGCATGATCTTTATCTTCACATGAGTTTATATGCATAATTATGTTGTGGTAGCCCTTGTCCGAGATCTTTTTATCCTTTGATTTTCCTAAGTTTTGCATTCGAATTCACTCGTTATCGAGGAACTAGGATCGGTACCGAGCCTGCACTTGCATCGTGTTATTTCCTCTGTTTTAGTAGAATTCCAGTATAGTTACCGACCCTGACAAGGTCGGTACCGAGGTCTGTTGTAGCTATTTTTGTCTTGTTTTTGCTTTGTTTTCTTGTTTTCTTAGGTCGGTAAACAAACAACCTTGCTTCCCGTGCACGATCCTGACTTCGCTATACTCAGCGGGTTCTTGACTACAAATTTTATTTGTTGTCGGGAAACCCTCTCAACAGACTACAACGAAGATTCTTCAAAGTGGTCTCTATTGGCTAACACTCTTCAAAGAAGTACAGGAGTTCGTGACGACTTGTGATGACTGCCAACGCTGCGGAAATATCACTTGGAGACATGAAATCCGCTTACTGGGATCCTAGAGGTCGAGCTTTTCGACGTTTGGGGCATAGATTTCATGGGACCCTTTCCATCATCGGGCCCCTACAAGTACATCCTAGTGGCGGTTGACTATGTCTCTAAGTGGGTGGAAGCCATCGCTACAAGAAACAATAATGCTAAAACTGTGGCCAAATTTATGAAAACTAACATCTTTCCCAGGTTTTGAGTGCCACACGTTCTCATTAGTGATGGTGGATCTCATTTCATAGAGAGGAGCTTTGAAGCTCTTTTGGCCAAGTATGGGGTATCACATAGGGTGGCAACGCCCTACCATCCTCAAACTAGCGGCCAAGTAGAGGTGTCAAATTGATAAATCAAGAGCATTTTCTAGAAGACGGTCTCCCGCTCTAGGAAGGATTGGTCATCCAAGCTTGATGACACTTTGTGAGCATACAAGACGGCATACAAAACACCCCTACACACCACTCCATAAAACCTAGTTTATGGCAAGGCGTGCCATTTGCCAGTCGAGTTGGAGCATAATGCATTATGGGCTCTCAAAGTGCTTAACATGGATCTCAACAAGGCCGGCGCAAAACGGTTCATGGACTTGAAAGAGCTAGAGGAGTTGAGGCTACAGACATATGAGATCAATCGTTTGAAGAAACGGGTAAGTTTTCTGAAAACCTCTCAAACTTGTCAAGAGTGTGGCTCTTCTGCCCATAGTACTTCTGCTTGCACTAACATCGAGCAGGTTAGAACCGCTGAGACATATGCTGAGATGAACTATATGAGAGGTCAATACAGGAACCCGCCTAATAACTTTGACAGGCCAAACAATTATCCAGCTTGGGGAAATTAAAATCCAAATCCAAGTTACGCAGCACCCCATCCAGATAAAACGCCTGCACCGTATCGACCTCCAGGCTATCAGGAGCCACCATCTTGGGTGCAAGGACTCTATGAAGGGATTAATGGCGTAAAAAATGAAATCACTGGAGTCCAAGCCAACCTTAACAACCAGATGAAAAGATCGGGAGAGTTCGATGTTTGGAAGAAGAGTGTCGACTCACAGCTAGGAAACCTGCATGCTTAGATTCCGAGGCCACAAGGGTAACTCCCGAGCCGCCCCGAGGAGAAACCTAGAGGACAGATAGCGACTGTACACCTAAGGAGCGGGAAGAAACTGCCAGATTGTGCCAAAGCCAAGGAGAAGGACCCCGATTTTGAAGAAGACGCCACGACCCAGGTCGACAATGGGCCAAAGAGGGTCGTTACCGAGCCTGAAACACTCGGTACCGATACTCCCAAGGTCATCACCGACCCCAACCCAGGTAAGTTTTCTTCACCGAGCTTCTCTCTTAGTCCCAGGCTCGACGCTTCTAAGGCACCGATCGACCCTATTGTTGACCCGATAGCATCACCTCTTGAGCCCACTTTGGCTACTAGAAAAGATCATTTTCCGCTTCCTTTTATTAATCAAGTGTTAGAACGCTTAGCCCAACATCATTATTTCTGTTATTTAGATGGCTATAGCGGATTTTGGCAGATTCCCATTCATCCTGATGATTAGGAAAAGACTACCTTTACATGTCCCAATGGGACTTTTGCTTATAAGAGGATTTCATTCGGGCTTTGCAATGCCCCCGCCACCTTCTAAAGGTGTATGATGGCCATTTTTTCTAACATGATAGAGGATATTGTAGAGGTCTTTATGGATGATTTCTCTATGTATGGTTCTTCCTTTGATGCTTGTCTTGCTAATCTTGCATGTGTTCTTAAAAGATGTGAAGAAACGAACCTTGTGCTCAATTGGGAAAAATGTCATTTCATGGTTCAAGAGGGGATAGTGCTAGGACACCTTGTCTCCAAAATAGGGATAGAAGTAGACAAAGGAAAAATTGAGCTTATTGAAAAACTACCTCCTCCCTCTTTTGTTAAAGACATTAGGAGTTTTCTAGCGCATGTTGGATTTTATAGACGCTTTATCAAAGACTTTTCTAAGATAGCTAAACCACTAACTAACCTACTAATGAAGGATGTAGTGTTTGAGCTGTCTCCAGATTGTCTTGAAGCATTTTACAGGCTAAGAGCGGCCCTCGTTTCCGCTCCTATTATGCAGTCCCCAGATTGGACCTTGCCCTTTGAAATTATGTGTGACGCTAGAGATTATGCTGTTGGCGCAGTTTTGGGACAATGGAAGGACAAAAAGCTCCACGCCATCTACTATGCGAGTAAGACGCTTGATGAGGCGCAGAGTAAGTATACTACAACGGAGAAGGAATTCCTCGTTGTAGTATTTGCTTTTGAAAAATTCCGTTCCTATCTTGTTGGTTCAAAAGTGATTGTTTATACTGACCATGAGGCTGTTAGATATCTAATGGCCAAAAAGGATGCCAAGCCTAGGATACTTCGTTAGATGCTCTTATTGCAGGAATTTGATCATGAAATCAGAGATAAAAAGGGAGCAGAAAACTTAGTGGCGGATCACTTATCCAGGTTGCCAGTTGAACACATCACCGAATCCAACAACGAAGTGTCGATTAACGACTCTAGGCCAGGCGAACACCTCATGCTGAACGAGGTTGGAAACGACAAGACCCTCGTTACCGACCCTGAAGGGGTCGTTACCGAGTCATCACCGAGGCTGGAGGGCGTTGATCACATCGACTATAAATCAAGGCGCGTCGATACCATAATCGGGAGGCTCGATACCGAGCCACATGAGGTCGTTACCGACGGAAATAGCGAAGCTTCAGGGTCGAGACCGACCCAATCAGATTCGGTAACAACCCAGTCATGTACGTTTTCTCAACCTGAACTCATTTCTTTTAATTCAATTCCTTCTTCATCTCTTGCTTCTACTTCTTTTCAATCAATCAATGCTATTAGAGGGTCAAAAGCCCCTTGGTTTGCGGATTTTGCTAACTACATTGTAGGAGGTGTAATCCCCGAGGGACTAACCCCACAAAAGAAAAAGAAGTTTCTTTATAATGTCAAACAGTACTACTGGGATGATCCTTACTTGTTCAAGCAAGGAAGTGATCACCTCTTTAGGCGCTGTATTCCAGAAGAGGAGATAGAGAGTGTGATCCGTCAATCTCACACACTTCCTACCGGTGGCTATGCAAAAGGATTCAAAACCACGACGAAGAGTCTTCAAAGTGGTCTCTATTGGCCAACCATTTTTAAGGACGTACAAGACTATGTGACAGCATGTGATGAATGCCAACGCTCTGGTAACATCACTTGGAGACATGAAAACTCGCTGATCGGGATACTAGAGGTCGAACTATTCGACGTTTGGGGCATAGACTTCATGGGACCTTTTCCTGCATCAGGCCCCTACAAGTGGGTGGAGGTTGTTGCTACAAGGACCAATGATGCTAAAACCGTGGCTAAATTTATTAAGACTAACATTTTTCCCAGGTTTGGTGTCCCAAGGGTCCTCACTAGTGATGGTGGATCTCACTTCATAGAGCGGAGTTTTGAAGCACTTTTGGCTAAATATGGGGTATCACACCGGGTGACAACACCATATCATCCTCAAACTAGTGGCCAAGTAGAAGTTTCAAATAAGCAAATTAAGAGCATATTGGAAAAGATGGTGTCCCGCTGAAGGAAGGATTGGTCATCCAAACTAGATTATGCTCTATGGGCCTACAGGACGGCATACAAGACCCCTACGCACCACTCCTTACAATTTAGTGTATGGAAAGGCATGCCATTTGACGGTCGAGATGGAGCACAAGGCATTATGGGCTCTTAAAAGAGCTCAATATGAACCTCGACGCAGCCGAAGCAAAAAGATTCATGGACTTGCAAGCACTAGAGGAGTTGAGGCTAAAGGCATACGAGTACGCCGAGATGTACAAGGAGTGTACCAAACAGTGGCATGATCAGAAATTGGTGCCCAAAACTTATGAAGTTGGTGACAAGGTACTTCTCTTCACTCTAGACTCCGTTTATTTCTGATATTCGTGTTTTTAGTCTAGTTTTTGGTTTGTTTCTTAGTTTGTTTAGGTTTAGTCTTGTTAGTTTTTAGGGTTAGTTTGGTGTGTTTTTGGATAAGTTTGCATATTTTGTGAAAAGTATGGAAGCTACTCCGTTTTGTGTCTTTTTGTAGGTTTTGAGCAGGAAAGAGCGCTTTTTAAGATGAATTGGAGTGCTATGGTGGAGGTCGGAAGAATAAGAAGATAAAGAGGTTGAAGTTCAAGCTGTTAAGTGAAGAAGAGTTGAAGAAGCCAAATCTCAGGCTCGTTAACGAACATGTGAAGGGTCGTTAACGAGGAATAAAGATAGAATTTTTGGATGGATTTTGTGATTCCTACCGACCCTGTGCGGAAGTCGTTAATAATGGTTCCGTGTCGGTAGAGGTTTTAAGTGATTTTAGGGTTTTTAATGATTTTTAGGGTTGTTATATCTTATATCTTATATCTTGATATCTTTTTAGAGTTAGTTTCTATCTTTTAGGGTTTTTAATAGATAGCTTTATTACTATAAATACCCTTCTTTCTAGCCTAGAAGAAGGAGGACGATTTTATTTCTTCTAGGAGAACCAATTGAGGAGTCGAGTAGGAGGATTGCGAGCCAAGGTCGATCGAGAGAGCGTAGTTGGGTCGTTAGTCAGGTTTTTCTACTCGGTGTTGTTTTGTTTTGGGTTCATTCTGGAGTTTGTAAGACGATAGTTTTCTTATTAATTTGAAGTAAGTTTGTTTTTGTTTTCAATGTTTTCTTTTGTAGAGGTTGTTTGCTTTATTAATATGAGTAGTGAGTAGTTTTCTTATCTAGGGTCGGGGTTGAAATCCAACATAGTTATGCATGTTTGATGAATGAGTTGATGTTTTGAATGCCTTTTATCTATTTTTAGATTGTTTTGTTGTGCTTATGCTTAGACGATTGTCGAAGTAATTTGAGTTTGCAATTTGATCGAAAGAGAAAGTTGTCAACTTGAAGGTTGATATTGTTCGATTATGAAAGTTTCGAGCTTTGGATCCAAAACAAGTGATTGGGTGAATTAATTTATGAGAATTGATTGATTTGCTTGATAGTCAGCGAAAGTTGAGGAATTTATCTATTTAAAGGCATGATCTTTATCTTCTTATGAGTTTTTATGTATAGCTATGTTGCGGTAACCCTTGTCCTAGGTTTTTATTCTTATTTGAGTTTGCATCCGTTACATTCGTTATCGAGTTCCTTTGCCTCGGTACCGTGTTTAGGTCGTTAGTGTGAGTTCTTAGAGTCATCCAGGGTCGTTAACGACCCTGAAAAAGTCGTTAACGAGGTTGGTCGTAGGTGTTTTGTGTTTTTTTGATTTGTTTATAGTAGTTGACAGACAAACAACCGCGCTCCCCGTGGAACGATCCTGACTTCGCTATACTCAGCGGGGTCTTGACTTATAAATTTATTTGTTGTCAAGAAACCTTCGTCAACAAATGACGATAGTCGAAGTAATTTGAGTTTGCAATTTGATCGAAAGAGAAAGTTGTCAACTTGAAGGTTGATATTGTTCGATTACGAAAGTTTAGAGCTTTGGATCCAAAACAAGTGATTGGGTGAATTAATTTATGAGAATTGATTGATTTGCTTGATAGTTAGTGAAAGTTGAGGAATTTATCTATTTAAAGGAATGATCTTTATCTTCTTATGAGTTTTTATGTATAGCTATGTTGCGGTAACCCTTGTCCTAGGTTTTTTTATTCTTATTTGAGTTTGCATCCGTTACATTCGTTATCGAGTTCCTTTGCCTCGGTACCGAACCTGAGTTTAGGTCGTTAGTGTGAGTTCATAGAGCCATCCAAGGTCGTTAACGACCCTGATAAAGTCGTTAACGAGGTGTGTCTTATGTGTTTTGTGTTATTTTGCTTTGTTTTTAGTTGTTGATAGACAAACAACCGTGCTTCCCGTTGAACGATCCTGACTTCGCTATACTCAACGGGATCTTGACTTATAAATTTATTTGTTGTCAAGAAACCCTCATCAATAATTTCCAGGGAAGCTAAGGACAAGATGGTTCACCGCATCTATCCTCATGGAGCCGTAGAGTTGATAGATAATAATGGCGCCGTCTTTAAAGTGAATGGCCACCGATTAAAGAAGTTCTATGAGCAACCCGACCCGAAAGAAGAGATTAGAGTCACTATGGCTCTCACAATGTCGGATTAGCCAAGGTAAGTTCGTCGGGCTAACGACATTAAAAATAGCGCTTACGGGAGGCAACCCGGTTTTTAGTTTTAGTTTAGTTTTCCTTTCTTTTTATTAGCTCTTTTTCCTAGCTTTCTTTTGAGTTTTTAGTAGTTTAGAAATTTACAAGATAGAATATTTTTGGAGCTAACATGTCATAGGAAGTCGGGATCGAAAGACGCTGAAAATGAGTTGCCCAGGCTCGGTACCGAGCTGAGAGGGTCGGTACCGACCTGAGACGGCACGCAAATCTAGCGACGCGGGCGGGTAAGTTTTTAAACCTAATCTATCTTATATCTTTTTCCTACCTCCTCACGCCGCCTCTTCCACCTTCCTATTAAAACACTCTCAAGCCTTCAAATCCCACACCAAATCTCAAGCCATAGACCTTAAAAATCTCGATCGAATCTCACCGGATTTCTCACCCCAATCGATCGACGTACCACCGCGCAACCCAGTCCCAATCGCGACCCACTCGATATCGAGCACAACCCTTGTGATTCGTTACCGGAGCACTCAAGCCTCGTTACCCTTTCAAATTTCGAGTTTTGTTCTTCAATTCTCCAATCTACGGTATGATTTCTAACCCCTAACTCTTTTCTTTGAAGTTTCATGGTAATTTTGGGTAAAATTCATATCTAGATCTTGTATGAGAAATCGGTTTGCATGTCTATATTGCATTAAGCTTCTATTGCTTCTTTGATTGGTGATTGATCTTGATTTCAATTATGTTATTCTTGCTTGATTTGCATTGAATTTTGATAAGCAAAGCATTAAGTATCTTGTTCTTGAATTGATTGATTTTCACCATGAAAATTTGGAACTTATTGGCATGATTAGATAGGGTTTCGAGCAAGTATGGGGTTGCATGTTCTAGATGGTTTGTTTTTGTGTGGAATCATGAATGAAATTGTGTTGAATTGTTGGAAATTTTGAGATTTGGAACTCAAAATTACTTGTATAGTGTTCTTGCCCAGGCTCGTTATCGACCTGAGAGGGTCGGTAACGACTTGAGACTGCTCAAATCTGGAGCCAAACCCAGAAACCTCGTTACCGACCCAATTGGATCGGTACCGAGGTAGGTCGAGAAAAAGTATGGGGTTCTATTTTTTTGGTTTGAATGGATCTTATCTTGGATTTTGATGTGTTTTCAGGTACCAAATGGCAAGCACAAGCCGATCTAACGCTAGAGCCGGAAAGAACAGGAGGACTCAAAGGTCCCCATCTCCTCCACGCATGGACGATGTTGTTTTGGCTACTCGGGATCAAGTGAAGGACTTTGATTCCGTCCTTCAGAAGGACCACTTCACTAGGTGGTTCTCGATGTCAAGCGCTAGGGATATGGGGATCTATGATGATGTCAAGCATGCTTTCTCCATTCTTGGTATACCTCATCTATTGAAGAAGGAAGCCACACCGCATTACCCGGCCCTTACCGCTGAGTTCATAGCCACCCTCCAAACAAGTTTCAAAACCAAGACTTCGGTTGGTAAGATCAAGTTCCGGTTGGGCAATGTTGATCGCGAGTACACAATGGCCCAATTCAATGAACTCCTCAAGGTCATCGACACTTGGAGTTACATTTCCGGAGAGGTCAATCCTTCCGCACCGGCACTCCCAGGGGCAAGGATCATCAACTGCATTTTCCGGATCATTCTCCGAGTCTTGGGCGCCACATTTTGGCCCAAGAAAGAGCTTTCAAGGCCAACACGGTTGGAGGTTGCATGCCTCCGCACCATTCTTTATGAGGACCCTGCCCCCTTGAACTTGGGGTCTGAATGGTTGAAATATATCGAGAAGTACGGGGTCAAGTCAAAGGAAGTATGGTGCGGGAATTTGGTGAGTCTTCTGGCGGAGAAGCTCGGTATCGACCTCACACGCTATACTCCACACCGTCCCCAAAAACTAGACTCCAAGTATTGGTTCTCTTTCAACATCTTTGTGAGGACCGAAGGAGGGATAGCCACCAAGGTACTTGGTCAAGATGTGACCATCACTCGGTCCAAGTTGGAGTTGCTCTATGTGACGAACTGGTATGAAGCTTGGACGGGTCATGCGTTCCCATTGGAAAAGAAGCCACAAGATGAGCCGTCATTGAGGGAGTGTAAGAAAAGATATGATAGAGAAGATGCTGCTATGGACGAAGATGAGGCAGCTAGGGAGGAGCTCGATTTCGAGGATGATGACCTCGATACTAAGGTACTTGGCGAAGATGATGACCTCGGTAATGACCAACCTGGGCTCGTTAACGATTATTTTGAGATCAATACCGAGGTATTCGGCTTCGGTAACGATCAAGCGCCTCCGCCAACCGAGCCTCAGTCGTATGAGATGATGCCCTACAACCCGGTGATTTATCAAGACCACTTCCAGCCCCAAGATCATTATCAACCACCTCCTCAGCCCACTTATTCTAGATCAAGTGCTCCACCTCCATGGGTCGATGATTTGTCTTTCCAGATGCAGCAACTCAACTTGCAGCAGACACAGCTTACCCAGCGGATGGAGCGTTGGGAGGGTGTCTATGCAGCTCGCATGGCTTTAGAGGATGAGAGGCATCAACATGCGGATGCTCGTTGGAGGACGATGGAGCAGCGGGTGACGGTTGATGAGGAGTGCTGGAGGACCATGTATGAGTTCATGGGCAATTTTGAGCGCCAGTTTCCACCACCACCACGGCGATGATTCCGTTTCAAGGAATGTTTCTTCTGCTTCAGTTTATCTTGTGAGTTTCTTTCTTTTCCCTATTCTTTTCTTCTGCTTAGCTTTATTACAGTTGGGACACTGTACTTTTAAGTATGGGGTAGGGGAGGGAAGAAAACTTGCTTGTTTGTTTTGTTTGTTTGAGTTGTCTTTGTTTTGAAAAAAAAATCACAAAAAATTGAAAATTTTCAAAAATTCAAAAAAGATTTTTAGAATGGATGAGTACCATGTCTTTTGGTTCTATGATAGTTAATTGCTTGCATGACCATGTAATTTCCTTTCAGCATGTTTTGATGGTATAAGCCTGATTCTTAGTATGAAATTGTTTTTATAGAGGAATAGCATATGATGAAATTGAGCATGTATAACGTTTAGCATGAGTAGTTGCAATCCAACAAAAATTAACCTTGTGAGCTCTTATTTTAGCCTCTTCTTTTCTTGTGTGATTTTACTCTCTTTATGCATATTATCTCTTGCAATTGTGATGGTTATCTATTTGTAAAGACCTGTATAAGATTTTTAGTTCATTACTTGTGAAAGTCATATGATAGAGAACTTATTTTTCATGAGCCTTATTAATCCCTATCCACCCTTTACATAATCCCTCTTTTTTACAACCAATTTGAGCTTTAGCCTTTCATTTGTTGCTCCACAAAAATTATCTCCCTAGCCGAGATAAGCTTGACCCTATCCGGGGATTAAGACTTAGTTGGAGAGGTATGTTTTGTAGAGTGAAAAATGTTATGTTTTAGTTCAAAATAAAGGTTTTGGGGAGGGTAGATTGGAAGTCCATTGTTTTATTTTATAAAAAGGTCACTTGGTTAAAGAATATGCACAACAAAAAATAGAGGAGTAGAAAAAGAATGCTTGGACCGATACCGGCCTATGTGGGCTCGGTACCGATAGAAAAAGAAGAAAAATAGAGGAGAAGCAAGCTCGTTACCGACCCTCTCAGGTCGGTACCGAGGCAAGTCGAGAAAGAAAAATGTAGAAGAAAGAAAAGAAAGAGAAGGAAGATGTACAGTGTGTTTAAAGTAAAAAGCAGAGATTATTTATGTTTTTATGAGGCTTTCTAGGGTTAAAGGTGAGTGAAGAAAAAACATAATGTTTGAGAGAGTTTGGTAAGTTATGTTTTTGAGAGTTTTGGAATTGTGTGAGTTTTTAGGAGTCTTTGATTCCCGGATATTATTAGCACCACATAGCCAAATATTTCCACGCCTTATTGTCTTTACCAAGCCCCATTACAACCCCGCCGAATGGAAGCTTCTATGAAGTTTTTCATTGAGCCTAAGTTCTCTTGATGATTCTTGCTTGTTTTGACAAATCTTAGGTGGAGAGTTTGGTGATATAAGTTCCAATTTCTATGAGTTTTTGCATATAAGATTGAGTTCAAAGATTGAATTTTTATAGCCCAAACACTTGAGAGTTGAGTGAAACACAATATCCTTGGTGAGGTTGGATTGTAGGCTTATGTCTATTAGTGCTTATATATGTGTGATGACGTTAATAATCATTTGCTATGTTTTGATGTTACTTTTGAAATGAAGGCTATTGCTTGATAAGCATGATGTTTGGTTTTGGTTATTGTTTAGTGATTGCTTGAGGACAAGCAAGCTTAAGTATGGGGTATTTTGATGTTCGTGTTTTTAGTATAGTTTTAGGTGTTTTTCTTCGGTTGTTTAGTTTAGTTTTAGAGTTAGTTTTGTGTGTTTTTGTATAAGTTCGCATATTTTGTGAAAAATATGGAAGCTACTCCATTTGGTTTCTTTTTGTAGGTTTTTGAAGCGGAAAGGAGCATTTTCAAGCAAAGCTGAAGTCAAGTAGATTGTGGTGGAGTACATAAAGGACAAGAAGAAGGATATGTCTTGAAGACCTTGAAGAAGTCCAAGAGAAGTCATGGAAAGAGTTCAAAATAGGCAAAACAGAGACCTCGTTACTGACCTGTAAGTGTCGCTACCAAGATGTGCAACAGTTTTTATCCAAGAAAGTGTCTACTGACCCTGTGCAGGTCGTTACCGAGGTGACCATTGTCGATAGAGAGGCGCTGACTTTCGGAAATTATATCTTTTATTTTGTGATCTTTTTAGTTTGGTAAGTTTTATCTTTTAGATCTTTATTAGATAGCTTTCTCTAGTATAAATACCCTTGTTCTAGCCTAGTAGAGGGGGGCATAGTTAGTTTTTGGAGGTTAGCGAGTTGTGAGAAGAGCGAGACATTAGTTGGAGATTTCTAACCTGATTTCGATCGAGAGAGAGAAAGAAGGTCGAGATCGAGTCTATTGTTGTTCTTCGGTTGTTTCGAGTTTTGAACGTGTGGTTGTAAGACGATATTTCTTTAGTTTCAAGTAAGTTTTACTTTTCAATGTTCTCTTTTAATAAGATTATTAGTTTTGATTCAATGATGAGTGAGTAGTTTTCTTTTCTATGGTCGGGGTTGAAACCCGACATACTTGTGCATGGTTGAAAGAATGTGTTGATATTTTGATTGCCTTCTATCTTTTGAATTACTTATTTGTGCTTATGCTTAGACGAGAGTCGAAGTAATTTGAGTTTATTGCTTGATCGAAAGAGAAAGTCGTGAACTTGAATATCGATATTGTTCGATAACGAAAGTTTTGAGCTTTGGATTCAAAACAAGTAATAAAGTGAATTGATTTATGAAAGTTGATTGATTTGCTTGTTTAGTCAATGAAAGTTGATAGATTTATCTTCAAAGGCATGATCTGTATCTTCACATGAGTTTATATGCATAATTATGTTGTGGTAGCCATTGTCCTAGATCTTTTTATCCTTTGATTTTCCTTAGTTTTGCATTCGAATTCACTCGTTACCGAGGCACTAGGATCGGTACTGAGCCTGCACTTGCATCGTGTTATTTGCTCTGTTTTAGTAGAATTCCAGCATTGTTACCGACCCTGACAAGGTCGGTACCGAGGTTTGTCGTAACTGTTTTTGTCTTGTTTTTGCTTTGTTTTCTTGTTTTCTTAGGTCGGTAAACAGACAACCTTGCTTCCCGTGGACGATCATGACTTCGCTATACTCAGCAGGGTCTTGACTACAAATTTTATTTGCTGTCGGGAAACCCTCTCAACAGACTACAACGAAGATTCTTCAAAGTGGTCTCTATTGGCCAACACTCTTCAATGACATACAGGAGTTCGTGACGTCTTGTGATGAATACCAACGCTCCGGAAATATCACTTGGAGACATGAAAACCCGCTTACTGGGATCCTAGAGGTCGAACTTTTCGACGTTTGGGGCATAGATTTCATGGGACCCATTCCATCATTGGGCCCCTACAAGTACATCCTAGTGGCGGTTGACTATGTATCTAAGTGGGTGAAAGCCATCGCTACAAGAAACAAAAATGCTAAAACTGTGGCCAAATTTATGAAAACTAACATCTTTCCCATGTTTGGAGTGCCACGGGTTCTCATTAGTGATTGTGGATCTCATTTCATAGAGAGGAGCTTTGAAGCTCTTTTGTCCAAGTATGGGGCATCACATAGGGTGGCAACGCCCTACCATCCTCAAACTAGCGACCAAGTGGAGGTGTCAAATCGGCAAATCAAGAGCATTTTGGAGAAGACAGTCTCCCGCTCTAGGAAGGATTGGTGATCTAAGCTTGATGACACTTTGTGGGCATACAAGACGGCATACAAAACACCCCTACACACCACTCCATACAACCTAGTTTATGGAAAGGCGTGCCATTTGCCAGTCGAGTTGGAACATAAGGCATTATGGGCTCTCAAAAAGCTTAACATGGATCTCAACAAGGCCGGCGCAAAAAGGTTCATTGACTTGAAAGAGCTAGAGGAGTTAAGGCTACGGGCATATGAGATCAAACTGAACCGGGTGAGGAAATCCGAGCCACTTGGGCTCTCACATCCTCCGATTAGCAAAGGTAAGTTCTTCGGGCTAACGATGTTAAAAATAGCGTTTACGAGAGGCAATCCGCTTTTAGTTTCTCTTTCTTAGATCTTTTTGCTAGATTTCTTTTGACTTGTTAGGTTAGATTTTAGATTTTCGGAATAGAATGTCTTGCTAAGTGATACAGGGAAAAAGAGGCAAAAACGAAGCAACTCAGTGAAACACATGCAGGTCGTTACCGACCCCCATAGGGTTGGTACCGACCCTTTCAGGAAAAAAAAACACCGGAGAAATTCACCTCTCTCTTTTCAAGTGTTCAAGGATGTTTTCAAGCCGCTTCAAAATTGATCTTGTGAGTTCGTTTTCTTTTCCCAATTTCTTTATTTTCACCTTGCTTTTTTTTGTTAGAGTGGGGATACTGTTAGGTTTAAGTATGGGGTAGGGAGGGAAAAGAAAACTTTTGTGTTTACTTGCTTTCTTTGCTTTCCTTAAAAGAAAAATAATTTTTTATTTGAAAAAGCACAAAAAGATTTTTTTTAGGATTGATAAGTACCCTTGTCTTATGGTTCTAGGATGGTAAGTGCTTGCATTATCATGTAAATCCATTTAGCATGTCTTGATGGTTTAGCCCGAGTCTACTATGAAATTGTTTTTTGTGTGAATTTTTACCTTGTGATTAAACTGAGCATGTATTACTTTTAGCATGAGCTAGTGATAGAGCATATAGATATAGTTGTCAGAGCATGTTTTTATTCCCGTTTTATGCATGTTTAGCTAGAATTTCGCTTTAATTTGTAGTTTAGGTTTTATTTCGCTTTAGTTTGGAATATACGCGTTTGTGTTCTTAATGATAGGTTGAAGGGTGGAAGATGGTGGATGAGAGGCTAAGGACCGGACTTTGGGACGCGTGGTGAGCATTAAAGAGAAGAACCGGAGAAAAAATCACAAGGCAAGGACGTGTGCCAAACCGCGGTTAGAGGAGTTAGCCAGCACTGGAGGGATGAAGTTACTGAGGCCAAAGTGCGGGCAAAGTGGCCATAGCGCGGTCGCGCTTTGAAGGGACTAAACCTCGCTTTGGCGCGTGTGTGCGACGCCGAATCGAGCCTCCGTGTGATCTTATGGGCCGACTTTAGTAGTATTTTCGGATATTTTTAGCTACCATATAAATACTTTTCTTAGGTTTATTTTGGAGATGATTCTATTTATTGTTCTTGCTTTTATGCTATCTTTTACTTTGTGTTCTACGTTTCTTTTGGATTGGAGAAATTGTGGGAGACAAAACCCAAGTTTTGCAATTGAAGAGACATTTAACTCTTGTAAGTTTATTTCTTCTTTAATGTCTTATTCTAGGTAAATTTCCCATGTCCAACTAGTTAGTTGAAATTGTATGCATGATTGTTTGTGAGATTTGAATTATTTTGGTTTACCTTGACTAGATTGAATTTCTCCATGCTTGGTTGATTAAATTCACTTAGGATTATAATAGTTTGATCACCTATTCTATTTCTAGGTTGAATTAATCCTAGAATAATTAAATAGACTGTGGAATTTGGTTATCCATGGATGAATCCTTTGATTAAACTTATAGACGGTGGAATAAGGTTAATCAAAGGCAGAGAATTTAATCACAAAACTGCATGAATAGACGGTGGAATTCATGAATTATGTTTCTATTGAATGCTTTAAACTTTATTGCATGATCAATTTGACATAGAAAGTTTTCTAGGTTAATTGGTTAAAAGGTTGTTAAAGACGGTGTATATTAATAACCACCTTAAGCTTGAATTTCATAAAATTCATAATAGATTAGTCAAGGGAAATCGAAATAAGAATAATCAAGGATCAAAACTCATGTATGCAATGGATACGAAACTAGTTGGACGCTTTCTCTATATTTGAATTTCTAATCGTTTTACTTGCTTTTCTTTATTTATTTAGATAAATAGTTTAAAATCATAAAAACTCCCCCTTTACTTAGTAATATTGTTTAAATACAAATAATCTAAGTCCCTGTGGGTTCGACCCTTGCTTCCACTTTACTCATGTTAGGAAGTTAGGATATTTCTTTGACAGTGCTTTTACAGCGATATAAAAGTGCTCGTCAAATTGGCGCCGTTGCCGGGGACTCGGCTATTTCTTTGTGTTTACTTAGTATTACTATTTTTTTGGTGTTGTGAATCTATCTTACGGTTCATAACACCCGTGCTATTGATCCATGGCTATGTTTGTATGTAGACAACTACAGGATGAATATTTTCATGAGTATTTTGCTAGACTACAACAAGATATTCATAAATATGGTACTTTGTTGGGTTATTATCCATGTAAGAGAGAATTATGTGAATGCATCCTAGACGGTTTGAATTCTCAGACTCGAGGGCTCGCAAAGTACATGAGCAATTATAGGCTTTGGTGTATGGGACCAGAAGAGTGTTGGGACTTCTTTTGATACATGAGCCATCAATGTATGCTAGTCGAATTATCTCCAACAATTCCCTATCCAATGATGGGAGAGGTTGCATTGGAATCAAATGCCCTTGAGTTAGACAAAAATGCAAGTTGAGGAGGAATCCTCTAGAGTTGAGTTGGGCTATGAGGGTGACTTTAATGTCCAATATGATTTTATTCCTATAATTCAACTTGAAGAGAGCACCAAGGAGCCAAGTTCAATCCCTTTTGACATGGAGAATCCTATAGAACCAAGTGAGTTTAAGGCTGGTACTAGAGAATACTCACAATTCATCTTTGAGGAAAGTGGTAATGGTGACTAGTACTTTGACCCATACTATAAGTATTTCCTGACATCACCACTTGTGTTGCAATTTTTTGAGCATATGCCATTTCATGAAAATTGGTCTCACAATTTTGATAAGTTGAAGCGGTTTTTAAATGGGTTATTGAATATGAATTTATTCTTGTGCTACTTATCTTCTTGTGAGATGTGTTCACAGGCTTTTGACAGGTTGTTAAGGGCATTGACGATGTCTAATCTTGAGAAGTAATGGTAATGCGTCAAGCTAATGACGTAAAACAAGCGCTTCTTGGGAGGCAACCCAAGCTTTAAGTTCAGTTTTTCTTTGTTTCTAGAATAAGTTTTGTTTTCGGTTTTTTTTTTTTTGGTTTTTGCTTTGTTTTGGTTCGTTTTTGTTTTAGTTTTAGGTAAAGTCGGGACACAGGTACACACGATACAACGAGGCTATCCGCCCTTTGTTTACTACCCGTATCCCGGATATCCAGACCCTGCATATCCATAACCGGGATACCCACCACCACCACCACCGCCTGAGGAGTAGATTCTTGAGTGTGTCAAGCTCTTGTGATGAGGTTAGTTTCTTTTTCTCTTATCTTTTCTTTTACTTTGGGGACAAAGTAAAGTTTAAGCATGGGGGAAGGAGATTCTTTATTTTGTCACAAGTGCTTAGTTGTAGTTAGTTCATGTAGTTGCATTTGCATGTTTATTTTATTTTTATGCATCGTTAAAAAGTTTGAAAAATCCCATAAAAATTCAAAAATTCAGTAAATTTACAAAAAAAAAGAGTTTTGTTTGCATTTTAGGATACATTTCCCCCCTTGGAACCACTTGTTTATTGAGTGAGCATGATTTCATATCCCATGACTTGTTAGTTATTGATGGAATTTCTAAAAAACGAATTGCTTGATTATGAAGGAGTATACATGAAAGTGAGAATTTCAGTTATTTATGAAGTTCTAACCAATTTTTGCCTTGTGAGATTTTTTGAGCCTTTATATGCTATTTTTGCATGAAATTCTTGAGTGCATCTCTTTGATTGCTTAAACTCTAGAACTTGCGTTTAGATTCTTTTTCGAGGCCACATTATATGATTTGAATGCATGATGTAAAAGTGATTGAGGTAAATTTTATTTAGCTCATTTATATCCTTATCTACCCTACATTATACCTTTGTTTTGTAGCCCAATTGTTTTTGAGCCTTAGCCTTGATTTTTAGCTCCACAAAAATTATTCCTAGCCGAATAAGCTTGACCCTTATCCGAGAATTAGGATTTGACTAGGGGAATTTTGTGGGATAAAAGTTGTACTTTGGGGGTTTGAAAGAAAGTTTGAAAAGGTGTAATTGAAGGGAGTGTGAAAATTGTCAAAAGAGTTAAGGATGTTGGGAATGTTATTAAAAATTCTTTGAGGAAAGTTTGGTATGAATGGTTGATTGAGAGAATAATGAGAAAGAATGAATCTCAATTGGGTTTGTGGAAAGAAAATCAAAAGAAGAGCAAAAGAAAGAAGGAAAAAAGTGTTGAAAGCAAGTAATGGAAGAAAGGGAAGTGCAAGTTGGGAAGTTATTTTAAGAGTGAGTGTTAATGTAATTTGGGTTTTAGTTGATTCTAGTTCCCGGATTTAGCACCACATGGCCAAAGAATGATCCCCACCTACTTGTCTATACCTTGGCCCCATTATAACCTTGAAAAAGACCTCACGATTTACGTTTTTCATTTGAACATTCGTGGTGGAGATTTAGTGCACTGATGCAAGCATACGGTAGTTGGCATGCAAAGATGATTTTTGAACGAAAACACATACCCTTTTAAACACTTGAGCATTGAGTGCAAACACATATACCTTGGTGAGGGTTAGAATGGATTAATAGCTTGGTTTGAAGCTTTCAATAAATGTATGCAACGATTTCATGGTTAAGTTTGAGCTTCTTGAAAATGAATGGAAGTCATGGCTTGCTTGTTTGTGGTGAGATTGATTTTATGTCTTGCTTGAGGACAAGCAAGGTTCAAGCATGGGGAAATTTGATAGAGCATATAGATATAGTTGTTAGAGCATGTTTTTATTCCCGTTTTATGTATGTTTAGCTAGAATTTCGCTTTAAGTTGTAGTTTAGGTTTTATTTCGCTTTAGTTCGGAATCTACGCGTTTGTGTGCTTAATGATAGGTTGAAGGGTGGAAGATGGTGGATGAGAGGCTAAGGACCGGACTTCGGGACGCGTGGTGAGCATTGAAGAGAAGAACCGGAGAAAAAATCACAAGCGAAGGATGTGTGACAAACCGCGGTTAGAGGAGTTAGCCAGCGCTGGAGGGATAAAGTTACTGAGGCCAAAGCGCGGGCAAAGTGGTCATAGCGCTGTCTCGCTTTGAAGGGACTAAACCGCGCTTTGGCGCGTGCGTGCGACACCGACTCGGGCCTCTGTGTGATCTTATGGGCCGACTTTAGTAGTATTTTTGGATATTTTTGGCTACCATATAAATACTTTTCTTAGGTGTATTTTGGAGATGATGCTATCTATTGTTCTTGCTTTTATGCTATCTTTTACTTTGTGTTCTACGTTACTTTTGGAATGGAGAAATAGTGGGAGACAAAACCCTAGTTTTGCAATTGAAGAGAAATTTAACTCTTGTAAGTTTAATTCTTCTTTAATGTCTTATTCTAGAACAATTTCCCATGTCCAACTAGTTAGTTGAAATTGTATGCATGATTGTTTGTGAGATTTGAATTATTTTTGTTTACCTTGACTAGATTGAATTTCTCCATGCTTGATTGATTAAATTCACTTAGGATTATAATAGCTTGATCACCTATTCTATTTCTAGGTTGAATTACAACTAGAATAATTAAATAGACGGTGGAATTTGGTTATTCATGGATGAATCCTTTGATTAAACTTATAGACGATGGAATAAGGTTAATCAAAGGCGGAGAATTTAATCACAAAAGTTCATGAATAGACGGTGGAATTCATGAATTATGTTTCTATTGAATGCTTTAAACTTAATTGCATGATCAATTTGACATAGAAAGTTTTCTAGGTTAATTGGTTAAAAGGTTGTTAAAGATGTTGTGTATTAATAACCACCTTAAGCTTGAATTTCATAAATTCACAATAGATTAGTCAAGGGAAATCGAAATAAGAATAATCAAGGATCAAAACTCATGTATGCAATGGATACGAAACTAGTTGGACGCTTTCTCTATATTTGAATTTCTAATCGTTTTACTTGCTTTGCTTTATTTATTTAGATAAATAGTTTAAAATCATAAAAACTCCCCCTTTTACTTAGTAATATTATTTAAATACAAATGATCTAAGTCCATGTGGGTTCGACCCTTGCTTCCACTTTACTCAGGTTAGGAATTTAGGATATTTCTTTGACAGTGCTTTTACAGCGACATAAAAGTGCTCGTCAGCTAGTTGCAATCCAACAAAAATTGCTACATTGTGAGTTATTTTTGGCCTTATAGGGAGAATATCAAAAATCCCTCTTCTTTTTCTTGTGTGATTTACTCTCTTATGTAGATATTATCTCTTGAGATTGTGATGGTTATCTATTTCTCAAAGCCTATATAAGATTTTAGTTCATTACTTGTGAAATCATATAATAGAGAGCTTATTTTTCATGAGCCATATTAATCCTTATCTACCCTTACATTATCCCTCTTTTTTAAACCAATTTCTTTGTGCCTTGAAGCCTAATTTTGTAGCTCCACAAAATAAACTCCTAGCCGATATATGCTTGACCCTATCCAGGGATTAGGACTTAGTTGGTTTAATTTGTTTTGTAGAGTTTGTGTGTTGGTTTAAATAAGAAGGGATGGGATAGGTAGAATGGAAGTCTCATTGTTCAAAGAAGTTGAAAGAAAGGATTCTTTTTTTTTTTTGATCTCTCGCTCGGTTAGATTAGCCGGGGCCAATCTACATCCGAACCGGGTACTGCAGAGGCCCATTGTTGGGGGCGACCCTCCCAATTCAATTTTTTCCATACACGCCGCCAAGAAGATTCGAACTTCGAACCTCCTGAACAAACGCTTAAGGAGCCTAGCACCTCATCCCACTAGACCAATTGGTTATTGGTTGAAAGAAAGGATTCTTGGTTTAAAGAAAGAATACAGAAGGAAAGAAAGAAACCGCAGACCTCGTTATCGACCCCAGTGGAGTCGATATCGACCTTCTCCCAGTAGTAAAGAAAAGAAAGAAAAAAAATCAGAAATTCAGTGAAAATTTAGAAAAAAAAAGGAGAAGAAAAGTGAATAAGTGCAAGCAAAGAAAAAAAAACCAAGGATTTCTTTTTATTGTGTATATGAGACTTTCTAGGATGAATTTGGGTTGATAAAAGTAAGTTGAGCTTAATGTTAGAGAGTTTGGTATATTCTTTTGATGTATTTGGTGAGTTGTGTTGGAGAGTTTAGGAGTCTTGATTCCCGGATATTTTTAGCACCATAGCCCAAAATATTTCCATGCCTTATAGTCATTACCAAGCCCCATTACAACCCGGCCGAATGGAAGCTTCTATGAAGTTTTTTGATGTTCGTGTTTTTAGTAGAGTTTTAGGTGTTTTTCTTAGGTTGTTTAGTTTAGTTTTAGTAAGTTTTAGAGTTAGTTTTGTATGTTTTTGGATAAGTTTGCATATTTTGTGAAAAATATGGAAGCTACTCCGTTTGGTGTCTTTTTGTAGGTTTTTGAAGCGGAAAGGAGCATTTTCAAGCAAAGCTGAAGTCAAGTAGATTGTGGTGGAGTACATAAAGGACAAGAAGAAGGATATGTCTTGAAGATCTTGAAGAATTCCAAAAGAAGTCATAGAAAGAGTTCGAAATAGGCGAAACAGAGACCTCGTTACTGACCTGTAAGGGTCGGTACCGAGCTGCGCAACAGTTTTTATCCAAGAAATTCAGCAAGTGTCTACCGACCCTGTGCAGGTTGTTACCGAGGTGACCTGCTTCGATAGAGAGGCGCTGACTTTCGGAAATTATATCTTTTATCTTGTGATCTTTTTAGTTTGGTAAGTTTTTATCTTTTAGATCTTTATTAGATAGCTTTCTCTAGTATAAATACCCTTGTTCTAGCCTAGTAGAAGGGGGGGGGGGGGTTCGTTAGTTTTGAGTTAGAAAGTCGTGAAAGAGACGGACGATTGAGATTTCGATCCTTGTTCGATCGAGAGAGAGAGAGAGAGGGTCATGATCGAGGTTGTTGTCTTGTTCTTCGTTGTTTGCTTTGAAGTTTGAACGTGTGGTTTGTAAGACGATATTTCTCTAAGTTCAAGTAAGTTTTACTTTTCAATGTTCTCTTTTAATAAAGTTGTTTGTTTTGATTCAATGATGAGTGGGTAGTTCTCTTTACTAGGGTCGAGGTTGAAGCCCGACATAGTTATGTATGGTTGAATGAATGTCTTGATGTTTTGATTGCCTTATTTATTTTGAATTGCTTGTTTATGCTTATACTTAGATGAGAGTCGAAGTAATTTGAGTTTATTGCTTGATCGAAAGAGAAAGTTGTGAACTTGAATGTTGATATTGTTCGATAACGAAAGTTTCGAGCTTTGGATTCAAAACAAGTAGAAAGGTGAATTGATTTATGAAAATTGATTGATTTGCTTGTTTAGTCAACGAAAGTTGATAGATTTATCTTTAAAGGCATGATCTTTTTCCTTCACATGAATTTGCATGCATAATTATGTCGTGGTAACCCTTGTCCTAGAGCTTTTTATCTCTTGATTTCCCTTCGTTTTATGCATTCGAATAGACTCGTTACAGAGGCACACAGATCGGTACCGAGCCTGCACTTGCATCGTGTTATTTGCTCTGTTTTAGTAGAAACCCAGCATCGTTACCGACACTAACAAGGTCGGTACCGAGGGCTCTCGTAGCTGTTTTGCTTTGTTTTGCTTTGCTTTGTTTTCTTGTTTTCTTGTTTTCTTAGTTTGGTAAACAAATAACCTTTCTTCCTGTGGACGATCCTGACTTCGCTATAAACAAATAACCTTTGTTGTTTTCTTAGTTCCGTTTCGACAATGTCAACCACGAGTACACGATGGCCCAGTTCAATCAACTCCTCGACTTCCCCCACCACTCTAGGGATTACAAGACCGACGATTTCAAGGTCACCGATACTTGGAGCTATATTTCCGGAGAGGTCAATCCTTCCGCACCGGCACTCCCAGGGGCAAGCATCATCAACCCCATCTTCCGGATCATTCTTCGAGTCTTGGGCGCCACTTTTTGGCCCAAGAAAGAGCTTTCAAGGCCGACAAGGTTGGAGGTTGCATGCCTCCGCGCCATTCTTTTCGAGGACCCCGCCCCCGTGAATTTGGGGTATGAATGGTTGAAGTATGTCAAGAAGTACGGAGCCAAATCAAAGGAAGTATGGTGTGGCAATTTGGTGAGTCTTTTGGCGGAGAAGCTCGGTGTCGATCTCACACGCTACACTCCTCAACTTCCCCAGAAGTTAGACTCAAAGTATTGGTTCTCTTCCGGCATCTTTGTGTGGATTCATGGTGGAGTCGCCACCAAGGTACTTGGACAAGTGGTGCCGATTACTCGGGCCAAGTTGTAGTTGCTCTATGTGCCAAACTGGTATGAGGCTTGGACGTCTCACTCGTTCCCCTTGAAAAAGAAGCCTCAAGATGAGCCATCATTATGGGAGTACGAAACTAGATACGAGAGAGAAGGCGTTGCTATGGATGAAGACGCCCCACCTACGGAGGAGCTCAATATCGAGGATGATGACCTCAGTACCGAGGTACTTGGCGATGATGACACCGGCTCAAGTGTTCCACCTCAATGGCGATGATGACACTTGGCGATGATGACACCAGCTCAATATCAAGACCATTTCCAGCCCCAAGATCATTATCAACCACCGCCCCAACCAAGCTACACCGGCTCAAGTGTTCCACCTCCATGGGCCGAAGATTTGTCTTTCCAGATGCAGCAGTTGAACTTGCAGCAAACACAGCTTAACCAACAGATGGATCGTTGGGAGGGCGTATATTGCGCTCGCATGGCTCTTGAGGATGCGAGGCATCAACAAGCTGATGCTCGTTGGAGAACGATGGAGCAGCGGGCGACGTTTGATGAGGAGCGCTGGAGGACTATGTATGAGTTCATGAGCAACTTGGAGCGCCAGTTTCCACCACCACATTGATGATTCAGCTTTCAAAAGATGTTTCTTCTGCTTCAAAAGTTTATCTTGTGAGTTTCTTTCTTTTTCCCTATTCTTTTATTTTAGTTTAGCTTTATTACAGTGGGGACACTGTAATTTTAAGTATGGGGTAGGGAAGGAAAGGAAACTTGTTTTTTTGTTTGTTTACTTTGTTTTGTTTCTTGTTTTTAGTTGTCTTTGTTAAGAAAAAAATCAAAAAAATCACAGAAAAAAATTAAAAAATTTGAAAATTAATTCCAAAAAAAATTAGAATAGATAAGTACCTTGTCTTTTGGCTCTATGATAGTTAATTGCTTGCATGACCATGTAATTTCCTTTCAGCATATTTTTGATGGTATAGCCTGATTCTTATTATGAAATTGTTTTTATAAGGAAATAGCATTTGATGAAATTGAGCATGTATAACTTTTAGCATGAGTAGTTGCAATCCAACAAAAATTAGTACCTTGTGAGTTATTTTTGGCCTTATAGGGAGAACATCAAAAATCCCTCTTCTTTTCTTGTGTGATTTACTCCCTTTATGCATATTATCTATTGGAATTGTGATGGTTATCTATTTCTCAAAGCCAATATAAGTTTTTTTTAGTTCATTACTTGTGAAAGTCATATGATAGAGAACTTACTTATTTTTATGGGCCTTATTAATCCCTATCCACCCTTTACATGATCCTTGTTTTTGACAGCCAATTTGAGCTTTAGCCTTTTATTTGCTGCTCCACAAAATTATTCCCTGGCCGAGATACGCTTGACCCTATCTGGGGATTAGGACTTAGTTGGAGAGGTATGTTTTTGTAGAGTGCAAAATGTTATGTTTTGGTTGAAAATAAGGGTTTTTGGTGGGGTAGATTGGAAGTCTCTTGTTTTATTTTGTAAAAAGATCTCTTGGTAAGGAATATGCACATAGAAGGAAAGAAAGAAAAGGAATGTTTGGATCGACACCGGCCTATGTGGGCTCGGTACCGATGGTCTCAGGTCGGTAACGAGGCAAGTCGAGAGCAAAGAAAAAATGCTGAAAAGAAAAAGTAGAGAAACAGAATGGAGTTGTGCAGTTTGTTTAACAGTATAAACCAGAGATTCTTTAAGTTTATATGAGGCTTTCTAGGATTAATTGGTGAGTGAAAAGAAAGAGCATAATGAGAGTGAGTTTGGTTATTTTATGAGAGTTTTTGGATTATTGTGTGAGTTTTTAGGAGTCTTTTGATTCCCGGATATTATTAGCACCACATAGCCAAAAGTTTTTAACGCCTTATTTGTCTTTACCAAGCCCCATTACAACCCGGACGAATGGAAACTTCTATGAAGTTTTTCATTGAGCCTAAGTTCTCATGATGATTTTTACTTGTTTTGACAAATCTTTGGTGGAGAGTTTGGTGATATAAGTTCCAATTTCTATGAGTTTTTGCATATAAGATTGAGTTGAGAGATTGAATTTATAGCCCAAACACATGAGAGTTGAGTGAAACACAATATCCTTGGAGAGGTTGGATTGTAGGCTTATGTCTATTAGTGCTTATATATGTGTGATGACGTTAATAGTCATTTTCTATGTTTTGATGTTACTTTTGAAATAAAGGCTATTGCTTGATAAGCATGATGTTTGGTTTTGGTTATTATTTAGTGATTGCTTGAGGATAAGCAAGCTTAAGTATGGGGTATTTTGATGTTCGTGTTTTTAGTATAGTTTTAGGTGTTTTACTTAGGTTGTTTAGTTTAGTTTTAGAGTTAGTTTTGTGTGTGTTTGGATAAGTTTGCATATTTTGTGAAAAATATGGAAGCTACTCCGTTTGGTTTCTTTTTGTAGTTTTTTGAACCGGAAAGGAGCATTTTCAAGCAAAGCTGAAGTCAAGTAGATTGTGGTGGAGTACATAAAGGACAAGAAGAAGGATATGTCTTGAAGACCTTGAAAAAGTCCAAGAGAAGTCATGGAAAGAGTTCGAAATAGGCAAAGCAGAGACCTCATTACCGACCTGTAAGGGTCAGTACCGAGCTGTGCAAAAGTTTTTATCCAAGAAATTCAGCAAGTGTCTACCGACCCTGTGCAGGTTGTTACTGAGGTGACCTGTGTCGATAGAGAGGTGCCGACTTTCGGAAATTATATCTTTTATGTTGTGATTTTTTTAGTTTGGTAAGTTTTTATCTTTTAGATCTTTATTAGATAGCTTTCTCTAGTACAAATACCCTTGTTCTAGCCTAGTAGAAGGGGGGGGGGGGGGGGGGGGGTTCGTTAGTTTTGAGTTAGAAATTCGTGAAAGAAACGGATGATTGAGATTTCGATCCTGGTGAGAGAGAGAGAGAGAGAGAGAGAGAGAGAGTAGTCTTCTTTTCTAGTAAGCCTTTAGTTTTAATTCAAGTATGTTTTCTTTCAATCTCTTTGGTTGTTTTTCTTCAATCATGAGTGAGTAGTCTTCTTTTCTAGGGTTGGGGTTAGAAACCCAACATGATTGTGCATGAATGGTGATGTGAATTAATGAATTGAATGCCTTTTATCTATTATTCTACTTGTTTGTGCAAAAGCTTTTACGAAAGTTGAGGTATTTCATGTTCTTAACTTGATTGAAAGAGAAAGTTGTGAATTTGAATAGAGATAAAGTTTGAGATGAAAGTTGGGAACTTTAGATCAAAATAAGTAGATTAAGTGAATTGATTTATGAAAATTGATTGATTTGCTTGTTTAATCAACGGAAGTTGATGACTTTATGTTAAAGGCATGATATTTATGATTCAATTGCTTGAAATTGCATGATTGTGTTGTGGTATTATCCTAGATTTTTCTCCTATTTTTGAGTCAAAATTCAAACCCAGGTACCTCGATATCGACCCTGCCCAGGTCGGTACCGACCTATAATTTCCCCCTTGTTTTGTTGTTTTACTTAGTTTTTCAGCTTTGTTTGCACCTCGGTAACGAACCTGACAAGGTCGATATCGACCCCCCTTTTAGTGTGTTTATTTGGTTTGTTTGCCTTGTTTTTCTTTGTTTCTTTTCCTTGCTTTCTCTTTTGCTTTTTAGTTTAGAAATTAGACACAATGTCGCTTCCCATGGAAAATCCTGACTTCGCTATACTCAGCGGGGTCTTGACTATAAATTTATTTGTTGTCAAGTAAATCACTCTCAATATCTGTACCTGAACTTTTCTTTATAAGAAACGCATACCGCAGATTACATCTTACTTTTGTTTATTTCGGCCGTTTCTGGCATCCTTCTTTTCTTCAGAAATGGTACTTCTTTAGGTGCGTAGCATTCCAACTACGCGGTACTGATTCACCCGTCTGGGACTACAACCTGTATGCACCTTGGCCCGTGACGCCGATTATTGTGTATGGTCCCTCCCAAGCAGGAGCGAGCTTTCCAGCGTTCAGCTCGGCGGTGTTTTGGAACACCTTTCGGAGGACCCAATCGCCGATATGGAAGGCTCTGATCCGGACAATTTTGTTGTAACTACGGGCCACTTGCTGCTAATGTCGAGCCAAACGTAGTCGCGCCCTCTCTCTAACTTCCTTCGTAGCATCCAGATCAGCAGCTAGCTCGGTGGCATTCTAGTCAAGCGTCAGCAGTCCATACCGAGCGGTGGGTACGGCTACTTCTGCCGGGATGACTGCCTCACACCCGTAGACTAGGGAGAATGGCGATTGTCCAGTGGCGACCTTTGGGGTGGTCCTATCTGCCCATAGAACGTAGGGTAGCTCGTCGGCCCATCGTCCTTTAGCCTTGACCAACCGCTTCTTGAGATGGTTGATGATCACCTTGTTGCTCGACTCTGCCTGTCCGTTGGCTTGTGGATAGCGAGGAGTGGAGGTTACCAAGTCGATGTTCTATTACTGGCAATAATCTCGCATTTTCCTGCCGATGAATTGTGATCCATTGTCACAAACGATTTCTGAGGGTATCCCAAAGCGGAAAATGATGTGCTTCTTTATGAATGCAATGACTTGTTGCTCCTTTATCTCCTTGTATGCTTCCGCTTTGATCCACTTAGAAAAGTAGTCTGTGACTGCTAGGAAAAACACTCGTTGTCCCGATGACGGCGGCAACTTCCCCACGATATACATTCCCCACCTCATGAAGGGCCATGGGGTTAGCGTTGGGTGCAACGGTTCTGGTGGCGGGTGATAAGTGGGGGTGTGTTTTTGGCAGACCTCACACTTTTGGGAGTACTCCGTTGCATCTCGGCGCATGGTTGGCCAGTAGTAGCCGAAGCTGAGAGCCTTGTTAGAGAGGATGCGGCCTCCTGAATGGTTTCCGCACTCGTCTTCGTGCAACTCTTGGAGGATCTTTTGTACCCCACTCTTTTCTAGGCATTGGAGCGAGGTTCCTATTGCAGACTGCTTGAACAGAACTCCATTTTCTACACTGTAACAAGCCGCCCTCATCTTGAGGGCTCTAGCTTCTGACTTATCCGCTGGCAGCTGTCCATGTACGAGCCATCGCAGATACGGTTGAGTCCAACATTCCTCTTCTGGAGATGTATCGTGGACGCTTGCTTCTGGATTCTCGTTGTCGGGTATCTCTTGTTGAGCACATACTTCCTCGGTCTTAGGGAGCTTTTGATCAAACTATACTTCTTGCTCCGAGAGATTGGTTGCTTTGTTGATCGTTGGACACAACACGTGCACTAACAGGATTGAAGGGAAATCTTCTGGATCTAAGGCGGGCGCTAGATTTGCTAGTGCATCAGCTTGCGCATTTTCCTCTCTGGGAACCTGCTGGATTGTGAAGGTTTTGAATTTGCGCATGATCTCTTTAACTTTTTCTGCATACGCGGCCATCCTGGCATCTCTAGTAGCGAAAGTTCCCAAAATCTGGTTCACGATCAGCAGTGAATCACACCTCACTTCTAGCTCTTTGACAAACAAATCTTTGGCTACTGTCAGCCCTAGTATCAGTGCTTCATATTCAGATTCATTGTTGGTAGCCTCGAAGGTGCACTGAACTGCTTGTGCTATCTTCTCCCCTCTAGGTGATTTCAACACAACGTCAATTCCGACTCCACGGTCGTTGGAAGCCCCATCCGTGTGCAGGGTCCAGACCCCATACCCTTCTATTTCTGTTATGAATGTCTCCTACAACTTAGCAGCGTCTGCCGGTTTTGGGATGAAATCGGCCAAGAAATCTGCCAGCGCCTGAGACCTAATTGTTGTTCTAGGTTCATAATTGATGTCAAAGTCGCTCAGGTGAATGGACCATTTAGCCATCCGATCGGTAATATCCGGCTTTCTCAAGATCGCCTTCACCGGATAATTGGTGCGGATAGTGATCGTGTAGGATTCAAAATAGGGCATGAGCTTCGTCGAGGCCATTACCAATACAAGGACTAGTTTTTCTAGAGGAGAGTACCTTGTTTCGGCCGCGAGCAGTGTGCGGCTGATGTAATATACCGGTAGTAGGTCTCCATTGTCTTCGCGCACCAGCACCCCGCTGATCGCTGCTTCAGTTACCGCCAAATATTGGAAAAGATTTTCCCCTTCTTCCGGCTTGGATAGCAGCAATGGGTTGGAAAAATACTACTTTAGCTACTTCGTGTGCGGGTGCCCACTCAAACTTTTTGTTCTTTCGTAACACATCATAGAATAGCTGGCACCTGTCAGATGACTTGGAGATGAAGCGCGCTGCTACTTTTCCTGTCAACTTCAGTACGTCTTTCACGCATCTAGGCGACCGCAGGTTGGCTATGGCTCGTATCTTATCGGGGCTAGCCTCTATCCCACGCCGAGTCACCATAAAGCCTAGGAAGCACCCGGATGTTACCCCAAATGCACACTTGGACGGGTTTAGCTTCATATGGTGCTGGATATGATGAACTGTTGGCTTTGATTTGACGATCATATCGTCAATGTAGACCTCCATCGTCCTACCTATCTGCTGCTGGAACATGCGGTTCACCAGTCTCTGGTAGGTAGCCTCAGCATTCTTGAGCCCGAACGGCATGACTCGATAATAGTAAGTACCCTGACTAGTGATGAACGAGGTATTTTCCTGATCGTCCGGGTGCATTTGAATTTGATTGTACCCGCTGAAGGCATCCATGAAGTTTAGCATCTCGTGGCTGGCGGTAGTGTCCACCATGGCGCCTATGTGTGGTAATGGGAAAGAATCCTTCGGACAGGCCTTGTTGAGGTCTATGAAGTCGATACAAACCCTCTACTTGCAGTTTTTCTTGCTCACTACCACGACATTTGCCAGCCATTCCAAGTATTTCACTTCCTTGATTTTGCCAGTTCTGAGCAGGTTCTGAACCTCTTCATCAATAATCAAATTTCTTTCGGGCGCGAATTTTTGCCTCTTCTACCTTACTGGTGGATGGCGAGGATCTACGTTCAGCTGGTGGGTAATGATGGCGGGATCGATCCCCACCATGTCATCGTGTGTCCATGCGAAGCTGCTGTTGTTCTTTCTCAAAAAATTGATCAACTCGGTTTTTCCCTCGAGGGTGACATCTTGTCCGATTCTTACTGTCTGTAGTGGTTTCTTGGTATCGAGGACAACCTCTTAGATCCTTTCGGCCTCGGGGTCTCGTGGTGGTACGGACCTTTGGGCCCCCTTTGGTTGCTATGTTGTCTGAGCGACGGTCGCCTTGAGGGCAGACTTGTAGCACTCTCTAGACAACCGTTGGTCACCTTTGATTTCCTGAACTCCCCAAGGAGTGGGGAACTTGATGGTCTGGTGGTAGGATGATGGGACTGCCTTCATGTCATGGATCCAAGGTCGACCCATAATGATGTTATAACAAGACGGGCAGTCCAGCACAGAGAACCTTGCTTGTAAGTTGACCCCTTTGGCGTTAGTTGGGAGGGTTATCTCTTCGAGGGTGTGTGGAATTTCTCTGCTGAAACCTCCTAGCGCCATAGATTTCCTAAGGATATTCTCCTCCTTAAACCCCGTCTACTTGAGAGCGTCAAGTGTCATCATGTTGGTTGAGCTACCTGTGTCAATGAGAATCCTCCTCATCAACACGTTTCTCATTGATAATGAAATGACCAGCCCATCGTGGTGAGGGCCCACCTGACCTGCTGAATCTGAGTCGCTGAAGGTGATGGAATTCCCAAGGTATCCCCCGGGATTGCGGACGCTCGCCATCAACTATCCATCTGGGAGTCCTCGCGCATGGTGTTTTGCTGCCGTGTAGCTGACGCCGCAGATGTCTGACCCTCCGGAAATGACAATGACAATCTTAGCATACTCTAGGGACGATGGGATGTCCATGGGTTTTGACATATTCTGGCCGGCTGGTATCCCGGAGTTTGGTGCGATCTCGGATAGCAAACCTCTTGAATGGAGGTAGGCTAGTTCCTTCCTTGGTGCAAAATATTCGTCCGTTTCATGCCCATAGTCCTCATGGAAGTCACACCACTTCGTCTTGTCCCTCTTCGGATTGGGATTTTCCGCCTTCTTGGGCCACCTAATCCTATCTTCGAACTTCTCGAGACCTTTCACTATTTCTGTGTTCCCCAAACCGAGGTTGTATTCATGGACCTTCGGTCGTTGAGTAGCATCCTTCTTCCCGCCTGGTTGTTTGACGCCGGCGGTATGTACCTCGGGCGCTTCTGGCCAGGCTTTGGGGTATGGCTGCCCAGGGCGTTCTTTCCGATGGTCAAGAGCAACTTTCCTTTCCACCCGATCGAAAACAGAGGAAGCTCTCATAGGAACCTCGTCTTCTTCCATCCTGATGTGCGCCAGAGCTTTCATCTGGACGTCCTCGAAGTTGTGGCAGGGATACTTCGTGAGTTCTCGGTAGAGCTCGCTGTCCGGGAGCAGACCTCTTCGGAAGGCTTCTATGGAGGTGGGGATATCGCAGAGTGGGATCGCCATCTTCTCCCGGTTAAACCAGTTCGGGAATGCCCTTAGGGACTCTCCTAGCCTCTCGGCGACTGGATACAAGTCATTGGATTGTTTTCATCAGTTTCCTGCTGCTGGCGAACTACACCCTGATGGCATCCACCAGACCGGCGAAGGATCCTATGCTCCCGCGTGGGAGATTTATGAACCAGGCCAGGGCCGCTCTTGAGAGCGCGGTATCGAACCCTTTACACATGATCGCCTCTCTCGAGTCTCGCGGCACGGAACTAGTCATCATCTTCTGTTTGAAGATGGCGATGTGTTCGTTCGAATCTCCTGTCCCATCATAAGTAGGGACCGTCGGAACGGTGAATCTTTTGGGGATATCCACACTGGCGATAGGAGCCGTGAATGGGGATTCATCATAACCGTATGGGGCCTCGATCCCTCTCGATTGGAGGGGGCACCCTGGGGATCTGAGCGGTTTTTTCCTCGATCCCTTTGAGCCGATCTTTCATGTACTTCTGGAACAGAACTTCCATAAAGGTGTCTGGAGGAGGTACCTGATTTTTGATTCTCTCGCCGTAGATAGGATGATAGACTCCAGTGCCCGTGGTCCTGTTTCCGGACGCCAAGGTGGTGGGTACCCCTGGGAGAGTGGCTGTGGGAGTGACCATTTCTATCGACGGGGCTGGCTCGCGGTTCCGGAGAGGGGGTTGGACGCTTCCCCCATGTGGAGGCGGGCTGGCCCATTTTGTGAAACAGACGCCGATTGCAACTGCTCGCGTAGGCGGGCGTTTTCTAACGTTAGTTGAGCGATATGGTCCAGGTGGGTCTGACTGCGGTCCTTCTGGCTGGACATATCCTGTTGGAGAATCATGATTTTGGCCGCGAACTCGTCCAAAACATTGCGGATGTTCTGGACTTCTCCGTCATCACCTCCCCCAGAGCCACTTGCCAGGTTGGGGTCGTGGTTTCCGTCGCCATCTCCTCCGGCGGCAGGGGGATTTGACATCTTGGGTGTACTGGTTGAACTTTTTGATCTTAAGAGTGAAACCGGCTAGGGCCCCACGGTGGGCGCTAAATTGTTTTAGTCAAAATTCGACCAAGTGAGATAGCTGATGATTGAAATCGAGCGTAGGGCTTTTCTAACCGATAAGCAAAGTTTCGACCAAAGTACGAACACAGAGATGAGAACTTAATTGCGAACTATAAGTGTTTTTATTGATTCAGAGGGTCGATTACAACTGTTTTTCCATGCCCCATGTTGCATTTGATTTCTACCTCTTATCCCCTAGTCGTCCGTTACTACCCACGTTCCCCAACTCACAGGAGTCACAGCCCACTTTCGAGGTTCTGAGCGGTTGTGGTTACCTCTGGCTTGCTTACTCGCTCGCGTATTTGTTGAGCTGGATCGGGCTTAAGGAGCTTTGGTCTTCGTTTGATGGCCGGTGAAGAAATGGGCTTCGGGAGTTTTGGGCCCAACAGATGGTTTCCCAGTTACAGGTCAAATGAATGACTAGTAATGGCCACAACGAAGGAAAGACGTTAATTTGAACGAACCCTAAAGCCGATGTTAATGGAAGGATGGTATCCCAGTTGCAGATGTTTTATTTTATTCTTCTAATAATATTGTTGACTACATCTCGTTTGGAACGAGCACCGCAACAAATTATAGAAAATTCTTAGTCGTCTCCATCAATTAGTTATGGAAGGAAGATCGAACATGGAAAATATATATAAAGCAGAGTTTTTTTTTTTTTTCTGGCGAATAAAGGAGAGTATTTTTTTGAAGAGCCAAAAAGAGGGCCAATTGGACTAAATAAATCCAATTAACATATTCGTGAATTTTAAAATGAAAAGTAAACGACTAGCTCAGAGCATCATTTGGGTGAGAGGCTTTGAACTAGTTACATTAGCTTGTATCGATGTACTTTTGAAATTAATATCTTAACATCAGGAATTTTTTATACTAATTGTTAAGAGTCCGCGCAGTGGGAGTACTATTTATCAATCAAGGACGAATTGCTGGCTGCGTTGCCCACATATGTTTGGCAATCGTCTCTGTACGTAGATAAAGAAAGATTAAGAGGGAGGATGGCAGAGGCAATTATCGAACCCGCCGCCGATGTATGCATACAAGAGGTTTGTAATATCCTCAAGTACTTTTTCGGGTACAAGGGTTATATTAACTCTCTCAAAGCGAAATGCAATGGACTCAAAGCCCAGCGTGGGCGTGTCAACGATTTGTTCGACGAAGCGTCCAGGAACGGCATTAGTATCTTTCTGACGGTTCATTCATTCCTAGGAAATAGCCAAGAAAAGTTAAAAGAAGCGGACATTCTTATTCGACGATCAAGTTGCTGCTCCCGCTACAATGACGCGAAATCCGCTGAAAGCCTCTCCGAGGAGATTGCTGAGTTGATTTTGGATGGGCGTGATACAACAAAGGAAAATGTAGGTATCGAGCCCATAGAGCAATTGTCGGAGAGGTTGGGGGCAGATTTCGCGCCTTCAAGGGAAAGCTACCTCATAGAGTTGAAGGACGCGTTGGTTGGTGACACTGATCATGACAAGTATGTGATCGGGGTGTATGGGGAGAAGGCCGCAGGGAAGACCACGCTCGTCAACAAACTTGCTCTGGATATCGGCAAGTTAGTCAACGAATTCAAGGGCGTTGTACGGGTGAGCTGTAAACGGCTTACAGGAGAAGGGTGTGGAGTACATTCAAAACGTCGTTGCAGAGAGTCTTGGGTTTGACCTCAGAAAATTTCAAACGATTGAAGTTAGGGCCATGAAGATCAGCAGACTCCTTTCAACCATCAAACCCAAGGTGCTGATCATTATCGACGACGTAGAGCAAGAGATTGATTTGACCGACATCGGCATCCCATTGCCTAGTGCAAGCTGCAGGCAAGTAACAAATTAATACGCACATTGCATACAATATACCAACTAATTCGTTTGTTATTTGTTTCAACTAGCTAGTTTAATTTCAATTAGTTACTCCCTTTTTTCCACGATATTTGTCCCCTTTTTCTTTTTCATCATTCTAAAATGTTTGTCTTATTTTTTATATCTATATTTTTCTTATAATGCTATCCCCCAATCAATATATATCATCTTTACCTATATTATATTATAATAATATTTCGTATATCACTAATATACAATTATATTTAGAGATCTTAAATTTTAGCAAGTTATGTTAGACCGTGGATTCATTATGGAATAAATTTATTACTTATAATAATGTTACAAATATTACTAATACACAATTAGATTTAAAGATCTTAAAATTTTACAACAAAGATACTCTTCATTTTCCTATCTATTTATGCTACAAAAATTAAAAAGTCAAATTTCAATTAAAAATAATGAAAATTACACTATCTTTATCTTTTTTATCCATTTTTGTAAAAGAATTTTCTTATATCAAATTTTGGGAAAATATATAAAAAATTACAATATCTTGATTATTACATGTCTACATTGAATTTTGATTAAAAAAAATCTATAACTCTATATTAAAGTTATACCTTTTCGAGCCACCACGTTGATTCTGGCCCCACCTTACATTTAAAAATTAATTTTCATTTAAGTTAATTTAGTCTTTACAATTAAACTCTTTTCTATCTATTTATGTGAAAAAATAATTTTTAATTTCGAAATCTAATTAAAAATAACCAAATTTATTCTATCTTTATATTTTTATCTATTCATGTAAGAGATTTATCTTAAATCAAATTTTGATTAAAAAAATTCAATATCAAGATAATTACTTGCGTAAATTGAATTTTGAAAAAAAAATTATATTCTATTTTTCTTAATTTTCTTTTTGGCTTATCTATAATATACATTAAAGTTGTACCTTTTCGAGCCACCAGAACGATTCTGACCCCACGCATATTTAAGAAAATAATATCAATTTCTATTATTATAACTTCTTTTTATTAATTTTTTTAATTATTTAAATTTATCACTAACAGCAAACAAATATCTATTTAGTATAACAATATCTTTTGAAAGCTTCCTTATATAAGTATTTAAAATTAAAGATAAAATATTTTAAATGGTTTAAAATAAATATAAATCTTTTAGCATATATATTTTGATGAATTTATTTATAGATATATATTGATTTTCTTTTATAATAAAAAATTAATGATAAATATTTATAAGGTTTAAAATTAATAAAAATATTTAATAAAATATTTAATAGATATATTGAAATATTAGATAATATCTGAATTTACGTACATGGAAAGTAATAAAATATGAATAATATAATATTTAATCTTATCTAATATTTTTTTATTGAACCACAAAATGGGTTTTGTCCCATCTTAAATTAAATTAATTAAATTTCAAATATTTTATATAATTAAATTATCTTTATCTTTTATACTTTATTACATATTATTTATTAAGTTAACTATTATTTTGAAATTCTTATCACTTCCATATTTAAATATATAAATTTTTTATTCATATTTTATCTTATTTTTTAATTAAATATCTATAAAATATCATCAAGGAAAAAGAGAAATGTAATTATTTTATCTTAATAATATATCTTCATTCTTAACATTAAATTTAATCATTTATATTAATAAAAAAAACTATACATTCTACGAGTAATAAATTACTTATATTAAATTTTATTTATTAATATCCTATTTATAATGTCTATAAAGTACTGAATCGTAGTCGTACATGGTACGACGGGTACAACTAGTTTACATTATCTGTTTCTTAATTTTCCTTTTCATTTATTTATATAAAATAGATGAGTTTTGATCTAGCCCCACCTCACATTTAAAAAATTAAATTTATTCATATTTTTTCATCTTTTCTGATTAATTATCTTTTTAACAATATTTATAAATAAGTCATTATTACATGTTCTCGAAATTTTGTATTATATAGTTTTTTGTTTTTTTACCAATCTCAAAAATAATCTCTTAAAAAAAAGCACATCTAACATACATATGTATTTATATGAAATTATATTTTTCTATATTAATATTCTATTTATATTATGTATAAAGATTATTTTATAATCTTAGTCATAATCGTGCATGGCACGATAGGTACAACTAGGTATACAAATAACTAAGGTCTTGTTTACCAAGCACAAAAGGCTCGCATATAGCTTTTAAAATTCCATTTTAAACGCTACTAGGATGTTTGGTATAATCAACGACATATGTGTATCTATTGTTCAGAAGCTTAAATTTTGAAAGCTACTCTAGAAAGCTTTTTGAGATTTGAACTAGTGTTTCATTTTTTTCCATATCTGTCATTAACCAAAAAGGAAAATCATAGCTTCTTTAATAAATCATATGTCTCATTTTGTCATTTCATAAGTATAAGCTAAACAAAAAGCTTTCAACCAAACACTAGCGTTTCGGTATAGGCGCCCACCGCATTGGATCGAGCAGCTAACCCTTCCTCATCGGTGTTCAGCGGCCAACCCTTGACAACAGACATGGTCACGCTACCTGCTACTATCCTAGGGACGCCCACCGCATTGGCGACTGGTAGAGGGGCTCCAAGAACCAGCGTCTACCATCCCATGTACGTTGGATGGTTAGAAGGTCAAACAACTCATCCAGATTCCTACATGGACATGCTCTTCCAAAAGTATATGAGAGAGCGCCTGAGGGGGATAGAGGAGAAGATCGCTCAAATCCTGGGGGTTCCTCGTCCTAATGAGAAGGAGACTCCAAATGGCCATGACGAATCTCCCTTTTCGACTTCAATTTCCGGTGTGGATATACCCAATAAATTCGCAATTCCCACGATCCCGACATATAATGGGACCGGAGAACCTAATGAGCATGTGGCCATATTCAAACAGAAAATGATGTCTAGCTCGATCCCAAGGATTTCCAGGGAGGCAGTGATGCGCAAGGGGATTGGGACGGCTCTATTATATACGACCCTTACCTGGTTCATTAGCATGTCCAAATGAAGTATCAGGTCTTTTGTAGATGTCGTAGATGCCTTCAAACTCCAGTTCGCCAGCAGTCAGAAGCTTATGAAACAATACGATGACATATACAGAGTAGCTTAGAGGCTTGGAGAATCCATGAGGGCCAACCTCAATCGGTTCAACTGGGAAAAGGTCGCTATTCCACTTTACCACATTCCATCTTCGGTAGAAGCTTTCCAGCGAGGGTTGATCCCCCGTAGCGGTCTTTACAGGAAATAGACCAAGTACACATGCCTCAGCTTCAAGGACGTCTAAGTCAAAGCTCTTGCACACATCCGGTTGGAAGAAGATGAAGCCCCTGTGCGGACCCTATCAATTTTTGATCAAGTGGAAAGGAAAGCTACTCCTGACCACCATCGAGAGCGTCATGGTCAACCTTATCCTAAGGTTCGGCATGAGAACCCTAGGGTGCACGATGTAGGCGTCAAGCAATCGGGAGGAAAAAACGACGGGCCACAGCCGCCTAGAGTCTACGAGTACAATCTCGGTGTTACGCCCGCTAAAGCCTAGAACGATTTGGTGGAAATTTGATGGCCCAAGAAGGTTGAGAATCCTAATCCAAAGAGAGACATGACAAGATGGTGTGACTTCCATGATGAATATGGGCAAAAAACAGACGAGTGCGACGCTCTCCGGAAAGAGTTACCCTAGCTTCCTAATATCCAGAGGGTGGATCGCTAAGATCGCACCAAACACCCGAGCTCCAACATGCCAAAATGCCTAGAACCTAATGGAGCAACCACCTTCACCAAAATACATCAAGGTGCATGGTCGATGTAATCAAAGGCATCGTTGGGTATCCGGTATCAAGCGTCCAGAGAAAAGATGGTCGGCTGGGGAGTGCAATCACCTTTGATGATTTAGATGCGGAGAACCTAGTAAGGCCACATCATGACGAGTTAGTCATTTCACTTTCACTGGGAAATGTCTTGATCAGAAGAATCCTCATAGATACTGTAAGCTCCGTCAACATGCTCACACTAGACCCCCTCAAGGAGAAGGGCCTGAAAGATATTGTCAAGAAGTCGACGACTCTTGTAGGGTTCAACGGCGAAATTTCTCAAACACTAGGCCAAATCAACTTACCTACACACGTCAAGGGAGTGAATTTGCAAGTAAGGTTCTCTTTCCTAGGATGTCCTTCGTGCTACAACATCATTATTAGATGTTTGTGGATACATGACATAAAGGCGGCACCGTCCACCTATCACCAGACCATCAAGTTCCCAACCCCTTTGGGAATCCGAGTGATAAAAGGCGACCAACGACTGTCCAAGGAGTGCTACAAGTCGGCACTCAATGCAAAGATCACCCACACCGCATAGCAATTACAAGAAGCTAAGTGGACCATGCCATCTCGAGACCCCCGAAGCAGAGAAAGTCGAGGAGATACCTCTCGATGCTTCAGAGCCACATTGGATGGTAAAGATAGGGTGAGACCTGAATCCAGACATCAAGGTTAGTTTGATGCACTTCTTGAGAATGAATAGTGATTGTTTAACCTGGACGCACGAGGACATGGTCAGAATTGATCTAGAAGTTATCAACTATCGGCTGAATGTGGATCATCCCCATCCTCTAGTTAAACAGAAGCGGTGAAAGTTCACCCTAGAAAGGAATTTGATAGTGGATGAGGAGGTGCATAATCTGCTCAAAATCGGGAAGGTGACAATGAAATACCCAGAATGGTTGGCCAACTTGGTGGTGGTGAGCAAGAAAAATAGCAAATGGAGAGCTTGCATAGATTTCACGGACCTTAACAAGGCTTGCCCTAAGGACTCATTTCGTATGCTGTATATATACGTCATGGTTGACTCCACCGCAGGTCACGAGATGCCCACCTTCATGGATGCATTCAGCGGGTATAACCTGGTTCGTATACATCCCGTAGACAAAGAAAGACATTATTCATCACAAGTCAGGGGACTTATTGCTACCAAGTGATACCTTTCGGACTCAAGAATGTTGGGGCTACCTAGTGAATTGCATGTTTTAGTTGCAAATTGGGAGAACAATGGAGGTGTATATCGACGATATGCTCGTCAAGTCTAAGGAGGTTGATTCTCATTTTAACCATCTCGAAGAGGCCTTCGAGATCCTCAAAAGCTAATGTATGAAGTTGAACCCCTCCAAATGCACTTTCAGGGTAACAACGGAAAAATTCTTAGGCTTCATGGTAACCCAATGCGGGATTGAGGCCAGTCTCGATCAGATACAAACAATCACCAACCTGCAGTCTTCAAATGCGTAAAGGACGTATAGAAATTGACTGACAGAATCACAGCACTGAACAAATTTATATCCAAGTCGTCCGACTATTGCTAGTTATTCTATGATGCTCTACGCAAGAACAAGGCGTTTGAATGGATACCTAAGCACGAGGAAGCATTCCAACAATTGAAGGCTTACTTCGAAAATCCCTTCTTGCTCTCAAAGATTTAGGAAGGAGAGGCGTTGCCTTTGTATTTGGTTGTAACTGAGTTAGCAATTAGTGGAGTTTTGATGCGAGAAGAGGATGATGACCAATTGCTAGTGTATTACATCAACAGAACCCTCTTAGCCGCTAAAACAATGTATTGACAGGTTGAAAAGTTAGTTCTTGCTGGCCTCAAGTCCTCCACAAAGTTGAGATCCTACGTTAATTCACGTGCAATTATAGTTCATACCAATTACCTACTGAAGGTGGTGTTGCGGAGGCCAAAGATCATTGGGAGGATGGCCAAGTGGGTCATCCACCTCAGCGGGTTCGACAATAGTTATGAACCTAGAACATCCATGAAGTCTCAAGCGCTGGTAGATTTCATGGTCGATTTTAGCCCAACACTAGAGGCAGGCACCAAACAACAAGAAGCCTTGTTAACAGAAACTGATGGCATTGGAACTAGATATTGCATACGGATGGGGCTTCTAACGCCAGAGGGATAGAAATCGGTGTTGTGCTAAAATCACCTAGGGAGAGAGAGTAGCTCTGGTGGTACAGTGTGCTTTCGAAGCCACAAATAACGAGTCCGAGTATGAGGCACTAATCCTCAGGTTAATTGTGGTACAAGACCTAGGCATCGAGAGTCTAGAAGTGAGGTGTGATTCTCAGTTGGCCGTAAACCAAGTCTTTTGGTACTTTTCCACTAGGGACGCCAGAATGGCCGCATACGTAGAGAAAGTCAAAGATGTGATATAGAAATTTAGAAACATTACAATAATACCCAGGGAGTCGAATGCACAAGCGGATACATTGGTAAACCTGGCATCAGCGGTCAACCATGACGAGTTTTCTTCAATCCCATTGGTACACATTATGTCTCCTGTCATCTCTAGAAACCCAGAAGCTCTCAGGCGTACGGTCGAGCAAAGTCAAATACAGTATACACGTAGAGGTTTGTGCCCCGATGGAAGCCTCAAGTAGCGAGCGTCCGATAGCCCGCAATGACGAGCGCCTAGAGATTAGTAGGGGCGATTGTCCGGAACCAGCAACCATAATCCCCTACCAGAGCAAAGGTGTTGGACTCAACCATACCTAGAATGACTTCTACATGAAAAACTCCCACCCAAAAAAGCAGAAGCCAAAGCACTTAAAATCAGAGTCACCCGATACTATGTGGAAAACGGTGTTTTGCTCAAAAAGTCCGTTGTACGAACGTCGCTCCACTACCTAGCTAAAAATGAAGTCACACGGATCCTTTGAGAGTTATACGACGGAGAATGTGGGAATCATTTCGGAGGCTGAAGTTTGTCTAACAAAGCCTTGAGAGTAGAGTATTACTAGCCCAGCATGTGCCACGATGCCATAAAGTACTCGCAGAAATATGACGCTTGCCAAAAACACGCCCCTACTGCCCACCGGATGGCAGAAACTCTACACCCAACGCTGACTCCCTAGCCATTAATGAGGTGTTGGATGGACATAGTAGGGAAATTACATCCTTCATCCAAGCAATGAGTGTTCTTCGTATCAGTTATAGACTATTTTTCGAAGTGGATAGAGGTGGAGGCATATCGGGAAGTAAAAGATAAACAAGGCATTGCCTTCATGGCTTCATAAGAAACATATCATTTTCGACTTCGGAATACCATCAGAAATCGTCTGCGATAATCTACATATCACATCCGGGATACTGAATTCTCCGTAGGAAAATTCTTTTCCAAAACAGATCGTATAAAACATGTTTCCCTTAATTACCACTTGGTGCGAGAATGCATAAGTGTGAGGAGTCTCGGATGTGATATGCAGATAATCTAACTGATTCTTCACTCAAAAACATTAGAAAAACGGTCGAGAGTCCTAGGACAATAATTCAAATAGAAAGAGAAAAGTTCCTTTAATTAAAGGGGGGTGTTGACACACAATGATCACTGATGCAATCGGTGCCTACACGTGTCCTCACTAGCTATCGCTTCTAGAAATATCTTGTAAATGCCACGTGGCAAGATCGCCAAATTTCATGTTGTATAAATATTGTAATGATTTTTCTAAAGGCATAGGATAAGAATCCAATTTTAGAAATATATCTTGAATTTTGTATTTAGAATGTTTTTTATTATTTTTTAAAAGGGTTTAGATTTTCCTATTTAGGGTTTTAATTTTTATATTAGGATTTTTATCTTATGCCCTAAGGGCATAGGATAGAAAAACATCCGGGCACAATAATTAATTGAGCAATACAGAAATATTTCCATTACATCTCGTGCTCCATCAGACTCTATACCAATGATGAGATTGGCATCCCGTGCTCTAAACACAGTGGTTGGCAAGTGATTCATCCATTAGTCGGTTATTCTTGATCAAGTGTCTTTGATTAACTTATTTTCATTTCATGATTCGCAGGATTGTGGTGGTGTCGAGGAGTTTACGTGTGTGTGAGATGATGAAGACACAAATGAACGTAAAGATACCTTCCTTCTATCAGGATAAGTCGTCGGATCTGTACGGTGAATTAGCTGAGGAGCATAATATTACAAGCACTACTACTACTAGCAACAAATTTCAAGAGGTAAGAGATCACATATTATCTGAATTTGTAATTGGTCTGAAATAGTCCATAATCACTACGAGACAATTTAGATTGATGTGATATATGCTGTATATATAGCTTACAGGTTGGTGCATCGGGTGAAAGTAGGGTGAAGACTTTTATGCTGGAGATGTAGATGCACTTACAATTGAAAATGGAGATAATCCAGAACTCTGGAGAATGTCTCCTAATTTGTCTACCTCAAGGTTTTTTTCTCTCTCCTTTATCTGTTTGATTGGTCTCTGGAAATTATTATATTAATATAAGACTTGCTACTAGCGAGTAGCGAGCTTTAGTCCCAAGACGTACGTCATAACATGTATGTAGATCGAGGAATCTGATTTAAAATTCATATACAACATTACAGCTACTCAAATTAATCTAAAATTCAAGCATAGTTGATGGATTTATGTGTAGATCCTTCATTTCACTTGAAAAGCCTACTTGCCCCGCTGCAGAATAAAGTCAAGTAAGCACTATATAGTAAAAAATAAAGCAAGGCAAATAATTAAGCAAGGCCGGGACAGATTGTAAAGTTCATGAGCCGATAGACGTAGAGGGTGGTGTTATATTATATGTAAGTCCACCAACCATAGTAGAAGTTGCCTACTAACCAATTTTACCAGGCGATTTTTTGTTAAAACTTTTTATGTCCGCAATTATATAAGTGTGTTGAGTATTTTCTACAAGAAAATATTAGGACCAAAATTGCTTAGTATATAATCTCATAAGTTATTTCAATCATTGCGAATAAGTTTAGGGTGGAATCTCATTTGGTTTGTGTGCTGAGCTTACATACGTACGATCCTTCAGTTTATGGCCCACTTTATCATGATATTAGAGTACATTTCGGTATGAGTTTCTTCCTGTAGTTTTCGGGCTTACCGGTTTCATGCACCCGTTCAAGCAGTCCACGCAATAAAGGTGCCTAGGTTTGCCAACCTTAAGAGATCGATTATTCGGGTGTGCTAGCCATATGAGTACATTAAAGTAGTCTACACAATAAAGGAGCGACCGATCAGAATAATGACGATTCGCCAACCATCACGGATTGTTTCCATGTGTCAACTAGCTCAGGCAGTCGCACTTAATAGGGCGTGTTGAGAGTTATATATCCTAAATGGAAAATTAGGACTTTTTTCCTACCATATAATCTAACGAGCTATTCAATTCCACCCATTGTCATATGGTTTTGAATTGAAACCTCATTGGGCTTGAATGTTAGGCCCGTTATTCGCATGACCCCAGTTTATCGGCCACCAAACTTTATCAATGACATCAGCAAACAGTCCAGATCTAGTATCTCCATCTCTTTATATTTAGCCCAAACAACATTCATATATGGCAACCTATTTTCTACAACCCAAACAGAGGAGGGGTAGCATTCATTGCTAAGCCAAACCAAGCAGCGAAAATATGAGCTTAAGATCAAATTGTCTGATATCTACAGTGTGAAAGTCCGTGGACCGCTAGACTAGAATTAAACCCAATACAATTATATCCAATGGAATTCCATTCTAAAACTAATTAGCTAGCAATAGAAGAAGTAGCTCACCAACTATATGCTAAGTAATTTATCATTCAACTTCCCATATGAAAAGTCATATTCCAACAAAAAAGGTTGGTCCTAGATGAAGCAAATACAGGGGTTTAGTTTTCCAACGCAACTATATAGGCTTTCTAATCTACTCTTATTTCTTATATTCTTCAACAATAGTGCTTTCTTGCTTCAAGACCTCGAAGATAAACACGTCGATCATGACAGTCATTGTTGTGTTGAAATTACGTAGATTGGAAGCAGAACTTCGTGAAGTTTGGTTTCTTGACATCAGGGGGGTTGCATCAGAGAAGTGGTTGTGGCCTACAACACACTATGGAGCGTACTTAGTGTACAAACTCAAGAAAAGTTCCGATGGTTTCAAGGATAGTCAGGTGGAGTTCATTGTCGACGGTATCAACAAGAGTTGCTTTCTAGACCCGTCAAAAGCCGCTTCTATGCACAAGCAAAAGGTGATAGGAGAAAGTGACATGCCTAAAACAAGGGCGGATGGGTGGCTTGAGATTGAGATGGGCACATTCTATAACAACGAGGATTCAGATTCTGAGGTTAGTTTGCTTGTCCAAAACCATAACGTTGCAATTCGCAAGTCTGGCCTTCTCATTCAGGGTATTGAGCTTCGTCCACTTGACCCAATATGACTGACTACATTCTGTACTTTGTTGACCACATTCTGTCCTTTGGATTGTTGGTTTGTAAGGATTGTGTGTTTGGTTGAAAATTTGAACTCGGTTTGTGAATGTAAATTTGTATCATAGAAATTGTTTGCTGGATTGATCAAATAAACATTTCCTACGAAGGAAACTCAGATTAACAGAATCAATCAATTGTGTAGAATAGGATTGCATGGCCATGCTTGTCCAAAGAATGGATTCGTCATTCATATGGATGGATTAGATGGTTTCGGAAAGGCTGAGACAATCAAGCAGGATAGTAGTGATGATCATTCAGCCAAATCTTCAACCCACCCACAATATTGTATTAAATGTACACATCCTGTATGCATATATATAAACTAGTACAAATATGTACAGATAATGGTGTTATTTGGGAAGTGCTATTAAAAAAGCATTTTCCAAGAAAGTCCATGTTTTTTATTTTTTTTTAAAAAAACCCTGCACAAACATAGCACTTTTTAGTAAAAAAAAAACGTTGTGCTAGCGCCAGAATATTTACTTCCATTTATATATTCAAAACTGATATTAATGTTGGTCTTTTAAAAAAACTAGTGTACGAGTATAATGTTTTCTTTATAAGAAAAGAGTTAGTAGAATCTACGAGAGCAAGGTCAACCTACAAGTACAACATTCAAAAGGATGAAATCCCAAAAACTTGGGTCAGTTGCAAAAGACTAGGGACACAAGAGACATGATGAAATAATCTACCAATGTAGTCCGCAAAACAAATATTGATTTCTCGGAAAATGTGGAAAATACACCAAATCTGAAAATTCTCCAACAAACACAAGATATCGGACTAAACCAACTCAATCTCCCAAGGGTAGCTCCAATCGCGAAGAACGACATTGATCAATCGAAGGTTGTCTCCCTCGACTTGGATGAGGGGATCACCACGACGGATGACCTCATGAATTTCCTGTCGAAGAGAGATGGCTTCAGACATTAGCATAGAGTGGCTTCTCGAGATGCCACCATCGAACTGGATCGGTGTACCTAGATGATCGTGAAAGATAAAGCTGAAAGATGAAGCACCATCAAAATTAACAACACCATCAAAGTTGAGTTTGATATGATTCAGTTTGGGTTTCTCCATTTCAAATTTGATCTCTTCCATCTAGATTTAGTAATTCCGCTTTTAAGGCGGGTATGGTAGAAGACATTTGTATTAGAATTCGCGATATCCCACTCATGTCTCTGTTTTCATAGAAATTCACATATAATTCTTTGGGTATTTTTTTTGTTTGAATGTTATTGATATGAAAATCCTTCAAACTCTTGAAGTACCAAATGGACCACCATGAAAAGTAGTTCCATTCAAATTCGTTTTGGAGGTTTTGAATCTTATTTTTTCGAGAATTTTGTGTGGCTTTTTGCAATCGGTGTTGATTTGGTCAGTCTTGTAAGCGAACTTGGCATTGATCAATTTTAGAATTTGCTTTGTGTGTGGACATTTTAGGAATAGATGGGAGGTGTCTTCATTCAAGTTGTCACAGGCCACACAACCTCAAGCCTCATTTTAGTAGATAGACCATTTTCGGCAATTGTCCAAATGAAGTTTTTTATTTTGAAAGGAATAAAATCTAATCAAGGTCAATAAAAGCTCCTTCATTATTGTGGATCCAGTTCATATAATATTGTTGGGTCATCAGTAATGGGCCTTATTCCACTTTCTTTTTGGATGAATTGAATCATTGCTCGAAGGAACGCACATTCTTTTCTTGTCTCATATAATTGAGTTCTACTTGATTTGATGATGTAGAAGTCACGGTTTGCTATGTTATCTTCAAGAGATGGACGTGCATCCATATTTGAACACATAACCATTTTGGGATTTAGCCTTGTACAGGTCAGACAAGTACCCCACATCTGCATATCCTATTAAAGTTGCACCCCTTTGGTTACAGTAATACAACCCAAGGTCGTGGGTGCATCGAAGATAGCGGAAGATATGTTTGATTTTGTTCCAATGCCTCTTTGTAGGTAAGGTGTTGTACTTGGACAACAAATTTACTGCAAAAGCAATATATGACCTTGTATTGTTAGTTAAGTACATTAAAGAACCAATTGCACAAAAATATGACACCTCAAGACCAATAACGTCTTCGTCCTCCTCTGGAGGACAAAATTAATCTTTTTCTACATTGAGCGACTGAACTTCCTTGGGAGTGCTCAATGAGTGTGTTTTGTCCATGTAAAATCTTTTAAAAAATTTCTCGGTGTAATTAGACTAATGTATAAATATTTCACCCCTTAAGTGTTCAATCTGTAAGCCAAGAGAAAGTTGTGTTTGCCCAAGATCTTTCATCTCGAATTCTTCATAATATCTTGATGTTCATTTGAAGTTCCAACAATGTTCGTCAACATAAACAGCAATAACAACAAATGCCTTTTTAGATCATTTTATGAAAACACATGGACAAATATTGTCGTTCTTGTTTCCCTCTTTCATAAGGTATTCACTGAGCTGGTTATGCCACATTCGCCCAGATTATTTTAATCCATACAATAATCTTCTCAATTTTATGGAAAACATTTCTCGAGGTCCATAACTATTGGTCTCACATAGCTTGAGTCCTTTTGGGATTCTCATGTAGATGTTTGCATTGAGTGATCCATGTAGATATGTGGTAACGACATCCATGAGGCGCATTTGCAATTTTTCAAAGACATTCATACAGATTAGGAATATCAATGTAGTTGCATGAACTACTAGATATTATGTTTCTTCATAATCAATTCTAGGGATATGAGAAAAACATTGTGCTACAAGCCTTGCTTTTTATTTTAATAATTTCGTTTTTTTTCATTTCATTTGTGTACATAGACCCATTTGTAACCGACTGGTTTTACAACATTTGGTGTGCGAATGACTGGTTTTTTTTTTAAATCATCATCTGCAATCACAATATTACTAGCCACCGAGTAGGCAAATACATCATCGACAATTATATCCTTTCGATTCCATTGTGTGCACATGGACACATAGTTTATGGAAACCTCAAAATTGTTGATATTATTATTTTTGTCTAGAACATCACCTTATTTTGAGGCATTCTAATTTTCAATGTCTTTGCCTTTATCATCATTTTCATGATCAATTGTGGCTCCTCCTGTTCTACCCGTTTGGCTCTTTGCCTTTCTTAGTTTCAAGTCTTTTGAACCTAACGGTCTACCATACTTTCAGCGTGTTGTAGACTCACTTGCGATGGATGCATCTTGCTCCAATTGGTATTTCAATTCATGCAGGGGCATTTTCTGCATGTATATGTGATATATTTACCTTCTTTGTATCACTAAATGCCTCTAGTAACTAGTTTACGTCTTGTTCACACATTTTTGTCCTTGGTTCAAGATGGGATGATGTTGTTGCATTACATGTGATTTCTTTCACGTGTGGGTCCACACTTCTCTTTTCTCCCCTAAGACTAGGAATGCATTTTCATCAAAATGGCAATCAACAAATCTTGATGTAAATAAATCACCATTTGCTGGTTCAAGATATCTAATTATTGTGGGAGAATCAAAATCGACATAAGTTCTCAATGTCCTTTGGGGACCCATCTTTGTGTAATAAGGTGGAGCAATAGGGAGATAATTAAACTGCATATCCAAATATTTTTAGATGTGAAATACTTGGCTCCTTACCAAACACTAGTTGCATAGGGGAATATTCATGGTTTGCACTTAGCCTTAATCAAATTAAGGTAATTGATTGTAATATTGCATATCCCCATGTTGATGTTGGTAATTTTTATTTCATTAATAATGGTCTAGCAATTAATTATAGTTGCTTTATTATGATTTAGTGAGACCATTATGTGTGAACATGAGCCATAAGATGCTCTATATCAAGCCCAATTGACATACAATAGTCACTAAAAGTTTGATATGTAAATTCTCCTACATTATCAAGTCAAGTTTTCTTTATTGCATAATCCGTCAACTAGACTCTCAATTGGATTATTTGGGAAAGGAGTTTAGCAAATGCAGTATTTCTAATTGGCAATAGACTTACACATGACCAATGTATATATGCATCAATTACCATGATAAAGTATCAAAATGGTCCACATGGTGGAGTGATTTGATAACAGCAATTTGTAGTGTAAATCACTATTATGCAAGAGTCCAAACTAACTTAAAACCGTAGTCTTTAGGAAATAAGGGTCGAATCCTCAAGGAGACAAATTTATCTTTTGTAATAAGTTTTATGTCAAATGACAGTAACAAGGGGGGTTTTATTTGTTTCAATTCTAAAAATGCAAAACTAATAAAGTAAAAAGCTTGAGATCAACAAGATTTAAAAATTGCTTGGCCAACGAAATAGCCACACTCATCAAACAAGTTTATCATTGATTTCAATTCAATATTTTATGCAATGAAAATTCCAATTCTTTTTCTATTATAACTAACAACACAATCAGATACTATTATCCATAACTAATTAAACAACCATGAAACCATCAAGATTCAGTTTAATAGTAGCATTAAGGATAGGAATATAGTTGGATACAATTCTAAAATAAAACAACCAGTTTTTACCCTAGAATGTAAACAATTCTGTTCTGCATATGAAAAGCACACCTACTTCGAAATAGAGATGATCAACAAAATAGATCTAATAATAACAAACCCTAAACTACCAGGCTAGAAATTGTCGAAATAAATTAATAGAAATTCAAGCAAGAGAAAAGATTAAATCCATGCAATAAATAAAGGATTAGAAATCTCACAATTTAATCAAATGATGGTTCAATTGTCGGACTAATTAAAAGGGCATAGTTCTCCATAAACATTATGTAAAACCTAGAATGAGAAATAGTGATAATGATAAAAGGGTTCCTTCTCTCTAAACCTAATATAGTAGAAGAAAAGGTCTAAAAATAAGTAAAATCCAAAGGATAAAAAACCAATCAAAATCAAAAAAAATGCGGTGTTTTGGTCGATAGTCTCATACAAAAGCGGTGATCGCTGCTAGATAGGCGGTGGTCGCCGCCAACTCACTTCTCCGACACTCTATTTCTTGGCCTTCAGCTTCAAAATGCTCCAACAATGCCTCTTTAGCTCCTCAGATTTCGCCTCCTAGCCTTGGTTCCTATTCCGCTCACTCTTGTTCACCTTAAAATCTGTAATACATCACAAAAAAAGCATAAAACCTTAATCTCCTAGAGAAATTAAGAACTACAAAAACTAACTAAAACTTACTAAAAACCATGCAAAAGAAGCGTAAATATGCATCCTAAACACTACCTATATGCAAGCTATGAAATTTTCCTATGCTTAAACCTTGCTTGTCCTCAAGCAAGAAATAGATCCAAACGTTAAGTCACACCACAACATACCAATCTATGCATTCATCTCATAATCCACAAAGCAAGTCAACATATTAACTATAACTTGATCAAGACGTCATAGCATGCAATTAACTAAAGCAAAGAGCATAAATAATTCATCCATTTGAGACCTCACCCAGGTAATGTGTTTGCTCTCTCTCTCTCTCTCTCTCTCTCTCTCAAGTGTTTAAAGGCATGTGTTTCACTCAAAATCAAAAATGAAAATCTAGACTACCATAGGCTTGCATCACCGCTTCACCGCTATGGACCAAACACACAACAAAAATCATGAGATCCTTTCAAGATTTGTAATGTGCCCAAGTTAATAAGAAATTGGAAGAGAATATTTATGGTCATGTGGTGCTAAATTCGGGAAATAGAACAACCTAAAACCCAAAACCAACACTATACTCTTTTGAATACCAACTCTTATTCACCAACTCCAAACAAACTTTCAAGCTCTTCGGTTTCTTCATTCAACTGTTTAAGCACTATTGAAGATTATTTCTTAAATTAAACCAACACAAATATTTTCCACTTTTCATCAACACGGTTGTCTTTTTCTCTTTCAATGGGCCTAAGTTAAAAAGAAATTGGAAGGGAATATTTATGGCCATGTGGTGCTAAATCCAGGAAATGGAACAACCTAAACCCCAAAACCAACACTTCACTCTTTTGAATTCCAACTCTTATTCACCAACTTCAAACAAACTTTCAAGCTCTTCTGTTTCTTCGTTCAACTGTTTAAGCACTATTGAAGATTATTTCTTAAATTAAACCAACACAAATATTTTCAACTTTTCATCAACATGGTTGTCTTTTTCTCTTTCTAACCTTAATCTCCAATTTTTCTTCTTGTACACCTTTCTACCAAAACCACATAAATTCCCCCATACTTATTCTTTTAACATAACACAACTGACTAACATTCTAATCCCTAGATGAGTCAAACATATATACGCTAGGAGTCATTTTATGGAGCTATTAAAAATAGGCTTAAGGATAAAAAAGATGGGGTGTCAAAAATATGAATCTTGTCAAGCTAGATAGGAAAATATAGGCTAATAAAGAAACATGCCTCAATCATTTTAATGTCACACATTATGTTCATGTAAAGCAATCTTGAAAAAGAGACACAACGCAAGTTCTAGAGCTAGCAATTCAAAGTGATACACTAAAGAAATAAAGAACAATTAAACAATAAAAGGCCAAAAATAATCTCACAAGGCTAATTTGTCTAGAACTTCCAAATAAATCTAAAACTCAAGCTCATCTAAATGTTCAATTCTATAATCAAAGTATATAATATCAAGCATCATGTTCATTTCTTAGAAACTTCAACTCTTCAAGCATAATCATGGGTTAGGATCTCATATATACTTAGAAAAACAAGAGGTCTTACACAATGAGGAAATGAACAATATTTTTTTCTTAAGAAATTCCGGATGGTACCCCTCAGTTTTTAGTTTTTCCGAATGTTGTCCAGAAAAAAAACTTATTCCATGTGGTACCCTGAGTTTTTATCCTAGTTTGTCCCATACCCTTTCTTAAAATTTCCTTTACTTCCGTTTACATTGCTACTAAAAAGTGAAAATGAAATAGAAAATTAAAACCCAAATCAACCTATAAACAAAAAAAATCACCCGTTCTTCGTTCTTTCTTCACAGCAACACGACACAAAGAGGGAGAAAGTGAAGAACAGTACTCGAATTTCTTGATTTAACAAAGCAATAAAATCGTTAGAGCACCACACACTTTGACTCCTATTAATTTAGCTTCTTTCAACAAAGAATTTTACAATCAATCAATAAATTTTGACATGTTTTAACAAATACTGTGCAATAATCTAGAATTATGAAGACATGAATTCAACTAAAAACAAATCAGGTATTACTGTATTAGGCTATGTTTATGAACACAACAAATCAGGTAGTAGGCTATATTTATCAACACAAAGACGCATCATGCATGCCCGTAAGAAAATGAATTAGAGATGTAAGGATGCATGCTTGTTAAGCCTATAACAAGCAAGGTATATCAATGGTTTTTAACATTAATGGCAGAAAGAACAGTCCATCAATTGCAGAGAAAGAACAAGTGATTTTGATTTTGATTTATAATTTAATGCGGTTTGGGTTTTATTCCCTAATTCATTTTCCTTTTTTTAATAGCAATGTAAACGGAAGTGCGGGATGTTTTAAGAAAGGGTACAGGGCAAACTAGAATAAAAACTCGGGGGTACCACGCGGAATAAAAAAATTTTTGGACACCATCCGAAAAAGCTAAAAATTGAGGGGTACCATCCGGAATTTCCCTTTTTTCTTCAAGTGCATGAACAAACCCGTTCACAATGGGTTATACTCCTCAATATCGTCCTCAACAGTGCATGAGCAACAGAAGAAGAACTAGAACCTCTATGATCAACCCTGAACCGACTCAGATCAAAATCAGAATACTACGGTCCAAGGGGAATCTCAACAACAAGAGGCAAAGGAATTTGAAACAGCCCCTTGAGCCATATAGATAATGCATATGACCTCTAATATCAGATAACATCCCCCACATGCCTCATCTGCTTTAAATCATAAGTGTAGCTAGGATTGAGTCGTGAATCGTGATCTTGCATGGCTTGACGGTCTAGTACTTCTTGCAGCAGGAAAGGAAGAGAGCTCGCCCATCCCGCACCAGGGTACACTGTAGTGTCATACACTATACTGCCTCCTAATCAAGGTGAGGAACTTGTTCATCTCAGACTAGCAAAACTAAGCCATACGCACAACCTTGTGAGCCAAACGCAAGCAAGGATGAGACCATTTATAATTATATTGATCAGACTTGAGGTCAAAAGTCCCAACCCCAGTATACCGACGTCAGAAAAGAATATGCTCATGCGCCTTATTCCAATCAACATCATAAGAGGGATGCTTGGTTATACCAAGCGCTCCATCAAGCTCATTATACCCCAAGACACGTGTACCACCAGCAAGTTGAAAAATAATCCGACTCTGGTTTGGCTCATCATCCAGAGTAATAAAAAAAACTCCCTAGTCCACTCAACAATGTTGGAGCACTCATAAGACAAAACTTCTTCTTTTCTACAAATTTCCTCCGGGCTTTATTTGCCCCAAAGTACTTAGAGCTAGATTATGAACTACCATTTCGGAAGTTCATACTTAATAATTGAATTGCTCAACATCCGAATAAAAGTGAGAAAATTCAGAAATCACCCAAATAATACAGGCGGTGGACGCTGCAATGAAAGGCGGAGGGCGCTGCTTTGAAGGTGGCGGTCGCTGCCTTGAACGACTTCAGAAAACTTCAAGCTTTCGCCGACAGTCGCTAGCGGAGTGGTGGTGGGTGCCGCGAGGGCTAGCGGTGGGTATGGTGGTCGTCGATATTTCAATCTCTTCTCTTTCTGTCCTTTCTTCTCTCTTCTCTCCCTTTTCCTTTCTTTCCTCTCTATTCTTTCGCTCTATTTCTTCCTCCTCATTCTTTTATCTCTTTTTTTGTAATTTTCCCATTTTATTTTCCCATTTTATTTAAGAAAAAAGTGTCAAACATGGTAATGGCAACGGTCGTCGTCATTAGCCGTAGGCAGTGTTTGGTCGCTGCCCCTCTGTTATGTCACTTTAGACTTCCTGCAGATTAGTTTGACACAAACACTAGGGAACACTAAGCTAAAAGAAAAGAAACTAAGCTAGACTTAAAAGGAGAGAATTTACCTACATCGGGTTGCCTCCCGACAAGCGCCTCAGTTAACATCGTGGCTCGACGTCATGCCAACTCATCTGTTTGGAAAGGGTCTAAGGCGTGACTAAGATAGGAGGACTTTGTGTGGAAAATCCAAGGTATTTAATCAACAAGCAACAGTCTATTACTTGCAAATCAACAAGAACAAGTGTCAATTACACAAAATAGCCATGAATCGTAGAAGGAGCTCTCATAGCTACACCCAGCTTCATCGTGAGAGACTTCTAGATTAGAGAACAAGAAACTGGTAGAACAAGCTATATAAGGGAACCGGTCTAACAAGCTAAACCGGATTTATTTTAGGACAAAAATTAAAACCGAACCGGTTGATAATAAAGACAAAAGGGAAATGTAATGAATTCTGATTTTTAAGCCAAATTCCACGCCGGGTTCTGTAGCCTCCAACTTGACTCACTTACCAGATTCACCACATTTCCACATCCCCTCCTCAAGTTGGAGCACACTCAAGCCCCAACTTGCAAGAGAGGAAATAATGTTGTTGATGGGTCAAAGCTTTTGTCATGATGTCTGCAATCTGCTTCTCAGTCGGAATATATGCAGTTGCAAGAAAACCACTTTGCACTCTTTCTCTGATAAAGTGACAGTCTAGATCGACATGTTTGGTCCTCTCATGAAAACAAGGGTTAGCAGCCAGTTGCCGTGCAGCTCGATTATCACAAAACAATGTGATTGGAGTCTCAATTTTCAGCTTCAAATCAGAGAGAAGGTAGCTGCACCAAATTAATTCAGAAGTTGTGGAAGCCATGCTTCTGTACTCTGCTTCTGCTGATGATCGTGAGACAGTAGTCTGTTTCTTTGTCTTCCATGACACTAGTGCATGCCCCATGTACACACAATATCCGGATAATGATCTCCTAGTTGTTAGACAAGAACCCCAGTCAGCATCCGAAAATCCTGTAAGCTTCAAACTATCTTGCACAGGATAATGCAATCCAAGTGTAGAAGTCCCTTGCAAATACCTCAAGACATGCATCAAGGCTTGCCAATGCGGAACTCGTGGTGCTGATACAAATTGACTAAGATGTTGTACGCTATATGACACATCCGGTCTGGTTAAGGACAAGTAAAGCAGCTTACCCACCACCTTCCTATACGTTTCTGCATTCTGCATCAGCTGACCTTCTTCTGATCTCAATTTCAGTCCTGTAGGCAGTGGTGTTTGTGCTGGTTTGCAAGTGTCCATTTTGCAGGTTTGCAAAATATCCCTAATATACTTTTGTTGACTAAGAAGCACCCCATTGTCGTCTCTGTAAAGTTCAATACCCAGGAAATATCTGGCAAATCCCAGGTCTTTAATAGTAAACTTTCCATGCAAGGCATCCTTGACAAGCTGAATTTCTGCACTATCATTTCCTGTCAACAAAATGTCATCTACATACACCAACATGGTTGTAAATGATTCCCCTCTTGTTTTCACGAAAAGAGAATAATCAGCATGGGACTGCTTGTAACCCAGGGACCCAAGGAAAGCTGTTAGTTCCAAATTCCATTGCCGAGAAGCTTGCTTCAAGCCATAAAGAGATCTTTCTAGTTTGCAAACTTCTCCTTCCTTAGCTCCTCTATACCCTTCTGGTATTTCCATATATATTTCTACATCCAAATGTCCATGGAGAAAAGCATTATTCACATCTAGTTGATGCAAATTCCACTTTCTTGCTGTGGCTAAGGCAATTAACATTCTCACACTAGGAACCTTTGCAACCGGTGAGAAAGTATGCTTGTAGTCTTTGCCTAATTTTTGGCTAAAACCTTTTACCACTAACCTTGCCTTGAATCTTTCTATTTCTCCATCTGGTTTATATTTGACTCTATAAACCCACTTAGATTTAATTGCTTCTTTCCCTTTTGGTAAAACAGCCAAACTCCATGTTCCATTTCTTTCTAGAGCTCCTAGCTCTTCAGACATTGCCTTTTCCCAAGCTGGATTCATCCTAGCTTCTGTATAAGTTTGCGGCTCTTTCACAGACATCACATTAGCTAATGATGCAAAATACTCTTGCTTCACTCCACTCATGACATAATCATTATGCCAAATTGGAGCCATTCTATTTCTCTTTGACCTCCTCAAACCTTGTCCCGGAACAGCTGGTAACTGGTCTCTAGCATCATTTTCTGCAAGTACATCAATTCCTGACGGCAAACTGTAGGGATCAGATCCAGGCTCTTCCAACATTACCCCAGAGTTGTCCACAAAACTGTCGGTCACATCTGTTGGCCTCTCAAGTGATTCTGCTGAACAGAAACTATCATCTTCCATGGAACTTCTCATTCCATTCAAAGGTAATTCTCTATTCTGGTTGTCATTTTTACCCTCCAGAAAAGGAAACCTGTTTTCATAGAACACAACATCCTTGCTCAGGAAGACTGATTTCGTATCCAAATTATAGAGCTTATACCCTTTACAGTTTTGAGGGTATCCTATGAGAACACATTTTCTCCCTCTTGCTTCCATCTTGTCACTTGGCTTTGGTGCATTGTAAGCAAAACAAAGACAACCAAAAACTCTCAAATTATCATAGTTAGGTACTTTGGAAAATAAAACTTCAAAAGGACTTTTCCAATTCAGCACTGATGAAGGCATTTTGTTGATAACATAAGTTGCTCCCAAAACACATTCTCCCCAAAACAGCTTAGGCAACCCTGCTTGTAGTCTCAAAGCCCTAGCTGTATCCAGAAGATGTCTATGCTTCCTTTCTGCAATCCCATTTTGCTCTGGTCTGTATACCATGGTTCTTTGATGAATTATCCCAAGTTCATCAAAGAATTTTCTACAATCCTGATTTACTATTTCAGTGCCATTATCTGACCTCAGTACCTTAGGAACAACCCCAAACTGATTCTGAACATACTTCACAAAAATTTTCAAGATCCCTTGAACTTGTTGCTTACTTTGCAACAAATAAGTCCAAGTGGCTCTACTTTTATCCTCTACTAAAGTGAGGAATCCTGTCTCACCATTCAAACCTGTCATTTTGTAAGGACCCCAATAATCGACATGCACCAAATCAAACAGATTTTCTGAAACATAATTACTAGGAGGAGAAGGAATTTTGTGAAATTTCGCAAGTGAACAAATTTCACATAAGAAATCTTCTTGTTTAACACCTTTGCACATAGGTAAATGTAGCATCTTAGACATAGAAACATGTCCTAGTCGTTTGTGAATCAAAAACAAATCACTATTCTGAGCTGAAACACAGCTGTATAGTTCAGAATTTTTATGTAAATTTAAAGCTGGTCTTCTATCTTCTGGTCTTGTAGCCTTCACTCTAAACAACCCTCCTTGTTCCTCTCCTCTAGCAATCACCTTCTTAGTCCCATGGTCCTGCACCACACAATTTCCATTGTGAAAATAGGCAACTAAGTTTCCTGAAGCAACCATCTTACTAACTGATAATAAGTTGTATCTAAAGTCTTCTACATGCAATACATCAGTCAATACCAAATGCTCATTCAATCTAACATCTCCCATGGTTTGTACTGTCTTACTACTCCCATCTGGCAATACTATATGCACCGGATGCTTGACTGAACGAGGATTAATCAACAATTCGTAAAAGGATGTCATATGATCCGAGGCACCTGAATCAACTATCCAATCTTCAACATTATAATGTGTAGCATTTAAGACTGAGACAGTAATACCTGCAAAATAAAGATTCTGCCCAGCTTCCTTACTTCCTGAAGTAGAAGCTTTTCCTGATCCTCCCTTGTATCCTTGATAGCCTTGACTGTTCCTTGTCTCCACATTCATTGCCTTCTCAGTCTTGTAGTTCTTAAGCACTTCATGACAAGCACTGGAGAAGTTGTGAACCGCCTGCATAAGCTGCTGATCGACATTGAATTTCTGGTCCCCATGATCCAATGGAGTATCTCCTTGTCCATGACTTTCAGTTTCAACATTAGCGGCCATTTTAGCACCTTTTCTGCCTCTCTTCCCTTTCCACCAATCTGGATAACCAATCAATTCAAAACAATTATCCTTGATGTGTCCTTCCTCCTTACAATGATAACAAATCCTCTTATCTTTAACCCGCTTGTAATCCCTTTTCTCACCTCCATAAGAGTTTCCTTTAGCTCCATCAAAATGTCCAGATCTGTTTCCATCTCCATCTTTGCCTGAACCTCTACCAAAACCTCCTTGGTTAGCCATAAAAGCTGCTCCCTCAACACCTCCCCCATTGGTCATTTGCTTCTGCGTTTCTACTCCTTGCACAATCCGAAATGCCTTGCTCACATCAGGCAAGGGATCCATAGCCACAATTTGGCTTTTAACACTATCGTACTCACTATTTAACTTCATTAAAAATTCCATCAGCTTCAGCACATTATCCTGTTCTAACACTTTCTTTGCCAGATTGCACTTGCAATTCTCCATCACACCACAAAGACAAACAGGCATACCAGCTAAATTTGACAACTCATCCCAACATCTATTCAGTCTACAGAAATAATGAGTCACAGTTGAACTACCTTGCGTGATTTGTGCGAGTTCCTGTCGAAGCTGATAAATCAGAGGCCCGTTGTTCTTGCTGAATCTCTCACAAACATCAAGCTAGATCTTCCTTGCTGAATCAGTGAAGATGAAACCGCTTGCTATTTCAGGCGACATCGAATTCAGTATCCAACTAGAAACCATTGAGTCGCATCTCTTCCATCGCTCTAATTCCATCGATCCTGCTGGTGGCCTGACTCCTGTTCCATCAATGAAACTCAATTTCATCTTAGCCATGAGCGCTCGCTCGATCTGCCTGCTCCAGGCCAGAAAATTGCTTCCGTCGAACAAAGTTCCGGTGAGCACCATGCCCGGAAAATCCGAATTCGCGAGCATCAGTGGATCCACCATGTTCGCAGTCATGGCGTCTTTGTAAGCCACTTTCTCTTTGTCGTCAATAGCCATTACTGAAGAGATCTGTAACAATCACCAAACACAAACTACACCAAGCAAAAAAAAAAACAGAAACAGAACGCTCTCACACTCGCGAGCAATCGCGAACACCAGAATCAATCAGAAACAAATCAGCAATACCGAGCAATTTCCCGTTGCTCTGATACCATGTGGAAAATCCAAGGTATTTAATCAACAAGAAACAGTCTATTACTTGCAAATCAACAAGAACAAGTGTCAATTACACAAAATAGCCATGAATCGTAGAAGGAGCTCTCATAGCTACACCCAGCTTCATCGTGAGAGACTTCTAGATTAGAGAACAAGAAACTGGTAGAACAAGCTATATAAGGGAACCGGTCTAACAAGCTAAACCGGATTTATTTTAGGACAAAAATTAAAACCGAACCGGTTGATAATAAAGACAAAAGGGAAATGTAATGAATTCTGATTTTTAAGCCAAATTCCACGCCGGGTTCTGTAGCCTCCAACTTGACTCACTTACCAGATTCACCACATTTCCACACTTTGTCACCACTGTTGAATTCCTTTCTAAAGATGTTTCGATCATGCCAAGCCTTAGTCCTTTCATTGGTATCAACAATGGTCCAACCAATTGTTGTCTTATGCTCTTTAAGAGCTATCATCAACTTATCTTCTTGATCCTTTGGGAGCGTGTTGGAGATGATCACTAGTAATGTCTCCTTGTCTTTAAGAAATAAATACCACCTCGATCACTAGTAATGTCTCCTTGTCTTCAAGAAATAAATACTTGAGGTGGTATGGAGGTTGTTTCAACTCAACTGCAAGTGCTTGCACAATAAAAGGCAAAAGTTTCTCGCTAGGCAAGGTTAGTGGTAAAGGAGCTTTTCCCGGTAGCTCAAGAGGAAGCTTATAATAAGCATCCCACTCATTGACAGTTTCATGCATGTCAGTTGATAGAGTGAAATCCAAACTAGAATCGACAATAATAGATTGCATATCATCTAGGTGGCTCTCATAAAAAAACATCTTGCACGACAGGCTCAAGCACATCAATAGCATAAACAGAATGACCATCAGATGGATATTTCATGGCTTCATAGATATTACGATTAACAGTTTGGCCATAAAATTCTATAGTTAAAGAATCAGTACTCACATTTATTTTGGTATTGGCAGTTTTCAAAAAGGGTCAACAGAATAAGGATTGCATGATTATCATGTTCCATATTGAGCACATAAAAATCAGCAAGAAATGTAAGATCACCAACCATAACCAAAACATCATCTACAATTCCTATAGGATGCACATTAGACCTATTAACTAGGTGAATGGAAATATTAGTTGCATGCATAGGTCCAAGTTGTCCGTAGAAGCGGTTGTATTAGAGTTATGTCCTTGGGATCTTGGCATGGATGGTCGAGCATTTGGGAGATTATTTTGTTGTTGATTTGGTTCTGAATCTATCCATATGAAGTTAGGGTGATGTTTAAAGCATGGAGTATAGGTGTTCTAATAAGGATCGTATCTAGGCTTCATGTGAAATCCTCCAACTGCATTTACTACCTCTTATAGTGTAGGACATGAATTAGTAGGATGCAACTCGTCATGACAAATCTCACATGCTTTAGCATGCTGAGTAGTACCTTTCAACTTCAAACACCTCATCTCTTCTTTCAACGCGTCAAATCAGCTTGATCAATCTTTGATTGTGAATTCAAGGCTGACAAGCTTTGGGAGCCTATTTCATTGTATTATCTAGAGTCATCAGCCAATGTGGTAAAGATGTCTAGAGCGTTTCATATGTTCTCTACATAATGTTCCCACCACATCCAGAGTTAACCATCCGACGAACATCGTCAGGGAGATGGAGATAAAGAATAAGATCATGATTAGCATAACCATGGTAGGGGCAACTCTTCACCAATTTCTTGAAGTGCTCAAAGTATTCATAGAAAGACTCATTAGGAAGTTGCTCTATGTTGCAGATCTTCTTCTTGAGCTAATTTGATTTGATTTCATGGAAGTATTTATCAAGAAACTATTTCTTCAAATTCACCCATGTAGTAACGCTTCATAGGGGTAGAAAATGATACCAGTCTTTAACGGATTTCTTCAGTGAAAAAGAATATGATCTCAACCACATATGCTCTTCAATAATGTCAGATGGGCACATGTTGGTGCATACAATAAGAAACTCATCAAGATACTGAATAGGATCCTCAATTGGGGTTTCATTGAATTTTGGGAGTAGATGGACTACTTCTGCCTTAATCTCGAATATAACCCCATCACCAAGGGTTGTAAATTACATTACATGAGTTGGTTGATTCATGTTAGGAGTTGAAAAGCTTTCAAGTGTGACACGGTTACCATCCATTTTTTCGAACTCTTGTAGTAGTGCACGAACAACTAGGCGAGTTTTAAATAGTGTCCTCTGAAAATCTTTATAAAAAACAAGATGTGAATTATTAATAACACGGGTGTGAACCATAAGATAGGTTCACACCAGATTGGCACAGAAATCACACAAAAGACAAATTATAGTCTCCACGGTAAAGGCGCCAATTTGATAACAACAATTTTGTCGTGTAAATTTCTATTATGCAAGAGTCCAAACTAACATAATCTAAACGATGCTTCATTTCATGCAATAGATAAGGGATTAGAAATTCACAACTTAATCTAAACGATGCTTCAATTGTTTGACTAAGCAAAAGGGCTTAGTTCTCCATAAAGATTACGTAAAACCTAGAATGAGAAATAGTGATAATGATAAAAGAGTACCTTCTCTCTAAACCTAATATAGTAGAAGAAAAAGTTTGAAAATACATAAAATCTGAAGGATAAGAAGCCAATAAAAAGTATAATACAAAACGTAGAGTTTTGGTCGATAATCTCAAACAAAGGCGGCAGTCCCTGCCATATAGGCATCGGTCATTGCAAGTGCACTTCTCCGACACTCTATTTCCTTCAACTCCAAACTGCTCCAGTGATGCTCAAACAATGCGTCTTCATCTCCTCCGCTTTCGCCTCCTAGCCTTGGTTCTCATTTCGCTCACTCTTGTTCACTTGAAAATCTGTAATACATCACAAAACAAGAGTAAAACCCGAATCTCCTAGAGAAACTGATAACTACATAAACTATCTAAAACTAACTACAAACCATGCAAAAGAAGCGTAAATATGCATCCTAAACACTACCTATATGCAAGCTATCATAATTGGCCCACATATATCTTCTTGGATTCTTTCAAAGAATTTAGGAGTCTTACTTGCGAGCAAGTAGTGCATTTAAAATCACTAGATGAAAGATCCTTAATGTTCTTCATTGTGTGTTTGAGTGAGTTCTTTATGATTGTGTGCATCATTATTTATCATGGATGACCTAATAGGTCATGCTATAATAAGAATCAATTTTGGTCATTTGACCTTTTCCTAATTGTTGCATTGATCTCAAACAGATAAATGTGCATATAAAAATATGTATGGTATAGTCCGAAGGTCTATGTTGGCATCCTTTCGAGAATTAATTTATGGTCAGATTCATATTTTATGATGCACAAGTATTCTCTCCCGTTTTCATTCACGGTTTCCATATGAAACTCATTATGACGCACATATTTAAAGCTTAGTAAATTCCTTCGAGTTTTTTTAATATAGTGTGTCCTTTATTACTAACTTTGTTCCCCTTATGAGTAGAATGACAACTCTTCCAAAGCCCTCTATGAGTTTTGATACATTGAATATTATAGTGGAATTGCCTTCAAAGGCTCTTAATTGTAAAAAGTATTATTTACTCCTCAAGATGGTGTGTGTTGTTGCACTGTCTAAAAGAAATTGCTCCTTTCCATCAAGTTTCATCTTAGGTGAGTCGATGTGTATCTTGGTGATTAAATGATAGCAGAACGCTCAAGAAATCATCATGATACGATCGCAATAATGGTGGAATTGGGGGAAGCAAGGCGTAAGGGTGGCAATGGCGGCACCTATGGAGTGATGGCAGCAAGGGCGTGTTAGTCTCGTGATGCGCAAGCACTCGAACTTGAGAAAGGAATTAAGATCTAGATCTAGGCAGATCTAGAACGCCAAAATGGGCATTTTGGAATCACTTTGGTGACTCCAACAGTTGATATAGACGAACGAGGTTTGAACTAGAGAAGGAAATGAGAAGTAGAAGAGTAAGATGAGAAGGAAGAATGATTTTTGACACCCAATTAGCAAGAGGAGGCAGCAAAGCTCTCGATCTCAAGTCTTACTATAATCAAACGTCAATATAAAGTGTGGCTATAAGAACTTTTATAGCACCTCTTCCACAAACCCGAGCGGACTAGTTTTTGCATGCAAGCCTAAAACACACGTCCACTTACAAACCGCAAAATAATAAATATAAATACATAGAGTCATATAATAAAGTCATGTAATATATAATAAAAATAAATACATAAATAGACACCAATGAGGCTCAGTTAGGCCATGCATGGTCGCGCCATGGCATAGGCATGACTAGGCCGGGGCGTCGGGCACGATGTTCGGTGCTTTGAGATCACATATCGTGGCCAAGGTGAACATTGTGAACTGTGGATCCAAAGGCTCAGTGAAACCAAGGCTGGCTCTTGTGATGACGAATGTTGTGGCACGGCCTATGGCCTTAGTTCGGGCATGGGTGACGGGGCCATCAGAGTGTACATTCAGGCTTGCCCTCCTCTAGGTGGTGAAGGCATGGTGTCATCATTAGAGAAGCTCAATTGGAAATTAGAGATCGTGTTGATAACATGTTATGAAAAAATATTATAAGAGCAAAACCACTTAAGTGTTATGGCAAGAACACTTAAACAACTTTTAGAAGAACGTTAGATCATTAGAAGAGAGTGACTTCAAAGAATTGGACTTCTCGTAAGCATCGTGCAAGGCTGGATCTAGCAACGAAGCAGTCGCACTGCAGCAAGGCAGGACTCAGATCTGGGCTCGTCATGCAAGCGCGCACAATGAAGGGCATTGGCACGGTGTTGGATTAAATGACACAAGGTGTGCAAGGGGCTCAATCTTGACAGCGACCGAAGGGCCCGGGCCTACAACAAGGCCTATCACCAAGTGTGCAAGAATATGGAGTCTCAACACTTTGGAGACTCGTTATTGGACTGAGTGGTGGTGCAAGCATAGGGTGCGGCGGTGAAAGGGATAGGAGAAAGAGAAGACTAGATTGAGAACATAAGGGGTTGATACAGGGGTTGAAGAGGAATGCTCTGGATTCAACAAATTAAAACCAACATGAACCTAGTGAGTGTTGAGCATAGACGTTGTTTTGGACGAAAAATAACAGACTATTTGAACGTCTTAGATTAGGGTTACAATCGAATTTGAGCGAAAGCAAATTGTGTTTGATCCGATTGAACGAGAATGAACAAGTGTCTATTGACTTCTCTTGAGTGTGTTTTCTGTTCTGAATTAGAAGATAGCTGATGTACAACCGTCGATCCTCACTTATCCTACCCTATTCAAGCCGTTACCCACATCTAGACCACGTTTACCAGAGTCTCCGCAACCGTCGCCCACTTTCCACGTCGTAGAAGGAGGGATCCGGATTCTCCTACGTAACCATTTTCAGAACTCTCGTCTCCGCTCAGTGTCGATGATGTTCTTTCTTCAACTTTATCACCGTTATCTCCCTCGTTGCATCTTGGGTCACGATTATGGGGTGCATTGGACATACATCCTTCTTGCGTTGCTCTATCATTGTGCTCTAATTAATGGGCCCAACTATACCCCCAAATTCAATTCGAATCTATGCGCGGGATTTAGATCGGATTTGCCGCGTTTCCCGAATGTGACTAGGGACACATGGAGACTTCACATCCGTTCGATTACTTCTTGGAAGGAGAAAGGTCTTCTCAAAACGAGGGATATAATTATCCCATTGCAGTGTTTGGCGGATATGCTTCAGATATTTTTCTATTATTTCCTTCATTCACTTTCTTCGCCCTTTCATTCATGCGTACTTGTCTTTCTTCCTCCTTCTCCAATCCATGGGTAAAGCTAAGATTTCCGATATGGGTTTCGAGTCTTCCCACTCCTTGGACCAGCAGGACTGCCATGCGTGTTCCATGTGCAAGCAGGATGTGGAAAAGATTATCACGACCCAATGCTTGCCTTCGAGGACAAATTTTTATTGTTCGACGTATGAGTCTATTGATTGGGTCAAACCTGGGTGGGTGTGCTACCAAGTAACTACCTACCAAGAGAACTATTGTCCCACCAAAGGATCAACCTATATCATTCATCCTTAATGTCATATGTAGAATCTTATCTTAGAGACATTGTTCCTTATAAGGAACTATTGTTGTTCCATTGCCATTGTTCCTGAAGGAGCAACATAATATATCCTTCTAGACCTCAAGTATACTTATATAAGTGTGTACTCCACACCCTCGAACTTGTGACATAGATAAGTGAGATCCTATATTTTTGTATGAACCCTAATCACACTAATAGTCACTAGTAGAGAATAATCACTTGATGACACTAAAATCACCAACACCCATCTAATATGTTGCAAGGTCGGAAAGTATCACTCCGTTTGTTGTTTAGGATTGATCTTTGTCAGTCTTTCGCCTATTGATTATCCTCTTGAAAACTTGATGGAATGATGAACAAGAATTCAGTGTGTTGTTGAAGAATCTCATTTGAAAGTTGATGAAGACTCGCCTTTGAATTGCTTGTGTAACAAGAGTTGAAATTTCTTCGGTTTGGATGATAGATTGCAAAATTTCTTCTTGAGTGTCTCCTTGATTTCAGTATAAAATTGAGTTAGAAATCTTTTTTGGACTTGTTTTGGATGTAAGAATGAGTATGAGAAAGAATTTGATTTGTTTCAAGTGATTTGGACGAGTCTAAAGCAAGAACGAATCAACTTTGTGGAATTTTATGAATATGGCTGTTAATATAGAAGAACGAAGAGTTGTGTGTTTCATTGAGATTTTTGGACGTGTGAGATAGAATAAAAGATAGATAATTTTGGGTTGGAACTTCGAGACAAAACTTAATTCAAGTTTATCGCCAAATTATATTCAACCATAAGAAAATGTAAAACTTTGAAGTTTATGAAAGAAATCTTTTGTTAACTTTCATTCATCGTAAGACATGCTTTTTATACACAAGGCTTATGAATTGCTTGGGCTCTAAGCCTCAAATATTCTAGCCTCAGATTATGGATAGAAATAAATCCTAATCTACCCATAATAAAATATTATCCTTTTTACAAGATATTATGTTTCCTAATACCCCCTGCAAGCTCATGTTGGATGATGAACATGGAGCTTGGAACATAAAGTCTGAAATCTTACAGTCCCAACAGCTTTTGTGAAAATATCAGCAATCTGATCAAGTGCACGAACATGACGAACAATGAGGGATCCATCATCAACCTGTTCCCGCACAAAATGGTAATCAATCTTAATATGTTTGGAGCGCTGATGAAATACCGGGTTGGCAGACATAGAAGTGGCACCCAAGTTATCACATAGAAGAATCGGCGGAGTCTGTAATGGTGCTTGAATTTCCTGTAATAATTGTTGAAGCCATATCAGTTCAGTAGCAGTAAATGCAATGGCACGATATTCCGCTTCAGAACTTGACTTAGCAACCACATTTTGCTTCTTAGAAGCCCAACTGATCAGATTACCACCATAGTAAATAGCAAACCCGTGTTGAGATCTGCAGTCATCACTATCTGAGGCCCAACCAGCATCAGAAAATGCAACAAGACGACTATTAGTCGCCTTTTTAAGAAGAAGGCCAATTCGAATGGAGCCTTTGAGATAGCAAAGAATCCGTTTAACAGCTTGCCAATGAGTCTCTGTAGGAGAATGCATGAACTGACATACTCTATTGACAGCATAAGAAATTTCAGGGCGGGAGATAGTAACATACTGAAGTCCCCCAACAATGCTTCTATATAAGTGGGGATCGACTAGAGGATCACCAACTTTGCTCAGTCGAGAATGAGGCTCAGTGGGAGATGATAACGGCTTGGCATCTTGCATCTTGCTTCGAATAAGAAGATCCCGAATGTATTTCTGTTGTGTCAGAAGTAAAGAATCATGAGTACGAGACAATTCAATACCAAGAAAGAAGTGCAGATTACCAAGATCCCGGAGAGGGAATGCTTGATTTAGCAAACTGATGAAGCGTGAAATCTCTTGACTGTCTGAGCTTGTTATTATCAAATCATCAACATAGACCAGTAAATAGAGAACAGATTTGCCAGTGCATCTGATGAACATAGTCGTGTCTGATTGACAGGCAATAAAAGAGTGGTGAGATAAAAAGAGTCAAAGCTTATGAAACCAAGCCCGAGGAGCCTGCTTCAAACCATAGAGAGCCTTTTGTAATAGGCAGACGTGATTAGGTTTAGCAGAATCAATAAATCCAAGAGGTTGAGCCATATAGACTCGTTCTGACAAATCTCCATCTAAGAAGGCATTGTTTATATCGACTTGTCTAAGAGTCCAGTTGCAAGTGAGAGCAATAGAGATAATAATGCGAATAGTGGTAGGCTTAACAACTGGACTGAAAGTGTCAAAGTAGTCAATTCCTTCTTCCTGATTAAAACCTTTGGCAACCAAACAAGCTTTATATCTTTCTACAGAACCATCAGCATGTTTCTTGATCTTGTAAACCCACTTACAACCAACAACATTAGCATTACGAGGACGCGGGATAAGAACCCATGTACTATTTCTCATTAGAGCATCATATTCAATCTGCATGGCGTTTTGCCATTAGGGAAGTTTGGAGGCTTGAATGAAAATTTTAGGCTCTTCAAGGTCATTGGTAATAGAGGGCAAGGGATGTTTTATGGAGGTAAAGATTTTGGGTATAAGACTAGAAGTTTTGGCACGAGTGACCATTGGATGTCGGCTGTTATCAACAGGACAAAAAATTGATTGTGAATTTGAAGATGAGGGAGAACTAAGTGAGGGATTAGGCATACCTGAAGTGGTGTCGAAGTCAACTGAGGCAGACTCCGTAGGTGATCGTGAAGCCGAGCTCTAGTGGATGGCCGGTGAACTTGGATTGGATGGAACAGTCGCACTGGGCTGCATGATGGAAGTCGGGGACGGCGAAACTGTAGGGGAGGTTGGGGATGGTGGATCCGGTGTATTACATGTCGGCAGCGGGCTAGGGATTGGCGATGGAAGCAATGGTATAGCGATAGAAAGCAAGGGATCTCGTGAGCCATTTGTTGTGGCCCACTAAAGAGGTGTTGAACAAATTGGTTGACGTGAAATGGAGGAGTTTGGCACCTCAGTGGGGACGTGTTTTAGGAATGGAAAGGAGGTCTCATCAAAGACAACATGTCGGGCTATATAAATACAATTTGTAGGAACATGGAGACATAAGTAACCCCTATGTTGAGAAATATACCCTACAAATATACATGGGGATGATCGGAACTCAAGTTTATTGTGAGTATGGGATCTTAATAGGGGATAACATAGGCACCTGAAAGCTTTTAAAAAGGAATAGTCCGGTGGTTTATTGTAGAGACATTCAAAAGGAGACTTGTTTTGAAGAATGGGTGTAGGAGTTCTATTGTCAAGATAGACAGAAGTGTGAAAGGCTTGTTCCCAAAAGGTGGTGGACATTTTTGAATGTGACAAAAGAGCAAGACCTTTTTCTACAATGGTACGATGGCGGCGTTTAGCAGCGCCATTTTGAGACTGAGTGTGTGGACAAAAGACCCTATGATTAATTCCCTGTGTTTGGAGATATGAAGATAGTGAACGGTACTCCCCTCCCCAATCAGACTGAAAGTGCTTAATTTTTGTGGAGAATTGTGTTTCGACCATCTTTTGAAAGGTTTGGATATAAGACAACACTTGGGATTTTTGGTGCATGAAATAGATCCAAACAAATTTAGTGCAATCATCCACAAATATTAAGAAGTATTTATTGCCATTAAAAGAGGAAATAGGAGCAGGTTCCCAAACATCAGAATAAATTAATTCAAAAGAAAAATTGCTAGACTCATGACTACTAGGAAGGGGAAGTCTATGACTTTTCCCAAGTTGACAAGACTCACACACTTTAGACAAATTATTTGTAGAAATTGGTAAACGAAATCTAGATACTAGACTCTTTAAAGCAAACTCATGAGGATGACTGAAGCATTCATGCCACGTTTGTAATGAAGCACGCTCGCCAAGATAGAGTTGTGGTGGAACAGGTGCACGGTTGGTGGTGGATTTAAGTAGATAGAGCCAATTTTCAACGATTCCTTTGAGGAGTGTCCGCCCCTGTTGATCCTTCACAACACAACAATTAGGGTAAAAGGTTACAGAGACGTTATTATCCTTTGTAAACTGAGAAATACTTAACAAACTCTTTTTAATTTGAGGAACAAGTAAGATATTGTTAAGTTGAAGGGAATTAGGTTTTGCAGGAAGAATAGATTTTCCTAAATGAGTTATAGGTAGGATCATAATGTTGCCTACTTGTAAGCCGTCATCGCCGGAGTATTGAGATTGTAAAGATAAATTATCGAAGTCTCAAAGTACCTAGACGAGTCAACAATAGATGACGGGGGATTGGCCACGTGATAAACCTGACGATGTTGTGGCTGGGATTGATATTGTGAATAAGCATCACGATTGGATTGACCACGTTGCTGGACGCCACCACGATGTTGTCCCCCACCTCGGCGACGATTTGAATTGTTGGTGTTGTCACGTTGTTGCCGAGGAGAAGGGCTCGGAAAGTCATCAAAGTTAGATCGATGCCAACATTCAAGAGCTTCATGCCTTGGTTTCTTGCATATTTGGCAGCGAACTTGCGTGGACTACTCAGCATCAGAAGATGGAGAAGATGACGACTGTTGGCCACCAGATTTGGTGCGGCTGGCTGTATTGGCTGAGAGCGAAGAAGGATTGTTGTTGATTGGGTTTAAGCGTTCTTCCTCCCTCAGCAACGTACCAAGCAACTCATCAGAAGATATGACTCTCGTTTGCAAATTATAGGCCGACAAAAATGCTGAGTAAGATTCATCTAAGCCATGTAATATATATTCAACAAAATCCTCATCAGAAACAATGTACGAACATTCAGCCAATGAATCAGAGAAAGCTCATTTCTTTTCAAAGTATTCAAGAATAGAAAGACTTCCCTTAGGAAAGGATTGCAATTTATGTTTGAGATGCATCAATCGAGCTCGTGTTTGCGAGTAGAACATCCGCTCTAAGATTCCGCATGCCTCGGTTGTGGTCTTGGCTCGTGCAACATGGGCTAAGAGAGGGACGGTGAGAGTTGAACGGATCCATAGAAGAATCTTCTGATCCTTGCTCTTCCAATCGATGTACTCGGATTCGTGATCAACGGTGCATCAGCGTCGGAGGTGGATGGAAGAGTAGGAGACGGTTCATGCGACGCCTTGAGAAAGCCTTCAAGGTCATATGCTTCAAGGGACGATTTGATCGTATGCCTCCATAAGGTGTAGTTGCTACGCTCCAATTTGATGGTAAGCGTCGGAAAGTTGATGGTGATGGAACTGTTTGATCCACTCGATGCAAGTGCGAGGAGATTCCCAGAAGCCTTCTTTTTGTTTTGATCGATCACTTGCTCGTCATGGTCAGAGTCAGACATGATGAAGGTGTCGATCGTATATGATTTGCAGCGGAAAAATTAGGGTTAGGGTTTGTGGATCGGGTTAGGCTGATACCATGTAAAACTTTGAAGTTTATGAAAGAAATCTTTTGTTAACTTTCATTCATCATAAGACATGATTTTTATACACAAGGCTTATGAATTGCTTGGGCTCTAAGCCTCAAATATTCTAGCCTCATATTATGGATAGAAATAAATCCTAATCTACTCATAATAAAATATTATCCTTTTTACAAGATATTATGTTTCCTAATAGAAAATAATGAGTGTTACAATGAGTTTAAATAATAAGGTGTGTGTTTAGTCCTAAAATTTCTATCCTAGTATGAATAATAATAAAATATGTCTAATATCCATATAATATACTTGTCAAACTTGGCTTCCAAGGAATTCCTTGTCATCATGCCAAATTAGCACCACCAGAATTGCACGGCCAATATATAGGATGATGGCATGTCATTCTTGGGTTTTCAGCTTCATAAGACCAATATTAAATGAATATAAGTCTCCGAGGATTAAATAAACCAAGAGGCTCGTAACACATAGCCTAAAGTCAGCCCATATGTTCTGACCAAAAAAAAAGTCAGCCCATATGTGCTATGGAACTCTAAATGTAGCAAAAACTAAGTTTAAAAATCTATAAAAGGAAATTATATACGATAAGAATGCAAACAACTTTTGCATGTGAGTTTGTATTAACACACGTAGGTGTTCTTTGTCTTTCAATGTCGACTTAACAAAGATTGATAAGCAAGATATAGATTGTTCAAGACCATTTTGTACTTGAATGCTCGTGATCTTCGAATGGTCTTGGTCTTCTTTAGTCTCTCAAGTCACCCTCCTCAATGAATCCTTAGTCTTGCTCATACCTTGATCCATATCACCATTTATCTCTGATGTTTGGTGTGCTCTTTATCGCAATGATATTAGTCCTTCCTTTTTTTCTATTATGGACCTGCACACTTGGATCTCTTCCAACATTTCCAAATCTCTCGAACACTCTCTAGACTTTTCCCTCTTGCTTTTCAATATTTTTCAACCACACAATTACAATAATTAACTATGGGTTTAAATAGAGAAACATAGAAACAAGATCTTCAAGGATAGAAATTTCAATCTCCTAAATATATTTCTTTCCTAAACTTTAATTTCTTTTTCTTCCTTACTTGCTACGCAAGAAAACCGATCACTCCGCGGACACGAACAATTGTGCGAGCTTGTCCCCAAAAGCATGGTCATGCTTTCCGTGCCTAGACTGAGTGGTCGCACTTTTCTTGCCCAAACTGCACTTTGGTTTCTGCTGAGAATGTGCGGGCACGTCCGGCAAAATTGCGGTAACGCTTTTAATGCCCAGCCCGTACTTTCCCAGCTACAGTCGCGGTCATGCTTCTCCTTCGACTAATTCCGAATTAGGCTCCAAAATCCCAATATTGTCGAGTGTAGAAATCAAGCTATGCTAATTATTACTATCAGACAAAAGTGAGAGCATTGCCCCCAACCCCAATGATGAGCCACTCCCTTATGTATAGACGTGCATCACTCACAATCTAGTCTGTCTCTCGGGTTCCCGATTTATGTATTGTGATTCATCCACAACCTAATCGAATTATATTTGAACAAACAGGTCGAACGATTCCTTTTACTGTTATACACATACATAATTTACCATGCAAAAACAAAAATGTATATAGACAGTGATAAGTATTAAGCTTGGATAAATATAAGTAATATATATGTAAATTAGTTAGTTAATTGCATCTGTAATAGAATAAATCAGATGTTAGTTAACTGGCGCCATTGGTTAGTTAAGTAACTTTCATATAGGCAGTTGTTGTTAGTTATTGTTAGTTGTTGTCAGTCCTCCCTATATAAAGGAATGGCGTGTAATGTAAACAGTCTAATGCCTCTGAATAAGAATTCCAAATACAGAAGAAAGCAATTGTATTTGTTTATAGAAATCGTGTGATCAGTTCAATTTTTTCTCATTAAACTTGTGGTGTGTTTGTTCTGTTAAGTCGAGTAGATTGTTCTTCAATTGGTATCAAAGCGAAATAGAGGAACAATGTCGACAGGACATGACAGTGATGATGACAATCCACAAAATGAATCCAGTAATGGAGTTGGGAGTCATGGAGATAAACTGGTCACGTTTAAGTATCATATGCTGTCCAAATGCAACTATGTCGTGTGGGCAATTAAGATGGAAGTATTCATAATGGCTCAAGGAATATGGGAAGCGGTTGAAGGAACTTCTCCTGTTGATGCCAATAAAGACAAGATGGCATTGGCTACAATATACCAGGGGGTTGGTGAGGACATCTTGTTGCAATTGGGGGCGAAGAAGACTGCCAAAGAAGCATGGGACACGATCAAAACAATGAATGAAGGAGCAGAGCATATAAAACATGTTAGAATTCAGACACTTCTTAGAGAGTTTGAGGGTCTAAAAATGAAAGAAAATGAGACCATAGATGAATTCTCAAGTAAACTGAACATCAATGTGAGTAAACTTAGAAGTTTTGGGCATAGCATGGAAGAGGAATTTGTTGTGAAGAAACTTTTGAGATCTACTTCATCAAAGTTCATCCAAATCACCACCATGATGGAGGAATTCTGTGATTTGAAGACAAAGAGCATAGATGAGATCATTGGATCTCTAAAGGCTCATGAAGAAAGATTGCAAGACTTTGGAGAAAAAGGCATGGAGACTGCACTTCTCACGCGTGCTGAATGGAAAGCCAGGGAGAAGAAGAAATCCAAAGATAAACCTGCAAGACATGACAAGTCACAGAATTTTAAAAGGAAATGGAAACATCAAAGTGGGGAGGGTAAACAGAAAGGCAAAAAGCACTTTGATAAGAATAAAATTAAGTACTTTGCATGTGGTCAGATGGGCCATTTCAAATCAGAATGTTACTTCAAAGATAAAGAAGAGAAGGTCAATCTGGTAATGAACAAGAATTATGATGACGAGCCCACATTGTTGATGTTGAAGAATGAAGGTCTGAATTACCAAAGTCTGTTGGCGCCAGATGTGATGCAAGACAGAAATGGAGAGGAATTCAGTAAATGGTACTTGGATACAGGGGCGAGTAACCACATGACTGGAGATCAAAGCCTGTTTGCATCATTGGACAGGAAGTTTGGAGGCAAAATTAAACTTGGAGATTGCTCATCAGTGGAGATATCAGGAAAAGGTACAATTTTGTTCTCTAGTACTACTGGTGAACATATTCCTCTTACAGAAGTATATTATATTCCTAAACTTAGAGCAAACATCATTAGCATTGGACAACTTGACATGAATGGCAATAATTCTATCATAAAGAATGGTGAGATGTTTATCTACTCTAAGGGAGGAAGATTGATTGCAAGGGTGAAAAGGCAGGAAAATAAGTTGCATGTGCTCCAGTTGAAGGTGTCTAAACAGGAGTGTTTGCTGTCTCATCTGAAAAACAAAAGCTGGCTCTGGCACGCCAGACTTGGGCATTTAAATTTCAATTCTGTAAGGAGTTTGCAGAAGAAAGGAATGGTAATAGGTTTGCCTGAGATAGAACAAGTCAACAAGATTTGTGATGGGTGTGTCATGGGAAGGTTTCACAGAAGTCCATTTCCACACTCTTCTGCATACAGATCCAAGCAACCTTTGGAATTGATACCTGGAGACTTATGTGGACCTATTTCACCACCTACAATCGGAGGTAACAGATACTTCTTTCTATTAGTAGATGATTTTTCCCGTTATATGTGGATCATACTCTTAAAAGGAAAGGATGAAGCCTTTGAGAGTTTTGTTAAGTTCAAAGCCTGAGTGGAAGTTGAAAAAGAGAAGAAAATTAAGGTGCTTAGAACAGATAGAGGGGGAGAGTTTACATCTACTAAATTTAGGGAGTTTTGTGAGAGAGAGGGTATCAAAAGACACTTGACAGCACCCTACTCCCCTCAGCAAAATGGGGTGGTTGAGAGACGGAACCAAACCATAATAGAAACGGTTAGAAGTATGTTGAAAAGTAAAACCATTCCTTCATACTTGTGGGGTGAGGCTGTGAACTCAGCAGTGTATGTATTAAATAGGTCACCCACAAAAAGCTTGTGTAATTTAACTCCTTATGAAGCATGGTATTGTAGAAAACCTGTTGTGACTCATCTTAGAGTATTTGGGAGCATTGCTTTTGTAAAAGATGTAACTCCTCATTTATCTAAGTTAGAAGACAGATGTAGAAAAATGATCCTAGTTGGTTTTGAAGATGGAACCAAGGCATACAGATTGTATGATCCGGTCAAAAGAAAGATTGTCATAAGTAGAGACATTAAATTTGATGAAGAGGCAAGTTGGAACTGGAATGATGAGGCAAGAAATGATAGCAATTCAGTTCCCTGCACATTCAGTGTAAGTTTCACAGATTATTCATCAAATTAGAATCTGGTCAGAATGCTACAGGGTTGACTCAGAATCTGGACAATATGAACCAAAGCTCATCTCCCTCGAGTAGTCAGGGCCATCCAGAACATGATCAAGAGCAGTCTACACCAACATCTAGTAGTGGAAATATGTCAAGTGAAGAAAATTATGATGATACTCCTCTAAGATATAGATCTCTCCAAGAGATCTATGATGAGACACAAGAGATAGAGGAGGAAGTAGGGTTGTGTTTTCTAACAAGTGAGGAGCCAAGCAATTTCAAGGAAGCAATATGCAGCAAAGAATGGAAGAAAGCTATGGAGGATGAAATTGAGTCCATTACAAAGAATGGTACGTGGAAACTGGTGAACCTTCCTAAATCTCACAAAGCTATAGGCTTGAGATGGATATACAAAGTCAAGAGAGATCCAGATGGAAGGATAAGCAAGTACAAGGCCAGACTTGTTGCAAAGGGATATGTGCAAAAGTTTGGAGTGGATTATGAAGAAGTATTTGCACCAGTGGCCAGGTTAGAGACTATAAGACTTCTCATAGCATTTGTTGCAGCCCAGAACTTTGACATTCATCATATGGATGTCAAAACTGCTTTTTTGAATGGAGAATTGAAGGAGGAAATTTATGTGATCCAGCCAGAGGGTTTTGAAGATAAAAAGAATCCTGAGAAGGTGTTAAGACTCTTCAAGGCATTGTATGGCCTAAAGCAGGCTCCAAGGGCATGGAACTACAAGTTAGACATGTGTTTAAGGTCACTTGGTTTCAAGAGATGTGAACATGAGCATGCTTTGTACACCAGGTTTAGTAAAACAGAAATGATGATTCTAGGTGTGTATGTGGACGACCTGATCATTATAGGCTCAAGTAAGAATGCTATTAGCTCTTTTAAGAGAGAGATGATGGAGAAATTTGACATGAGTGACTTAGGTCTCCTAAGTTACTACTTGGGCCTGCAAGTTAAACAGACACACAAGGAGATTACAGTTTGTCAAGAGAGTTTATCCAAAAAGATCATTGAGAAGTTGGGATTGGCTAATTGCAATCCTAGTGTCATTCCCATGGAGCCTAGGATCAAACTCACCAAGCAAGACAAGGACGAAGAACTGGTGGACAAGACAGTTTATAGAAGTCTCATTGGAAGTATGAGGTACTTGTCAAACTCTAGACCTGACTTGAATTTCTGTATAGGGATGTTAAGTAGGTTTATGGAGAGTCCGAGAATGTCACACATGGATGCATTGAAGAGGATAGCCATATATATTAAAGGGACTTTGAACTATGGTTGCATCTATGAGAAAGACCCTGCACATACTACTCTGGTTGGATACTCAGACAGTGATTTAGCAGGCGACATGGATGACAGGAAAAGCACCAGTGGGGTGATCTACATTCTTGGTAAGAATCCTGTGACTTGGACTTCGAAGAAACAGAAAGTTGTTGCTTTATCTTCCTGTGAAGTTGAGTACACAGCATCCACTGTAGCAACTTGTCAAGGTATCTGGTTACAAAACATCTTGGAGACTTTGGAAGGGAAGAAGTGCTTTGTGCCAACACTCTACATTGATAATAAGTCGGCCATTGCACTTGCAAAGAACTCGGTGTTTCATGAAAAAAGCAAGCACATAGATACCAAGGTACATTTTATTAGAGACTGCATTGAGAAAGAAAAGATTATGGTGGAGTATGTGAATACAATAATCAGCTTGCAAATCTCCTAACTAAGCCTATTCCTAAACAGAGGTTTAATGAATTAAGAGAGAAGATTGGAGTACAGAAGACCTTCCAAGCTTAAGGGGGAGAATGATAAGTATTAAGCTTGGATAAATATAAGTAATATATATGTAAATTAGTTAGTTAATTACGTCTGTAATAGAATAAATCAGATGTTAGTTAACTGGCGCCATTGGTTAGTTAAGTAACTGTCATATAGGCAGTTGTTGTTAGTTATTGTTAGTTGTTGTCAGTCCTCCCTATATAAAGGAATGGCGTGTAATGTAAACAGTCTAATGCCTCTGTATAAGAATTCCAAATACAGAAGAAAGCAACTGTATTTGTTTATAGAAATCGTGTGATCAGTTCGATTTTTTCTCATTAAACTTGTGGTGTGTTTGTTCTGTTAAGTCGAGTAGATTGTTCTTCAGACAGTCACAGAAATAAACACATACACATGCATCAGATGAAGAAAGGAACGAACACGCAGACTTGTAACTTTACAAGCACATAAATAAACGAAAGCCAGTAAAGTAGAGATATCAAATCGTGCTTGAGGCTGGAGGTTTCAACTTGGCAACTTCTTATACTGATCAATCGGTCAGTTTGTTAAGAGTTTCTTACTATATAAACCAACTTGGGTCGATCAATGAAGTCTTTAAACCTACTTTCTTGGATCTTTTCAGTCCAGCGGACGCAACTCAAAGCCTTGAACAAGAAGCCCAGACTTGGTGATTTGAGTCTCCCTGACGAGCAAATCAAGCACGGAACCTGAGTGACCAACATTGAAATAAGTCCCCATCTCAATCTCCAGCCACCCATCCTTCCTCCTCTTTGGCATGACTCCATCTTCTGGCTTCTTTGAGGTGGCTGTCAACGGATCTAAATAGCAAGTCCTGCTGGTGTTGCCAACACTCATGTTCATCAAAGTATCCTTGAATCCCCGAGCACGAGAGGATAGTTGGTACACAAAGTATGCTCCGTAATTTGTTGCAGGTGACAGCCACTCCTCCCTCACCTTCACCTCAATGTGCAGTTCCCAAACGACTATGAGTTCTGCCACCTTTAAACTGCATATCCATCACTACCTTATTGTGAGCAAGCGGATATTCTAGATGATCTAACAAGTCACATCAATGAAGCAAACTTCTGAGCATCAAGTTACTAATTCATCATCATCATCATTAACCCAATGAGGCTCCGCCACAGCAGAATCTGGGGGGGGGGGGGGGTCAACATGGGATTACCCTTGCCCAAGGAAAAGGAGGTACGCCCGATAGACCCAAGAAAAACTGAAATTCAGCTATGTGACAATAATAACTGAATTTAGTTAGAATGCACCAAAATTGATATGGAGACTAGATCCATCTCAAAGGCACTGTATAAAAGCCAATGAGCATGAGGATGCACCCAATCATCAAGTTACTAATTATGGACGAAAATAAGTATCAAAGACAGAGACCTGGATGTAGATGGATTTGGAGCCAACCAGCGCCAGTACTGTGGTTTCCAAGCATGTCTAATCACTAGCGCTTCCGCTCCAAGTATAAGAGTCTTGTTTGCACTTCCATCTGTTGCAGCTATCTGTGCAACACAATTCATAGAAGGAAATTGGGAAGGAGCACAAGAGAAATGAGTTTCATTGTTTTGATTTAATTAAAACAAACCAGTTGTAATCTAGTATTAACATTCAAATTCGTATAAGATGCAAGTTTATAGCATATACCGATTTGGCTGGAAGCATTAGATTGATGTGGGATGCATGAACCAGCATTTTTATTTCATTGGGTGTCCATATATATTTTGATAGCATACCATCTCTAGCTTGTTGAATTAATGTAGTGTCTCTAAAATTATACTCCTTTGCAATTTGATCAAACAAATGCAGCGCTTCCTCTTGACATAGTTGTTCAATCTCCAAGTTTATCTGTGTTCGCATCTCCTTGCAAACATCCAAACTTCTTGATACCACCACAATCCTGAAAGCAATAATAACTTGAGACTATTGATGTAAAAAAAAGACTATAGAAACCGGAAGACTCCGTATCAACAATTGCTTGCCTGCAATCATTGTTGTTATCCGGCCATGGAATGCCAATCCTGTTAAGGTCAATCCTTTTCTCTAGGTTGTCTATGATGATTACTACCTTCCCCATGCTCTTAAGCTTATCATTTAGCAACTTCGCCTTGTCGGCTGAATAGCCTGAATCCAAATTCAGGGTCAATCCAAGCCTTTGGGCCATCTCAACTTGCATGAAGTTCACCTGTGTATCCACCCAATCACCAGTCGTTATGGAAACGCCATTGAACGCTCCTCCTGAATCAATAGCAAGAGCAAGATTCTTCACAAGCATGGTTTTCCCAACGTCTTTTGCTCCATAAAGCCCTATCACAAACTTGTCAGTCTCAAGTAGTGCTTCCATTACCCTCATTAAGTATTTCTCCCTAGAGGGTACAGAAATGTAGCCAGATGGTGTTGTGGGTGTCAAGGGTGGGGGCATCAATGGTGCTGGCTTTAGCTCCAAGGAAACTCCCTCTTCAAAATGGCATCTTTCCATCATCTTCTTGATCTCTTTAAAGTGGCTCTCTGCTCTTTTTGCCAGAGTATACCTGCGTTTGTAATTGCACTCACAAGCGAATTTCCAACAAGAAGCTACGGGACGAAAGGAACCGAGAAAAGTCTCTGTAATCTCGAGCTCCTTGTTGCCCTCATCCAACCACTTGAGGACTTGTTGTTTGATGTCGTGGCGGTTGGAACGGGCATCCTCAACTTCATTTTGCACATCAAATAGTCTGGCTTTTAGGCTTTGTGATTCTGTCCTGAGAGCTGATGCATACCTTTGGTATTCCCAAGCGTAAGTTAGCCTCTCAAACATGCCCTTTCTCTCAGCAGATTGCACAGGCCGTTGCTCACCCATTTGCTATGATGTTACTTCAGCAACAGAAAGTACACAACAATTACAGAAGCCCAACCCAAGATCCAAATCAATGAAAACACCTGGAATCATGAAGAAGCCAACTTGTTATCATTATTGACTATTGAGCTGTTCAATGTCACATTAACATCAAACGTATTTGTATAGCCCTCAATGGCTAGAGAGAAGCTAAAGAAATTAATTGTCCGGCAAGGGAAAACAACAACATTCAATCTAGTTCCGAAAACCAAAAGCAGTGAAACTGTAAAACCGAACTCCACGTGCATTTGTGTTCGAGATGCAAGTAAACAATACTATATAATAAAGCAAACCAAGATCCATACCTAATGTTCCTGATCGCTGCCTCAACTCTTTTTATATTCTTCTTCTCATGCTGAAATTCATATTTAAGCTTGGAGTTTGGGGGATACACAGAGAAGCAAGGCATCTCTCTAAGCTTCTTACATCAATCTATACCAAAATGAATAATATGTTCCTACATTTGCCTAAAGCAAGTAAGGCATTCTGCAAATTATATCAATACATGTACTTAATAATAGTGATTAATTATCTGAAACGGTGTTATTTTTATATATTAGAGGGAAATCTATACACCAAGTTATCCCTTTCACTCTCAGCTCCTCCAATCCAAGGTATAGCTTTAACAAGTGATACATCTCATATACAACATCACATCTTTTAATAAATTACTACTTCTAAATATTTCCTAATTATTCTCATATATACTTTAGTAGTTTAGAATGCTCAGAGTAATAATTGTCTTTATCAAAATATTAGCTCTAGAACCTATTTTAATTAACCAGTCAGGCTTATCTAAACTACATATTTTGTATTAGATCTTTTCTATTTGTATCTAGAGAATTCTCCTAAATATTTCTTGCTTTGTAAATCTAGAGAGTTCTCTTAGTTATTTTTCTACTAAATATTTTATACTTTATCTAGAGAATTCTCAATTCCCTTCTTATGCTCCTTATCAATTCTCTATTAATAGGCTAAGTGGACTTTTGTATATACGTGGGTTTCATGAATGAATGAAAAATATTACATAATTAAATATCCTTCAATTATCTAATTGATTTGTGAGATCCTTGTAAATCAACCCTATCTTATTAAATCCTAACAAATGGTATCAGATCCACGTGGATTCAACATGGTGACTATCAACCCCTATTCATCCCACAACTCTCTTCTTATCTCACCAACCACCACCATCTCCAACATCTATCTTGAGACTATTCACAATCTAGTTGAAAAAATAGGCTCACGTCTAAATGTGGCTTTAGATGCATTAGAGACGCGCTATGTGGATTAAATCCAAATATCATCCATCCACTCACCAACTCACCCCAAAAACAGGTTCCTCCAAAAGCTGAAATGCCTCAACCAGTAGAGGAGCCTTTGAAGATCGATGTAGTTGAGAAAATATGAGCAAAAGCAAATCAATGGAAGCGAGCCAAGAAGCAACTACATAAGCATTCATCCAAACTGCAAAACAACCACGGCAAAGGAGTTCATTTGGTGCTCAAGGAAAGGATGGAGCTAGCAAAGGGAGAGGACATGACCAAGAGAGCAAGTACTACATGGGTGCCATCACTAAGGTCCGTTGATATTATCTCAAATTCCGCTTTGAGGACAAGGCGGATTTTTCTGGGAGGGTGCACTAATACAACACCACAAATTAATATTTTTATTCTCTTCATTGTGTATGTGGGTTTCATGAATGAATGAAAAATATTACATAATTTTGATTTAGTCCAGTAGAATTTCATCCTAAAACCAATTGGCAATAAGTTATATATTAGTGTCCTTTAATCCCAACTTTCAGATGTGGGATGGATATTCTAACATCTAGCAAGCATATGCACAAATTTCCAACACTCCCCTCTCTTTCGTCTAAAATTTTTAACGAGTAACAACAACATTGGTATATACAATTGTTTATTCTAGGTAAAGACAGAGAATTGCTTCCAACATGGAAAATGCAAGGATGCACATATCCTCACTAAGATATGAATCAACTGTCGTAATAGAAAATGGGCACCTTAAAAAGAACCTTCGCATTACTTAAACAACGATCCTTGCAAAATAAAATGGAGTCAGTGACAATGTTGCTTCCCATGATATCTTCATATTTAAGGAGACCTTGGCAGTTATCTGATACTTGCCTGTTTCAGAGCAGCACAGGTACCCAAATTTTATCCAGTTGTGTTGTAAATCATAGTTGAGAACCAGTGCTAATCATCCATGTCCCTAAGGTGCCTGTAACCACCAACTTGTCAAATATCGAGCAAACAAAACTTCAAGGAAGAAAAATTGTGGCAACAATAAGTAGTAACATTGTCTATGACCCCATATGCATAGCTTTTATAAGGAAAACTAAACTCACAGAAAATCATACTATAACCAGAATGACAACAATATTATGTCAAGAGTTTAATACAGAACATTCCCAGGATACCAGAACAGAGAAATTTGAGGCTTTTCAGAATAGTGATCCACGCATAAGAATATGGAAGATTGTTGCCTGAATTGATCTAAGAAGACCGCCTTTCAAACAATTCTCATGAAATCCACAATCCTAAAAGCCTTTCTTTTTCAATCCAATGGACGCATCTCAAAGCCTTGAACGAGAAGGCCAGTCTTGGTAGCTCGATACTCCTTGACAAGCAGTTCAACTAAAGCACCTGAATACCCAACATTAAAGAAGCTGCCCATCTCAATCTCCAGCCACCCGTCCTTCCTTCTTTTCGGAATGATTCCATCACCTTCTGACACCACTGATGCGGCTGTTGACGGGTCCAAATAGCAAGTCTTTGAGCTGTTGCCCAATACTACCTCCACCGGAGTAATCTTAAAGCCTCGAGCACGAGGAGTGAGTTGGTAGACAAAGTATGCTCTGTAATTGGTGGCAGGCGACAGCCACTCCTCTCTTACTGTCCCAGGAATATGTAACGACCAAACTATTATGAGCTCTGCCACCTTTAAACTGCATAGCCATTACATTCCGTCAGTCTAAAGCTACTATGTTTCACCCACTTTGGCGATTTTGCACACAATTTACACTACCTTCTTAAGGTTGCAGCTTAAATGAAAGATATTTGGTTTTTAAAAAAAATGTACCCCAAACAAAAACGTCAGCAAAGAAAATAAACACCATCAAACTTTTGGAAAATATATACAGTTATGACAATAGCTTAACTTATGCAGCTTTGTCCCTACTTTTACTACTATTTCAAAATACTTTATACTACAAAATACAGAATTTTTTGAATGATCATACAAGTTTTTGCTGCTATGTATCATCTGATTTGATCAAACAATTTCATTCCGATTAGCATGCTCAACATCAATGAGTAATCGATTATCAGCTGGAAACTAGCCCTTTGTGACAGAACTACCAAATAACCAAAGATGCTCAGCTAAATTAGCAACTCGTGCCAAACAAAACCTTGTCTTTTCATATAATCATAGCTACAAACTTTATATGGTGAAGTACCTGGATGTTGATAAACTAGGCATTAACCAGCGCCAGTGCTGTGGTTGCTCAATGTGTTTAATCTCAAGAGCCTCTGCCCCAAGCATGAAAGTCTTTTTTCCATTTGCATTGGTAGCAACTATCTGCACAATACATACACTAGACTGATTACAAAACCACAACTGATGTATAAAAGCATAACATTCACTATGTTAAATTGTACAAACGGGTCAAATAGCATACATGGGAAGGCAAAGAAGTGATTGGCAAAAAAGGTCAATTCAGTGTTCTGGTTATCTGTAGTTGATTTCTACAAAACCAACCACAGATGACCTATTGTAGTTGAATTTATCTACAAGTTTACAGTCAGTTACCGATTCAGTTGGGAGGAGAGGTTTGTGGTGGAATGAACGAATGCACTTTTCAATTTCACCAGGCAGCCATTCCGATTTCAAAAATATGTGATCTTTAACTTGTCGAATGTTTATACTGTTTGTCAAATCATACTCCTTTTCAAACTCATCGAACAGAGCCAGAGCTTCCTCTTGAGATAAGGCTTTCACCTCCAAGTTCACTTGTGTTCTCATCTCCTCACACACATCTAAACTCCTGGATACCACCATTATCCTACACAGTATGAAAAATCAAATTGCAATGTCAAAGACAAGACATGGAAGAACGTTTCTTTCAACAGAAGGTTTGGTTCAGATTCAGTCAATTACCTGCTTCCATTGTTGCTGCTGTCTGGCCACGGAATGCCAATCTTGCTGAGATCAAGCCTTTTCTCAACATTGTCTAAGATGATCACTACCTTACCCATACTCATAAGCTTATCATTCAGCCTCCTTGCTCTCTCCGACAAGGTCTTCACCTTAAGGTTAAACCCAACCCTCTCTGCAATCTCGCCTTGCGTGTAAGACAAACTCGCTTCTGTCTCCTCCCGCCATCCACTTGTTAAGACAACACCGTTAAAATGCCCACTTGACTCGATATTTAGGGCAAGTTTCTTGATGAGCATTGTCTTACCAACACCCTTTTCCCCATACAAACCAATCACAAGCTTGTCTCCCCCAAGTAATTCCTTCATTATCCTCTCTAGATATCTCTCCCTAGAGGGGATGGTCTTGTATCCAGACGCCAATGTGGGTGCCAGGGGTGGGGGATTAGGCTCAAAGGACACCCCTCCTGCAAATGAAGATCTCTCCATCATTGTTCTGATTTGTTTGGAATGGCTATCTGCCCTTTTCGCCATACTATACCTACGCTTGCAGTTGCACTCACAGGTGAATTTCCACCAAGAAGCTGGAGAGTGAATGGAGTGTAGAAAAGAATCTGTTGTTTTGAGCTCCGTTTTGCCTTCATCCAACCATTTATCCACTTGTTCTTTGAGGTCTCGGCGGTTAGAACGTGCATCCTCAACCTCTCTTTGAATATCAGCTAGGCTGGCTTTGAGGTTTTCAATGTCTGTTCTAAGAGTTTCAATGTATGCTTTGTAGTCCCAAATGTAATTTAGAACCTCAAAGAGTTTGTCTACGCCCTTGCTCAATGCAGGTTCCAGCACTTTGTCTGCTAATTCTGCCATGGATTAGAAAATTCCAAGCTACAGCACTGGGAAGTAGTTTTGTACTGTGCAGAAGGTAGACTGGCTGTGATTCTGCAAAGTCTGTATTCTGTAAGAACGTTGATCACAAAAAGTGCATGCAGAAGAAATTATTCGTATTAGATTTGTTATTAAGATAAATGATCAAGTATAGCTTTGATTATATAAGAACTCAACGATGTGCATTATGCTCATCTAGCATCAACTGCATTATAGCTACGCTGAAGCATTTTTCATCCACATGCGTCCCGAAAATAGTTCACGGTAAATTACAGATACAGAGAACGAGAGTATTCAGACAAGTACTCACCTACAAGTAAGGGCTAAATCTGCAAGTCCACTCCACAACAAGTGTGCCAAAATCCATAGAGCGCCGTAAATCATATAGAATCATGAAATTTAAATAACTTGAAACAATCAGATCTGTTACAGAAAGGGGATCAAAACAAGCAGGTACAAACGGTTACACTTTGGTGAATAACCCCAACCCAAAAATCCAAATCAACGGCATCAATAAAAAAAAAAAAACACACATCCAATCATCATGAAGCCCCATTTAATTTATTATTCAGCTGTTACCACAAATTTAGACAAATCGGCATCAAGAAAAAAGCTGCAAAATTAGATTCATATACAATATGAGATAAATATTTCAGTGGAGTAAATGAGAAGAATAGCAGCCTTTTACGCCTAATAGCATGCTCATTTGTGTTCAAAATGCAGATAACAAGGCTGTTTTATTCTCTAAGACCCAATAACATGCTCGTTCATGATAAAGTGAAATAAGTAATACCATGTAAGAAAACCAAATGAGATCATTGTTGTTCTAACTCTTGAACATAATTGTGATACTGTGTATCATCCTTCAAAAGCTTACAGCTTGAAGTTTGCGGGGCACATCCTCGTGCTCATTGGCTTTTTTACAATGCCTTTGAGATGGATATAACTCCTATATCAATTTTGGTGCATTCTAACTAGATCCAGTTATCATTGTCACATAGCTGGATTTTAGTTTTCCTTGGGTCTTCCGGGTAATGATAATACTTGGGCCTTCTTCATTCACCCTCTCGATTTTATATTGGGGCAAGGGTGTGTACATCATGGCCCCCCAGGTCCCGCCTGAGGTGGGTTAACACTGGGTTGATGTTGCATGTTGCTGAATATATACACCAAATGAGATCCAACAGCCTTCCATTAGACAGGAATAGATTTGTAGGTCCACTGATTTTGTAGCACAAGTAAACCATCTCACAGCAAAGCAAAATGAATCTTTGCATCAAATAACAGCAGATGGGGAATCTGTACTATACAGGACAATCTTCTCTCCTCTTCCAATCAAGGTATAACTTCTACGAAGTAAGGAATTTCAAAATCATTTCCTTCCATTAATCAAGAACCCTCGACACAAGATCGAATAAAATCCATGTAAACATCATGGACGGTGCCAAGAATGGTCTCATTGATTTCCTTCATCCATCAATGTGATGCAAATTTGCAATCACTTCATTTGACTAGTTGAATGAAGATCAATTTGACAATTCAGCACAGAATCAAGACCATCCACACTCCTATGTCTTGTCGTCTACAGCATAGCCTGTATCTTTCTGTACGATTTCTTTCATTTGGATGCAGTGAAATTGACTGCATCATATGTCTCAATGTAAACATGATGGTAGCATTAGCACCTCAGAGAAAGAGATGACATTAGTCACAGTAACAGTACTCCACACATGAATATCTAGTAAATCGATTAACAAAACACTATCTGTCTTCCACGTCACTGGGCAAGAAGATAAGGACAAGTCTTCCTCATCATCACCGGGTCTAACGAATAGAAAAAAAGATAAAAGATCAAGTGTACAGCTGGAAACAAACAAGAATTTGGCTCAGAATGATTGATAAGATACAATGATACATAATCAATCCTTTTTGCACTTCCATCACAATAAAGTTTGCCAGTTCTCAACCCAGGTGCTCTGAACCATAAACTTGCTTTATGTACAAGAAAATAACATGACTATATACAAGAAATGGCTTTGTGAGTTGGTGTCATTTTTCTGTGTTTCATACAAGCGGTCAGCTTCTCCAGCTAACCATGTTACTAGGGGTAGAGCCAATGCCAGATACTGCCAGCCCTCTGTTATACATGCGTTGTATCTCCTCCCTGTACTCGGTCAATGACTTGTCTGGTATGGCTGGGAAGAGCTCAACTACGTCTCCCATCTTCAATTTGGAAGTTGGATCAATTACTGGCCTGTGGTTCAGCCTCGGCCTCAAGTCTTCTTTCATCGGGAACCCATATGGAGTCCACCTTGGGCTGCCTTGTCCAATTCTTTCATACAAGTCCATCACGGTTGAGTTTGCAGGGAACTCCTGGACAGACATCTGCAATTGTTTCAACAACAATATTCAGAAGTGATCTAAAATCAACCTTATAAATAAAGCATGTCGCGCTAATTAAAAACCAAAAAAATAACACTTGAAGTGCTCAGTCATCAGTCCTAAATTCAGTGGAACTGCCAACAGGCAATGACTGCAGAACCATTATTGCAGACAATCAAACAAGTGGACATTTCAATTACAAAATTTACAGATTTTAAAATTGCTGCTTTAACTTGTATAGGGCAAAGCTTTTGTATTATTTCAGAGAATTAACAGAAGAGATACTACATCAAACTATCAAAGTAACAGGAGAATGGACACACCTTATCATTCTCAATGAGGATGACAAATACTGGTCCGTTCTGAGCACAATGAGGCTGGTAGGAGTAAGGGCAGTCTTTAGAGTGGAAAGGGAATGTACAAGGCGGCCTAATAGAGTCAGCATCACCAATGGAAGTCGAATCCTTGCTCATTGCCTCACACTGCCAGGTAACAATCCACCTTGCCCACTCAACCATCTGAAGCACAAAAGAAGCATGCTCACAATCACCCTCTTTGTACCTCCAATGTGCTGCAAATCCAAACTCTGCTTGCAAATGCATTTCTTTTGTACGAATCTGGACCTCAAGTGGCACCATGCCTTCACCCATCACCACAGTATGCAGAGATTGATATCTGGAGAAGGACGAAACAAATTTATAGTTACATGAGAAACCAACAAAGAGAAATTATGCAACATTGTCATGGAGTTCTCAACATACCCATTAAATTTGGGATGATGAATATAATCCTTCAACTTCCCAGGAACTTCAGACCACAATTCATGAACAACTTTCAGTGCTCTAAAACAGTCTTCCTCATTCTTAACTATCAAACGCAGCCCATGAATGTCATGAATCTCGTCCATAGTCAGCTTCTTCCTGCAGATAAAAATATGCCCTCTATAAGCTACTAGCAATAAACACTAAAGGATGAAACCTACAAACACATGAATAGCATCACAAAGAAGATTTTACACTACAGTCAAGAATTGAACAATGCTTCAATGATACTGAAAACTGAAAGCTCATATAGAACAAACTCTTTCAATCTTAGCAATGACAGCAAATGCAATGACAGCAAATCAATCAGAAAGTGAGAATGAGAGAAAGAGCTTACTTCAACATTTTGCAATAGATGCTATACAGGCTCTTGTGACGACCCGACAAGACATGGTACGAAATTCCCTCCGCCCTCAGGGCATGCTCTAGTTTGTCAATACCAGATGTAATCATAGCTTCATCAAAGGACTTGACAAGCTTGGATGATAATTCTTGATACTCTTTTGGGTTTAGGTGCTTAAAACAAATATTTTCAAGCTGTTCTTTCCAATTAGAAATACCTAATCGGTTAGCTAATGGTACAAATAGTTCCAATGTTTCTTTGGCAAATCTCTGTTGTTTGGCCAAAGGTAATGCTTCTAAAGTCATCATATTGTGCAATCTATCTGCCAATTTGATCAGCACAGCTCGTGCATCAGCCATTGCAAGAAACATGGTGTGCAGCCGATCTGCTTCAGCTGTTTTACAAGCTGTGTCATTGTCGCGTGCAAGCTTGCTCAAGTGACTCAGCTTAGAGACCTGCATCAATCAATCAAATTTCTTAAGCTGTAGAACTTGGTCAATCAAACAATGAGGGAAAAAAACCCTACAGATCTCACAACACGATGGCCTGGAATCTGGAAGAGCTGTTATTGGTTTACAGCAAAGTACAAGACAGATCAAAAGCATAAGAACAGTCCCTTACCCCTTGAACCAGATCTGCAACTCCAGCACCAAACATCCTATATATATACTCGTAGCTTATAGAACAATCATCAATAGTGTCATGCAAGAGGCCGGCTGCAACAACGGTGGAATTTGCACCAATCATAGCCAGCGTCACAGCAGTTTCAACACAATGTTGCAAATAAGGATCTCCACTTGCTCGGATCTACAACAAACAACAAGCCATCAACTCAAATGATGCATGAGTCAACCAACACAGCCAAACACAAAGTAATATGACCATATTACAAAGATAAACCACGGATAGGAAGAATACAATACCTGTCCTCTGTGTGCCTTCTCAGCTTCATAAAAAGCCTTGACGACAAATTCATCACAAAAGATATTGTGCCTTAGCTGAGCACCCACAAGCAGATCCTTGACGTATGGCTCCAACCCCTTCTCCATGGAAACAAAGTTGTCCTCCATGGAGAATGTCAGCTCGTCAGCCATCACAGTAGACGAGTCCATATCAAGGGAAATACTATGCATTCTAAAACTTGGGGAATCATAATCTAAGCAAGATCCCAAAGTATTACCCGCGAGAAATCCCTTGAACAAGCCATTAGTACTGCTAATCCTGGATGATCCATCTCCCTTTTCCCGGGAAATTCTCACGGGAGGGCTCCTAGACGACCCAATGACGCTGTTCCCACTCGAAACAGGGGCCTGAAACACCGAAACGGGGCTCTGATCTCTCTTTAACGAGGAGCTCAAAGGAGAACAACTCGAATACCGAAATGAACTGCTTAAGCCGTTGAACTCTTCGCTCCTCTCTTGCCGCAGAGCCCCCAATTCCTCTACGTAATGCTTCGGGGAGCGCGAGGATGGAGAAGAAGAGAACAGGCACGACAGCCCACCCGTCATCTGCCTCGCCTGCGTAGAAGGGGAGGTGGATGCTTGGGAGGAAGATCGGCTGTTAAGATCGAATTCATGGGAGGATGAGTGCGAGTTGATCGTTGAAGGGTACGGCGTCGAACACACACTGCTCGGCGGGCTGGCGTAGAGAGCTATAGTTGGAACAGCCATCTCCGACCACAACCAAGCTAATTGCCAAAGCGAAAGACAAATTGAAATGGTTTCTGGATTTTGTTGGATCAGATGAAGGGATTAAATTCTGGTACCTAAACGAATTTAGGGTATGTACAGCAGATCTAGCGTATCTAATTGGGAATAACTGGCGTGGGAGCCGTGTAAGAACAGAAACTTGAGCTAGGGGAAATGAAATTTATGTGCAAGAGAAGTTTTGACTTGGAGCTTTGATCTGAATTCAGAGCAAAAAACCGGCCTAGATTAAGAAAGAAAGCGAAATGCGTTGAAAATCAACAGCTATGACACACAAAACAATTAACAATACCAAACAACAAACCCTAACCCTATTTTGCTTGCTCCTTGTTCCAATTTCAACTAGGAAAACGGGTAAAAGGGGGAGATTTTGAGGGTAGGGGCTACAAATTTCGCAGATCAACAACGATCTCTCGCTCTCTCCGAAGAAATTGAAGAATCCCTTTTGGCGTATTTGCTCGCTTCTTCCTATGGTTCTTCCGCTTTCTCTGTCTTCGATTTCTATTGGGGTTTGCGGCCAGGCAAATGAACGGCTTGGAAAGACATAAATGCCCTTAGAAAGTACCCGAAATAACGGAATCCTTATCCTCTTGGAAGGACCCATTCTCTCTCTGGCCGACAGATATTATTAATTGAAGTCTTTAGAGACTTAAAATAGTGAATATTTTTACTAATTTAACACCAAATTATTAGTACTTATTTAATTACTAATCCGTGCTTGATTAGTTGGAGACTTGGAGTAAATGGATTTGGATTAGGATGATGAGATAGAATTACATTGGACTTTTTATTCGAACGTACTGATTCAAACTATTTTACTCATGTAACTTAAAATGTATAAAAAGTAATTGTATTTTACGTAATTTAATATAAATAAGAAATATTTTTAAAAATAATATTTATTACCTAAAAGTATAAGCAGGCATTAAACCATTTACCACTCCCTTTTTTCTACATGAATTATCATTTTCTTGTCAAAATGTCTTATGTGTAATATGTACTTGTTACGATTTATAATATACTAGAGCAGTTCAACAAAAAATTAAGAAGTGTCAATTTTAAACAAGTAAATGACACTTTCGTAATATAAACATTATTCAGTCTAGTGTTATTAATAATAGTAATAATAATATAAATAATAATAGGGGAATCGTCATTTTCAAGTTTGAAAACACTACATAATTTAAAATTAATGGCATCTTCATTTAGGAAAGTTTGAACATCACATATTGATGTGAACCCGTCTCTGAAGGGATGAGAAAACGCCCGAATCTTTGTTTTTGATTGCGCATTAGGTCTCGGGGTGCGTTGGTGGAAGCGGTTTTGGTTCGAACTTAAGGTTCTTTGATCGAAAGAGATAAGAATTGGCCAACTTAAGGGAGAGAAGATCGAGAGGAAGAGAGAATAGGAAAATTGACGCACAAACGAGAGTAGAGGAGCAAGGCTTCGACTTTCAAACTCGTAATTTGATGAATATGTAACCTAGCAATGGTTGTTGAGGTCCCCTTATATAGAGGAGGCGCCCATTCTAGGGTTTACAAAAGGAGGAGGCGGAATGGGCCAAGCATGCAAGCGCATGCCCACTTCCATTAATAATAATCCGAAAAACAACTTACTAAAGCTAGTTAAACACTTATAGAAAGGTTCGGAAAGGAAATAACTACTAAAAAGGCAATAAATGATAGATGTCGTGGCCAAGATGTTGGAAGTGTCACAACCGAGGCCAAGAAATGGTTGGCAGCCTGGTACGCGCGGACGCAGATCGCGAACGCCGAAGATGCTGGCGTGCATAGACATGCGCTAAAGCGAGAGCGCAGCATCGCAAGTGTTGGCACTAGAACCTCAAGTACCGAGGACCTGGTGCGCTGGCACGCTAGGGCTTTGATCTGCATTAGCAATGGCAATGAGACACACCTACGCCGGGTCTCCCGATGGTGCGCCATGGCTGGCAAAAACATGTGTGATGAGCGACCGAGTTGCCTCGGCTATGGGTTTGTCATGGGCGCGGGTGACAGAGCCATCAGAGTGTAGTGACAAGGCCTGCTCTTGCTAGGCAGGGTCACATCATCCTCCCCCCTTGAGTGGGAAACATCCCTGTTTCCTCGTCATGAAATGCGGGCTCGACGTAGGGAGAGAGGTATGCGACGTTGACCGTGGAGTGGACGCCGTACTTGTCGAGGAGGTCAATCTAGTATGCATAGTCCCCGATGCGGCGGAGGACTCGGTATGGGCCATTGCCGCTCGGATGGAGCTTTGTCTTCGGGCATCGGGGAACTTGTCCTTCCGAAGGTAGAGCCAGACTAGGTCGTCGGGCTGAAAGACCATTCTATAACGTCCCTTGTTGTGTTAGGCGGCATATTGGTCGGCTTGGCGCTCTAGTTGGAGTCGGGTGCCCTCATGTAGACAACGGACAACCTCGGCGCGGTTGGTCGCGTCAATGTGCTCGCCGCTCTTCAAAGGGTATGGAACCAAATCGAGGGGCGTGTGAGGGTTACACCCATAGACTCCCTTCGAGTTCGTCTTTTTCGTCGCAGATTAAAAAGACCTATTATAAGAAAACTAAACGATACACCATAAGTCCTCCCACCGACGTGGGTTAGCTTTGAGCACGGTCTGAAGAAGGGTTCCTAGGGTTCGATTGGTCACCTCAGTTTGACCATCGGTTTGGGGATGGTAAGCAGTAGAAAAGAGTAGTTATGTACCTAGCTTCCCCCAAGGCGTTCTCCAAAAGCGGCTACAAAACTTAGTGCCCCTATCACTAACGATAGTTTTAGGAACACCGTGTAGCTTTACTACATACTCAAAAAAACAAATTTGCGATCTCGGTCGCATTATTGTTTCCTTTGCAAGCAATAAAGTGGGCCATTTTGGAGAAGCGATCCACAATGACAAATATACAATCTCTACTACGCCTCGACATAGGAAGTCCCGTAATAAAATCCATTGAAAGATCTTCCCACGGGGATTCCGAAATTGATAGGGGTGTGTAAAGACCGTGAGGACTCTTCTTGGCCTTAGCATATTGGCACGGAACGCAACACTTCCAATACTTCGTGACGTCCCAGGCCATATGTGGCCAATAAAAGTGTTCACGAAGTGTCGTGAGGGTTTTGGCTATGCCAAAATGGCCTCAGCCGTCATGAGCTTCCTTGAGCAATAGGTGCCTCACCGAAGAGGTCGGAATGCAAAGCTTCCTAGCCTAGTAGAGATACCCATCGTCCAAGAAATATGACTCATGGACTCTAGTGTGTGCCAAGTTCTCCCTGATAGGTTTAAAATACGAATCTTGAAAGTAGTGTTCCTTAATCAAGGAGAACCCATGCAACTTTGATTGGAGGTGCGTTAAGAGAATGTACCTTCTGGAGAGGGAGTCCACAACGACGTTCTCCTTACCCTTTTTGTGTGCGATCAAATATGGAAAAGTTACCATAAATTCCACCCATCGAGCGTGGCGTCAATTTAGAGTCGTTTGACTCTTTAGGTACGCTAAGGCTGCATGATCCATATGAATTACGAACTCGCTTGGCCATAGATAGCATTTTCATGTTTTGAGGACCCGAATCAAGGCATATAGCTCTTTGTCGTAAGTCGGGTAGTTGAGTGTCGCACGAGCAAGCTTTTAGCCAAAGTGTCAATGGGCCTTTGTTGTTCAAGGAGTACGTCTCCTATTCCATAATCAGAGGCATCACACTCGATCTCGAATCTCTTATTAAAGTATAGAAATTGCAGGACTGGGGAGTGGAACAAGGCATCTTTCAAGGTCATGAAGGCGGCCTCGTGATGCGACAACCATTCAATAGTGGTCACCTTCTTGGTAAGGTTATGGAGGGGCCCGATGATGGAACTAAAGTCCCAAATAAAATGACTATAGAACCTCACGAAGCCTAGGAATGACTGAATCATCATCGACATTGTGGGGGTGGGACACTCTCGGATGGCGTAGATTTTGTCCTCATCCACTTTTGGCCCATCCTTGGACACGACGAACCGAAGAAAATTCGACGTGTCCATGCAAAACGAACACTTAGCGATGTTTACATACAAAGAGTTCTTGGGAAGGCATTCTAACAGAAGCCTAAGGTGCCTCACAAGATCGTCCAAGTTCCTAGAATAAACTAAAATATAGTCAAAATACGCGACGATAAATTTCCCAATAAAACTACGAAAACAAGTTCATAAGTTTCATGAAAGTAGAAAGAGCGTTCGTGAGGTTGAAGGGCATCACGATCCACTCATAAAGACCGCACTTGGTCTTAAAGGTCGTATTCCATTTGTCACCTTCTTGCATCCCAATTTGATGGTAGCCACTTCTCAAGTCTTATCATTGAAAACAGCTCGGCTCCATGTAGTTCGTCCAACATGTCATCAAGGCGAGGAATTAGATGCCAGTACTTTACGGTGATTTGGTTGATGGCGCAGCAATCCACGCACATCGTCCAAGTCTTATCCTTCTTAGGCACCAAGATAACCAGGATGACACACGGGTTAAGGCTCTCTCGAACGAACCCCTTGTCTAATAGCTCTTGGACTTGGCGTTGTAATTCTTGAGTCTCTTGAGATAACGCCCTATATGCAGCCCGATTTGGAAGTGAGGCGCCCTAAATAAGGTTGATTTGATGCTCGATCCCTTGGATAGGCGGTAAGCCTTTGAGAAGCTTGTTAGGCATCACGTCCTTAAACCCCTACAAGAGGGAAATAATACAATTGGGTAAAGACCGATCTAAATCTGGAAAAATAGAAAGTAAAGGACACAATAATAAGCATAGAAGACTTCCTTAAAGTGATTGAGTCGCGTCGCGGTGCCATGCAAGCAATAGGCACTCCTCGCACGTGTCAAGCATGGGTAGCTCGACGTCCTCCTCCAATCTCAATTTTCCAAAGGCCCTTTTTAAAATTTGTAGCTCCTTGAGTTTTAAGACTTTTGGATATGGAAGTGCCTGTAAATTCGTCCTGGATGGTCCGGACGCCTATTTTCCGCAAATCTGCATAGTTTCGCGTGCCATCGGGGGTCCGATTCAGCTTCCGTCTGCTCGAGTGCACTTATGATGGATGTTTTTAGTGTGAATCTGCAGAATGGCATTTTTTGGGCTAGGCACCATAGAAACGCAACTGGAAATTGCAGGGGCTGAATTTTGGCCCATTTGGCCTTGTTTCAGCACTTGTGGCGCCGGTGTCGAGTCCCTAGACTTTTAGTGCTGCCTTTCGGCTTCGTCCTATAAGGCTTCACTAGGAGACATGAATAAGAGAGTCACACGCTTACCATGGAAGTTGAACATGTATGTGTTCAAAAATCCATCGTGAAGCACGCAACGATCATATTGCCATGGGCGCCCTAACAAACGATATGTGGCGTCCATGTTAATGAAATTGCAGAGAAGGATGTCACAATATAAACCAATTGAAAAGGTTAAGAGAAATTGCCTTTTAACACAGTCGTCGTCGTTATTTGAGATCCATTGAAGCTTGAAGGGTGCCGATGCAGAGTTATTGGCAACTTGAAGTGATCCACCACCTTTGTAGATAAGAAGTTGCTACAACTCCTGAAATCTATGATCACGCTTAAAGAGACGTCATTGACCAAGCAACGGGTGTGGAAAATTTGTTATCGTTGATCGGTCTTGACGGGCTCCTTAACGCTCAAGGTGCGGCGAGTAACAAGTGCGAGTTTGGAGGCGTCGGTGGAGTCCGTGGGTGCGCATGGTACTCGACGTCCTCATATTCTTGTGGCTCTTCTTCGTCCTCCTCTTCAACGCTCTCGTGATCCTCTTGTTATGCTGAGAAGAGCACTTTCTAGGAATTAGGTCAATCCCACTTGAAGTGACCACACTCGCCTAACTTAAAACACTCCATGTCTCGGGAGCGCTCAAGTTATGGTGCGGCTCCATGCATTTCGTCCAACATGTCATCAAGGCGAGGAACTGGATGTCGGTACTTTACGGTGATTTGGTTGGTGGCGCGACAATCCATGCACATCCTCCAAGTCTCGTCCTTCTTAGGCACCAAGATAACCGAGATGACACACGGGCCAAGGATCTGTCGAACAAACCCCTTGTCCAATAGCTCTTGGACTTGGCGTTGCAAGTCTTGAGTCTCCTTAGGTGACGCCCTATATGCAGCCTGGTTTGGAAGTGAGGCACCCGGAATACGACAGATCTGATACTCGATCCCTTGGATAGGCGGTAAGCCTTCGAGAAGCTCGTCAACATCACGTCCTTAAACCCCTGCAAGAGGGAAACAATACAATTGGGTAAAGACCGATCTAAATCTGGAAAAATAGAAAGTAAAGGACAAAATAAGAAGCATGGAAGACTTCCATGAAGTGATTGAGTCACGTCGCGACGTCGTGCAAACAATAGGCACTCCTCCCATGCGCCAAGCAACAATAGCTCGTCGTCCTCATCCAATCTCGATTTTCCAGAAGCCCCTTTTTTAGAAGTTGTAGCTCCCTGAGTTTTAAGACTTGTGGAGATGGAAGTGCTTGTAAATTCGTCCTGGATTATTCGAGGCTTGTTTTCCACAAATCTGCGTAGTTTTTCGCGCCATCGGGGGTCTGATTCAGCTTTTGTTGGCTCGACTGAACTTCTGATGTACATTTTTAGTGTGAATATGAAGAATGGGAATTTTTGGGATAGGCACCCTAGAAACGCCACTGGAAAATGCAGGGGCTGAATTTTGGCTCATTTGGCCTTGTTTCGGCGCTTGTGGCGCCGGTGCCGAGTCGCTAGACTTTTGGTGCTGCCTTTCGACTTCGTCATGTAAGGCTTCAATAGAAGACATCAGTAAGAGAGTCACACGCTTACCATGGAGGTTGAGCATGTAGGTGTTCAAAAATTCATTGTGAAGCACGCGACGATCGTATTGCCATGGTTGAACATGTGTGGCATCCATGTCATTGACATTGCAGAGAAGGGTGTCACAATATAAACCAATTGAAAAGGTTAAGAGAAATTTCCTTTTAACCCAGTCGTCGTCATTTGAGATCCATTAAAGCTTGAAGGGCATCCGATGCGGAGTTATTGGCAACATGAAGTGGTCCACCACCTTTGTAGACAAGAAGTTGCTACAACTCCTAGAATCTATGATCATGCTTAAAGAGATGTTATTGACCAAACAACGGGTGTGGAGAATTTGTTCTCATTGATCGGTCTTGACGGCCTCCTTAACGGTCAAGGTGTGGTGAGAAACAAGTGCGAGTTTGGAGGCGTCGGTGGAGTTCGTGGGCACATATGGTACTTGGCGTCCTCATCTTCATGTGGCTCTTCTTCGTCCTCCTCTTCAAGGCTCTGGCGAGACTCTTGTTATGTTGAGAAGAGAACTTTCTTGGAATTAGCGCAGTCCCACTTGAAGTGACCACGCTCGTTGTATTTAAAACACTCTTATGTCTCGGGAGCGCTCAAGTGGTGGTGCGGCTGGCCGATCTCGGTTTACGCTCGGCGTCGGGGCCCGTTGGTCCGGTTTTTGGCCACTACCTACCTTATATTTTGACAAAGACGGTGTATAAGAGCTAATACTAAAATCGGATTGATTAGGTTTAGAAACATACCTTGATGAGGGCGACCATGTAGTCCCTTTTCACATCTCTTGTTTGTGAATTTGCATGGCGGTGTGCACTAACGATCCAAGGTCTTTAATGGGGAGAACTTCAAGATTATCTTGGATCAGCTGGTTAAGGCCCGATATAAAGCGTGTCCTCAATGTAGACGGGGAAGCACTAACTCCGGCTTTAAAGAACATGTCTTCAAGCATGGAGAAGAACTCCTCCGGTTTCAAGGATCCTTGACATGCTCATCATATCTTCATGCATATCTTGTCCCTATAATCTTTTGGGATGTAGTTGCACTTCATAATATAGAATAATTGGTGCCACTCTTTTATGGGGTCCTCACCTCGCCGAGCATGCTCGGATTCTAGGTGGTTCCACCACAAACGAGTGGCGCCTTGGAAATGGAGGGACACGACTTCTACCTTCTTGTGCTCTTCATAATGACAATATTGTAGGACATACTCGGTACCCTACATCCATTCAATAAACATGTCAGGATCATAAGTACCGTAAAATGGTTCAAATTTTGCCTTTACGTCCTGACGTGATACATGTGCGACAAACGTTCGACGGGGCGGTGATCGTTGGCATGCTTGGGAGTGCGGGCGCGGAATCGGCACCAGTCTTGGGGAGGGTCGCGGCCATAGCTATCATCATCGCTCGAGTCATCATCACCATGACCTTGTCTAGGCTATTGGCGCCCACCACGGTCTTGGTCTTGGTCATGGCTTCGGTCTCGATTACAGTCATGACCTCCTTGCGCGGGTGTGCGATGCGCCGCAGCATGGCGCTGATCATATGTCATGTGGTTGGCCGAAAACCGAGGGGGCGAGATCCAATCTCGAGGTTAGTCATGGAACTCTTCTACCTCTTCCAAGGGTGGGTGTTTAAAACTATCCTCCTCGGAATCCTCATCAAAATCCTCAAAGGAGTCCTCGTAATCCGAGTAGGTCAGGGTTTGAGCACTTTGGGGACTCACATAGCCGTCACAATTGATCAACACTAAACCAACCTCTATCCTCTCCCAACCAAGACACATCAGCTCCTAGGGGACTCATGCTCATGATCACCCTTGAGGTCTCCCACTTCTTAAAATCATCAACCATCTGAACATAACTTTCAATAATCCAAAGCCGAATCTTCTCGAAATCCTTCAAACCGCAACACATTATGCGCCTTTCAAATGCCCCACACTAGATATGCCCATTGTTCATGCAATTACTTATCAACTAGTTGTAGAATACAATTTGCCCACTTTGTCACTAAATGTACCCCTAACCAAGATCATCAAACCTTGGGAAGTATAATCAAATCAACCGAGGCATAATGTATTCAAAAGTGCATGAAAACAAGACTTCTTTACACCACAAAAACGACATTCAACATTCGCTAAAACCTTCCAATAATGCATATTCTTTTTTACCGTTAAGACATCCCTACGAGTCCGCCAAATACAAGATCTCACCCTAGGATTCGTCACAAGTTTCCAATTATGATTCCAGAACTAACTCATAAAAGTAAAATCATGTCCTCCCACACCATCAATACCAAAACGATCCAGTTGCATAAGATAGGCGGATCTTACAAAAAATTTACCATTCCTCCCTTTCCCAGTCAATTAGATCAATCACTCTCAGGTTTGGATCTGCTCCATAAAAGTTTCCAAATAATTTAAAAGAGGAATGCTGAGAAATCCAAGCACTCTCCCGAACATTTAGCATGCTTCCATTTCCGACTTGCCAATAAAGGCCTCCTAATAAGACTTCTTGAGCCTTATGAATACTATGCCAAGTATAACTTGGATTATATCCTAAAGAGGCTCCCAAAAATATAAATGAGGGGAATATTTTGTTTTTAACAACCTTGCCAACAAGGAATAAGGAAACTGCATTCTTTGCCAACCTTTTTTAGCCAACAAAGCAAGGTTAAAGAATTCTAAATCTCGGAAATTGAGACCTCCTTTAGCTTTTGGCATACATAATCTCATAAAACTCAACCAACCCATTCCTTTTTTCTCACCACCACCGCTTCACATATAATGACACATTTTCAGCTCGATCTCCCTACAAAGAGACACAAGGAAGAGAAAACAAGCCATATCATAAAGTTTTGATTAGCTTGTTAATTTGGAAGTCAACAAAGTCAAAAATAGAATGTAAATCAGAATAACTCTTTATATATTGAAAAAAAATAAGCTCAAACAAAGCTTCAAATCAAAAAAAAAATGTCTTACAAAAGATTTACATACACCGGGTAGCGGGTGGACTTGGCGCCTTGCATCTTTAACTTTTAATTTTCCTATAGGCGTTCATGTATTGTATGTCCCACCTGTGGGGATTTATTTAATGTTGCTTGATGATGTTAAGGGTCAAGACTATCCCCCGCTTGCTATAGTGACGCCTCTCCTTCTACTAAAAAAGCTTTACATACAAATTAAAGCTGAAATGTTTATGTTAATGTTCAGTGGTATGGGCTAATCAATGAAAGATGTTTGTCTATTTGCATATACGCAACAAGTGCAATATATCAGTCATGCAAGATTTTATTCTAAAATCAACTAACTATAAGTCTATAAGTGAAATAACATACCAAACTTAAACACTAGTTTTTTTTCCCACTTTCTAATGTGAGACTTTATTTCCATAATTTAAGCTATTGCATTATATTCCTATTATAAACACATATACTTTTTGGTAATTTTTGAGAAAGTAAAATGGCTTATATAAGATGAGAATTGATTGAGGTCGCTCATAGTGCGCCCCTACATCATGATTTACTAATGTTCAAGTACAAACAAGTTGTAAGCTTGTTTCACTTAGAACCCAAAATAACATTTTCAATTAAAAAATTATTTTATTTGTTTTAAAAAACATAAAAAGTAAAGAATTTGTACAGATTCCAAGAGTTTGAAAATATAATTTTGGAAAAAAATATTTTAGTTGAAAAGTGAAATAAAGCCTCTATGGCAACTGCGATCATATGAAATGACCAACTAATCAACATATGGATGGATTTTATCAATTCCAAGATTATAGAACCAAATTAATTTGTTCCATTTTTCAAGGAAAGTGTATGTGAATGTTGTATGAAGTAAATCAATATGGTAATTATCATATGCCTAGCTTTTTTGTTAGAAAACTCATTGTCCCTTAGGTTTTGTTGATGAAAAACCTCTTAGATTTTATGGTTTGCATTTGGAGGTAGTTTACGTCCCTAAATAAAGGAGAATGCAAAGAAGAATCGCTAAGCCCTAAGGAACATAGGAAAAAAAAAGAAAGAGCTTATGTGTTTTTTTTTTTTTTGAGCTCAGCTTATGTGTTTGTTGGTCCAAAGGAAACAATGCAAATGCATGGAAAACTATTTATGGAAGGCGACAATGAGGAAGACACGCTAGGGCTTCCGAGTTGTGGATGACATTTGCTTGGCTTATCTTGGCATCCAAGCAAGACTTGTTTTAAGATAGATTTTATTTTAGGTTAGTATTTTTGATAGAATAAAATCTATGTAATTTATATCATATCTTATATTTCTGGATATAATTTTTTCTAGCCATGAGTAAATAAGTATGATAGGTCTAGGTTATTAAACACACATTTTTATTTTGTAGAAAACTCTAGGAGCTAAGTGCGATTATGTTTTAAGGAGAAAAAGAGCACAAAGACGACCGAGACGAGTGTTGCACAAGTCGAGGTTATAGAATACAATTAAGAAAGTATGAAGAATGGTTGGGACTTATATTAAACACCCAAGGATGTCAAAAGGCCTCCCTCAATTTGACGAATCAGAATATACTAATCAATCCTAATCAGGGTTGATAACCAAAAGCAAGAATGGTTTTCTGAATTTGCACTAATCATTCAGAGCTACTAGTTAATATGCATAACCACTTATCATATTGTAATTTCAAAACTGTATCTTACGATTGGTAACTTTTAATCGACATCGCGAGAAACTTAATCCAAACAAGGAGGCATTGCAATTAAATTTAGTCGATGAAATTAAGGGAATCAATCCACCCCGAGTACTTAGGTAGGTTCTCTTGATCAACGTCTTTGAGACTTAAGCCAAATTCAACGACATTGCAACACATTTTCGTCAATAGAATAATAGGGGATGATCCATCCTAGATACCTAGCTAAGAAGTGTCTTCTAATTAACATCACATAAGACTTAAGCTGAATCAAAACGACATCGCAAATGATTTTAGTTAATAGAATATGGAAACACCATTTACTTCTATAAGAACATATAGTATGAACCACATTCTAGCCTTAGGGAATTGGTAGTGGTACTTTCTTCCATGTAATATGATATTCTAAACAGGTTGTTAATAAGATGAAAACTTTTGCCCCAAACCTACTCTAGTCCATAACAATAGTTCAAACTAAACATATTAAGCAAGCAAGGTCACCTATGACATACCTAAGTCCAGTTCTATCGCAAAACTGAAATAAACAACAATGATCATTATTACAAACAACCTAGTCCATTGTTATTAACACACGAAATTCCCACACATGCATATATTAAATGATATCGAATAGCTCATCTAATAATCTTCAAGGTAAACGGAACCAATCCACTTGCCTTAATTCGAAGATGAATATGCAATTCAAGATGTCCAAGTGTTGACTCCAATGCTCTGAGGATTAAATATTAACTTCATTTTTGAAGGACGATGCGTTTGTGTAAATCGACATTGAATATCAATGCTAACTCTTTGTTGGCAATTTATACAATTAATTTTTTCTACCACATCATAAGCTACATAGGCATGTGTCGTTTTGGGAAACTAGCAGTTCTAGTTCCTAAACTGAAAATCGGCATGGGCGGCACCCCTCAGTTTGTTGGTTCCAGTTTGAACCCAAAAAAATTGTTACTCGGGCAAGAGCTCGACCGGTTTGAACTAGGCCGGTTTGCTAGTTCGAACTCGAATTGGCACACGCCTAAAAGTACATGCCACGTAAGATTTTACCACGCGTATAATTTTTTAATATACATGTCATTATATTTTTACAATATCATATGCCATGTGTTAATTTTTTTAATATTAATGCTGGATCTTTTTCTATATAGCCAATGAAAATTATAAAGATTTAATCTAAAAATATAAGAAAAAATAACATTAAATATTAATGCTAAATTTTTATTTTAATATTGATGTTGAAGTTTTTTTATAGAAAAGATAAACACCATGCAATGTAAATAATAACTTCATGATAGATATATCTTAATATATTTGATTAAAAAGGTAACAAAAAATAAAAATAAATTAAAATAAATATATTTTGGATCTAATTATTCAAGCATTTTTATTATATATATTATTTATGTTCAAGAAAAAAATTAATGTAAATTTCTATCATAATATCACCTAAAATTTAATATCTAAACTCCATGCGATTTAAAAATTAATTTAAGTTAATGTAAATCAAAAACCATATATACATATATATATATGTATATATATATATTGATCTAATTATCAAGCATTATTATAATATCTATTTGTATATTCAAGATAAAAATTAATGTAAATTTCTATCATAATACCACCTAAATTTAATATCTATTCTATCCTAATATAGTAGTGTTTTCTATCTTAATATATAACATGGCACACATGTGCATCTTATCTAGATTTTAACAATATAAATATATGCAAAAATGAATATATTTTTATCAATATTTATATTACCCATATACGTAGACCTATCAATAAGGTCGGGTTGGGTTGGGTTCGGGTTTGATCACTTCGGGTTGAGTCTGGTTCAGGTCGTTATGGATCACAGGTCAATCGGGTCTGGTTGTTGTGGATTTTTGGACAGATTAGGTTGACCAACATGTCAAAAGTATTGTTTTTTTAAGATTACTAAAATCAATTTTTAAAAAATAATAAAATTTAATTATAATATATTATTTTTATGTATTTTAATAATAAAAATACATCATAAATTTAAAAATAAAATTTATACATTCTATAAATATACTAAAGCGGTAAACCCAATAGGTTACGAGTCTATTAGGTTTGGTTTATTTTGGGTTTCGGGTTTATATTTTCGAGCGGTTCGGGTCGGGTTTGTGGGTCGGGTCTGCTTTTGATAGCTCTACACACTGTTCTAAAAAAAGGTCGAGGCGTCCGCCTAGAAGTTGGGTGGTGGTCAACCGTTCTGATTTAGCCCTAGGCACCTAGGCAGGCACCTAGACGGGTTGTGCAAGCTAGGCAGTCTTCTAGGCTGGCTAGGTGGTCTTCTAGGCGGCTTAAATGAACTCTAGGTAGGCTCTAGGCTTGAATTTATACGAAGATATTATGATGGAATTATTCTTTATTTATATATTCTCACCAATTAAAAATAATAATGCTATAAAATAAAAATTATACTAATCCGCCTAGACTCACGCCTAGCCGTCTAACTCTCACCTAGCGTTTTTTAGAACATTGGCTTTACATATACGCGATCATAATAGATATATAACTACATATGTTTTGACAGTATAAATTATTATATATTTTTTAAATAGATGTATATTGATTAAAAAATTTGTAATTTCTATTTTATGTAAATCCTGTGTAGGGCACGAAAACTACACTAGTATTTGCCCAATTAAACAAATATTTTAATTTTTAAAACTTAAAATGTCTAAATATTAGGAATATTAAGTACTAGTTGACCCCGTCGTGCCATGCACGACTATGACTCGATATTTTTTTAGATACACTATAAAAAAGATATTAATAAATAAAAATATAATATAAAATTTAATGTAAGTAATTGGTTGCCCGTAATATGTATAAAAATTATTTTGTTTTTGAATTTTTTTAAAATCAAATAAAACAAATTAAATTTAGATTATTAAGTTTAAAATTGAGAATAAACATGGATTATTAAGGTAAAATAATCTACATTACTCATTTTCCGTGACAATATTTCATAAATAGATTTAATTTAAAAGAAGGAGATAAAATATGAAGAAAATAAAGCAAAAAAGATATATTTTGAAAAATATGGAAGAGATGAGATTTTGAAAAATAATAATTAGTTTAATAATAATATATGTAATTGAGCATATTTATCTTTTAATATAAGAGAGAGAAAGAAACAACTAAAATGTTAAAAATATTAAGCATATATATATTTTATTTGCTTATAAAGAAAAAAAATCAACCATTAGTTAATTTTTTTTAGTTAAAATATTATCTCCTACCAAAAATTAAGATATTATCTAAATTTGGGAAATAAATAAATTTTAATTAAGTGGAAAAAATTTGCCATGTGGAATATGAAGTGGAAAGAATAATTAATATATAATGTTTGTCATGTGACAAAATCCTATGTGGATTAATAATAGGATGACATGTTCGAAATTCCAACTTTCCAAAATATTAAACAATCAATTGAGTATTTTTTTTAATCCAAATCCAATTCAAAAGAAAACAATTATAGATTAAAAGATTTATTAAAAGAAAGTTTTTAATATATTTTTAAATAAAAATGAATTTGATTTGTATGTAAATTGGAAAAAAATGGTAAAAGAATTCCTAATTTAATTTTCCTCAATTAGAACAATCAAATGAAAAAAAAAACAATTTTATAAAATTTTCCATTTGTAGGTGAAACAATCAAGTAACCGTGGCTTACTAAATAAATTACCAAAAATATCGTGTTGATTTGTAAGTAAATTGATAGGAAGTTGGAATGAATCAAACCAAATGGTACTTTTTTATTATTGTTTGATAGTTTGCAAGTAACTAGAGCTATCAAAAGCTGACCCGACCCGAAAAACCGACCCGAACTGCCTGAAAAATTTAGGGTCAAGACCCGAAAATTTGAACCCAAAACCCAAAATAAACCGAACCCAATAGACCCAAAACCCGTTGGGTTCAAACCCGAAAAAACCGTTGGGTTGACCTAATTTGTTATATTTTACGAATATATAATATATTTTGAAAATTATAATATATTTTATTATTAAAATATATAAAAATAATAGATTTATTATTAAATATCATTTTTTGAATAAAAAATATTTTAATAATTGTAAAAAATCAATTTTCTTTACTTGTTAGGCCGACCCGACCCGCCCGACAACCCGCAATGACCCGACCCAATTTGACCGATGACCCGTTACGACCCGAACCCGACTCAACCCGAACCCGAAATAACCGAACCCGAACTCGACCTGACCGACCCATTTGACACCTCTACAAGTAACCGATAATCAATAATTAATAAAAAAACTTAATTGGTTGTTAAGAATGGTAAAAAACTAATAAATAAAATTAATTAAAAATCATAATAAGATTTAGATCACGTATAAAATATTTTATTTTCTTATATATAAAATTTTCAAATGAATCAAAACTTTTTGTTTTGTAAAATTTGAAAAAATGTAGTAAGAAGATATTTCACATATAAAATCAAATAATTGTTATTATAAAAACTATGAATTCAATCAAACAAATATACTCTTTTATAATTTTCAATTCGTTCTTTAATTGAAAAGTTGGAAAGAATATATATTGATATGGCTTGATATGGTGGTTGTACATAAATTGCCTAAAATTCTTCTTGATTTTATTATAAATTGCCATATATAATCATTGTGGTTTTTTATTTGAATTATTTATTATTTATTAATTATAGTTAAATATGACATGTTAATGATATGGCAGAATATAATTTGACGTGGTATATGACGTGTAAAAAATATAATGACATTGCTTAAGGAAAAGGTGACATGTGGCAAAATTCAAGGTGGCGTATTCTCGAAACGACACGTGGAAAAAGCTGAGGTGACACAACGTGGAGACTCCAAACCTTATTGCTTTTATATATATAGTAGATTTGTTATTTCACCACAATAACCATTAACTTAGTGTAATTCCGCTTCAGCGGAATCTGGAGGTCCAAAATAATAAGGCAAATAATAAGACAACGTAGGCTAAGGCTAATGAAAACACAAACAATAAGACAACGGAGTATTCTTGCCTTCAACGCAAATAGTTAAAATGTACACTCAGCAACTACTAATTCAAACTTGCACGAAACTCCTGTAATTTGCCAAATTATGTTAAAAGCATATCCATATTTTCAAATATTGTCAATTTTGGTGATATCCGAGGGATAATATTGACATTACAATTACAATATTCAGAAAGAATCTTCACTAGCTAGCTACTAGAGGGTGAGGCCCCATCTGGAGAGATAAATTGATTGTGTAGAAGGAACCTAGAAGGGAGGGCCCACCTTCCACTTGATGTCTTGATTCTAACCTTCGCCGTGGAATTCCAATTTTACCCTGACACGTGGCAATGTGTATAGCCGCCACTCTTCGACACGTGCTGGACTCATTGCGGTGACTCACAGGATGTAAACACTGAACAAGCCGCACACGGTCAGCTTATACGCCTTTCAATTGTCGTGTGTGAGAATGTGAGGGGGAGGGTTCTAATCAGATGCGTTCGCGATCAGGGGAAATCCTAGGCCCCCAACCGCACACCCGCTTTTGATGACTTTTCTGAGCTTTGATTTCCCTCCGGAGTTTGACCCCTTCCGCGATCTACGGAGAACTCTGATTAATATGACGGCTGAGATTATTCTACCGGATACGAGCGCCCTTGCTCTGCTGGCTGATCGATCAAATCTTTTTCACAATGAGCACTACTCCCTGCCTACGTGGCAATATAACACCATAGTACTATCACCTTTAACTTTAAAAACACTTGTTCTCTCTGGCTTGATCGATCACCATAGTACTATCACCTTTCACAATGAGCACTACTCCCTGGCTTGATCGATCAAAATCGTTTCAAGAGTATTTTAACTTTAAAAAATCATTAATTGTTCTCTTATCCACCTTCGGAAAAAAAAACACTTCCAATCGAGAACGAGCTTACCGGTCGTTTGATTTAAAAGTGAAAATTTCATCCTAATAATGATTTTTTAAAGTTAAAATACCCTTGAAACGATTTTATAAAGTCACAATCCAACAACTTTTTAAAGAAAAAATTCGTAAAATGATTTTTTTAAATTTTATTTATATAGGACAATATCTCCACTCCTATAAAATTTTAGTCGCAAATGGTAACATTTTATAAAGGGAAAATTATCCATATGTCCTTCAAATCTTACAAAATCAGTTATATATCCCTTAAAATTTCAAAACTAGTTATTTATCCATCAAATTATAATATTTTCTTTTTTAATCTAAAATATTTTTCTTCCTATTAAGCATAATAAAAAAATCTCACTAATATATCCTTACCTTATTTAATAAATTATAATTAAATCTTATTTTATAATTAAATCTTAATATGTTTGATCGATTATTTTCTCCATTGATTCTAATTCCCTCAAACACCTCTGACGCTACTTTGTAAGTTGGTTAAAATCAATTTATTTTCTTCTCAATTTCTATAACTACACTTTATATAAATTCACTTTCTTTGTAGCTTCAAATTTTCAAATTCCATTGAATTAGAGTTGTCTGCATACCTATATAAAAATGAACTTGCATGATTCTAATTTCTATAGACATGGAATTCATAGTTTCTACACTATTCTAAACTTGCATGATTTGTTTATTGTTAGATTCTATTGTACTGGCTAGGTTAGCAAAAATGAAACAAAATCATATGGCCAGCTAGGGGTGGGAGTATGTAAATGATTGCAATCAGTTAAACACCATGGGCAAATTACTTTTAATGTTTTTTTAAAAAATAGAAATTAATTAGTTTAGGGTAGTTTAAGTATTATAAATTTAGTGAGTTTTTCAATTTTATTTAATTGGGTGAAAAAGAATTTGGATAAAAAACAAACAATGTTATAATTTGATGGATACATAGCTAATTTTGAAGTTTTGAAGGATATATAACTGATTTTGTAAAATTTGAAGGATATATGGATAATTTTTCCTTTTATAAAAAGTATCATGTTAGAATGAACGCTTATATGAGAAATAGAATAAATTTCGGACGTTCTCTCCAAAAAATCAATATCCCAAATTATCCTTTACGTATTTTCTATGTATTATTTGCGTATATTTTTAAAAAAATCATTCCGGGAGACACGTGCAATCTATGCATCAAAATTGACCAATTGTGCATCAAAACTAGTTGTTTGTGCATCGCGTTTTTTATGCACGTTGTTCAACAATTTTGAATTTTTTTATTTTATTTTATTTTTAATCTTATTTATATGTATGAATACAATAATTAGCTAGTTATTTTTATGAACATAAAATTAGTTTCAATACACTTATAAAATAAGATGCACTTTTGTGTTGTTTTTTATGCACAAATGATTATTTTTGGTGCACATGTACAAATAAGGCACACTTTTATACATTGGTTTCACCTTGTTATTTATCAAAACTAGCAATTTGTGCAATGATTTATTTGATGCACATTATGCATCGATTTCAAACGGCCGAATACATACATGGACCCCCGAACTTGAAATTTTTGTTCGCTCAGACCCATGTACTAAAAAACCTATTATTAAACACCTATACTGTAAAGATTTTGTTCAACGAGACCTCCTTATTTTCGTGAAATTGACGCGCGCCGCATAATCCAATATCATTAAAATTTTGCCACATAAGCGCCACATAATATCCTTTAAAATAATTAAAAATTAACAACTCATCGAAGGAGAGAATCCACAAAAACTGAAGTAGAAGCCAAAAACAAACTAGGAAACTACATTGTGAAACACTCAACTAGAGATGGCGTCTTCACTAACTTGAATTTGCTCAAAAATAGACACGAGAGAGAGAGAGATCACAATTAACAACTCATCAATATCACTGTATCACCAAATCACAGCTATTGTAGGAATCCGTCCAGATTTTCACAGAACAGAACAGAAGGATGGAAATTTACAACGTGAATCGAACTAATCTGGAAGAAGCGTTGAGAAAGCTCGTAAATCTGAAATCTCTCATCGATGGAAAACGAAAATGGTTGGGATTTTGACGCTTGTGTTTTGTGTGTAAATGGGAGGGAATATACTCATATAAACAATTTCGTCCAACATCAGAATCAACTCATAAACAATTTCGTCGGTGATCGATAACCACCTCCAACTTAGTAAAGGGCTTCGATCCCTAATACTCAAAATTCTATTAATTCCTTGATCCAATCCTCAAATTGAGACTAGATTTGGATTCCTCGCTACCAAATCTATCTAAAATTCAAAACCCCTTATTTTTCCGTCTCAAATCGTACCGAATCGAGTTCCTCCATTAAAAGCTATATCTCTTCGAAAGCACCCTCCGACGTCCATCTTCAGCCCGCTAGCCCTTAGCCTCCCCTCCTCCAGTTTGCCTTCCTCGTCGCTCGAAGCTCTCTACCCTGCTCTCTCTTAGTGGCGTGAATGTGAAAGGCCGCCACTCCCATTTTGTGCACAAACAAGAAAAAAGAGAAAAAAGTAAAAAGAAAATAAAAAGAAATGAAAAAGGAAAAAGAAATAAAAAATAATAAAAAAGCCATGTCAATGCAGCCAACTTGCTAAATTGTCGATTAATATACGCGCGCGCCACCACATCAGCAAAAAGGGTTAGATCGAACAAATCTTGCAAGTTGGGGTGTCTAATAGTAGGTTTTTTAGTACAGGGGTCTAATCGAACAAAAGTTTCAAGTTCGAGGGTCCTTGTATATATTCGGTCTAATCCTCCCTGAGGTTGGCCAGCGCCGTGGTTGTTTCCAGCGTGTTATTCCAACTTTGAGCCTCAAGTTCGTTGAATTGTGCATGGTTGAGCCAGGCTTCCTCAAATCGAAAGGGTCGTCGAGTTTTGTTCACCAAGCTGTTAGGATCCAATTTGAGGTCTAACGGGGCATGGTCGAAGCTGAGTGCAGCGAGGCGATAGACCCGTGCTTCAAGCCATTCCAGTCTTCCCGTCTCGTTGACGAAGATCTTGTCTAGCTGCTTAGCTACCCAAGTGTTGGTAGATAGGCCTCTAGTCCAAGTGAAGGCTGAGCTAGTGAAGCCCATATCCACCATTCTAGCGTTGTTGACCCATCTTTGGAACGAGTCCGTGTCGGGGGAGAGTAGGCCCGATCCTCCTTGGCGCTCATTTGTATTTAGGATGAAATTATAGTCCCCACCCACAAAGAGGGGTTCTTTTATTTGGCTTGTTTTCTGTTGGAGGTCCACCCAAAATTTGCGCCTACGGCGGGGGGTTGGCGAGGCGTACAACACAATAATGTGAACCTCACAGCCACCGATGGTAGCCAGGGAGTGGATAAAGTGCCCATGGGTTTGGATTATGAGTTTTATTTTGTTCTCATTCCAGAGAAGCCAAATCCCCCCTAAAAACCCGGTCGCTTTTATTCTGTGTTGGTGTGTGAAGTTCATCCTCTGGCAAATTTGGTTTCGAAGAGTGCAAGGATGTCTATGTCATGATTTTTCAGGAAGTATCTGATTGCTCGACGGAAGCCACCCTTGGCAGCTCTGCAACAGTTCCATGATAGGTAGTTCATAGCGACTTGATAATTGGGTGTGGCACACTTTAAGCAGGATTATTGATTGTCGTTAGGCAACTCTCCTCAATCACCATCATCGTCTCTTTTATCTGTGGTTCCTTGCTTTGGGTTTGGTGGTTACATGGCGGTGGGTTGAAGTCTTGGATGCTTCCTGGCCCCCGTTCCCCTGTTTCATGTCCTAATTGAGAAGTCTGGTGTCGATCTTCTTCTTGATCGGGGTTAGTAGGCGTTGGTGTGGATTGGTTTTGTGTGCTCATTTGGATGAGGCCCAAGTTTTGTGTTGGTTGTTGGGCCCCTCCATCTGAGCTTGCCCCTTTCTCCTTCCCTTCATTACTCCTCTGACTTTTTCCAAGCCCAGTTTGTAATGGTATCATATGGCCCAAATGGAACAAATATCCCTTTTCTTCTTTGTAGTTGAACTAGCTTTCTTCTTGACTTCCTACTAGAGCTAGACGCCACTCCCATCTTGAAACTCGTCTCCTGGTTTTGGTTCTGGCCTTTTTGATTTTGATCTTTCTATATCTGCACCGGTTTCTTGACTTCAGAAGCCTCCCTTCTGTCGCTTTTTGGGCCTTGACTACTCTCTGTAATGGCTTTTTTCTCACCTTTCCTAGGTAGCGTTTCCTGTTCGTCTGACTTCTTGTTGTTTGCATCCTCCTGTAGTATTGTAAATCTGCTTTTGGTGTTCTCCTTGGTTGTCATGCTTGTTGCTTGTTTGTCCTTTCTCTTATCCGATCGCCGGCGTGGGGCATTCATCCAAGGCCCATAGCTTCACTGGTCGTTCCCGATGTTCCCCCCGTCTCCGTTGCGCAGGTCGCCAGATTTGCTGGTTTCGTCGGAGATTCACTTTGCCTAGAATCATGCTTTCCTTCCTGGTCTGCACGTTTTTCCGGTGGGCATTGTGACGCTAGGTGACCGTACCTCCCACACTTGAAGCAGATGAGTTGCAATCCCTCATATTCCAAAAAGTACCTTGATCCATTGATGTGAATGGAGCCCTTTAGTGGTTTTGTGAGATCGAATTCCACGCACACTCGGGCGTATCTTCCTCTGTTGGAGAATAGAGTCTTTGTGTCCACCTTTAGGGGCCTACCGATTCCCACCGCTGTTCGGTGTATAACCCCTTCCTCGTAAAGCATAATTGGGAGCTTGGCCACTCTAACCCATGCTGGTGAGGTGGTTATTATGTCGGTTTCTGGGTTGAACTCCGGTGACCATGCCTTGATGATGAGGTAGTGGCCGAAGATGGTCCATGGTCCTCCTGATATAGCGTGGATGTAGTCTCTCTCTGTTTCGAAGCGGAGGATGTAGTAGTCGTTGGGGAGATCTACCAGGCTCATCTTCCCAATCGGCCTCCATAGCTCTCTTAGTTTTTTGTCCATTTATGTGTATGGAACAAAGCCTCATAGGATCTTGACAATCAGTGATGATCTCCATACCGATGCTAGAGCATTCAGGACTTCAGGGTCTATAGCAATTGCAGGGTCTCCATTCTCCCCTTTCGGGAAGGAGATATTGATTCTGTTTTCCAAGAACTCCGGCGCCATTGTCGGTCTCTGTTGACCTTTTTCTCAAGTTACCATCTCTTTCCAAGTTCGTGGTGGGTCCGACAGCTTCATTCGTGGAGGGGGGTGCGGGCCCCATCAGTGTTCATGTTTTCCGGTAGTGGCTGCGTTTCCGGGACTGACTTCGGTGTGTTTTCCATTGGTTGCGTTTTCAGAGCATTTTTCGTTTCAAGTATTGATTGGTCCCACCTACCAGTTATGAACCCAATTTTGATGCACATTTGACCATTTGATGAACAAACGAACAATTTTGGTGCATAAACAAATAATTTGATGCACAAAAATGCACAACCCTCGTGCGCTTCTTGTATCCATTTTTTCCAAAAATACACAAATAATTCGCTAAAAATTCATTTGTGGCGAATTTCCCCCCTTTTTAAGTGAAACGACCAACACCCTTATTTTCTCCCCATTTCTCACCTAAATGCCCTTTAGTGCATGCTTGTAATTGATGCAAGTTATAAATTCAAATCCAAATGGATATTTATTTCTGTACATAGAGTTTGAAAATTCATTCAAGTTTTGTGGCATGGCACAAATGGGGGAGGAATGTTGGTGATTTGTGTAAGTCATCAATTCATTGTGTGTAATTCATGAATGTTAAGTGTGAGAATTACTCGGATTATCACTCAGACTTTGGGTGTGTGGGAGGCACGACTTATGTGATCGGCCCTAAGTGATTCTAAGGCTCTAAGAGGGAAAATAATTAAAGGAAGCTATAAGGAAGGGTTGCCAACATGTGTCGATGCTTGGTATAGGCGTGCGTCCCACGTCGTTGGCACGATAAGTGCTTGATGTATTGATGCTTGCGCACGACACATTGGCTTGCACACACCCGGTGTTTAGACGTCGATGCAATGGCATGGGCGCACCGGTGATGGCACACTTTGCTTGCCACTCAAGGTTCTTATGGCTTATGCTAGCTTGGTGATGCGACCCCAGCCTTGGATGCTAGCCAGGAGGCCGAGTCATTCACCTTGCGTTCGGATGGCCCCGTCACCCGTGCAGGGCTCGGGCCATCGAGACTGCGACACAATCCCTCGTGTCGCGATTGTTCGCAGGCCACGACGCGCCATGCACCGCACCAACGCTCGCCACCATTTGCATCGTCGGCGCGCTAAAACCTCGAGTCGAGTCCTCGGAACCAACCATCCCACACTCGTCCTTCGCGCCAGCGCTCGGACATGGATCACATCTTGAGGTTCTCGCAAGCACCGGTTAGACCCTTGCGACAGATCTCGGAGTAGCGTCGCAACATGGGGTTCTCGTGAGCTTCAGAGAGCTCTGCATGCCAGCGTCCTCGCCAACGTCCCGTGCCAGCGTCAGACACGCCAGCGCCGCGCCACAGCGTGCGATGGCCTTGTCATGACACTTCGGTGCCGGCCACGGACGACATATCTTGTTATTGCCATTTTTAGCTTGTTTTCCATTCTAGAACAATACTATTAGTTATTTTATATTTTTAGAAGTCCTTTTATGGGCCTTGCGCCGATGGACTTCTCCTTGCGCCGATGGGCCTTGGCTGCATCCAAACCCTAGGCGCGCCACAACTTTTAGGGTTTCTTTATGCTGCTGCACCTATATAAGGTGCTATGCTTGTTATTTCAATTTTCAGGGCACATTAGGGTTATAGTTTAGTTGAGGTTGTCTCCTAATTGTAACCTAGTGCTAGCGTCGATCACTATTATCAATCAAGGTTCACGTTTTCATTGCTTGTTCGTGTGTGTTATTGCTTTACTCGATCAATCCAACGTTGATTCGAGTCCATCTAAGCCTTTCGCCGCCACTTTGGAGACCTGCTACTCAAACACCGTCGAGATCCTCGCGTCCCTTAAACAAGGTCGCATCAACTGGCATTAGAGCCACAGTTTGAGTAAGTCACGCTACGCCCTTCTTTGTTCATTCTCACACGATCCATTCTGTTGCATCAACCCTAGATTCATCCTCCATTTCGTAAACCTTCATCTAGGGCCCCAAATTTTTTTTCCTTGCTCACGTAAATTATAAAAAAAATCAGCCTTGACCATACTCGACTAGATCTATTGATTTTGGTGAAGATTACACTTTGTCTTGCTAGTTGCATGCACATAGGGTTTTGTTTTGCCGATTTCTTGCTTGCATCTTCGAGTATCTATTGTGTTGATTCAATTGTTATCTTGCTTCCATAACTCTAGAAGAGAAACCCTAGAGATCGTTTGTTCAAAAAAAAAAGAAGGAAGGAATCGGATATCACAAGCCAAAATAAGGCAAGATAACTTCGATTTTATTGCTTAAAAAAAATCTTTGGAAGATCACAAGCCAAAATAAGGCAAGATCATACCAAATCCAATCCATTCTTCTATTTTCGGCACTACCATATTACGCCGATTACTCTTGCTTGTTTAGTTTCGATTTTGCATTTCCTCTTTGTGTTTGGCTTCGCTTGCTTTGCTGTTTTTCGGATCCATATTTCTTTGATCGAGTTGAGTGACCTTTAGCCTAGCCTATCCTTGTTTGTTCGTGTGGTTTGAACATTAAGGGTCAGCCGACTTAAGCGAACCTTCAACTCTTGGCTTGTTGCTGTGAACTGCTTACTTGCTATGACGGGTGTGACTATAGGTACCGTTTCGGACTCGGGAAACAATGACAACCGAGACAAGGATCCACCCCCGGCGTCGCAAACTCAACAACAAAACTTTCCACCCGAGGCAGTGGCTCGGATTGAGGAACTCGAACGCCTCTTGGTCGAGAGTCAAACTTAGTCGAAGCGCACCGTCCCCCAAACACAAGGCCTTGCATCGGAGATCCATGCCAATCCGGGCGTGTCCGCGGACGATGTTGCGCGCGCACGTGCCAAGGGAAAGAACCATGGGCAAACCTCTTCTCAATTTGGCACCATGCATCGCATGGAGTCAATCAAAGAAAGTCGCCATTTCGATCGGTATGATGGTGGTCCCCGGACCGCAGATCGCCATCAATTGGCGCGAGATTATAGGGACACTCAGGTGTACGACGTATATTCCGATGAGGAGTATGACTCCGAGGAGTATAGACGTCAACATGCGAGTGGCCTTAAGAAAAAGAAACAAATGGACAAGTCTTCGACGTATGTGTATGAAACCCCAAAGCGGAAGCACGGGGCCAAACACAACAACGCCGATGACTATGATGTCAATGATTACTTGGAGCATCAAAGTGCTCGCAGCCCGTACTCCGAGTTTGAGCAACATTATGATAGTTCGATGATTATTCTGACCACTCTAGTTTTGATCATCCGCAGGTGCAAGATCCTGAGGAGCATGACAATAGGCCCTCCGATTGGATTCCTCCACCGCACCTAGCCAAGAACCGACGGGAATACGAGCATGCTTACGACACCATTCGCAAGGCCGGACACCGCCAGCGGCGTGATCGGGATCGCAATGATCGGCGTCCTCGGCTCCCCAATGACGGTGACGATCCGGACGATGGTGACGATGGGTTCGATCGCGGGCCGCCCCGTAATCGACGCGATCGACGCGCGCGTTCGCCTCGACACCACATCTTCCGCCGAGACAATGATCGCCGAGATGCTCGGGGTCCACGCGTCAACTGCCGAGATATTAAGGTAAAGTTCGAGCCATTTTATAGAACATATGATCCTGACGCATTTATTGAATGGCTGCAGGGAACGGAGCACACACTTCGCCATCTTGGCTATGAAGATGATGAAAAAGTGGAGGTTGTGACACTACATTTCCATGGTGCTGCTCGTACGTGGTGGAACCGCTTTGAGTCCGAAAGGATTCGAAGAGGCAAACCCCTCATACGAGAATCGCATCAATTGGTGTACATCCTCAAGAAGCGTTACATACCGGCGGATTATAAAGACAAAATGCACATTGAGATCATGCGCATAAAACAAGGCTCCTTGACCCCGGAGGAATACTTTGCCAAGCTTGAAGACATGTTTTTCAAGGCTGGCATGAGCATCTCTCCATCGGTTATGAAGACTCGGTTTTTGTCGGGTTTAAGGCAATCGATCCAAAATCGTTTGGAGATTTTTCCAATTAAAGATCTCAACAACTTGGTGCATACGACGATGCAAATACATAAGGAAGAAATTCGTGCCAAATTAAGTTGGTCCAATTCGAGGTATGTTTCTAACGCTAGTCCATCGGGTTTTTCTACTACTCGTGTACCTTCTTCTTTGCCAAATCCAAAGGCAGGTTCGCAATCCAAATCCGAAGCCACGCCTCTAACGCCGGCAGCCGCGCCGCGTGATCGTAACGCCGCGCCAAGCGCCAAGCGCTCTCGTGACATGGCGTGTTATAAGTGTGGGGGTCGTGGCCATATCATGCACAATTGCTCGAGGAGATCCCTACGAGAGCCAAAACAAGGATGAGATCGAGGTGCCTTTAGCCGACGGCACCGAGTTGGAGTGCGATCCTTCGGAAGCCATTGCCGTGTCAAAACTACAATTGGTCACACGTCGAGCATTAAGCATGCGAGAGGCACCAAAAACTGACCAATGGGAGCAATTGTTCCACACCCGTTGCTTAGTTAATAACGTGTCCTTGAGCGTGATTATTGACTCGGGGAGTTGCGCCAATTTCCTCTCCAAAAAGGTCATCGATCACTTTAAGCAAACCACGCCACATCCACATTCGTTCAAGCTTCAATAGATATCAAACGACGGCGGCGACTGGGTTGACAGGCAAGTCGTTTTTTCATTTTCAATTGGTGCTTATTCTGATTCTATTTTATGTGACGTAACGCCAATGGACGCCACACATCTTTTGTTGGGTAGATCCCTACGAGAGCCAAAACAAGGATGAGATCGAGGTGCCTTTAGCCGACAGCACCGAGTTGGAGTGCGATCCTTCGGAAGCCATTGGCGTGTTAAAACTACAATTGGTCACACGTCGAGCATTAAGCATGCGAGAGGCACCAAAAACTGACCAATGGGAGCAATTGTTCCACACCCGTTGCTTAGTTAATAACATGTCCTTGAGCGTGATTATTGACTCGGGGAGTTGCGCCAATTTCCTCTCCAAAAAGGTCATCGATCACTTTAAGCAAACCACGCCACATCCACATTCGTTCAAGCTTCAATAGATATCAAACGACGGCGGCGACTGGGTTGATAAGCAAGTCGTTTTTTCATTTTCAATTGGTGCTTATTCTGATTCTATTTTATGTGACGTAACGCCAATGGACGCCACACATCTTTTGTTGGGTAGCCCATGGCAGTACGATCGTCACGTGCTTCACGACGGGTTTTTGAACACTTACATGTTCAATTCCCACGGGAAGCGCGTGACTCTCTTACCTATGTCGCCTAGTGAAGCCTTGCAGGACAAAGCCGAAAGGCAATGCCAAAAGACTAGTGAAACGAGCACCGTTGCACCGAGCACATCGTTAGCGGCGTCACCAGCCACAAATCTAACCTCCAGCGGCGTCCCCTTTGCGAAACCCCCTAATTCTGGACCACAACAACATGGAGACGTACCGCGCCGAGAAAAGGCAGTGTCAGGCCGACAGAATCTGTCGCGTGGCCTGGGTGCCGCGCCGAACACCGCTGAATTGGCCAAACAAGGACTCCAACAAATTTCGGACAGTTCCATGGGCGTTTCTGGGGGCAAACCATTCATTTGGAATTTCCAACAGATTCGAAGCAAAAACACCCAGGCAAAATACATTTGAGCAAGGGACCGCCGACAACCTCGCCTACCATTGCACACCACGTCGTCGCAACACGGAAATTCGGATTCCATGAGCTTCGGGCCGAGTTTACGGGCATTTCCAAAGCCATTCCTCCTCAAATTACAGGGGCTACAACATATCCAAAAAGCGCTTCAGAACCGCCTAGATCAAGTGAGGACGCCGAGCCACCTCTTTTAGGGACTTGCCAAGATCGTTTGCTTTTGGCCCGGCGTCGTGACATTACAAAATCTATTCAGGGGAGTCAAACTTGTTTCATATTGTGTCCTTTACTTTCTATTGCTCCATCTTCAGATCATAAGCTTCCCACTTCTATTGTGTCTCTTTTGAGGGAATACGAAGATATGATGTCGGGCGAGCTTCCGGAGGGGTTGCCACCAATCGGAGGGATTGAGCAGAAGATCGATTTCATGCCAGGCGCATCTTTTCCAAATAGGGCAGCGTATAGAGCTTCACCAAAGGAAACACAGGAGCTCCAACGACAGGTTCAAGAGCTTTTGGACAGAGGTTTTGTCCGAGAGTCCTTGAGTCCTTGCGCAATGCCGGTGATTCTCGTGCCAAAGAAGGATGGCTCGTGGTGCATGTGCGTCGACTTCTGAGCCATAAATCAGATCACAGTGAAGTATCGACATCCGATCCGCGGTTGGATGACATGCTTGATGAGCTCCACAGTGCATCCTTATTTTCTAAGATCGATCTCCGCATCGGTTACCATCAAATCCACATGCATGAAGGCGACGAGTGGAAGACCGCATTTAAAACCAAGCATGGTTTATATGAATGGCTTGTCATGCCTTTTGGCTTGACAAACGCCCCTAGTACTTTTATGCGGCTCATGAATTTTGTTTTCCGTAAATTTTTAGGACGTTTTGTCGTCGTGTATTTTGACGACATTCTTGTTTTCTCTAAGGAATTAGATTCTCACGTGAGGCATCTTAGGATGGTGTTAGATTGCCTTCGCGAGCACAGTTTGTATGTAAACATTACTAAGTGTTGTTTTTGCACGGACACGATGAACTTTCTTGGTTTCGTTGTGTCCAAGGATGGCCTTCGAGTGGATGACGACAAGATCCGCGCCATCCATGAGTGGCCCACCCCTACGACCCCGACGATGGTTCGATCCTTCTTAGGGCTCGCAGGGTTCTATAGGCGATTCGTCAAGGACTTTAGTTCCATCGCCGGGCCACTCCACAATCTTACCAAGAAGGCAACCACAATCAAGTGGATGCCCGTCCATGAGGCCGCCTTTCAGGCCTTAAAGGACGCTTTATACAGTGCTCCAGTCTTGCAATTGCCAGACTTTACAAAGCGCTTCGAGGTCGAGTGCGACGCCTCCGACTACGGCATAGGCGGCGTACTCCTCCAAGAAAAACTCCCTATGGCTTACTTTATCGAAAAACTGATTGGGGCAACCTTGAATTACCCGACGTATGACAAGGAATTATATGCTTTAATTCGGGTTTTAAAAACTTGGCAGCATTACCTTTGGCCAAGCGAGTTCGTAATCCATACGGTCCACGCGGCCTTAGCGTACTTGAAGAGTCAAACGACTCTAAATTGCCGCCATGCTAGATGGGTTGAATATATGGAGACATTTCCGTATGTTATAGCCCACAAGAAAGGGAAAGAGAACGTCGTGGCCGACGCTCTATCGCGCAGGTATGTTTTACTTACTACTTTACAGGCCAATCGAATCCATGAGTCCTATATCTTGGACAATCCAAGAAAGGGAAAGAGAACGTCGTGTTCTCCTTGATTAAGGAGTTGTATTTGCATGATCATTTCTTTAAACCGATCATGGAGAACCTAGAGCACAATCGAATCCATGAGTCCTATATCTTGGACAATGTATACCTCTACCGTGCCGAAAAGCTTTGCATTCCGAGCTCGTCCGTGAGGCATCTATTGCTCAAGGAAGCTCATGATGGCCGAGGCCACTTTGGCATAGCCAAAACCTTAGCGGCACTTCATGAACATTTCTTTTGGCCTCATATGTCTTCGGATGTTCACAAGTATTGCCGAGGTTGTGTGCCATGCCAAACCGCAAAATCGAGGTCTCAACCTCACGGACTCTACACGCCCTTGGCAATTCCGGATACCCTGTGGGAAGATCTCTCCATGGATTTTATCACTGCCTTCCAATGACAAGACACGGTAAGGATTCGATATTCGTAATTGTGGACCGTTTCTCCAAAATGGCTCACTTCGTGCCATGCAAAGGGAACAACAATGCGACTGAAATCGCAAACTTGTTATTTGATCATGTCGTGAAGCTACATGGTGTGCCTAGAACTATCGTTAGCGATAGGGACACCAAGTTTTGTAGTCACTTTTGGAGAACGCTGTGGGGAAAGCTAGGTACACAATTATTGTTTTCTACAGCTTATAATCCCCAAATCGATGGTCAAACTGAAGTGACCAATCGGACTTTGGGCACCCTTCTTAGGAGGGTGCTCAAACATAACCCACGCCGGTGGGAGGACTTACTACCTTTTGTGGAGTTTTCATATAACAGGTCCAAACACTCGGCGACGAAGAAGACACCGTTTGAGGTGGTCTACGAGCTCAACCCGCATTCTCCCATGGATTTGGTTCCACGGTCTTGGATGAACGGCGAGCACCTCGACGCGGTCAATTGCGCCGATTCTATTCGCTGCTTGCACGAGAGGACCCGAGTCCAACTGGAGCGTCGGGCTGCCCAGTACAAGCTGCAACACAACAAAGGACGCCGACGTCATGTTTTCAACCTTGGCTATCTAGTTTGGTTGCAGCTCCGCAAGGACCGTTTTCCGGACGCACGGAAAACTAAGCTTCATCAACGTGGAGACGGTCCCTTCAAGGTCTTAGAACGCATCGGCGACAACGCATACAAGATCGACCTCCCAGGCAAGTATTCGATTCATTCTACAGTCAATGTTGCCAATCCCTCCTCTTATGTCGAGCCCGCATATGAGGAAACGGGGACGTTTCCCAACCAAGTGGGGGAGGGAGATGCGACCCCAGCCTTGGATGCTAGCCAGGAGGCCGAGTCATTCACCTTGCGTTCGGATGGCCCCGTCACCCATGCCAGGGCTCGGGCCATCGAGACCGCGACACAATCCCTCGTGTCGCGATTGTCCGCAGGCCATGACGCGCCATGCACCGCACCAGCGCTCGCCACCATTTGCATCGTCGGCGCGCTAGAACCTCGAGTCGAGTCCTCAGAACCAACCATCCCACACTCGTCCTTCGCGCCAGCGCTCGGACATTGATCGCATCTTGAGGTTCTCGCAAGCACCGTCCAGACCCTTACGCCAGATCTCGAAGCCGCATCGCAACATGGGGTTCTCGAGAGCTTCGGAGAGCTCCGCGTGCCAGCGTCCTCGCCAGCGCCTTAGCCTAGCCAGCGTCCCGTGGCAGCGTCGCGCTAGGACACGCCAACGCCACGCCACAACGTGCGATGGCCTTGTCATGACACTTCGGTGCCGGCCACGGACGACATATCTTGTTATTGCCATTTTTATCTTGTTTTCCATTCTAGAACAATGCTATTAGTAGTTTTATATTTTTAGAAGTCCTTTTATGGGCCTTGCGCCGATGGACTTCTCCTTGCGCCGATGGGCCTTGGCTGCGCCCAAGCTCTAGGCGCTCCGCAACTTTTAGGGTTTCTTTATGTTTCCGCACCTATATAAGGTGCTATGCTTGTTATTTCAGTTTTCAGCACACATTTGGGTTATAGTTTAGTTGAGGTTGTCTCCTAATTGTAACCTATAGCTAGCGCCGATCACTATTATTAATCAAGGTTCACGTTTTCATTGCTTGTTCGTGTGTGTTATTGCTTTACTCGATCAATCCAACGTTGATTCGAGTCCATCTAAGCCTTCCGCCGCCACTTTGGAGACCTACTACTCAAACACCATCGAGATCCTCGCGTCCCTTAAACAAGGTCGCATCACTTGGTGACCTAGCTCCATGCTAGCTTGGTACCTAAGTATATGATAGCTTGACACCTAGCCATGGGCCTTCATGGGCCGGCACCTTGGGCCTTGGTTATGTCTTCATGGGTTGGCCTCTAGGGCTTTGCTTGGAATAACTTTTTTGGGCCAATACTTGTTGGCTTTGCTTGGCAATCCTTGGGCCTTTCTAAGACATAAATGGACGGCTATACATGGGCCAAATGGGTCTCTTGGCTGGTCACTCTCTTTGGATAAGAAGAAAAGTTTTGGGATGTTTTCGGTAGTTTTGAATATGTAACTTCCAAATAACCTCCCAACTTATCTCAACTTCTTTTAACTTCTTTTAACCGCTTTTAATTGTCAGGCAAATTGCCTATAAAAGGCATGGGGTACGTAGGCGTCCATTGAAGACAAGGTTGGAAGAAAAGTTTGGTGTGTTCTTGAGAGAAAATAAAAATACAAAACACTTAAGTCTAGAACAAGTATGTATATGCAATGATGAATCGACTTACCATCTTTAGAGAGTTAGGACATGGTCCCTAAAATGGAGAGTTCACGCCAACCCCGAGCCTCGCTCGGGTTGCGCGCGCTTCTTTATAGATTTAAGACCTTGTCCCTGAAATTGAAAGTTTGCGCCAACCTCGAGCCTCGCTCGGGTTGCGCGCACTTCTTTAGAGAGTTAGGACCTCGTCCCTAAAATTGAAAGTTTGCACCAAACTCGAGCCTCACTCGGGTTGCACGCACTTCTTTAGAGAGTTAGGACATCGTCCCTAAAATTGAGAGTTCGCGCCAAACTCGAGCCTCACTCGGGTTGCACCCACTTCTTTAGAGAGTTGACCCCGTCCTTAAAATAGAGCGGTCGCGCTAACCCCGATCCTCGTTCGGGTTGTGCGCGCTTCTTTAGAGAGTTAGGACCTCGTCCCTTAAATTGAGAGTTCGCGGCACCCCCGAGCCTTGCTCGGGTTGCACACGCTTCTTTAGAGAGTTAGGACCCTGTCCCTTAAATTGAGAGTTTGCGCCAACCTCGAGTGGGAAACTCGACGGCTCTGCACACATAACGAGAGTCGACTACAACCCTGAGCGTGAAACTTCGTGGTTCCGTGCGTATAACGACGGTCGATGACAACCCATAATGGGATGATCGGCGATTTCGCATGCATATTGAGATTCAATGGCAACCCCGAGTGGGAAACTCGACAGTTCTGGGTGCAAAATGAGAGTCGACGGCGACCACGAATGGGAAGCTTGGTGGTTTCGTGCGTGCAGAAGCGTGCGCAACCTGAACGAGCCTTGGGGTTGGCGCGAACTCTCTATTTTAGGAACGATGTCCTAACCCTCTAAAGAAGCGCGCGCAACCCGAGCGAGGCTCAGTGTTGGCGCAAAATCTCTATTTTAGAGACGAGGTGCTAACTCTCTAAAGAAGCGTGCGCAACCCGAGCAAGGCTCGGGGTTGGCGCGAACTCTCCATTTTAGGAACGAGGTCCTAACTCTCTAAAGAAGCACTCGAGTGCGCGTCGCATGAATGTAGTCTATAAGACCTGCATTTGATATATGATTGGCACACCTGTTTATTGCCTCGTTGTCCTTGTGGAACGAGAACACCGAGCCAAGGGGTAGTTATGGTGCGCGAAATAACCGCTTGATTAGGTGAATTAGTAATATAAGAATGCAAAATCGCATTACATGCACGCGTCTAAACAACCAAAATGAATGTTTACTTTGGACTCGCAATATGACACCTAATCCATGCATAAAAGGGTGCATGACTGCATGCCCATTAAAGAGCTCTTGCCCAAATTCGGAAGTTGGTCATGCATGAATACAAGACTCGGGCAAACTACAAAAATAAGAAGTTTTGGGCCAAAGGAAACAAAATGATCAAATGGTCTTGGCAAATATTATAATATGGCCCATCTCCATATAAAGATCTTGGCCCACCTCCGTAGAAAACCAAGTCTGCATTTCCCATAATCCCATGTGATATGTTGGAATTTGCCATTCACCATCTCGTTTGTGAGCTAGTGTACGAATTCTCATGGCTCAGGATTTTTGCACCCCAAATTTTATCTAAATACACCACTGTACAGTGCAGTGAAATTTTTACACATAAAAAATATTTCACTGCACACCGTGCCGTGAGATTTTAACACTAAAAATCTTACGGCACACCGTGCCGTGGTGCAAAAAGTGGTAGCCATTCTCATCAAGATTTTTAGGGCGCGTTTGGTAACTAGGTTTAGGGAATGAAGATATCGGGTTTGAGAATGGAAACCCGATACCTAATGTTTGGTATGCTATTTTTAACACTTTGAAACCGATACTGGAAACCCGATAGGTATGAGATTTTCAAACTCTACCCCTACCTCAGGTATGAGATTTCATTCCCACTCGGAATGAAATTAAAACCTACCCGATCTTCTATTTTCTTCTACGCCGCTACTGCTTGTGCAAGACAGCAAATTATGCACTTCTCTTCGATTGGTTATCGTTTGAATCGCAAGGCAACAATTCTCTGTTCGTGATTCATGTATTAATAATTGAATCTGTTGCTTGAAAATAATGTACTCTTTTCCATTCATATGAGAATTCTGTACTATTATCCATTCATGAATCAATTACTTCACTCATGTATGAATTTTGAAAGCTTCTCCGTTCGTGTATGATTTTGAATTTATCTAACAAATCTCATTAAACAAATTTATATATATAATTAAAACCGCTAAGGATTGGAGCCTCCACATTGCGCCACGTCGGATTTTTCTACTTGGCACTCCAACATTGTGCCACGTCATATTTTGACACATTTGGCATTTTCTTCGCTCCATTTATTTTACACATCATATAATTTTTACATGTCATTTTACACGTCATCTTCTAGCACACGCCAATTTAACTTACTGATTTTTAAATTAACAAATTTAATTTCCACATCACTTGCATTTAATTTGCACATCACTTTCTTTTCTTTAAATATCTAATCGTCAATTCATTTCATGTGAATGTATCTCAAATTTGAGTTTTATTGGTACAATTGAACATCATTCATCACCATTTATTAAATTTACTATCTCTATTGGGTGATCTTCAAAGAATAAAACATTCTCTACCATAGGGAAACGATTCCAAGATTCACTCCCGAACGTGGAGTTTACCCAAGAATGTCGATGATCAATCCTTCAATTGATTTAAACCTAGAGATTTGATTTCGCTACCATGATTATAAATTAGAAGAATCCATGCCATAGTCTCAACCTACATGAATAAACAATGGATTTGGTGTCGATCTTGAAACTCTTCGTGATTGCATTCATGTTAATTTTGCAAGTGTTTATCATAGTGGATTGGGAGCTTCCATGTCGATATGAGTAATTCACTTAATTATTTTTTTTCAAATTTAATTTTTTATAATTATTTAAATTCTGATTTTGGAAAATTTTATGTAATATTAAGTGTTCACAATCTTTCTCCCAAAGATTTGTTAGTTTTAAAAAAATATGATTCTTTGAAACTACGAGATTTTTTTGTTTAAACATGGATAGGGCCAGAGCATTTTTTTAAAATTAAATTGATATATTTCTCCTAAAATATTGTTAGGATTAAGAATAACTCATATCATATTCTTAGCTTAATTTTGTTTCTAATTTTAGGGTATATATTTTCTATAAAAAAATGCGGTAGATTCTATTATACACGAATACACAATCAATAGCTAACTAACTACCCATATAATATTTTTAATATCTTAATATCCAATTTGGTAATATCCTAATATGGTAGTTCGTATCCATATCTTTCTAATTTTATAATTTTCTAAAAATTATAAATTTGAGTTTTATTGGTACAATTGAACATCATTCATCACCATTTATTAAATTTACTATCTCCATTTGGTGATCTTCAAAGAATAAAACATTCTCTACCATAGGGAAACGATTCCAAGATTCACTCCCGAACGTGGAGTTTACCCAAGAATGTCGATGATCAATCCTTCAATTGATTTAAACTTAGAGATTTGATTTCGCTACCATGATTATAAATTAGAAGAATCCATGCCATAGTCTCAACCTACATGAATAAACAATGGATTTGGTGTCGATCTTGAAACTCTTCGTGATTGCATTCATGTTGATTTTGCAAGTGTTTATCATAGTGGATTGGGAGCTTCCATGTCGATATGAGTAATTCACTTAATTATTTTTTTTCAAATTTAATTTTTTATAATTATTTAAATTCTGATTCTGGAAAATTTTATGTAATATTAAGTGTTCACAATCTTTCTCCCAAAGATTTGTTAGTTTTAAAAAAATATGATTCTTTGAAACTACGAGATTTTTTTGTTTAAACATGGATAGGGCCAGAGCATTTTTGTAAAATTAAATTGATATATTTCTCCTAAAAAATTGTTAGGATTAAGAATAACTCATATCATATTCTTAGCTTAATTTTGTTTCTAATTTTAGGGTATATATTTTCTATAAAAAAATTGCGGTAGATTCTATTATACACAAATACACAATCAATAGCTAACTAACTACCTATATAATATTTTTAATATCTTAATATCCAATTTGGTAATATCCTAATATGGTAGTTCGTATCCATATCTTTCTAATTTTATAATTCTCTAAAAATTATATATTATTAATTGAAGGTTATCCTTTTGTATCTTTACGATATAACTAAAACCGCAATTGTAGGATTACATAACCATTATCTTAATTTTGAGAAGTTTTTGGATACTAGTTTCTAGTGCGTGCGTTGCACGCCAGGAAAATGGGAAGTACAATTTGAGTGAATATGATTCGAGCACGATTTTTGAAGAATATATATTTTCTACGGTCTATCCGAGATTACTTAAAGAGCTAAGCAACACCGACACGAATTTCGAGGAACATTAAAATAACAATTCGAGCAAGAATATATATTTTTTACGGTCTACCCGAGATTACTTAAGAGCTAAGCAACACCGACACGAATTTCGAGGAACATTAAAATAACAATTCGAGCACGCTTTTCCAAGAATATATATTTTTTACGGTCTCCCCGAGATTACTTAAGAGCTAAGCAACACCGACACGAATTTCGAGGAATATTAAAATAACAAGTCGAGCACGATTTTCAAAGAATACATATTTTTTACGGTCAACCCGAGATTACGTAAGAGCTGAGCAACACCGACACGAATTTCGAGGAACATTAAAATAAAAATTCGAGCACGCTTTTAAAAGTAACGGCTGAGATTTCAAAATCTACGTTCTTTTAAAGAATAATAGAATAATAGAATTTTTTTTAAAGAATAATAGAATAATAGAAAAATTAACGGCTCAGATAAGGGACTTGTAAAATTAACGGTTGAGATTTCATATTCTACGTTCTTTTATAGAATAATAGATTTACAAAAGAAAAAACTACCTTACAGATATGTAATTGACTAATTGGTTATAGGTAGAATCTTAAATCTTTATTATTTTAGAAAGTTAAGAATTCAATATAATCCAAACAAAATGTTTTAATTAGTAGATAATATCAAATTAGTTTTATTTGTATTTACCTTAAATATTTATAAAGATACTTAATAAAAAAATTACCTAAGATTATGCAGTTGTTAAAGATAAAATCTAAAATTATTATTATTTTGGAAATTTGAACAAATATACACATCCACGTTAATTATCAAATAAAAAATTGAATTAAAAAAAAATCTACAATTACCATAACATTTTAACATCCAATTTTCTTAGTATTATTTTTGTAATTATATATAGTAGTTTTGTTTGTTCTACTTCTAATTTTATACTATTCTAAAAATTAATTATTATTATTATCGTTTGAAGATTTTTTTACATAATTATTTTTATTCTACTTGACTAAAATATCAAAATCTTAAACATTATCTATTTAATTTTTTCGAGAATTTTTTTGAAAATATATCTTAGTAGTGTTGACGGTTGAAACATCTTTAAAATGATTTAGTGAGGAAAAATGAAAAAATAGTTACTTTTGCATAGTTGGTATTAAATTAGATTAAATTTAATCATTTAAATCATTGTTTTCATTTTTCTTATGTTTATTCTAAGAAGATGCTACAATTAATTTTAGAAAATCAATACTATAGTTTTATTAAATCATTATTATAATTTTAGAAAATTATGATTCTATAAAATTAATTTTAAATACTAATAAATTGTCAAAACAAAAATTTACAAAATGTTTAACGATTTTTCTATACTATGTCGTACAAGCCTATGATAAGAATACAGATTTAGAAACTAAAACTAGCAAGACCCGGTCGTGCCATGCAGGACTATGACTTGATAATTTGTTTTTATGTAGGAACCATATATTAAATCAATAATTATTTAAAATTAAATAAGTGGTGGTACACCTCATATTTTAAAAAAATTAAAAAAAATATGTGTACCACCACTGATCTCATTATAAAATGTTATTATACATATATAGATTTATGCATATACTTTAATATTATAAAAGTGGCACCTCACACATAAGGGACGACGAATAACAAAGCCCTATTAAAATTTATGTCCATAAAAATAAAATAATGGAGATCTCACCTATTCATAGTTTCATATTTACTATAGAAAAAATTACGGTACATATATCTCACGTACTAATATAATTATATAATATTAAAGTTTCTCACGTACTAATATAGTGTATGGATATTACATATTGTTAAAGAATCAAAGATCATGTATAATGTATTATGTACAATTATTATTTAATTATTGTAAAAACTTAAAAATTATATAATATTAAAATTTATGAATTTATGTCCATAACGATTGAATAGTAGATATTACGTTCTAATATGACTATATAATATTAAAATTTTGTTCGTAAAGATAAATATTATGTGACTATATAATATTAAAATTTTGTTCATAAAGATAAATAGTGGAGATATCATGTACTAATTATTATGTAAGGAATTAAAGTTCACCTACTAATATATTATGTGCAATTATTAATAACATTAGTAATATTATTATATTATATATTCTTAAGGATTGTAAATACTAAAAATTATGAAGGGTAAATGAGTAAATTGAAAAATTAAGAAGCTTATGTGGCATAGTTAAGAGATAGACAAATAAGATAGAGAGATTCGAGTTTAGTAATAGTATATAGAGTATATTTTGAAAAGCTTAAACCCTTTTAAAAAATAATTTAAAATTTTAAAATTCAAAATCAATACTTTCTTTCTAAATTTGGACTCTTAGAAGATATTAATAATTTTGAAATTTAAAATTTATCTGTATATTTCTTTAAATTTATATATTAGTTATTATATAAATATTTTCTATAATTAAAGATGTTTAATTAAAATATGTCAATTTATATCGAGAAATCGATAGGCAAATTTATACATTTATTTTAAAAAAGTCAAATAAAATTTTAATAAAATCCGCGCAAGGCGCAGGTAACTACGCTAGTCTTATCTAATAAAGATCGACGGGAAATTTGGATATAATATATTTTTTGTCTAATATTTATAATCTTGATTTTTTTTACAAGTTTATGATTTTAATAAATACAAGGTAAAATGTTTATAATTTCATTTCATATCCATATTTGACAATACCAAACACTAGGTATAAGGTTGAATTTTATTCCAAGATTATAACCAAGTACGTGTTTTCAGGAATCAAATTTCAACCCCATACCTTCCTAATCGGATACCCGATTCCAAACCCCACTTCAATTTTATACCAAACGCCCCCTTAAAGGTTTAGCCATTATTGTTGACTTTTCAAACCTTGTATGTTGCCATCCCACATCGATCGATTAAACCGAAAGAAGGTGCTCATAAAGATATAAATAGAACGGGTATCAAATTAAGGAAAAGATCAAAAAACCTCTCCGGGTCAAGATCTTTTCTTCTACATAGATTCGACGTGTTTGATTTACGAGAGAGAACATGCTATTTACGGTATAAAATCCAAAAAGTTTCAACGTGTATGATCTTCGAGAGAGATCGTGCCGGTATAAAATCCAAAAAGCTTTATTTGTAAAGAGGAGTACCAAACAATTAGTGGAGTACAAAACAATTAGTTGCAGGGAGGGAAAACCTGAGAGTTAGTATTAATAGAATCACGTAGTTAGTGTAATAGCCGCTATTTTTATGAATAATTTATTTATTTATTTTATTCTTTAATTATTTATTAAATAAAATAATCTCATAAAATTTCTTTTTTCACTCAAAATCTATTTCTAAAATAAATAGATTATAATATTCTTATGAAATAATTATTCGAGTAAATAAAATTTATTAAAAATGAAATTTAATAAATTTATATCCTAACGGAAATTTTATTCTCAAGGCCTTTCACTATTTCTTTCTTAAAAAGAAGGAAACAAGCCTTAGCCCATCCCATCTAGAAAACCCATAAAACAATTAAAAAGGGAAATATAAAAAAAAAACAAGAGGTGGGATGTGGGAATTGAACCCATGACCTCTTGCTCCTCTACCAATTGTGCTATTTAGGCTCTGCTTGGCACACCTAGCTGGAGCTGGAATCTAGCTGAAGCTGGAACTGGTAGCGGGATTATTGATAGAAGCTGAAACTGAATTTATGAGCGGAATGTATAAAAAGTGTTTGGCAACATCGTAACTGAATTGCAAAAGGAGACCCGAAAATGATGAAATTGCCCCCCAAGTACCAAAAATTAATACCCCTCACTTGCAGCTCACGTGACCCCCAACCCCCAAATTCTTGTCTCCTCTCATTTTAAGGGTTTCCGCTTCCAGCTCACATTACCTCCTACAAACCCAGCCTCATGGTCACCATTAGTTTGCAGCGAAGCGGAGGTCGAACTGAGGTAGGGTCGGCGCTACCTGAGGTTGAGGAAGCTACAACAACCGTTGAAGGCTGAGATAGTAGGGTCGTCGAAGCTCACATTACGGTAAGTGAAGGACCCTAACTGAATTTTGAGTTTAGGAATTGAAGCTTGTTGTTCATAATGACCTAAATTGATGATGCCATTTTCACAAACCTCTCAGCGTCATAAGCTCGATGCAACAAATCGATTTGTTTTTATGAATCTACATTTATGTTACTTTTAACTATTATGTTACTTTGTATATATTATTCATCAATAAAAACCATATCACCCACAACCTAGGGTAGAACTATAAAATATGATATTTTGATATGTATAAAACCTCAAACATACCAATAATTATCACCCACAACCTAACCATAAAATAAACCAAGAGTGGCAATAGTAACTTACAAACAAATAACAATAACAACATAGAATGAGTCTTCATTGTACGCAAGCACACAGACATCTAAATTCCAAAGAAACTTAACAGGATACACACAATAAAAGGAAACAGATTATATGGATAAATGAGAAACACCAGACACATGAACATGAGGGCAATGCTGCACATTTTCCAACGGGTAACAGGTTGGATTGCCTTATCACGCTCCAAGGCACGCTCGACTGTAAAGGTTGACAACTCTTCGATGAGTTCAACCTGCTCATTTTCCAACGGGTAACAACTTGGATTGCCTTATCATGCTCCAAGGAACGCTCGACTGTAAAGGTTGACAACTCTTCGATGAGTTCAACCTGCTCATCAGTCTTGTGAACCTATGCCTGGAGGGTCGTTTCCAACAAGACCACATACCTCTTAGTGTCATCATCTCGATGCTTATGACGCATTGCTACTTCCTGTAGACGTTTGAAGCATGGTTGCTCGCTTAACTCCCGGTGAAGTAGTTCTTCCTCCTCCTCATCAGAATTGAACTGTTTAAAAAAACCATTGAATTTAATCCCTAAACAATTGATAGTGATGTACTTGATGAGTCTTGAGGAACAAATATGTTTAAATGTTACCTCTTCATTATAAAATTGGCCATCTGAGAGCGCTAAACTATCGTCTTCTTCACTCCATGAATCCCGGGACACCATAGTTTTGCACAATCCCTATGCAAACGAGTAATTATCAATGCACTAATTAGAAGACAGAATTCAGCGGTTTCATCAACTTAATTATGTTAAACCACTGAAAATAAACTAAACACTCACATAAACTATAAGCCTTATATTGTGTTATAATGCTTGACAAAGAACTAAGATAACACTTGAGCGCAGACAAGATTTACACATTTGAAGTTGTTAAAATCTTACAATAAAAAGATCCAAATAGGCTCATCAGCATCAAACACACTTCAAGCATAACTATTCAACACATGCTATATATTATCAAGTTTCCCACTATATTAAAAATGAGTCAATGACTATAGAATCAGAACCTCAACTAATCATTACTACTTAAAGCATCAACACAGTGTGCAGAAATCAGAAGAGACTAGGATTGTTCATTGGTTAAGGAAATTCGGTTTTTACTTGAAAACCGAACCGAACCAAACTGAACCAAGGTAATTCGATTCGGTCCTCGGTTCAAGACTTTGGCTAGTTCGGTTTTCGGTTCGGTTTGGGTCGGTTTTCGGTTCGGTTCGGGTAAACCGATATATTTTATTATAAAAATAAAAAAATAAAAAATTCCCTTACTAGTAGTAACTAGTTTCCCAACCATGGAACCCTAAATCTCATTTTCATTATTTAGATTTAGATTTCAGTCGCCGTCACCAAGCCCTACCTAGAGTCGATTCCTCGTCTCCCGTCTCCATGAGTCCTTTACTGCGGCCATGTCCTCTCCGCCCAGTCTCCGGTCGCCCTCGAGGCCTCGACTCTTCGAGTCCACTTGCTGGCTCGCCCTCTCTCTCATGAGTCCTTCAGCCCACCGTCCGCGTCTCCGCAACTCTCGACCAGTCGACCCTCTCGACCACTACTCGCCTCTCCAGCCTGAAATTCACAGTGAGTATAAATGGCCATTCAGTACACTTTGTGGTTACATGGTTGTTCATCCGAAATTTGATTGATTAAACAACACTTTTTTGCTTCACTTTGTGGTTACAATGTTACATGGTTGTGGTCTGACATTTGGTTGATTCTGTTGCTTTTTTCTAGGGTTGTTTTGCCTATTTATCCAAAATCCACTCTCGACCAAACTAAACTTTCTCAAGCTTGACATCAGCACGAAATCAGTAGAGCTAAGGTTGTTTATCGGTTACTTCGGTTCCTACCCGAACCAAACCGAATAAAACCGAATCAAAACGAGCTTATTCGGTTCGGTCATCGGTTTTGAAAATTTTGAAATTCGGTTTTCGGTTCGGTTCGGTTTTCCTCGGTTCGGTTCGGTTTTGGACCGATGAACAACCCTAGAAGAGACACAAATACAACATAGGAAAAATAACTGATAAAGCAATCAAGTAAAAGAACAAATGCATTCGTACTTCCTTCACATGATCATAGTGTACAGAAATTTAACACTACAACTGAAAAACCGTGAACTGAGAAACAACTAGTCACTGCAACTGAAGACTAGAGAAGAAGCTTAATCATGACAACAACTTCCATTTCAGCACAATTAGCTATAGAATTGGAACCTCAATCATTCTTAACAACTTGAAGGCATCATCACAATGTATGGTACTCAATTGACACAAACCAGTAGCTCTTAGCAGCTGCACAACCCTAATCATGAAATTAATACTATTCAGTAATCATTCATTTAAGTTTGAACAAGACAAATATCTCAAAATTAGGATCGTCTTCTTCACTTTAGTGTGACCCTCATATTACAACTTACAACTCCAAATCATAATAGCTCAAAATTAGGAACCGACACCATCACTTTTTTTTTACCAAAATAAGTATAACTCCAAATAAAAGTCGACCCCCTCTCAATCAACACACCCACTTCACTAATATCTTGACAAATCCAGCCTCATTCTACTATTCTAGGTTCCAATCACACACGACAAAACAAATGTAAAGCCTAAACGCAATAATTGTAAGCATGGGTTCGAATCAAACCAATGGAAGTTACTTTCGAGCTAACTCGATGCTAGATCCAACTCTGAAATACCACAACGAAGGTGGATCGACATTCAATTGAGGCAAAAATATGGGATTGAGAACTTACCTTTTGCTGGTTTCCTCCGGGCTCGCAAATCGCCTCTACGTCGCCGAGCTCCTAGGGTTTTTCTTTTCAATTTTGGGGATGGGCTTCCAGGGGTATCCAGAGGCAATTATGGGGGATTTTTTGACAAGCTAGTGGAGTGTACAGGAGCGTTTAGGGAAAAAGATTGAGGGGAGGAGGGGGCGAAAAGGAGCATCTCCTCGCTAGCTTGACATCATTCCGCTTCAAACGCCCACTGCTGCCGAACATGGTCGAATCTTTGAAACGCTGCTAAACGCACCCTCTCCCGCTCTGAAACGATGCTACTGAACAACGCCCTAGCTTTTCTAAAATTATAACATAACCAATTGTATTTAAACCCATTCCTTTCAGTGGTATTTTGTCAAAACCGAAAATTAATCCGATTGAAATTCGTTTGGGGCATTTAGTAGAAGATTTATGGAGGATTTGGAGCAGGGATTTACCATCCACTCAAGCTCTATTTTAATTGAATAAAATCTTCCATCTCCCAATTGATGTAGTGAAGCTTGTCATGTCTCCAACCGACGTCGATGAGTTGATTCGAGTGCCTTTTGACGGACCAATCAAAAGGAGTCGAGCTAAGAAGATTGCTCAAGGCACAACAACAATCTTGGTTCGATTGGCAGCTGTTATAGAAGAGCCTAGCAAGATGAAGTGGGTCTCGTGCATTCGACATCAATTGAGCCCGGATTCTATGTATTAAACTATAAGGGCCGAAATTCACTTATTTCTTTATTTAGAAACATGTATTAGCTTGTCTCACTTTAGGGCTGAATTTAGTAAGTGACCGGGTGAGATAAGTTGGTATATGGGTCAAGGTCAACTCTTTGACTTGACCATTCTAAGTAGAGAAAATATCAGTTTTTATTATTTTAATATAGGCGTGTTTTTCTTATTTAAATAATGTAGAGAATTCAATCAATAGGCTTATGTTAGTTGGTTGAATATTCTCTCTCTTAGTTGTTATAGATATTTTAAGTTTGTTAGGATATTTTCTTAAATAAATAAATCATCCATGATTTATTTTATTTAAAGGAATCTAGCTAGTTAAGCTTAGATATTTTATTATATCTTGGAAAGCAAGACATGGGGGCTCTCTCTATTTATTAGGGCCGACCCTAGGGGTGCCTTGCTCTCCAAGGAAGACTCTTGTATTCTACTATTTATACTTTGTTTTATGCTTAATGAAAAATCAGCTTGAGAGAGATTAAACCCAATTGGTTTAATCTATCTTTCGGGCTCCAAAAACACACGTGTGCGACTTATTGTTTTCAGCATTGATCGATCATCATCCCAACATCATTCGTTCATCATCACTTCGAGATCTCTCTTCTCTTGTTTGTTTAATTTGATTCATTGACTTATTCAATAGAGATTGTTTTAGAATTGATTGTTAAAGATCATTCTAGTTTATCAATCAGATTTAGCGTTAGAGCTGTAACACCCCCTTCCTACCCTGGCGGTATTACCGCCAGTAACCCCGATTAAGACTAAACCGAAGCTACCCAAGGCTTTAAATTAACTGAACAAACTAAAAACAAGGTAAATGAAACCATTTAAAGCCCAACAACATTGAGTAAAATATTACAGCGGAAAAGAGAATAAAAGGTCTTATACAAGCCTTAACTTAAAAAGAATTAGTAAATAAATAGAACAACCTTCTATTTAAACAAAATCTTCATCCAGTCTTCCTTAAGTTCTTATTTCTGAAACCCAGCTTCACTTTGAAGTAGTTCAACCATGATCTTCACTCATGTATAGTCATTGGAAACCTTTCTTCAACTTTTGGAGCTTCAAACTTCTAAATCCGTCCCTTGAATCAACTTCCAAGAAGAACCTGATGTATCGTAAACCAACGGTGGACACCAGCCGACCATATAAAAGAAAGAAGATGGACGGGTTAGTCTAATGAAAGACTAGCAAGAGGAGAATCTAACTTGGTTCTTATAGTTGTTACTAAACATATTGGCATCCAAATCCGATTAGACTCGGATTATGATCCAACAATTAGCAGTCTTTTAGAGAATAAGAAGGAGACTCGCATAATCAAGAGAGAGAACACCACCGCTTGTGGTTTCTTTAAGAAGCATAAACAATTGTTGGGAACTCATATTAATCACATCACCTTTTGAAAAGCCTCCATCGACTAATCAGATTGACTTAATCAAAGTTTGATTAAGAATCATTCATAACCGGGAGCAAGAATGGCTTTCCGACTGGACGAACCATTCAGGTATGTTAATGTGCCTAATGCACTTATCTTATATTACTTTCAAAACTTTTCACAAACAGGTTGGTGATTCATAATCGGCTCGAACTACTGCTGAAATTTGGCACCGTAGAGATCATTGGAGTATTTCATCCATGGTCATTTACCCTATACCATGATCACATGTTTTAGGCTATCCTGGATCTCTCATTTTCATATGGTGAGGTAGAGATCAGAGAGGCCTATTACCCCGACATCTACACTGCACCGCCAATTGCACTTAGCTAGAGTGCGCATCACCCCTCTCACACGAAGAGTAGGGGAAGAGTCATGACCCGCCATTAGGATTAGGCCCCTCCTAATGTAATATTCTTTTAAAGAGAGGATGTGGAACCACGTTCCCCTCCCTGAAACTACCCTAATCACAACAATGTCTCAGCGTGAGACCGCATACAAGGTCACCCATAACGGACCTAAATCCAGTTCTAGCGCAAAACTGAATAACAACATGGTCATTATTTCTAACAAATATAACCACTTATCATAATTTATTAATCATACAAGTTGTTCCCAACGCAAATATTAAATGGGATCCAATTCCTCATTTAATAACAATAACGCAAGAGAGAATCGTCCACTTGCCTTGTATGAGATTTCTCCTCTTAAGGCGATTAGTTCCATCTCGAACGACGTGCATCGAAGACTCGAGCTCGGGTTGTACCGGAAAGAATATAGAAATAAATTATAATCAATTTATTTCCATTTCAAGATTAACTACAAATTATTATATCCTAATAATAATTTGTCAAGTACTTGTTTGACTTAATCCGGCTTTATAACTTAACCAATTCGATAAATCACGCTTTATGAGATTTAATATGAAAATCCAACTTTGAATGATTTTATCCAAAAATCATTCTATAATATAAGTCAAGCTCGAAAGAAGAAAATTACCTAGCGATACGCTTTCGGGATTTGCTTGCACGCAAATCGAGGTGGAACGCAAAACGATGCGATGCGCAAAACGAGGCAACATGTGAATCAAAACGATCCATCGGAATCCATGTCACGCATACCGAGGAAACCGGGTCCAAACACCTTTCCCTTTTCCTTTTTAAAACTCAAGAAGGCCGGAAATAATGTGAGCGACGAACCAACTTCGTCGATGTCTAGCGACTTCGTTTGATATCCGTTTGGAGTGATTCAAGCGACAATTGGAATTCCTCATTACCCTCTTTCTACTGTTGGCAACGGATCTTACATTCATTAAGAGAAGATGGAGGACAAAGGCGACAAAATTCTCTTGTCAAGGTTGAATTTCTGGGCACAATAACCCAGTACCAAAGCTGGTCGCGAACTCCTGTTCACCGACCTGTGGATGAGACACCAGGGACAAGGAGGCGAAGAGGGAAGCGACAGAAGCACCTCCAACATACCCTCTACTTATTGTCGGCCGTTTCCGACAGATTTGGTGGCCGGAAGGTCGACCACGAAGCCCACAAACTTTACTCGTCGCTGCTGAAGTTTCCGGGCAAAGAAACCAGCAGCAACGTTGGTCACGAAGGCCTGTACATCGGCTGCCACCGGAGACACCAGGAACGGGGTGGCGACGGGACTTGCGACAGTATAAAGCCCTAGTTTCCACCTTCCAACTGTTGGCAAAATTCCCCGTAATAGTTGCCTGAAGACAGATATAGAAGCCCACGAAAACGGCTCGTCACCAACCTCTGAAAATCCGGAAAACCAGTACCACGAACGGATTTGGTGGATTTTGGCCCGTTTCTTGAATCCTTTTTCCACAATTGATTGAGGGATATTATAGATCTCTTTTCCCTCGAAATATAGAAACTTCAATCACCAATTTTGGTTAAGAAACGAGTTCACAATCGAATTTTGAAGTTTGGTCACAAGTTAGGTAGAAGCATGGCAACGACTTCGACTCTCCATTCTCCCCCAATTCAATGTGTGCAAGCCTTTAACCACCTTTTATGGCCTTTCTTTCCTCCTGTCGTCTCTCTTTCTGGTCACATAAATGCCAGAAGATTGACACGAGGTTTGTTTGGCTTGTGACAGCACACATGACCCAAAACCGAGGCAACAAATGGCGGGCAAGAAGGGACGATGACGCAGCGGGGCTAAGGATAGCCTAGACGAGGTGGCAAGCAGCCTGACGGAGGTGTGACGGGAGGGATGACGCCGGCGGCGCAGCCATCGGGGCTCGGGCCGGAATTGTTCACACGTAAGTAGGGAAAGAGGGCAAGAAAGGAAGAAAGGAAAAACTTGGGCAAAAAACGCAATATAAACAAATAATGTTCCATAAGAGGTTTTGAGTTCAAAACTCACCTCTATCCTTTATTTTTTTTCTTTATTTTTCCTTCTCTTTCTTTTCCTTTTTGCCTTAAGACTTCCTCTAAAGAATTCCACCTTGTTATTTTACACATGTAATTTAAATTTTTTCCGCTAAATACAATTTAACTTGCAATAATTTATTCATAAGAATAAATTTTATTTTTGCAAGTTTTTTATTCATTTATAACGGAATTAATTTAAATGTAACTCTTCACTTAGTATTAACTCAAACGAATTATATTAATATCTCTTTATTAAAAATAGCGGATATTACATTAGTACCCCCTTAAAAATAGTTTCGTCCTCGAAAATAGGAAAGACTAGGGTGGTACACATATGAACATTGGAACGTATGCTGAAAACCATTCTCTATCCGAAGAGAAATGATTTATCACCTAAGTACCCCCTTAAAGAATGTTTCATTCTTTAACTAGAGTAAAACAACTCAGGAAAACACCTTTGCATAACTTGCTCGGTTTCCCAAACGTTCGTCTACAAACTTCTTGTCATTATATTTGAGATTTTTGTACTTTCATATTTGAACCAAAGTTTTCGTACCACTGGTTCTTTCTTATCACATAACTTCTTTACAAGGATGTCTCGCAATCCTTACTCGACTTTCTTCCAGATAAAATTTCAATATCGTCTTCACCAAGAACGGTAGATTCATCCGACTATCCTCTCAGGATAACAACATCTAAAAGTTGTTATATATTAGATAATACACCAAGTATGACAAGATAATAGCCTATCCTGCCAATTCATTCCAACCTTTCGTAAGGTTCAACATATTATAAACAAGAATAAATCCTTTAGTAGAGTCACTTGACAAAATCTATTAGCCATGTCAACTTAGGAACTCCTTGCTTCATAAAGACATAAAACTTTTATTGATCTTTCACCATCAACAACTTGGCTTGGATATACTTATATCCTGTAACACCCCGATAATTTATAAGGAATTGAGGTGCTCCCCATGTCAACAAGAGCTCTTCATTTTCTGGGTTCGAGTGAGGACAAAGAACTCAGAAGTTAAGCGTGCAAGGGCGAGAGTAGTACCAGGATGGGTGACCTCCTGGGAAGTCCTCGGGTTGACATGGGATTGCGCTTCTAAAGGCTTGGGCCTTAAATATGGTATCAGAGCAATGGTTTTAGGATCCTTTGCCTATTATTAGGTTGAAGACTCTTCAAAATTATTTTAACTAATGTTTTCCACAAAAGTGTTTTGAATAGCTTCCGCTCACGATTTTTGTTTAAATGTGTTTTAACACCTAAGTTAATTTGTGCGATTTGATTGAGTTATGAAGTATAAGGTTTAAGTTTTGTTCTGGATATAAAGAATTTTTATTGATTTCTCTTTTGAAAATAAGGTTTTGATTCTACTGTCAATTTCGAGATTAGAATAAGTTTAAATTGTGGCGTTTAATTTATAGATCAAGATGATCGTGTAATTTCGTTAGTTCCTAGAAAAATCAATGGTGTTGTTTTCAAACCACTGCAAGCTCAGCTACGATACTTCTCACATGGATCTGGTTATTGGACATCATGTCATTCGCTAGAGTCAATATCAGTACATTGACTTGTGCTTCTCTCATTTTCCTTACATCATAACTTCGTGTCATTGGGAGACCTAATTCATTCTTTGATCTTCTTAGATGTTAGTCATTTACCTTTATATTATATTATCTTAGATCCATATTATCGGGAAAGATATTGTTATTTTCCACGGTCAAACGATCATAAGTCTTGATCGATGTGATGGTTGTCAAGTGATTGAACCATCTTATGCCTTGTTATTTAGACCGATCCAAGTTTTTCCCTTTTAATTAGTTATTACATAGGGAAAGTTTTGTCAAGGAGTTTTATGAAATAAAGAAACTCCTCTATGGATAAGTTTTTATCTAGACATTCTATTAAATTGAGTTCAAAGATAATGATTTTCTTAATAGTTTGGATTTTAAAAGTTTGCATAAAAGAAAAAATTCTTTACTTGTTGTTCTTTAAAATTTGAATGTCCAATATAGTGTTTCTTTTAAAGAAGAATTTGTGGGTGATTTTTATTTTTCATTATTCGAAGTTACAAGTTTGATATTTTTTATAGAAATTACCCGTTCGAAATTTCTAAAGACTAAAGCTCTTTTCTCAATAAAGGTGAAAGTACCATTAGAAAGCTTTGAAGATGAAAATTTCTCTAAGTTTTGAAATACGATATTTTCTTCATGAGTTGGAATTTAACGTAAATTATAGGTTGGAATCTATACCTATTTAAGGATGTTGGAAATCAAATCCCACTTCATTTTCGAAGGAAGATTGTTAGTTTTTATGAAAACTTGATTGTTAATCTTGTTTCAATATTTTCAAGATTAAAATACGGATGTTCGACGACTTTGATAAATTTCTTTTTAAGTTCAACATGTTTTAAGCATTAACATTGATGGTCAATAAAGGTTAACCTTGCTACCTTTGGCTCATCTTCATAAATTTGTTACATGATATTTTTCTTCGGTTTTATGATTTTCATAAACTCAATTGTCTTTATGGTTTTCATGGTGGTGAGTAAGAATGTATTTTGCCTTCCATCCTGATCACATGGTAAGGCAAGACCACATGTCTTATTCCGATGGAAATGTAGTAAAGGGTTAGGTTGGTTTGGTTCCCCATCCTGATCACATGGTGGAATGCGATCACCTAATTCTTTAAGGTTCGATTTGATAAAATGAATTTTCAAAAGTTGAATTTCCTATTTTATAAGTCAAAGATTGGAGATTGAAGTTTATAAAGGTTTTGAGTAAATAATTTTTTTTTTAAAAACTACGTTTTGTGTAATCAAGTCAAATCAATATTTCATAAATGAGCTTAGTTTCTTGTGGTGTGATAATTCACCATATATTTTGTTAATTGTTTGCCTAAGTTTATATGAAAAATATTTTGTGTAATATATCAAATCAAATAACTGTTGTTAAACGTGTTCGAGTTTTAAAGACATAATATTTCCCATCTTTGGTGTGCGTTAGGTATAGTGGTTTTGTAATGATTCTCTTACAAGCTATAAATGTTGTTGATGGACTTTGAGGAAAAGTATATACTTTATATATTTGAACCGTTTTGGTCTATAATAGTTTGAAATTCAAGCCAATTGCTTTTACTTGACTGTTTGATTCTATAATTTATGAAGGGTATTTTTACCAACCAAAATTTTTAATTGAACTAATTCTCGACATGTTCGATCACATTTCCTTTATTTTCTTAAAATTTCAATTTGTTGTTAGGCGGATGCCGGTAGTCACAAACATTTCTTTCCATTCTAGCCTTAATCCTTATTTATAAGTTCAATATCATCAGTTTGTCTCAACTTGCCTATGGTTTTCTTCTTTGCCTATCATATCCATTGGGTATCCATAAAGCATGTCAACTTCGTTTGTAGAGCATATTGTGTTGAATACAATACAATAATTCTAACATCAATCTAATGCGAAATCCTTGTATAGTACTCGAATTCGCTTGCGTCATGCTTGTTTGTCTTCATGTTACTTAATGAAGCGACAATTCAAACAAGATTTGATCTTGTAAGTTGTAGTTCTGGCTTAAGTTAGCCACAAGGTTAAGAATGGATATGATCTTATTCTTGATTAGTCTTGATCTAGTTTCGTGGACGAAACTCTTTTAAGAGGGTACTATTGTAACGAACCTCATTTTTTTTTGTAGGGATTTACTTCTTAGGTTGAAGATAGTTTCGCGGACGAAACTCTTTTAAGAGGGTACTATTGTAATGACCCTCATTTTTCGTAAGGACTTCCTAGTTGAGTTTAAGCTAGTTTCGGGGACGAAACTATTTTTAAGGGGGTACTATTGTAATATCCCTCATTTTTTATAAAGGGGAAAAAGTGTAACCTTCACATTTCCTTTAATATAATGAAATAATTAAATATTTCATTTCATTAGGCTTTAATTTATAACATTTTAAAATGTTATAAAATAAACTACAGCTTTAAGATCATATTAAAAGGGTGTTAATATGGCCCTTATTTATTATGTAAATTATAATTAAATAACTATAAGCAATAGAGCTTATGTAGAAATATTATATTATATTTCTAAAATTCATAATAAACACTTGTTGATATAAATAATCAAATAAATTATTTTTGGGAGATTATATTTTTTGAAAAAAAAATATTTATATTCGTATAGATTATTTGAACTAGTAATTTGTTGATAAAAGGGTAAAGGTGTTGAAATAAAAAAAAAGGGGGGTTTTACTCTCCCCATGTTTCGAACTCCAAACCTAAACACATGCCCAAGGAGAACCCAAACCAATTGTACTGGTTTAACTTTCACACCAGTAGGGGGAAAGTTTATTGTTTGCCAGTCCGAGCGTGGCTCTTCGTCTTCAACAGCGATTAACAGAGGAACGATGCTTCGTCTCCAGCCTTATCTGAACAAATCACACGCATAGAATGCCAATCGGTTGGTTTCGTAAGGATCAATTCGCATCTAATGAGAGTTAAAGGAGAATTAATTAGTAAGTTGTAACCGATGCTTGGCAACTAGTATAGATAGGGGGGACGGAATTCTTGTTCAATATCCCCATCCAATCTGTTTTCCATTTTCAATTCCAAAAAGAAAGAGTGAATTCTAGGTTGGAGTTGCTCGAAATTGGTCTCCGGATTCTTCCGCCCTTCGTGCCACTGTTCAGGTACAACTGCGTCCGGGAGCAGGCGTGGTGGCGCCGTCGAGTCGCGGCTGCCTTCTCCCTCATCCGCGCCGGGCCTGTCCTCGCCGGTTCCTTCCTTCCTCGGTTGCCATGGCTGTTGCGTGCTGTGATTGCGAGAAGCCCATGGCTGCTGTCATTCTCGTTCTTTTCCTGTTCTTGTGTACTGTATAGTAGGTTAGAAGAAGGGATAATAGATTAGATTGTTTTTATTTTAAAAAAAAAATAAAAAAAAATATGCTACTTGTATCGTGCTACACACCAGCATTTTATTGTTTCGTTAGTAGTGGATTAGGTTAATTGTTATTAACAAAAAAATAAAATCAAAGCAAATCAGTCTCAATCTAAAAAAAAAAAAAAAAAGATGGGATCTCCTTTGGTTAAAAAAAAAAAAAAAAAAACAAACAATATAAGGGTGTACATGTAGTTCGTTGATTTGAAAAAAAAAACTATATATATCTTTTGTAAATTGAAATTATTAGATAATGGGTTCGGGAGTTTCAAAAAAAAAAAATTGTTATTTTGTTAAAATAAAGAAGGTAGTTTTGAAGATATATGTTTATATTTATTTTAGTATCATGAAAATAATAAATAAAATTTTCATGACATATTCGTTATATTAATAAAAAGGATATTATTAATATAATTAGTTAGTAAGTTTATAATTTTTATAAACTTAAATATCTTTGTAGTTCCGTAAGTTAACGAAATAAATTAACGAAAATTTATTTCGTGGTTGATTGAACAGGAATAAATCCGTGTTCATAGGCTTCCGAGTGTACGTTTCGCAACCAAGTTATCGGTTATTTCTAAGGCAAGTGAAATCGGTTCTGTTTTCGCATTCGTTTCCTAAGCATGATTGATATCGATCATGATGTTTTTAAATATATGTTGGGAATCTCTGTGTGAATAAAATTGAACATAGGATTGTTTTACATTCCTAGATTTAATGACTGTTATTCCTAGTCATATTTTAGGCTGCATTAGTTAAGGATGTAGGCCTTATTGCTCTGTGATGCTGTGTGTATATTTATTTAAGCTCCACTGTAAGGAGCCGAACATAACGTAAAGTCTTATGACTTATATCATATAATAATTAATTCTCGCTAGGTCGTTTTGTTTAAAACCCTAGCTAAGGTCATGACCCATATCCCTCAACCGCTGAGGGGTGTTCGCACTTTTAAGTGTCATGGGACGTAGGTGCCCGTATATCTTAAATAATCCTCAACCGCTGAGGGGTTCGCACTTTTAAGTGTCATGGGACGTAAGTTCCCGTACATCCTAAAGAAGTATTCTGAGACTATGTCTCCTCTAATCAAAATACATAATAATCCAAGTGGAACTATTCTTAAATGTTTAAAAGCAACTCAGATAAGTGTACTTGTACACAAAGTAATAAGGATAGGATGGTCGGTACAAAATGGGAAACCGTCCTCGCTTTCGGGCTCCGTTGTCATCTGGTTCCAATCTGAATTCGCATAACACGTATGCGGTGAGGTTGGTTGAGGTGCGCGGGGTCAACGAGAGTTTAATGAACCGACTATAACGATCTGTGTGTAACAACGTTCCCAACATATCTGCATTAAAGTCTGAGACGTCACCTTTGTAATGGTCTCTTCTTTTCTCTTTCGAAAATTCATAACGTTTTCATGGAAGGATGTAGCTATTAGGTTTCGACCGGCTTTAATTCGGATTTCGATACCCGTAACTACACTCTTTTCCTAAATAGGAACCACCTTAGAAAACCCACTTGCTTAGTCTGTCACAAGACTAACCCGACCGTTTGTTTTCCTTGCATGGTCGGCTGGTGTGAACCGTATTTCTCGTCGCGGCAAATCAGGCGATCTTTCCAATCAGGTTGTGAGAAGTACGCTGAAGATGGGACGAACTGCAGTTGGATATTTTGTCAAAAGTTATAAGGTCGACTATGTTTTCGAGTTTATGTTATACCTGTCTAGGGTTTTATTTCCTAGATAATGTATAGGCGCAAGAATTACTGTCTTGATGTAATTTCAAATACAACATTGAAAGAATCTTCCGCTGTAAGATTTATTCTCTATTATAAGGAGAAGTTCAATAAAAGAAAAAAAAATCAATCACATTTTTATCCAGTATTCTATGTTTCAGTTCTCTTATTTGTTATGGTTAATTGTTCGGATTCAAGCCTTGGGTGGTTTCGGACTTCAAATCCGAGGTCACTGGCGTGTGACATTCCCGATATGGCCTCGGGCCTTACAAATGGTATCAGAGCCGACTCTGGGTTACGAGTTGACTTGGTCCGGTGGACGGTCACTCGACCCAGAGGGCGGTGCTTGGGCCTTGACGAGGACGTCAAGTGTTTAAGTGGGGGAGATTGTAACACCCCGATAATTTATAAGGAATTGAGGTGCTCCCCATGTCAACAAGAGCTCTTCCTGTTCTGGGTTCGAGTGAGGACAAAGAACTCAGAAGTTAAGCGTGCAAGGGCGAGAGTAGTACCAGGATGGGTGACCTCCTGGGAAGTCCTCAGGTTGACATGGGATTGCGCTTCTAAAGGCTTGGGCCTTACAAATATCCATTCATAGTCATCTTAAATGCATTAAAAAGAACACTCTAAATGAGTTTCTTAACAATCTTCATATGCATCCTTCTTTCATTAAGTCTTGAACGACTAATGACAAGAATCCATTCTAACATCTTCCCACTTCTGATACAAATTAAGGGAGGATCCAAGCGAATGATTCGTTGAAGAAGAATGGAGGCCAAACAACAAGACCTTTACTAAGGTCCCGAGCATTCATGTTCAAGAAGGTTTTCATGGATTCCATATTATCCTCTAATTATGTTCATCAATGGCGTCCTCGACCACCAAGGAAGAGGATGAAATCACAAAAGTTCGGAAGTTAAGAAGCCCGTTAAATTAAAAACAGTGCTCAGTAAAACTGGTCATAACTTGGGCTAGAAAATTCATCTCAAGTCCGATAAGTACTCGTTGGAAAGATTATTAAAAGTTCTACAACTTTGTAGTTTACATCAAATCCAGAATCCAACAGAAAAGGACCTAAAAATGGGTTTTACTGAGAGCTGTTTAAGTCTTACGGGAATCTTATCTTCAGTTTAAATTTCTATCTTTATTTATTTTTATTAAGGACGATTTTTATTTATTTATGTTAAGAGGATTTCGACCATAGGTTGATGTTAGTGGTTGATTATTCTCTCTCCTATGTTTTTATTATCTTTTAGATATTTTGAGTTTGTTAGGATATTTTCTTACATAAATAAATCAGCCATGATTTATTTTATTTAAGGGAATCTAGATAGATATAGTTATAGATATTTTATTATATCTTTGGAAGCAAGACATGGGTTACTTGCTCTCCAAGGATCAGCTTTGTATCTCTATTTATACTTTGCAATTCCATTAATGAAAAATCAGCTTGAGAGAGATTAAACCCTAATTGGTTTAGTCTATCTCTCGGGCCCTTAAAAATTCAGATTTCTTGTGTGCTTAATTTGCATTGATCGATCCACCTTTTTTTCATTCCAAATTTCAGATTTGAGTTTATAGAATCATCAATTTGATTGTTCTAGTTGGATTGTTAAAGATCTCAACTAGTTTGTCAATTGAAATAGCGTTCAAGCCTTTCAATTGAACTATCATCTTGAGAAGTTCTATTCATTCAAATCTCCTTTCTCTTACTCTTCAATTTCTGATTCGTTCTTTGTTCCTTGTGTGTCAAGTACAACGATGCCTATTCAACCGAAACTCAGTCACGGTGACTACAATGACCCTCTACCGACTTCTCTCAATGCTTCCTTTGATCGCATAGAGGCGCTACTCGCAACACTAATGAAGATTTTTTCACCAGTCCAAAAAGAAGTGCATAAAGTTGATCAAGATGAAGACATCACTATTGAAAAGCTTCCTGACATAGTGATTGCTCCCGATTGGTGTGGTGAACCAATAATCTTAGAAGAAGTCTATCAAGAGCACCCTACTCTTGATGAAGAGAAATTGGTCATCGACACCGCATCAAATTCAGTCATGCAAGTTGTTGCAATGCCTAGCTCGGATACTTCCACGGGTTTGTCTCTTTCTGATTTCAAATTATTAATTACTGAATCTCCCGTTGCATCTACATACAACGTCGAATCGAGGACGATTTGAGGCCAAGTCGGGGAGAATGATACAAATCAAGGGAGGATCCAAGCGAATGATTCGTTGAAGACGAATGGAGGCCAAACAACAAGACCTTTACTAAGGTCCCGAGCATTCAAGTTCAAGAAGGTTTTCATGGATTCCATATTATCCTCTAATTATGTTCATCAATGGCGTCCTCGACCACCAAGGAAGAGGATGAAGTCACAAAAGTTCGGAAGTTAAGAAGCCCGTTAAATTAAAAACAATGCTCAGTAAACTGGTCATAACTTGGGCTAGAAAATTCATCTCAAGTCCGATAAGTACTCGTTGGAAAGATAATTAAACGTTCTACAACTTTGTAGTTTACATCAAATCCAGAATGCAACAGAAAAGGACCGAAAAATGGGTTTTACTGAGAGCTGTTCAAGTCTTACGTGAATCTTATCTTCAGTTTAAATTTCTATCTTTATTTATTTTTATTAAGGAAGATTTTTATTTATTTATGTTAAGAGGATTTCGACCATAGGTTGATGTTATTTAAGGGTTACTTGTTGTCCAAGGATCAGCTTTGTATCTCTATTTATACTTTGCAATTCCATTAATGAAAAATCAGCTTGAGAGAGATTAAACCCAAATTGGTTTAATCTATCTCTTGGGCTCCAAAAATAACAACTTGTGTTTGTGTGCAATTGTAATTCGAGAATCATCATCATCGTCCGACATCAATTCGACTCTTCTCTCTCTCGTGTTCTTAAAATCAGAATTGTGGTTTAAATCAATTAGATTGTTCTAGTTGTGATTGTTAAAGATCAAACTAGTTAATCATTCGGATTTAGCGTTAGAGCCAATCCGTTTGAACTATCAAGTTGATTCATTCTAGAATTCCGATCGGTTCATTCAATTCCATCAATTCAAATCAGTTTTGTGTTACTTGTGTCACAAGGAAGTCTAAAGTTGAAAGCTTTTGTAGGAGCGAAGTTATTTGCTGGCAAGATCGGGATCGTGTGGGTCATATACGAGGTTTCTACGGAGGATTCCGGGGCAATCACGTATCAACTTCCATTCTGAAACAGAAAGAGACTAAAATATTTCATCTGGTCTTCTATGCTCAATCAGAACTTCCAGACAAACTAAACGTATCAAAACAAACTCTGTGACATTTCGCTTCATGTCAGTCCATCAAAAGTTTTATCTTAATCCTTATACATTTACTTGTTCTAGGCTGAACTAATTAAGCAAATTACTATGCTTCCTTTGAATTAAGATTTCAAAGCTCAACAACAACAGATACACATGAAGAGTTTTGAAACCAAGCAATTCATAAGCTTGAATAACAAATCTCGGTGTCTTACCTTCTTGATCTTCTCCATTGATCTTAAACAATATTACTTTTCCATACTACTTTTCTTTGATCTGGTCAACTGATTTTGAACAACATCCTAGGGGATTCACACAATCTTATTGTTATCCAACTAAACCTTTAGTCCTTCTCAAATTATTTTCTTTACAAGGATTACTTAAAATCCTTACTCAATTTCCTTTTTGAGATAGAATCTCAGTATTACTTTAACCAAGAATATGAGATTTATCCAACCCATGACAAGATAATAACCTATCTTGTTAACCCTTTACATCTTTTTCTCGACAAAACTTAGCTTGGGCATACTGACATTCAAAAGTAGTTATCTCTTTCAACTACTTCAAACTACACTCTTACGCATTACTATACCAACATATTGGACAATAATACCTTTAGTCCAATAATTTCTAACAAAATTGTCTCCATTGACAATTTTTAATCTATTTCATCAAAGAACTGTTTAGACTTCATTTAACATTCTAACTTGTTGAGCAACCTAACTCTTAGGATTAAAAACATATCCTCACATGTTCACTCTCTATATCCAACAACTTATCAGGCTGAGATTGAATATCAATACTAATTTACATATCCAAACTCCAGACCCATTGGAGTTCTGCTTAAAGTCCTCACTTGACTATCTTATCTCAAAGAGATTTAAGTTTCCAAGACAACATGAAAACAAATAATAACTAATGGAGAAATTACTAGTACATCCTTTACTCCAAAGAAAGGATTACTACAATATCATTCCTTAGAAAGGGTTCCATCCCAGGAGTCCATATCAACTTACTTTCAAGGACAATTCCGCTAAAAAGGCAATGACTTTCTTAGGTCATGATGTCAACCAAGATGAACTACTAGCAAACTGCTTAGAGAATTCCAATAATCGTTGACTGAAAACAATCCCAAACTTTTAGAGAAGTACAGAGTTACTCCATGCTCTTCAGAGACCAACACAAATTTGTAAAGAATCTTACCAAATTTCTTTACTTATCATTGAACTGTTTTGGGAAGTTTGACCATACTCTTTAAATGGTATAGGATACCAAGGATGTAATAACTCAAAAGAGTTTTACCGGATACTAGATATAGAAATTGCTATAATGCAAAAGAAAGTTTGCATCTTTTCATCTCAACCAACTACACTTGCAAAACTCATATAATTGCAAAACTTATATGATTGCCAAATCATACTAGAAACTATTCTTTAAAACCCAAGGAATTATGTGATCTTATTCCACCATGTGATCAAGATGGGGAGATAAAATAAACATAATTCTTTACTGCATTCTCATAGGAATAAGACATGTAATCTTGCCTTACCATGTGATCAAGATGGAAGACAAATTACATTCTTACTCACCACTATGAAAACCGTAAAAACATTTATTTTCAAATTGTTTTAACCACTAACATTGCCTTAAAATTTCATATTTGAAATTTTCTCAGAATCAAAGATGAGTCTCAAAGGAGCAAAGACAACTAATTCGTTTCTAAACATCACTTCCCTTTTGAAGTATAACACTTCTTCTCTTCTTCAACATAGTTCCTGGTGACGTACCTCGATCTTTTCTCACTTCCAATACACTATCATACCTTTCCGTACTCCATAGTATAAAGTAGTAATCTTCATTTGATACAACTTGATCAGAACTCATCTTAACTTTACAAGTTCCAATAACAGAAATTGATTGCTTGTATCAATCTACTTGCAATCCTTAGAGAAAATATGATTCCAAAATTTTCATACTCATGACAACTTCTTCCAATCGCACTCAACTTGTGTACCATCTTGACATATTACTTTAAAGTCATGCCAACATGATCCCTTGACAAAAATTTAATACTTAAGTTCATCCATTCACAAAACAACAAGCCTTTTGCAAGTTAATAATCATTTAAATTCCGATATCCAAGAGTGAACTATCAAACTCTTCTGACGATTTTAAGGACTTTCCATCCTTTTACAACTTAATCCTCTCAATATAAAAATTTAACTTTCAAACTTTGCATCTAGTTCAAAACATCCAATCCTTATATCTCTCTACATATAAGGAAATTCCTTTAATTTCCAATCTCTTTTAGCAGAAGAATGCATATGACCAAACAAGGTATTCTTAAACCTTTCTCAATTCAACATTGGTGAACAAACTAAACTTCTCCATCATTCCTTTGTCTTCTTACTTAACCATAAGGAGAATGCATATACCTTTTCATTAATTTAACTTCAAACCACATTGCAAAGGAAGAGCTTATGGTTAGGAAGCTTGCCGACAGCTTAACAGTCTCACCAGTTCCACCGTATGCTTTGGATTTGACTGATATAAAATCTTCAAAACTCAAACACAACTGAAATTATCCTTTCAGCGATAAATTCTAAGCCTTATTGACGATAGATGGTTGCTATTTTTCTCCCAACTGTTTAAAATATCACAACGAACATACCAAAATCATTCCTTGAATGATCTTTTCAAAACTGAACTTTATCATTTCCATCCTTGAAGAAACATAAGCCAATATCATTGGCAATTTAGAACATCTTATTGTTGGTTCCATTACTGGTCAATTATAGACCTCAAGTCTCTTCTCATTATCCCGAGTTGGGTATCATACAACGAAACTCCAATAACGTTGTCACATAGGTTAGTCATCTGGATATCAACAATTCATGTTATCAATTAACATTTGTGCCAAGTAGTTAATTGAACATAAACACATTACTGATGAACTTTCACCTGTTCAATCCATTTTGACTAATCAACCTTATTCACAACAACCTTGATGATTAACCACTTGTTCACAACTTAAACTGAACCAACATTCTTCCTTTCTTTCTTACTATAATCATAAGAAATTTCCATTCCATTTAGGATTCTCAATCCTCTTAACTCAAAGGATAACAACATATATGAAAATCCGAGTTTGAACACTATCAGGTTAAAAATTGAATTGTATTTCCAATAGATTAACAATTCAATCGATCCAACACTTGAGCACTTCAAAGCTCTTTAACTTCCCACTGGGCAAAGAAAAGTACAGAATATCCATGATTCTATACTATAGAGTCACAAACATAGTTGTTGAAGAAAGTTTCCAAAGACAATCCTTTTCTTTTCAAGATTCTTTTACATCCCTTCATGATCCATATTGATCTCTTAGAATCATCAAAGACTTATAAGATTTACCAAATCTTACCATTGAGAAGTAGAGGTTCCAACTCCAAACTTCTATTGATACTCGACTTTCAGAGTTCAGAAATTCCTATAAGAATATACTCGTGAAACTCTTAATCTTATGACTTCAACGTCAAAGAAACTCACTTTGAAAATTTCCTTTTTAAAGACAACACTTGAACTTTCACATATCAAGAAA